>OX637463.1:567078-1179268 GCA_951799995.1 Trifolium subterraneum | reverse complement strand
GATGTTGTCATGTTAAAAACACGAAGATAATGAGGTTGTGTGCATGTGTGGAGAAGAAGGGAGGCAAACTATCGTCATTGTGAAGAAAAACAAGTACTTGTTTGTGGCACCAGACTCGGTGGTTGTTGTTATTATTATATTACTATCATATTATTAGAAGTTTAATTTCTAACTGCTCATATGTATTGGGAAAAGTTCGGTTGAAAGAGATGAACTCTCCTTGTTTTTTTATCGTGACCATTCTCCCTATAGAAACAACAATGCCTATGCCGACAACATTATTAAGGGGAACAATACCTATTGCTATCATGATCGACGCTTCCTACATAAATAAACATCACATCTGAGCCAAAAGTATTTCCTATGTGAACGGCACTTCCTACTTGGACATTACTTCCGGCATGAATAAATGACATGTGGTATTAGTTGATCAAATGGTTGAGGTTTAAAGGCATAATTAAATAGTTGATTCAATAAGAACACAAAAGCAAAACAATGAACGTGCTTCTTCAACGACGTTCTTCCATCTTCATGCATTGAGATATGGTAAAACAATGAAAGCTGTCTCTTGAGTATGACACCAATTCACCAAAGTGGTTCTCATTGTGTGTGACGGTGTGGAGAAAATGGAGGAAAACTGCCAAATATAAAGAAAAACAAGTTTGTGTTTGTCACACCGTTCTTCTTCGTCGTTGCTTTGGAAGGTGGTCACCGCTTGAAAACCTTAAGTCTCAGTGTAGATCCTTGAGAAAATAGTTCCATATTGATACATATTGACAGTTCTATATAATTGGTTTTTAATACAAATGATGAAGATGAATTGATTTTTGAAATTATTATATTAAATATTAAAATATAATTTGTATTATTTATGGGGTTAAATTTGTAAAGAAAAATGTACCGGTACATTTAATTTCGTTGACTTCTAATGTATAATATATAAGTGATGATGTGGACAAAAGACTCCTTTCTATTGGTTAAATATCATATTGTACCGGTACATTCAATTTTAACAAATGTACCGTAGAATTTGCCATTATCATGCTTAATTTCAAGACAGTGTTTAGAACAACAACTTTGGTTAAATAAAATACCAAAAAAATGTTTTGTGAACTTAACTCTGTTGGTAGGAGGTTTGAACCTCGGTCATCCCACTTATCTATTTTAATAGTAAAGTTTGGATCATTCTTACATATTTTTTAGCCTTAATTGCATATTTGCTTCCTTATGTTTATTTTAGGTTTTAATTTGATCTTTTACATTTAAAAAGTTTTAAGTTGGGTCCTACGTTACTGATGTCGGCATAAGTTTGTCATTTTAGTTAAATTTTGAGTTAATTTCGTCTAACATTTTGATAACTTTTGAGTTAATTTTGCCTAAAACCTCCGCATGAGATGATTCTAAATTGTTAATGCATGCACATATGTTATCCAACTGGACGATTAAAATAAAATTTCACTAAAATAACTAGCTTAAATTTTTTAAGTTAAACATAACATAAACATAAAAAATCAAATATACCATTAAATCTATTTTTTATTATTCGGGATTGTATGGTTAAACTATAAGATGGTTGCCTATGTTTTAAATTTTTCTTAAACAAATTGAGTTCGTTTATTATTCTATAATAAATAACATTTATTCATCTAAAGGATGGAATTTTGAGTCGGTTGACAACTTAAAAAAAAGAAAAAATTAACACAATATATTACTCCTCTAATTGAAGTAGTGATGAATTAACAATTAATTACTCACACGTACTAGCTATATCTATAGCTAACTTAATTTGGTTAGACAAGACAAATGCAAATGCTCATATCAAAATGCTTTCTTTGTACTATTTTGACATCTCTAATTTTCTGCATGTGATACAAAATTACAAAGTGGTAACATTAATTAATTTGATAAAGAAATTTAGTTATGTATCTGATTTTTTTTGGTTGGATCAAATTCTAATGTCACATTCAACTGTCCAATATCAAATTTATTGACACTTATATACAAATTTTCACAACCTCGCAGAGTATACATTATTTTAACTTCTACCTCCACCTCAAACTTATACCGACTTAGAGGTCAGAGTGTTATCTGTGGATATTTTCCGTCGATCTTTTTCATGCTCGAGTTCTGGCCTCCGATTTAAAACATTTCTTCCCTCGATCTACTAAGTGAATTAGTGAATTTTCTACCCCTCTACTGTCTCTTCAAATAAAACTTAAGATCTATTAGCAACTATTCATGAATCAAGTATATAAAGATATATGCTCATCATGTAGCTTATGCCGTAGGACCATAAATTAAAGCTAAATATAGGCTAAAGGTGAGTGGGCGGCGTGTATGTGAGGTTTGTCCTTTTATTGCATACATAGATAAACATGGATATTGGAATTGATTGGGTTAGGCCATCCCTTTGTTAGGTTCCAAAATTATTTATCTCGTGCATGATAGAAGCAAAGACACGATTTCATTTCATGGAGAAAGAAAGAAAGAAAGAAAAAGAAAAAAAATAAAGATTGATTGATGGGAATATCATTGCTGTTGGATGCGTGGGGTTAGGGGAAAAAATAGAAAGGGACCCTTTTTCTCTACAAAAAAATACTAATTCCATAGCAAGGAACATATGTGTACGAAAAGAAGAGGACCAAACATCACTAATTAAGAATCAAACTTTATAAATATGCATGTAATTCACTTGATAGCCATGAGAATATATGGAGTTTGAATTAATATGGGATTCTTTCATTTTTTTAATATTTAAAATGTGTTGATTTAGTTATTAGAATATTTAACCAATTTATTTTTTAATTGATTTTATTTAAAAGTGAAATTTCATATAAAGTGATTTGTGTTTTGATAATATAGACACGAGTTTGAATATGATAATTAACAAATCGTGAGTTTGTTATAACATACCTACAAATATCAACATTTAATTTCATAGCATTAAATATATTTTTTATCCTTAAAAAAATGAGAACCTACTAAGTTTATTTTTTACTTAATTTATATTATATTTTTATTTTCTATACAAAAAAAATTGTACATGATTTTAGTCCCTATTAAACTTTTTTTTACACGACCAGTTTAATTTGGTTCGGGGGTCAGTTCTGAAATCAAATGGTTTCACCCTCCTCCCCATTGCAGTTGCGGGGAATCGAATTTTGGTCCTCCCTACCAAATTCAGCATCAATCACCACTGAACCAACTAACGATTGGTCTATTAAAACTAAATTTGTTTAGTTACCATTAAACTTTTAAATTTTTTAATAATATTTTGCAGTCATGTTTAACATATCATATAAAACTCATTTACTAAAATTTAATTTAATTTACTTTTAGACTAAAATAAAAGATATTTATTCATTCAAATCGGTAGAGTATATTAGATTCAAGTCCAAATTCAATACCGCTAAAAACGAAAAGGATGAATCTGCGAACAAGCTCACAACATTCTAGTTAATAACATAAATCGGCTTACTCATGCCTACAAATAATGTGATAAAATCAAAGTAATCGAAATACCTATGTCTCCAGATCTGCATCGTAGACGAACTTAATCATTGTGTGAATCAGTAGTCGACCGAAGTTGATATGTCGATTCAATCAAACGAATACCGCACAACAAGACGAGATAGCAAACAAACATCGCACCAAGACGAGATACCAAACAACGTCGCACTGATACGACCAAATCACACAAAAAGTCACAAAAGAAATATCTAATCTATGTGAAAATTACTTATTTAGATTAAAGCAAATAAAAAGATATGCACATGGGTAATTTAGGGTCAAAAAAGACCGAAAACCACAATTTTTCGATGAAAAAAGATGAACAAACTTAGAGAGAATGAATAGTTTATCTCTCTAAAAAAAATTAGGGTCGGCTGCTAAATAAAACTTCCAGCATACAATATAACATTAACAAAATCTAAATCTTAACAATCAAACTACTTTTTTTTAAATATAACCAAATGTCAGTAATAATTCAAGATCTGCAATTTTGATATCATCCAACTTCGGATTTTTTTGGCATATATTTGTAAAAAAACCCAATTATATGTTATCTTTGAGTTGACCAATTATTTCATGTATTAATAAAATATTTGATAAGGTTGAGAGAAAATCGACCTTAGTAATGCCAAGCTATTTGTGTAGCACACAACATGAATTCGCTTCTCCCAACCAATTTTCCACATGCACGAATTAATAAAGATTTAACTCCAACCATATATTAAGGCTAAATACATTAAGGGGTCATTTAGTTTCGTCTTTATAACAGTTAGATCCTTTAAATTTCTAATTTATTGCACTATTACCCTTCAAGTTATTTTACATTACAAAAACGCTAACGTGGACGTTAATTCTGATATTAACTATAGTGAATTTGAGGTTCAATCTGATGTGAATCACGAGGTCCAAAAATTTGTGACCCAACTGGAAGGGAAAATAATTGAAAAGGATAACAAAATAATAAGTTAAATATTTAAATGACTTATTTATTAGCTAAACAATTTAAATGACTTATTTGTTACCTATTTTTTTTTTAAAGAAGATGCTACTTTAAGCGATTAACCATTCCACGAATTATCACGACAAGCACATATGGTTACTATAGCATTCTTTCATTTTACATGCAACCACCCATGTTTAATGTTAATCACAAGATCTAATGGTCAATTTTGATTCATGATAAATTCGAGATAAGTTGTTTCGCTTTAAATAGCACAACTCAAAATTTAAAGGACCTAACCGTTATAAACATAAAACTTAAAAGGATCACTAAATGCATTTGGTCTATATTCAATAATCTAAGTTATTTATCCTTCAAACCAATTCATTGTTGTTTAAATGCATTTCTTTAATCTCACACAATAGTTTCTCTTCTCTATCTTTAACCCTCTGGTGTACCAAAAAAGAATAAATTTCACAACCTTTACCCTTTTATTTTATTTTTGAATTTTTTGAGTTTAAGGTAAAAAAAAAATTTGTGGCTAAAACTTTGGTCAATTATAATTTAGGGTCGGATACATACAATAAGTACAATGCTAGTACACCCCTCTCATGATAAACCAAACAAATATGAGACCATTGTGAAGCAGTACAGTGTTACCACACAAAAAAATAGATACAGGACCACATATTATGTAGGATAAATATTAATTTAGTACAACTATATTCTAAAATTTGATACTAATTGAATAATTATAGCACATGATGTAGTGATTTAACTGTTTAAAAGAGAAAACAGCATCATGTGATGGATTATTGATTATTAAGATGAGGTGTCACCCACTCACTCACTGCCACCGTGGGCCAATCTTGATAGATATTTTAGGAGCACCAAATCAACTGTAATTGAGAATGGCAAGTGTTGCTACTACTTGATTCATTCATGTCTTCTCCATCTCATTCACGTGGTGGTTGAGAAGTCTCAACTACCATTCTAAGTTCTACCTTAATTAATTTTTTTTTCATTAGCCGTCTAGTTATCAAAGAAAGTATCTTGATAATCTTAATTTTAATTGGGAAATACTCCCTCCATCCTACAATATAAAATCTAGTTTAACCAGCGTTGTTTCTATGATTTTGTTGGCCTATAAGCGATTTTTTTTTAATAACTTGGATCTAGCTATTAAATGGTATAAAAAAAATTAATTCTTGACTATTGTTTAGTGATAGTGTTTCTACATATGCAACGATCACCAACGTAGTTAAAAGAATTTGATAAGCAACTGCAACATTTGGATAACAACCTGTGACTTTGACAAACTCGATCAAGAATATCAATTGCTAACATCAATATATTTAGCAGACACATTTGCAACATTTTCAATTCAGAAAAAAACTATCTACATCAACATATGACAAATTCTTATGAGAAAAACCAATCTTAAAAATTGTGCAATTTTATTTTTAAAATTCATCATTATTCAACGATTTCAACATTTTTGCATCAAATAAAAATCTAAAAATACTTTCAAATACTTCTAACTGCTCAAATCGATTATTTTCTAGGTGATTTATTTTCTCATCATTATTATTCTCGTCATATTTCTTTTTTTAAAGCTACGACGTTTTGTTGGTAGTGTCGGCTCTATACCCATATATCAACTGCAAGAGTTTTGGCAATATTCGTGCTAGATGCAAAGTCATCATTTTTATATTTCTCAAAGTACAATATTATATCTTCCACTTTTTTCATTATAACTCCAATGCATGTTGATTTATATTGCAACTTCTTGCATATATTATTGTACATATAAACAATAATCATAATGATATATTATTGTAAATTTAAATATATTTAAATTTAAAATCTTCAAAAGATATTTAGGCATATATTAATTGTACGTACATATAAACAATAATTTATTTCTTTTGTATATATAACATACCCCTAAAAAAATTATTTTTGACCCATAATTTTTAGGGACCTAGGACGGTCGCCCTTTTCGCCCTCCTTTAAATACGGCCCTGAGTTTGACTAATGCACGCATGCTAACGCACAATTTTAATCACTAATATCTCTAAATCTTTATTTGTAAAAATTATAAAAACTTGATATTTTGAAAATACTCATCAAAACAAATCAAACAAATCTTATATGCTAATATTTATATATTATTAAAAAAAATATAGTTAAAGTAAGATAAATAAATAGTAATATTTATTCAAAGTAGCTCTTATAAAGTTGAACGGAGGGAATAAGTAAGATTTGTCTAAAACTTGTACCCACCAAAATTAAACTTCAATTATTTCAAATAATTTATCTTAAAAAGTGTTCATCAATCACTCAAGTACAATATATTAATTTCTTAATTAAATTCCTTAATAAATAAAATAAATATCTAGTACTGTATAACACAAATATCGCGAGAGATGCTAACTTGCAAAAATTGAAGTTTTCTCTAATGATGTCCAAAAAATTTGAAATATTTTTTCTCTTTAATTTGGTCCCGTGTTGTTATAGTTGATGTTGTTGGCGTCGTTTGTCCACAAGTTATGTTTTTTTTCTTCTTGTTTGTTTGTTGTTTATTTTAATTTTGCAAAAACCAAATGTCACTAACTTTTATTAGGTGAAGTTCGTCTACGCAAAAATGAACAACTTTTCTTTTTCTTACTCAAGCAAATACACATGTTAATTTGCGTGTTATTGCAGTAGATTAGATGTTTAATTGAAGTTTTAGTCTTTCAATTACTATTACAAGTACAATTTTAACCTTTAATGTTTTTTCTTTTGCGAGTTGATAGTTTCTCTCCTATTTCCTTTTTCAAACTTATGTTAAGTGACATTATTTAAGTATATGACCTAACTCCTGTAGAAATTAGGTTTTTCTTTCAAATTAAAATTGCCAAAATATACCAAAACAGATAGCGTATTGGCTGATTTTTAGTGTTTTTTAATTTTAAAGAAAAGTCGTCAAAATAAGAGAGTTGGATACCACAATAATAAAGGATATTAACACACCTCAATTCAAATTTTAGAGATAATTGGAAGGACGAAGGAGAATTGTCATTACAATTTGAGAAAATATAAAGAAACAAAATAGTTTAAAGAAAAAAAGAAACTGATGCTAAAATTACACAATTATAATACTTGGAAGGTAAAAAAAAAATACAATTAAGCTTAAATTAGACAAATTAACTATCACCCTCCCCTGTCTAACTTTCCAGCTGTAATGGTAATAGATCAAAGATGGTGGATATGTGCCTATGGATCAGATCATTTTTCTTATAGACAAAGTTAAGAATTTTTCATATGTGCCACCAAATTTGCAAGTTGAGGATTATTTTCAAGTCATATATCTTGGTGTGACCCTTAACTATAATTTTTCAACTTTATCAACATTTTCCTTTCGTTATTTAATGCTTCTAGCAATTACTTTTAGGAGAATGTTAACATGTGCACTAAGGGCACATGTTAAAGAAGTAAATTTAGAAAGTATTTATTGAAATTAGTTGTGCAACTTATCTTTCCAGCATTAAATTTCTTGCAACATTAAATGCACAATTTCTATTTTAAGATATCTTAACATGTGCCCTTAGGGCACATGTTAACATGACCCTTAGTTTTAAAGTCTATTTTTGTTTTTTATCAAATAGTTTAATAGCTATATATTGCAGCCTTAAAGTTAAATGAATAAATATTGTTTAGAATTCAAACTTCAACTTCTGCATATAAAATGCGATGTTTTTTACCAACTAAGTTAAGTTTATTAAGAGTTAAGACGTTTTAAAGTTTATTCTACTCATCGTATAAAGAATAAAAGTCTAATATACTACTTTTCTGAACTCAATTTTTTTAGGCAAAAAAAGAAAAGTCTAATATTTTTTTTGACACAAATCTAATATATTGGAGTACTCATTCAATACTATGATGTCGGTTGAATATCCGCACAAGTCTAGAACCTCATACATAGGCAAGGAAAGATTTGATTAGAGAAATCCTAAGTTACACCCTCATGCCAAGTCACCATCGGCATCACGTCTATGACACCAAAGAAGAGGGACCTTTACCCTAATAGGTTCTTAATTTATGATAGTTGTCATTCTTTGCAAACTACTACATGAACATTTCGTGGTGACATGTTTGTGTAATCAATGTTATAAAAAATTGTTGGACGTAATTAACTTATTTAATTGCAATTGGTTGAATTGGGAATAGGTGAGTTTGCCAGCTGGTTTGGTCATGCTTGAATTGTATTGTTATTGTACTCCTAGATTGATATAGAAATTACTAATTGAATTGTATTGTACTCCTAGTGGCTATAGTTTGATAGTAGTAGAAAATTTTAGCAAGTGAAAGGTCTTATTAGGGCACTAAAATTACAATCTTGATATATAAACTTGAATTCAGATTCTCTAAAATGATTTATTTTTTAGTAAAATTTATTAATCATTTTAGCTTGATGGATTTATTTTCTCCATCTTTAATTTATTGGTGAACTATAAATGAGATGATTGATATTTGAACTTCGATCCCCTACATATAAATTTCACCTTAAGGTGGATAAATGAGATGATTGATATTCGAACTTCGATCCCCTACATATATATAATGCAATGTCTCCGCCAACTGAGTTTAACTCACATAACTAAGTAGTATTGTTTTTATTTCAATTGAAAATAGTACTCCCTCTGATCATATTTATAAGCAAAAAAACACTTAAAATTTTGGTCAATATTATAAGCAAAAGTTAACTATCTCCGTCTATTTTGAGTCTATTTTGAGTCTTCAAAAGCATATTGTTTAAGTTTTCAACCTCCTTGCAACTAGGTAATAACAAGGAACCAAAATAGCAAAACTATCATCATTAGAATCATCTTCATCATCATTATAATTGCTTTCAAAATCAGAATCAAGAGGTTTTAATCACACAATAGACCAATCTGAATCACGAGATTCACGACCATACAAGAAGCACCCATCACCAACATCATACTCTTTATCAATTTTTGTCTCATCCATCTTTTCCTCATTAAAATAGAAAGAGTAAACAGAACAGAAGACAATTTGATTGACATTTTACAATTTTAAGGGGGTATTTGCCTGTTTTCAAATTTCATGGGGTATTTGACGAATTTTGAAATTTCAAGGGGGAGTATTTGGCATTTTACTCGATTATTTTTTAATTCTGTTGATAGAGTTTTTTTTTTTTAAAGTTGAAATAGTGGCAGTACTGGGATTCAAATTCCGGTCCTGTATTTTATAAGCACTGTTCCAACCAAATGAGATATGTTTACGGGACTCTTTCACATGATTTTAAATGATAAATCGTTGTTATTGTCAAAAAAACAAATATAGTACTATTAATCAATCGCTACTCTTTCACATGATTTTAAATGATAAATCGTTGTTATTGTCAAAAAAACAAATATAGTACTATTAATCAATCGCTAGATGGTGCAATAATGATTGACGTTGAATTTAGTAGGGATAATCACAGTTCGATACTCTGCATCTACAATTGAGAGAGAGTTGAAACCACTCGATGTCAGAACTGACCTTCGAATCATATTATGTGTTTCAGTTGACCGGATACTGGTGGTGAAAACAAAAACAAAAAATATAAATATAATACTAGTAAAAAAAAATGGTAATAATGTTGAGTTGTTAATGAGATACATTTAGAGTTATTTTAGAGATTAGAGATGTTAGGTTGAAAGGATTGAATATTTATTCATTATTAAAAAATTACTTAAATACTCAAAAATGAATTTATCCATTTTGAATGCCTTTAAGACACTTGTTAGCATTTTCAAAATATCAAATTAGAGATTACAGTAAATCGGATCGAGCAACTAGCAGTTTTATCTATCCACCTCTCCAGACACAATATCTTTAGTACCTATAATGATGACCACATTTGCTGGCATGTGATGTTTGGACATAGAATCGATGGTGGAAAAAAAATCTCCGGTGTGCATGCCCTCTCTCGAGTGTCAACAAATACAAATAAAAACTAAACGTGAAATTATACGGTGTTTGAAACGGTAAGTTTTAATATCTTAAACTTATAGATATTGATCTTTTTTACATAATTTTTGTCTCTTAGTATTTTTTTTCCTTCTATTTTTACTAAAATAATTATCAAGCATGTGTCGTTATATTTACCTTTACCATGATTGCAAAACGTAAAATATTGAATTGATAGTGATGCGAATAATATGTACTATTTACTTTAAGGGGAATGTTAACATGTGCCTTTAAGGGCACATGTTAAGAAGTTAAATGTGGAAAAAATTTATTGAACTTGTGGTGTATTCAATTATCTAAGCATTAAATTTTTTGTATTTATTAAATGCTATATTTCTATTTTTAGGTAGTTTAACATATGCCCTTAGGACACATGTTAACATGACCCTTACTTTAATTATTACGCTACTTGATAAAAAAAATCCAATCACACATTTTCATAAAATTTAAACAAAAATTTACTCCCTTCAACCTTTTTTATAAGCAAAATATATTCATTTGCACACTTAAGTTACTTTTTTTATCTTAATTTTATGTAAAGTTTTTATTACAATTCATAAAATAACCTTACAATACATTAACTTTACATTGAAACTCTACAATCATGTTAAAAAATAGAACAATTAATAAGAGTATTTTTAGAACAACAACATTAACTAAAGTTAATTTTAATAATTTTTTTGTTTTTGAAACAATCAAAATTATTACTACATATTTAAGTTGGCTAAAAATTAAAAAAATTACGTCTGTTTTGAAAAAAACAAGGAGTGAAGGTTGGTTTTGAGCTGATCATTTAAAAATGAAAAAAAAACGTGGCATGCTCCAAGCAATGCACGAGTACTTCTGTCAAACAATTATAGTTTAAATAAATTCATTAACGTGCAATGCATGCAATACAAGAGTACTTCTCTTCTTTGTTCCATTATACACGAGTACTTCTATGAAATTAAAAGTAAGTATTTATTATACTCCAATTAAAATATTATAATTCTAGTAGTAGTAATACAGTCTCATTTTTAATTATTGTCCACAATATAAGAACATTAATTAAATCCAAGGTTTATATTTTGTAACTAATTGAGCCCTCGCTATAAAATCCACCATTTGATATATGTATATATATTATTTGGTCGCTGTAATAACCAAAATATCACTTTTTAAATTTATTAAAAAATTAATGTATTTGATCTTATATATAGACTAAATAAGTTGAACATAAGTTTCGGTGGGTTTGATTTGTGAGACGCGGTCAGTGAAATAGTTACAGTAAGATTCAGGTAGTGCAACAAAAATGTTTACATCATGTCCACATATTTTTTAAGAATTGGTACCTAATAAGTATTTTCATCCAAACAAAACACAAATGAGTATTTAATAAGTACTGATTTTACAATAAACAATGATACATATATTCCATCCGTTCCAAATTGAATGACATATTTGACTATATTGTATTATTCACACATATTATTTTGATCATATTTTTCTACTAATAAATAAAAATAAATATTAGCATATAAGATGTTGTTAGATTCGTCTTGATGAGTATTTTTAAAATATCAAATTTTTATAATTTTTACTATAATACAATTAAAAATATGAATCGTCAAAGTTATGCATCGGCATGCGTGAAACAGTCAACTGTGTCAATCAATTTGGGACGGAGGGAGTACTATTTTTGTAGGACGCATTTATAATGATGTATAGTTATTGATGGAACTCATTAAAATTATTTTAATAGGATACAAATGAGTGATGTGTGCACATACGACCCAGTTAAATACTAAAAAACAAGGAGCTAAATTGTGGATGCTCTTATAAATAAAAGTGACAATACATGACAAGTTTGTCGACTTAACCAATTTAACATATTATTTTATTCAAGTTAAATTTTAAACAAGACCACTCAAATTTTTATTTTTTTTGCTTTTACCACCAGTTTAACCTGGCTCGGTGATCAGTTTTGCTATCAATTGGTTTCAATTCCCTCCCGATCACAATTGTCGAATCGAACTGTGATTCTCCCTACCAAGTTCAGCATCAATCACCACTGAACCAACTAACAATTGGTACATGATCACTCAATTTTTAAATTGCGACTATTAATTGAATTGTATTTGCGTGATAATTAAATATTTAGGCAGATGCTAACGAGTGCCCCCGAGACACTTTTTAAGCCTTTAAATGGTACATGATCTCATGCTAATATTTGCATATATATTAGTCGAAAAATATAGTCAAAGTATATCATATGAATAGTACTCAAAGTAAAAAATAGGTCACTTATTTTGGGGCGGAGGGAGTAAGTTTTTTATGGAGATGTGTAAGTCAACGCATTGAAAATTGTGTTATTTTACTTTTTTAAATATTTTTTTTTTAAAAATGAAATGCTTAAAAATTAGCCTGGAGACACCCGTAAGCAAGATCCAAATATTTAATACAGGCTTTTGTCAACAACAAAAATAATAATATAGATTATTGAAACTTAATTGATTATGGGACTCAAATATTTAATATAGTTACTCAAGGCTCTGTCTAGGGTGGGAGACCTTGATAGGTCTCTCACCGTGAGCAAGTTAGATCAAACAATTTTAGCCATTAGATTATGAAGTTCTATGGGTCTTATTATATGCTGTCAGCACCTAATACTTTATTTTATTTCATTATCTTTTTCTCTCTCCTATCCACTTCTTTTCTCTCTCAACAACCCAGATCTCTGAGCAACCAACAAAGAATGAGTTTGCAAGTAGTAACATGTGTGAGCTGTTATTCATGACCTTCAACTTTCATAGCATTCATTTTTATCATGTCAATGGTGGCACTAGTAACAAATTATCTCTACAAAAACTGAATTTGTAGAAAACTTATTTTAATTCAATGGTGGTACTAGATAACAAACTATCGATTATTTATAACATCAAATTTTGAATTCTTACTTGAACACAACTTCAAAGGGTAAAATATGCAATATTTTATGCCATAATTTCTTGGTTAAACAAAAATTGAAGAATTGGAACAATGAAATATGCATATCTAATTGAAAGATGAATTGGAGTTTGGAATAAATTAAAGGATGAATAGGAAGCAGAAGCCAAAAGATGTTTTTGGCGTGAAAGAATAAAATATAATGAGTATCTATAATCTTTTAAATTTTGCATATTTTTTGTATTTGAAAATTAAAATGTTTTGTGTGTGATAGAAAAGAAAAGGAAAAATAAAAAAAAAAAGAGAATGAGAATGCAAGAGGGAGAATGAACAGTGGAAAGGTCCGATACAGTGGCAGTTTGATGTAAGTGGGAGACAAATGAAAAATAATCAGGTGTATTTAATTTGTAGTATAATCTAGTGTCTTTTATCAATCCGACGGTTTTGAATGGTGACCCACGGTGAGAGACCTATCAAGGTCTCCCACCCTAGACAGAGCCGTTACGCAATCCCTCTAAAAAGTAAACTTGCTCTTAAATTTGGTGGGACTCAAATGAATGACAAATGCTCCCTAAAATTTTTAATGTTGTTGAAGCCCAAGTAAAAGATCAAACACAAAATTATACTACTAATTAAGTTAGAAGAAGTTCACGTCATCTCATTTAACCTCTCCTAATTGAGGTAGTACTTTTTAGGAAAAAGGAGATAAGTGTATCTGTATCCCCCATTGATTGAGGCATCGATAGTGGGCAACATTATCACAATGGTTTTAAATGCAACATTATTGACGTTCACAACACTCCACTAATATCCATCCATTCTTTTTCCCTTTCTTGCTTGTTGCCCATTCCAATCAACCAGAATTTCGAATTCTTAATGCGGTTTTCAAGTCTAATCAAATCTTATTCCATTCAATATCATCCAACCAATAAAAACACTAAAAAAAAACCACAACCCATTCAAATTTTCCATTCCTAAAATACCCTCATACTAACCCCTTTCTTTATTTGATTTTCCTTCCAAACCAACCAAAGAAAATAACACGAGGTGAATAAAGCATCAAAGTCGTGATTGACTAGGCATGTGGGACCCAACCCAACTGACCCGGACTCCAAGTTAAAATTCAACTCAATTGAATAATTAAAAAGGAAAAAGCAGCCACTGATTTTTGAGTTTTTTCTTTTTTTAAAAGTCTAAATGGTGATTCAGATTTTAAACGAGTGATTCATTTGATTATTTCATACGATTTAAAGAAAAAGTATATTTAAATAGAAGAGGAAAGTTTCTACAAAAATAAATTCATCAACTATTGGTAAATTTACACTTACTATAAATGAAAAGTTTGAATATGTTGAATTGAGAGTAAATCAAGTAGTTTTAACTAGAAAATATAATTGAAAAAAATAGATAATAATATTGCATTAAAAATTTAAAAGGATAATTTATTTTAGGCCAATTATTTATTTTAGTCAAGTCTTTTAAACCAATTTTATTTTACAAATAAATCACTTGTTTATGAGACGGAGAAAATATTGTTTGTATGTATGTATCTAAATTGTAAATGTATTTTCAATTGTTTCTTTAATTAAAAAAGGAAAGAGCATCCACTTTTTTTTTTTCTTTTTAAAAAGAATAAAAAGTATTTTGGTCAAAAATCTGAGAGACATTGTCACTATAGTAATGAATATATATTTTGACTGTCTTTTTGTTCGTCAAAAAAAAAAACAATATTTTTTGTTAGTCATTTTAAAAAGGCACTTGAAGATGTAATGACAAATTGTGGTTCAGACCTATGGGCTATGGATCAACTAATTTAGATACTCATTTAAGTTCTTTTTACGGGAGATAATTTCGGCAAAATGACATTGTAGGTCCTTTATCTTATTTTTTTGTAATACTTTGGTCTTTTATCTTTCTTTTGTAACACTTTGGTCCTTTATCTTCCTTTTTGTAATACTTTGGTCATTTATCTTTTTTTTGTAACACTTTGGTCCTTTATCTTTTTTTATTTGTAACATATAGGTCCTTTATTTTTTATAAATAAATAAGATAAAGGTCAAAGTGTTACAAAAAAAGG
The DNA here is from genome assembly GCA_951799995.1 of Trifolium subterraneum. Lineage (NCBI taxonomy): Eukaryota > Viridiplantae > Streptophyta > Magnoliopsida > Fabales > Fabaceae > Trifolium > Trifolium subterraneum. The sequence goes on along the minus strand of OX637463.1, from coordinate 1,163,789 downwards.
ACTAAAGTGTTACAAATAAAAGATAAAGGACTAAAGTGTTACAAAAAATAAGATAAAAGATTAAAGTGTTACAAAAAAAGATAAAGAATCAAAGTGTTACAAAAAAATAAAATAAAGGACTTGCAGTGTAATTTTGCCGATAATTTACCTTTTTAAATGAATAAATAATGTATTGATCTATATTATAAACATTGTATATGATGTATATTACAAACCAAATATATAATTTATTTAATAAATCTTAAAAAGTGAAATCAATAAATTTAAAAGGTGAAATATCTAATATATAAAGGACGAGAGAAAATACAATTTTTTTTTGTCAAGTAGTCTAATGACTAGAAAATTCTACCATTAAAGTTAATAAATGAAATGATCGAAATTTGAACTTCAACGTCCTGCATAATAATGCAATGTTCTTCCAACTGAGATAAACTCATTGGACAAAAGAGTACCAATTTTACCATCTACTATTAAGTTCAGGTTGAAGTTAAAGTAATGAATGGACAAATTCAATAAAAAAATGATTATTAAGAGAATTCAAATTTAAAACTTAAAAAATACTTCAAAGGTTTTTTTTTGACTCAATATACTACAAAGTTTTAAGACTATTAGACTACACAATCAAACCAATTTTTTTTTTTTTTTGACATACAATCAAACCAAACTTTAGACAATTTTAAATACAGACTATAATAATAACGTCACGTAATACTTGCCATTTAAAAACAAGAATAGAAAAAAAGGTGAAAACAAAAGGAATCGAGAAACATGAAAACAAAAAGGCAACAAAAAAAATCAATGTGTGTGTGATGGGCTAAGAATTCGGTCCCACGCGCCTGCGTAGTTAGCATCATTACACTCTCTTCCTTCTTTCTCTCTCCATTGTCCCCCTTATATATAAAGCCAACGAGTTCTCTTCATAACCACCGTGTCAACTCTTGTTCAAACTTATTACACCACCTTAACAAAACAAAACGCCACCGTTTTGCTATCTCTTCATTTTCATTTATTATTTTATTTTAATTTTTAATTAAAATAATGGCCGATGATAACACTTCAAAGAAGCGGTTACGTGATGACTCAGACGAGTTAGAACGTGAATCGTCCGAGGCAAAGCGACTCAGAGACGATTTACTTGATTTTTTGAACGACTCTGATCCAACTCCTTCAACTCAAGATCTTGACTCTGTTATGAAGAGCTTACAAGATGAGATCTCTGCATCATCTTCTTCTCCTACTTCTCTTCGTGTGACGTCAGATTCCGGCGAGTCTCAGGCTCAGATCGGGTATCTTCTTGAAGCTTCCGATGATGAACTCGGACTTCCTCCACCGGGATATCCATCGGTTCATGAAGAAAAGAAAGATGAAACTGAGTTAGCTCGAGTTTTGTCTGACTCGTCCGGAATCGGTGAGTTATGGGAGTTTGAGAATCAGATGCCGAGTTATGACTCGTTTGATTTAGGAACTGGTTTTGGAACTTATGGTTATGAGAATATTAATACTGATTATGTTGCTTTTGATGGAATTTTCAACCATTCGGATGTGTATTATGAATCCAATGATTTTTCCGATCCGTGGCGGCACGGAACTTTGCCGGCGGCACAATAGAAATCGTGAAAGAAAGAATGAAAAAAAAAAAAATCAAAAAAAGGGGAAAAGATAATTTTCCTAAATTAATTAATCTGGATAATGAAATTTTAATTTCTTAGGCATGTAAATTGTTTTTTTCTCTCTATATCTCACCTTTTTGTTCCCTTTTTATTTTCTAGATAAAAGGGAATTATAGGATATAAATTAATTATAAAATGATGATATGAAGATGTGAATCATGGAACATGCTTTCAGACATGGAGATGGAAACTTTTATTTATTTATTTATTTCTGAACTTCAGAATTACTACTTTTAATTTTTTTTAAGCAAATTGATACTTTTATTTGAAGTTATATGTGAAGGACAGAAAAACAAAATAAGCTAAAAACTTTACTGTATAATTTGAACGGATATATATATAAAATGGAAACATATCCCAAAAAACATTAATTGGAAACAGAGTTAAAGAAAAAGAAATTAAAATTTGTATAGTTCACATTTTTATTCAGGTCAAATACCTCTGTTTATTTTTAAGTGTCATTTTTTACCGTTGCATAAATATCAATGGATAATTTTTAATCACTACTTCATTCGTATCATATATATGTTTTTTTTTTTTAACAAGCGAAAATGGATCTCATATATTAACAAAGGGGAATGTTAACATGTGCCCTTAAGGGCACATGTTAAGAGTACAAATGTAGTAAAAATTTATTGCAATTTGTCTATTCATTAATTATTTAAACATTAAATGTTTTGTATCATTAAATACAAATTTTCTACTTTTAGGTAGCTTAACAAATAGTCATTTCAGCACAAGGTGTATCAAAAAGACTAATAAGTTATTACAAGGTAACACTCATAAGAGCAGTATAAAACATAAAACAACATTAGTCGATTCTCAGACATAACAAAGGAGTCGACCACCAACTATGTAAGTTTGCGACTAAGGTTACATTCGCCGTCTTCAACCACCAAAGAGAGTACAATTTGACTTTATCCAACATTTGAGATACCGTTTGTGCTGAATTTTTGAAAAGCCGATGGTTTCTCTCATTCCACAAAACTCACACACAAGCAAGTCAAATGAGTTGCATGAAGGACCGCCGTGCGCGACGCTCGCCCAATGCGCCAACAAAATGGACCACCCAATGTTTTAAATATGGGTCATAAATGGCACTACAAGGCACAATACATTTCTCGATTTGTGGGTGGTCCATTTTGTTGGCGCATTGGGCGAGCGTCGCGCACGGCGTTCCATTTATGACCCATATTTAAAAAAATTGCTTTATTTATTTTTTTATTTTTTATAATTGCTTTGATTCTTTATTTTTGACACGAAAAGGGCCTAGCCAAATAATCATTTTTAAATTGCTAAGACACTAGTAAATGGGAAGTGCTAATATTTACGAATGATCAAAATAAGAATGGCAAGAAACAATCCCCACCGTTTATTACAAACCACCACCCCCATGATTTTCTGCAAAAAAAACAAATATTAACCGCATGGATTATTTATCTAGCACATAGTCAGTGTTATTCTTGCAATTCGTTTGCTAATCCTTCCTAATAAATAGCAGGGCTCCTAGTAAATACGCCTAAAAGAAAAAGGACTAATAATGTTGTAAATAACTGATAGATAATAAATTAAATAAACAAACATTAAAAAATTATGCATGTGAATGATTTCAAACTGACCTTATTTTATGAGGTACTGTATGACATAAATGGTCTTGTTGAAGGCTTTCAGCTTAGTTCATTTGTTCCAAACCAATGGTTTTTTATCGGATAATTTATCAATTTATCAATCCACTACCCATTTGCCTACCGGAAGAATTATATGTTGATCATTAATGGAGGCCTTTGGTCCTTGTCAAACAATTCAACGGATCAAGCAGCTAAAATTCCGCCGACGTCAACTAAATTAATGGGTTCAAGTGTTTAATGAGTTTCATCAAAGGACGAGCTGTTTGCAAGACTCCGAGTTCATGTTGAATAATTTTTTCATGCAGACTTTACTTGTCTCGCAGCTTAACTCTAAATTATTAGGGTCTCATTTCCTTAGAAACCGAAAGATTAACAAAAAAAAAAAACTCAACCATGTTATCTTTCAGCTTGAACTAGGTTTCAAAGTTATCACACGTTTACAGCATCACACTGATTACACAAATTTGAGTTCATTTTAAAGCATGAGTTTTGTTATCAACTTTGTGGTAGAATTTTTTGTTATCAATTATGAAATATATACTAGCTGATATTTTGATTTGACTAATTACTGAAAATAAACACAATAAACAGCATCTAACTCGCATGATCTGTTAGTTTAGTGGTTAGAGTTTAGTTTTGTAATTTTAAGATATTAGGTTTAAATTTTCCCAAAAATAATTATTAATGCCACTAATTAATAGAAAAAAATGTCCCCTTCCTGTCTTCTTAACTAAAAAATAATACCTAACCCTAAATTATTTTGTAGATTCACATAATTTGGACTTGACATTTCAAAATTGTGGGTCATGGAAATTAGTTATGAGTGCACACATGTAACATGCTATAAACGTGAAAGGATGGTGTTTATCTTCTTGGTCTCTCAATCATATTTTGTTTACCTTCTACTTTGAGTTGAGTGTACAACTTTCTAATGTGACATAGCATATTGTCACTTAGTTGTGCCCACTTTAAGATTTGGCGTCACAAGACATCCCCATTTGTGTTGTAGACATCTTAGTTAGTCATGCCATTTTTAATTTGCCCACAAAAATCTATCGTTGATTAACACAACTGTCTTAATCATCATCATCAAAGAACACTGATGAGATCGTTATCACTAATCTACGACGTACTATGCACCCGTTTATACATAAAATGATATAAATTAACAAAAACAGACAAAATAAAAATAGAAACTTAAGTAGCGCAAGAAGTAAAAATAAAAATGAGCAAAGCGTTGCAATATATACAGGGGTGCTAATAGAAATTCTCTCATAATATTTGAGAGAGAGCCAATTAAACCCATCTAAAATTGGACCAGGCCAGACCTACGGGACTACAAATATCTCTTAATATGTTAATACTTTTGGCCACCCTTGAATGTCATCTCTGCACCTCCCCACTTTTGTGTTTCGCTTTGTTTGTGAACTAATAATTGGACCATTGTTAGAAAGAGAGAAAAAAAACAGAAATAAGAACATTATACACTTGTAAATGGGGATGAGTACAAACTCACAACTAGACTCGAAACCGATATAATCGATAATATATTGAAACATCTGGACGGATGTGGGTCGAATCTTGGGTCAACGGTTGTGAAATATCGGTCATAAACGGTTGCATACGAACGAGTGTGAGTCTCTGAAAATCTATTTTTGTAACCGACCGAACAACCATTAAAACATAAGTTAATTTTTTTCTTCTCTCAATCTCTCGTACTTTCGATTTGTTGTTTTTATTCATCTCTGGTATATGAGAGAATGTCATATTTTAAGAGTTTGTAATACATTGATGTAGGAGACTTTTTTTTTTTAATATTATAGATTTATTTTATTTTGTACTTCTCGTCTGGTTGATATATTATTGTCTTTAGATCCTATATTTGAAAAAAAAGTAAATGCATCTCACTCTTGTTGTTTATTTAGTTCTATTCTTTGTTGTCTCGTGTACGATGTTTTAAACTATTTGCAGAATATGAATTTCTGGATCAATGAAGTTTTAGATGTAGCAACTGAGTTTCAATCTAACTAGTAACAACGACTCATTCTACATGTCATCATTGCGACACCGAACAAATCGAAGATGTATACGGTTGGAATTGAGCCCAAATTAAGTGGTTGTGATTTTTATCAGTTTGGTGATTTTCAAATCGAAACTGACCGATGCTCATAACTATTTGTAAATATATTTACATTGAATTTTATCTATTATTTGGATCAATTTGCTTATTTTAATTATATCGTCTATTCTTAAAATGAATAGATAACAACTCGTTAGTTGATCCAGCAGTGATTAACGCTGAACTTGGTAGGAAAAATCATGGTTCAATGTCTTGCAATTGCGATGGGAAGGTAGCTTCATTGAGATGATCCAAATTGGACATAAAATTTGGGCTTCTGCATGAAGTGTGACACAATATGGTACTCCCTCCGGTCTCATATATAAGAAACAAAAAAAAAAAATTACAAAGTCTTAAATATAAGAAAAAGTTACTACAATCATTACATTTATTTTGAATATTCCAATTTTATCCTTTGTTTTACTTTTCCCCATAATAAATAATAATTTAATTTAAACAAAAAGTAAGGGTAAAAGTGGAAATGACATGTTTTTTCTAATCATTTACTCCACTTTCTTAAAGGGTGTGCCTTTTTTTTTTCTTTCTTATATATGAGACCGGAGGGAGTACTTGAGGTTGAAGATTTACGCGCACAAGAAGAGAGTAGTCATGAAAATTTCCATCTTTGAACCTCTTTGTTTTTCACTTTACTATATTTTAAAATTAAAATAAATTTTCTTTAGTTTTGTTGAAAGCTTGAAATTTCGACACCGAACAATATCATCAGATAGAATCCATAGCTAGCTCAACAAGATAGAAAAATACATCCCTCACCATTATCCCAAAATCCAAAATTTTAGTAGAGCGCAATGTCATTGAAGAGTCCGTTTGGTCCGACTTATTTTCTACTTTTCTATTTTTCTTTAAATGAAGTAGATAAGTAAAAAATTATGTTTGACCTTATTTATTCTTGATTTTGACTTCTTTATATTATTTCTCTATTTATTTTACGTAGAAATAGTGTCAAAAACAATTTTTTACTTCCTTAATTTTTTTTTAAAAAGTAGAAAAGTATAAAATAAGCCGGGCCAAACGGAGGCCTTAAAGTCGGTGCAGCAACAAAATTATCTTAATTGCGATTTCAATATGGCATCATATCATCAGAGACAACAAAAAATGGTGTAACCTATAAGGTATCTCAATTGAAATTTCAACGGAGTACGTTATCAAAGAAAATCCAAACGATTGCAACCAAAATGTTAGCTCAACTGAGATTTCAGTGGAGCATAAAATGATTGAAGATAATTCAATCCATTAGTAACAAAAAATAATAACTCCATTTGAGACTAAAATACAATGTCATCAAAGAGAATCCAAACATGTTGTTTAACACCTCATCCATCAGACACCGGTTATAATAAAACACACAAATCCAACTTACTCGTTTTTCAACGCTACAAACTAATCTCCATCTTTCATCCTTACACAATAGGCCCACTTCTCCGATCAGCTGTATAGATCAACAAGAAATGATCTTTGACTTAATGTTAAATTGAAGAGACTTAGATTTGATGAAATTTTGTGTTTTAAGTGAAGTGAAACATAATATCGAAAATGTACATATTTGTTGGATATTTTTACCAAAAAATAGTAGTAAATTTCTTCATTTTAATCCTTTTCCTTTATCTCTTTTACTGTATTTTATTTTCAAGTTCCTTCCATTTTAATGAATGAACGAGATATTGACATATATGACAATATCATTGAAGAAAATCCACATCAGTCGTAACCCAACAAGATAGACTAACACAACCCTCTCCAGCTAGCACTAAACTTAAAAATTTAGCTAAATTGCGATTCCAGTAAAACATAATATCATCAGAGAGATTTCAAAGTTGTCGTAACAAAATGTTTAGTTCGCTCAAGATTTCAATCGTGGAATCTAACGTATTCAGAGAAAATCCAAACCCATCATAGGAGAGAATCCAAAGTTGTGGTAACAAAAAAAACTTAGCTCATTCGAAATCTTAGAGAATCCAAATTCATCGTAACAAAAAAACTAGTTCAACCGAGATTTTAATCGAACATAATGTCATTAGTTCAACAAACTCATCATAACAAAAAAGTTAGCTCGATTGAGATTTCAATGCACATCAATGAGAGTCGAATCCTATCATAACAACAAAAATAGAAACACTCAGACTCGATTTCATTTAAACGTAATATCATCGGAGAGAATCCAAGCCCGTCTATACTCATCATTACAATTAGACACAAAAATCTAGCTCACTCTCCACTTTCAATACCCAAAACTAATCCTCATCTCTGGACCTTACACGTCAGGCCCAAATTCCCCAACCCACCGTCAAGATAAACACTAAATAACAATCGAAGCGGCGCGTATATCCAAATCTCTTAATCACGCGTGATAATCTCAACTCAACTACTACCAACATAAAACTACTAGTAGCATAATTTGGGGTATATCTTGTTTTTAAATCGTAGAGAGAGATTTTGGGGTCACTCTCGCTTTTCTTCTCTCATACGTCGTCGTTTTGGTCTCTGCGGATCCCAACCTCGCCGTTGCGAATTTCGAAGCTCTTCGTTGCGGCGATCGAAAATTATGGAAGAAGTAACTAAGATGAAGGTTTTCGTTAAGACTCTTAAAGGAACTCACTTCGAAATCGAAGTCACGCCACAAGACACGGTTTTCCCCAAACTCAATTTGATTTCGTTTTTTTCTCTTCGTTTTCAGAATTGCGTTTTCTTATTTGATTTATTGGTTTTCCGATGTGTGAGATCACTCAATTTGATTTTTAGTTAGGGTTTACTGTTTTTTTGGCCTATTCGGTTAATTATTGACTTTTGTTGTCGATTTGAGTTTTTTCATAATTGAACTTGAAATTCAGCTTTTATTAGTGATAATTTCGATTTGGTATATAGAATATGTTGTGGAATTCTATGGTGAAGTGTTTGTTGTTACTGATGCTTGTGTTAATTCTGATTTTTAGTGGAAATTTGTTGTTAAGTTTGGGGTTATTGGCACATGATTGTGAATAAGTTCCACATTGATGCTGTTTGGGTCATTACTTACTAGGAATGTAGGATTTGTTTACGCCGTAATATAATATATGCCTAAGTACTAGGTCTTCCTTTTTTGCCATTCATATGCATGAGAATTTCAATAATTAAGTGAGCATATATGGATCTTATACACGGCTAATACTATTATACTAACACTTGCATTAATAACCAAGTTATTAATTAATGGACCGTCAAAAGTGACACAGTCTGTAACAAATTCGGGTTGTTTAGTAATATTGCGAGTTTTCTGTCTCTTTTATTTAAGGTCGCATGTTTCTTATGGTTGAAATTTTGTGAATACTTTACCCCATTCAAATGTGGAATTGACCGAATTGTACACTGCAAACTGTCAGTGTTTGATCTTTTGATTATGTGGGTTTTTTGGTTAACTTTCTACTTATGTTTATTCTGAACCACAATTGTTTTTCTGATATATTAGTTGCACTAATTGCGAGTATTCTCTTCAGATTTCCGATGTGAAGAAAAATATAGAAACTGTTCAGGGTGTAGATGTCTATCCTGCTGCACAGCAAATGCTTATTCATCAAGGGAAAGTTCTGAAGGATGGTACCACCTTGGAGGAAAATAAAGTAGCTGAAAATAGTTTCATTGTAATTATGCTTTCAAAGGTAAACCTTTTCTTTTATCTCTCTTATCCTTTTCAAAAACTGCATTGATTTTGAACTTGTTAAAAAGGTTCTATTATTTTGTTGCAAACACGGTTTTTGAACTTTACGAACTTACTGCTTCACAATTTTTATTATTTTGGGGTTTTGGTTGGTGTGTGGAATCTCATAAGCCAATTGAAATAATAGAATCTGGAGTGGTTAAGATCTACCATAAATTGCAGTTTATCCCACTTGCCTATGGGTCTGCGGTTTTATCTATTTAGACATAATTGGATGATGAGATCCCGTTGTGCATTATTGGAATTCGTCCACCCTAATATAACTGGAGTCAATTATGTTGACCTAAATCAATGAGAAATCATTATTACCTTCTCAATCCTTAATGCTTATCATATTCATTTATTCAGTACTAAACTAGAACTATGTCTTAAAATATGGCAGAGTAAGCCTGTGTCTGGTGAAGGGTCTACTGCTTCAACTCCAGCAAAGGTGAGAGAACTTTGCTGTGTTACGAATATTGTTCATGTTGCTATCACTTTTGTTGTTATATTTTCTGGGATATAGTAAGAAGGATATTACCCATTTCCAAGAACTGAAAATAGTATCTAACAATTATGTATTAAATTGCATTCATTGCAGGCTCCACAGACGAGTGCTGCTCCTACTTCAACCCCCACAGTGTCTGTATCTCAAGCTCCTGCTGCAACTGCGGCAACGTGAGTGACTTGTTTTACACGACATTTGCTTCAGTTGTTTAGATAAGTTTGGTTCAACAATCTTTACATATTTTGTTCGTTTTAAACTCTGAAGCTTGATTTCAATTTGACAGGCCTGCATCCGTTGCTGCCCCTTCTCCGGCTCCAGCTGCTACTCCGGCACCTATATCTTCAGCAACTGCTACGTAAGTATTCTGTTTACCTCAATGTTTGGAAGTTGGTCTTTATGATTCCTGTAATATTGTATATTGAAAATGGAAATTCTACAATTGTTTTGATTCTATAATTAAACTCGGTTGCTAAAAGACTTTTTTTTGAAGCAGGGAAGGTTCTGATGTCTATGGGCAGGCGGCATCCAATCTGGTTGCCGGTAGCAACTTGGAGGGAACAGTTCAGCAAATCCTAGATATGGGTGGAGGAAGCTGGGATAGGGATACTGTTATTCGTGCTCTTCGAGCTGCCTTCAACAACCCTGAGAGAGCGGTTGAGTATTTGTATTCAGTAAGTAGATTTTAGATGTTGAATTTCTTAATAATACATTTCTTGCTCTATATTTCAGTTACTGGTTTGGAATTCCTGTTATTTTGTGATGATACTTGCATATTTTGTATCACTCGTTTGAGTCGTGCTTGGTTGCTTTTTTATTTAAATTTAAAATATAATTCATAAATATAGGGTATCCCCGAACAAGCTGAAGCTCCACCAGTGGCCCGAGTTCCTGCAAGTGCACAACCTGCGAATCCTGAAGCTGCAGCTGCAGCTCCAGCTCCACAAGCAGCACAGCCTGCTCCTGTTACCTCAAGTGGACCTAATGCTAATCCTCTGGACCTCTTTCCCCAGGTAACAATTGCTGTGTTTTTAACTAGAAAGGAAATGTCTTTTCGGCGGTATACTTAACTCTATGTTACAGGGCCTCCCAAATATTGGTGCTGGTGCTGCTGGTGCCGGCTCTCTGGATTTTCTACGCAACAGTCAACAAGTATTATTCTCTCTCCATGTGCCAGCATTTGCACTGAATTTAGTACTTAATAGATATGTTCTAAATAGATTAATCATTTTTTTTCTTTCCATTTTCATTTCAGTTCCAAGCATTACGTGCTATGGTGCAGGCAAATCCACAAATATTGCAGGTTTTTTTCTTCACCGTTGTAGTGTATTATGTCCTATATTATCTTCTTGTGGATTCTCTGATTCTTGTTATTGCTGCAGCCCATGCTACAAGAGCTTGGCAAACAAAATCCTCAACTCATGAGATTGATTCGAGATCATCAGGCTGACTTCCTTCGCCTGATAAATGAACCTATGGAAGGTGGCGAAGGGTGAGAGTCATCTACTATTGTTCTTCGCAAATTTATTTTTATTTATTCCTTTAGATTGGGGTGGGTGATCTTGTTATCCTTTTTACTAGTCAATGTATGTCCATTGGCTTACCTTTTGGTTTTTGACATATTTTAGGAACCTATTGGGACAGATGGCGGCTGGCATGCCACAATCAGTAACTGTCACTCCCGAGGAGCGCGAAGCAATTGAACGTGTAAGTTTGATTTCTTCACTATAAGATGTGTTGATTGATTTGATGTTTTCTTTCTTGTCAAAGCCTATAAAAACAGCAGTATAAAACTAGCAACACCTATTTGTTGTATTTTCTTGACTGTATGTTCCCCTACATATTTTGACCAAGTTTGTCAAGAATATTATATTTGAACAATTAGCATTACACATTTGTTAAGTAGGCTTTGTGCATAATTAGTTCAAAATCGGCTCACCTATTGTTCCTCAGAAACATGAAGGGTATTGTTTCAAAATTGAGTCTTAAGTGGGTCTTTGTTAGGTGAAAAATGTTGCTGATACTTTTGGTCAGTCGACGATGTTCATAGTAACCCAGGGGTTAATTAACCTTTCCTCTGTATTTTGTAATTTCTGTGGGTGGTGATGCTTCTTTTCTGTTGTGCAGCTTGAAGCAATGGGTTTTGATCGTGCTATAGTATTGGAGGTGTACTTCGCTTGCAACAAAAACGAGGAATTGGCCGCCAACTACCTTTTAGACCACATGCATGAGTTTGACGAACAATGATCTCCTTTTGAATAATTTGCAAATTATTTTTCGTTATCTTTTCTCTCGGTGGACCTTTTTAAATTTTTATACTTGGTGTTTAATGAGGTAATGCTTTATAATGACAATCTCAAGTTGACTGTGGACAAGGGATGTTTTTACCTTCTCATTGCCGCCCTTAAATTCTACTCCCCATTGAGGGGTCCTTCTCAGTATTCATATACATAGTCGTTTGCTTTTCTGTACTGTCAGTATTTGCATCCCTTTTTTTTAGTAACTTGTATTGTGCATAACATGTATTATGCATCCTTTTAACAAAGCTTAATTGTTTAGTAAAAAAAAAAAAGCGTGTAACTGTGAACATACATGACTTACCTCTAACTTTTGTCATCATATATGATATATGAAGCGCAGACTGCGAATTCTTTTAAATTTAGGATGCGACGTGACTAGGATATCAACATAAGCATTATCAAAAGAGTTATAAAAAATAACAACACAAGCATTATTAAAAGAACTTAAATAAACTTTTCTTTAATCCATCTTTTCTCTCATTACTTTTATTCAATGTAATTAAAACCGGACGGGTCGGTCGAACTGGTTTAACCGTGAACCGGACATGCATCCGGTCTGGTTACCTCTGAAAACCGCTCTGCTGTAGAACCGGGAAACAGATCGGTAAACCGGTCAAAAACTGGACAAAACCAGAAAAAACCGGCGGTTTGCAGGTTGGACGCCCTTTGGTTTTTCAGAGAGAAAAAAGAAGAAAAAAAAAACTATACAGACTCTTTCACAGTATAAGACCAAAGAAGAAGAAGAAACATGGTTGATTCGGCAACGGGTGCGGGTTTTGTAATACCCAAACTCGCACCCGAACCCAAAGGTTGTTCGGGTGGCAAAGCAAAACCCACGCCCGTTGTGTTCGGGTTTTTTCACCCGACGCAACATATCTACTAAAAGAAAAAAAATGTAATTTTCCATATTCAACCAAAATTAAATAATAGTAATTTTCCATATTAAACCAAAATAAAGTATCAACAAGCTTATAAATCAACCAAATTAAACAAATAAGTTTCACCTCAAATAATACAAAATAAATAAATAGTTTGGTATATAAACTAAGGGGTAATTAAGTAGTTTAATATATAAACGGGTGTGGTTCCGGGTTTCGGGTGCGGGTTTGATTGATCCAAAACCCGATCCCAAACCCGCACCCGTGGAATCGGGTGACACCCAAATCCAAACCCAGTCAACTCGGATTTTACCCGTTGACTTGAGTTTGAGTTTAGTTGTCATCCCTATTGATTGTTGTTTTTGTTTTTACTCAAAGCTAGCTACTGTTGTTGTTTCTGGCAAAATAGGGAAGATGAGAGTATTGAATAAAGCAGCAAATTGAAATAATGAAATTGAAAATAAGAGAATAAAGGAGGAGATGGATCATGGATGGCTGGCGGCTGCTGTTGTTTCTTCTTGAGAATTTAAAACCTCATGGAAACTCATGTATCATCTTTATCTATTAGTGAAAGATAATTTTGTCATTATGAAAAAACCACCTCAAACTCATATATCATCTTTATATATAGTATAGCTTTAAATAAGTATATAAAAAAATGTTTATTTTTATGGTTTTTTTTTTGTTACTTTTATTTTTTATGCTTTCATTTGAGATTCAAAATTGAAAAATATCCATTAACGGTATAAAAATATATGAAAACTTTATCATTTTTATTTATTATTATTACTATTTATTATTATTTTATATACTATTTAATTAATACCGGTCGAACCTTTGAACCTTGAACCAGTGTCTCCACCAGTTTGACGTCTGGTCCGGTTTTAATTACCTTGCTTTTATTAATAAAAATAAACAAAGAAAATGCTAAACAGTGTCTTCGAGTAAATGGTTAAATGGTTAAGGATACAAAAATGGTAATATAATTTAAAACCGTGGTGTATTCGGTGTCTTGGAATTTTGAACAAAAATATTTTCTACTTAAAATTTTTGCTTTTATTTTTATTTTTGTTTGGTTAACCATTGTTTTGAGGACATGTTTAACATGACCCAATAAAGAAATACTAGTTAAGGAAATTAAAAATAAAATTATTTTAGAATATGTGTCTTTAACAACTTAAAGATACAAAAAATGATTTTTTTTTCCGATGCAAAAGTTATTTATTTTGTTCTCTTAATTAGTGTTTTAAGGACCGTAGTTAGCATAATCTTAAAAAAAAATGTTTTAAGTATGATAGAAATAAATGTCATCTTAAATTGAATATTGTACATTTCCTACAAATTCTCACAAGCAAGCTTGTCTCACTTTTTGTGAAGTACCCTTTGAGTGTTAAGGTGGTTCAAATCTTGGATTAAGATTATTGTTCACCCTCTAACTTTATTATTTATTTATTTTTGGTCAAGACATAACTTCATTTTATATATTAAAAAAAAGCATGAAAAGACGAGTAACGGTTAGTTAAATTGTTCCACAAGTTTTATGGTTACGCCTCAGTTTATTACTCCCTCCGGTCCATATTATAATAAACAATAAAAATAATTATCTTGTAATTTGTGCATTTAACATTTAAAAGTGTAAAATATTACTTTATAAACATTAATTTTATCGTTTATTTTTATTTTTGGTATGCTTAACAAGTGTCTCGGGGCACCGTTTAGCATCACTTAAGTTTTAAATAGTTTTTAAAGTATTATGATAAATAATAAATTGGATTAAAATCAAGTTGAATTAGGCCCAAGTAATAGTATAGAAGATGGGCTTTTAATTAACGAAAAGGTGCGAACCACAAACATATTTGAAGCGTTTCAACCTCAAACACACCCCGTCTTCATAGGGAGGAATCTTCCTCCTCTCTCTCTATACACAAAATCAATTTTCATCAATTCTTTCTTTCATTCCAACACGCTTTGCCGACATTCATTATTGTCATCCTTTTTTGACATTCAACATTGTTTGCTTGTTTTTGTTTTTTAAATAGAAACAAAAGCATTACAATGTTGCATTGATTATTATTATTGCAAACAAACATGGTCAATTATACTATGGAACATTCGGATTCAGAGATTCCTTTTCCTCTTTCTGCCATAACCGAAGCCTTTGAGGGTCTCTCTGAAAAGGTTAAGGGAATCAAAAATGGATCTACCGAACATCTTCGTTTGGATAATTTCTGTGAAATTGCTTCTCTTGTTTCTGTTCTTTTCCGTTGTCTTGGTCTTGCTTTCAAATTTGCTGAAATGGAATACGTTGCTAAGGTGTATATATATTCATGTTTTTTTATTTATTGGATCATTGTTATTTTAATGGTTGCATTTTTAACATTAACAAGATTTGATTAATTACATGCTCCATGAGGATTTAATCTATTGCTTGTGCATGTAACTCTATACATTAAGGATTCATTTATGATTGTTATTATAGAATATTAAGACTTAATAAGCATAATCAAGGTTATACATTAAAGGTAGAATTGTGATATGAAACAGACACCCGATACGACCAATCACATCGGAAATAATTTAAGAAAATTGAATATGGTAAACCACTTGTGTTGGCGTTGTGTCAGACGCAAAACATGCCTTCAATTTGAAGTGTTCCTGCTACATTGTCCTTGATATCGTGGAGAATTACACTTAAATACATTTGATGCGACCAAATCGCAGTCACTTTGACATAAAATCTTTGATTTTCATGACTAAAATAGCATTTTGCATACTTTTTTTTAATATATATACATATACACCCTCCCATTTAAGGTGTAGTTAGTATTCTGGGTATGACGTTCTCTTTCTTTGATGGGCTCTTGTTCTAATGATGTGAATACATGATGATTGGTATGCTCAGCTGCATGCACTTGTGGAAGCATCGAAGACATATCAGACTCTACAAGATATAATTGACCATGATGTGGCCAATTACACTGTCAAAACATCAGGAAGCAATTCACGTAATCTACGCAGAGTTCGGCAGGGTCTTGATCTCGTTAGAGCTATATTCGACCAACTTTTGTCAACTAGGTATGGAACCATATCATATTTATACATGTTATCTATTTTTTGAGAAAGCCTTTGCCTTTTTGTGATTGTAGGAACTCAATCAAAATTGGATACTGAAGTATCCGTGTTGTCTACTCTCTTATCAAATTTGGTTACTTTAAACTGAATCGGATTAGATGCTGAATTGTCTATCATGTTTACCATTCTCGTCGAATTGGTTACTTTAAGTTCCTGAGATGGCCACAGTGTAGTGACAGTCTGATTTGTTTTTGACATTTTCAGTGATAGTTACCTAAAGGAAGTGGCTTCAACAGCTTATGCAGAGGTTTGTGCACCGTATCACACATGGGCGGTTAGAACAGCTGTTTATGCTGGAATGTATACGCTTCCGACAAGAGAACAGCTTTTTGTAAAGCTCAATGAAACAGGTAACTTGCATTGGCATTGTTTTGTTATGTTCGGTGAATATTGAGTCATAGATATAGTGGAAAGTAAACTGTCATTGTTGTCCCTAAATGTGTTAAGCAGTGTCTTTATAGTCCCCTTAATGTATGGAAACTTCATAAACATCCTTGAGTGTGTCTTCTGTTAATAATTTTATTATGGACCAAACTCACAAACATAAGACCCCTTTAAAGACCAAACAAACTAATAGAAGACACATTAGTGGATTTTTTGTAATTTTAATTCACTCAGACAATAGTGGCACTGCTTGACAAGTTGACATGACCTAAGCGGTTGTTTACTGTATAGTGCGTTTATATTGGAGATAAATTGAAAACAGATTCCTTGTATTGGTTGTTCTTAGTTATCACGACTCTAATTTTAAGTTGACATTGCAATGTAGTAAGAAGTATGAATCAACCTAACATGCGTATGACCTTCTTATAAGATGTCATCCTCACATGTGAAAAATCTTTTTGATTATTTTGTTTATTTTTTTGCAACTTAGCCGAAATTTCCAATCCTTTATCTAACATAAAATGTACTTATCATGAATGATATTGCAGAGCAATCAGCAGAAAAGAAGATGAGAAGATACATTTCTGCCTCACTTCCGATTATAGAATACATTGATAAATTGTACCTTTCTCGAAATATTGTATTGGACTGGTGAGTTCATATAGCAGCAGTGATGTGCTCCACTGGTATAGCAGTACAATGCTTATTTTTTTGTTTTATAATCGATCTGTACGGTTTAATTCATTCCAATTTCTCGGTGGCTAGTTGGAGATTTAGGGAGATACAAAAAGAATAAAATAGGATTATACTAATATTGTTACTTTGATGTATTGTTTTCTGTAAATACATATACATAATTTATTTGGAGGACAAAAGCAGAATGTTTTTCGGGGCATTATTACTGGAAATATCTCTTTTGTTGAATTCACATGTCAACACAAAGGGTTTATTTTGTGAGTTTTTATTTTATTTTGTATGTTATTTTAATGAGAAATCCCCAAAACTGTTGATTCGATTCATTAATTATCACATTCGTAATGAAGTAATATGCATGAACTCGGAGGATAGCATTATATATTTAGAGTGTCGGGCTCGAATCCCGGTCAATTGTCATCCCACTCATCCACCCTTAAAAAAAAAACTTAAAAACAAATAATTGCTATTTCATTTATTTTATTATAATCGGATTTTTTACGAAACAAATATGTTTTTTCTGCAATTTACAGAATTAATTAACATTTGATTTCACGGTGCATGTATTAACACGGTTTTAATTACCTATTAATATAATAGTATTTTATATTATTGAGTGTTTGTATGTGTTGAAGGTTTGTTCCGTTGTTGCGCAAATATTCATATTTGTAACATTTTTATTTCTGTTATCTTCTCCTAAATTTGGTATATGATGAATACTTCTTGCAGAAGAAGGTTTCATAACAAAATGGTCCTGATCAACTTGAAGTCTTGAAAATTTTCACAATTCATTCAATTACACCGTTGCAAAGATAATAAATTGATTTTTAAAGGAAAAATTATATTTTTAGAATTTAATTTAATTAGATAATTTTAAGTTTTATTTTAGTTCTTAATGTTTTGTTTCATTTTGCTCCCTTAAATTAATCCTATTATCAAAGATAAAAAAAAAATATAATACAAAATAAAATTTCTAATTAAGTTAAGAGGCTAAAAATATAATTTACCATTTTTTAAAATATTTTTGGATAATAAGAATAACTAAAACCACAAATATTTTTTAGATCCGGAAAATCTCACCCGTACTAAGCCCTCTCTCTATTATATCCTTCAAATCAATGCAATACCTGATGTTTAAGATATGTTTCCTTTAATTCTAAAGTGATGAGCGCTAAAATTTATAAGAGTTTAATTGATATGCACCGACGGTGTAAAATAGTTTTACACCATCGTCCAATAAATAACAATTATTTTGTCATGTCATGTCATGTCAAGAAAGTGGGGTAAAATGGGGTGATGTGGCGGAAAACATGGTTGGTATTGATTGACAGTGTAAAATTATTTTACACTGTCGGTGCATATCAATTAAATCCAATTTATAATTTGTCTAAAAAATAATAGACTAAATTTATAATATGTCTAAAAATCAATAGAATGTTACAACATTTTATTTGATTGTTATAAAAAAAATTCTATTTGATAGATAATAAATAAATATATCTTATATTTGATTCAAAAAAAAAAAAATACATCATATACAAGTGTAATTGAAGTTATAGTTTGCAATAATTTTCTTTTGCAATCATATATACTGTTTTAATATCACATGGAGATGTATGAATCCAATAGTCATGTAATAAAAATGTATTGGTGGTGTTATGTGGGTAGTTGGTTGGTAGATTTTTAGGTTATTGATATGCATGTCTGTAAGAGTTATATTAAGTATGAGAATGGTGAAAAATAAGTTGTGTATAAATTATTAATGTTCAATTTAATTTAGGTTAAATATGTTTTTTGTCCCTATAAATATCTCAAATTTCATTTTTAGTCCCTATAAAATATTTCAGCTAGTTGTGGTCCATCAAATATTTTCTGTCATGATTTTTTGTCTCTGCTTTTTGATCAACTTCTGTATATTATTCGATATTTTATTTTATTTTATTTTTTTAAGGTCATGTTTAGTACATTATATGAATCTCTTGTGCAAAATATTATTTTTTTTAACAGGGGATGAATTAAATATGAATATTTTTATTATTTTTCACATAAAAATTGATAAATAATTCATCTTATGTTAACAAATTCTAAATTTTTGTGGGAAAGGTTCTTATAATACAATAAACATTTGAGGGGTCAAAAGTTGATTATAAGTAGGGGCCAAAAGTTGTGACAAAAAAATATTTGAGGGGTCAAAAGTTGACGAATTTTTTTATAGCGATTAAAAACAAAATTCAAAATATTTATAGGTACCAAAAACTTATTTAATCGAGTTTGTTTCCATTTGTAAGAAAAAGGTTAATTTTTAAATTTAGTTTTTATAATATATTGGTTGTATTTTGGTGATTGATATCATGAATCAAAGTGTCATAATTAATAAATGTGATGAATAAAGATTAATTTTGTACTGTATTATTTATTTGAAAATTTTAATACTATAATTTTAAAATTAAAATCTTTAATTTTAGAATAAGTACAAAAATAAATTATCAATGAATGCAATATTTAAATTTGACTTCGTGTTTAAACAATACTTGAATACCGAATAACAATCATAAACACACTACATACATGCGTCAAAATAATTACAGTCATAATTGGGTTTTTGTAGTTCACAAAGTTTGATCAATTAATGCATGCTCTATCACTATCATTTACCATGTTTTTATAGTAGGTTTGTAGTAGTTCTCAAAATCCCAACAATTTATACTTAGCACTCTTTGGAAGAGTTGAGAAATCTACAAGTTCATAGACGTAGTTCATTCATTGATGTAATCGCTTGCAAAGAAGAGAAAGTCGCTGTTGTTAAAAACTATCAGTTGAATTATTGCCTATTTTTAAGATCAATAATAGACTGCATCATTCGTTATTTTAATAAGGATAAAAAAATCACATACCGACCTTGAAATTAGAGAATTCTCTCCAAAAGGTTCTTGTAGCAATCTCGTTTTAATCTACGTAAGTTGTTATAATTCATGTTTTAGTTTATCTCTCGTAGGTTTTCAATTTATTTCTTGGTTTTTAATTTGTGTTTTTAGAATAGTTTTTGAAAATTTGAACTTAGTAATAAAAGGCAATAATTTGAACTCAATAATTTGAAAATTTGAACTAATATGAACTCAATAAGAGGCAAATTAAAGTGAGATATAGAGAGGGAGAAAGATCGGTCCACCACTACCACAACGCGGTTCGCTTGTCCACCACCACAACCACGTCGTCCGTTCGTCCTCACCACCATGTTGATATGAGTGATAATTAGTAATTGAACTCTTTTACTTTATTTTTATATACATATATTCTATCGGAAACACAATACAGATGGATCATAGTGGAGCTCAGAATTAATGCAACTTGTGGAGGTATTTTGTGTGATATTAATAAATGCTTTATTTTTGCATTTGCCACTAAGATGCATCAACTATTTGCGATTGAAGCGGAACTATGGGGATCTATTATGGGCTCAAGCTAGTTTGAGATAGAGGTTTCCACAAGATTAAAATGTACTTAGATTCCTGGGTTGCTATTAAGCTACTAAAAGCCAAATGTCCGCTTACTCATCCACATCGTACCCTTGTGAGAAATGTGCATCAGATCCATCAAAATGAGAGACGGGCTGATTGGATTCACCTCTTCGATAAGCAAATAGAGTGGCGGATCCATCAAAATGTGCATCAGAAAAATTGTCTAAAAAATTTATTCAAATAATATTTCTAAAAAAAATATTGACAAATGAGTGGACTATACAAAGAGTGTCCATTAAACTACTATTAAAAAAAATAATTAGGCTGTGTAAAAAAAATTAGGTTGTATTAATCGAACATTTAATAAATAAACATAAAATTTGCTTCGTTGAGGTCGTTGGACAACAAACAAAATTTGTATTTAGAGAGAATTAAGGAGAGTGAGCAGTCGATAACTAGTAAGCAACTCTCCCTCGTCGTCTCCGCCCATATCACCCAACTGCCCTTCTTCTGTTTCATATCTCTTTTTCTCATTTCATTCCATTTTCCATTTCAAAATGAATGCAAACTCTCTTTCTTCTTCTTCGATGATCTCAATGGCTTCTCCTTCTCTTTCTCTTTCTCTTCGCAATTCAACCACTCTCATCTTCCCTCGCCATTCTTCTTCCTCCCCTCGCCGCAAACCTTTTTCCTTCAAAATCCAAGCCAAGATCCGTGAAATTTTCATGCCTGCACTCAGTTCCACTATGACTGAGGGCAAAATCGTCTCATGGATCAAATCCGAAGGCGACACTCTCTCCAAAGGCGATAGTGTCGTCGTTGTTGAATCCGATAAAGCTGATATGGATGTTGAAACTTTCTACGACGGTATTCTCGCTGCAATTGTTGTCGATGAAGGCGAAACTGCTCCCGTTGGTGCTCCTATTGGTTTACTTGCTGAAACTGCTGAAGATATCGCTGAAGCTCAAGCCAAAGCTAAATCTGTCAAATCAGCTTCTTCTTCATCTTCTTCTCCTCCTCCTCCGGTCGCTGATTCTCCTCCTCCGGTGACTTCTCAGTCTCCTCCTCCACCTGCACCACCGGTTAAGACTGTTTCCGATGGTCCGAAGAAAATTACGGCAACACCTCAGGCGAAGAAGCTTGCGAAGCAGCATAAGGTAGATATTAATTCCATCAATGGCACTGGTCCGTTTGGTAGGATTACTCCTGCTGATGTGGAGGCTGCTGCCGGGATCACACCAAAGAGTAATGTAGCTCCCGTGGTGGCGACTTCTGCTCCTGCGGCGCCAGTTTCATCAAAACCTGCTGCTGGTTCTTCAGCACCTACGATTCCGGGTTCTAGTAATGTTGCTTTCACAACTATGCAATCCGCTGTTGCTAAGAACATGATGGAGAGTCTCTCTGTTCCTACTTTCCGTGTTGGATATCCGGTTGTCACGGATGCTCTTGATGCTTTCTATGAGAAGGTATAAATAATAAATATGATAATGACGATAATGTTGACATTGTTGTATTTTAAAATTTTGGTGATGGATGATTGAGACTGAATATTATTCATTGTATGAGGACATTGGGGATGATAATTTTGATGTTAAGTAGGGTGTCTTTGTTTATTTTGCGTATTCTTTGAAATGTGCATAAGTTGTAGAAGATAAAAAGTACTAAGATAGATATATACTTGTCAAATACGGTGTCTGGATTTTGATGTTGAAATAGCACAACTGTTATTGTATTGGGGTTATGAAATTTGATGTGGTATTTTTTTTCTTTATGTTTAGGTGAAACCTAAGGGTGTGACTATGACTGCTATATTGGCCAAGGCTGTTGCTATGGCACTTGTTCAACATCCAGTAGTTAATGCCAACTGCAAAGACGGCAAGAACTTTCAATATAACAGTAACATTAATGTTGCGGTTGCTGTGGCAATCAATGGTGGCTTGATAACCCCAGTTCTTCAGGATGCTGATAAGGTCTGTGAATTTCATTTTGTTTTTTTGTTGTATGTTTTTGTTCAATTTCATTGGCTGATTGTTTTGTTGTTGTGTTATAGTTGGACTTGTATTTGTTGTCCCAAAAATGGAAAGAACTAGTTGGAAAGGCTCGTTCAAAGCAATTGCAACCTAATGAGTATAATTCAGGTTTGTTCATTGTTATTCTTGTTGGCAATTTGATTTTGTTGTTGCTTGAACGTTTTAACCTGAAATTAATTGTGCCTGGCTGCGTGCAGGAACTTTCACACTTTCCAATTTGGGCATGTTTGGAGTTGATAGATTTGATGCCATACTTCCACCAGGCCAGGTTAGTGATTATCTCTAGGATTTTTAATTGTTAAGTTGAGAGATTCTATGGCTTATTTTCTCGCAGTTTGAATCTTTTTTGTTTTGTGGATTTTAAACTTTGTCATTTATTTTCAGGGGGCTATCATGGCTGTTGGAGCATCAAAGCCCACTGTTCTGGCTGATGCAGATGGATTCTTCAGAGTGAAAAGTAAAATGCTGGTGAGTTATATGATATATATACCTTCCTTGATGTTTATCCTTTATTCATGCTGAGAACAATACATAATGCACGGGTGAACATAATAAACACACTTTTTGTTAGAAATAGGGTCTTCTGTCATTGCACAAGTTCATCGTATGAAGGCATAAGCCTTATATTGGATTTGTCTGGTGTTATATTAGCAATATAGTAATTTTCTGAAGAGTCAACTGTAGGGTCATAGCTAAATTTTAGATTATACCTGGGTGGTGGTGTGCCACATGAGTGTACTTTTTTAAGAGTTCAATAGATATAGCATAAAATTTAGATCACATCTGCAAGAACGTATTTTTCTGCAGATTAATTCACTGGCTGTGTCTCAAATAGTCTCCATAATGTTTTTTTCTAATCATTTGCTGGATTATGTTTTTCACCGAGAAAACCCCCCACAAGTGCACACTCTTAATTTTCTATTTCCCTCTCCTCGTACCTAGTGAACCATAGTTTTTAATGTTTAGAAGGCTTCATTCTTATCTAGCCTGGATCATATACTCCTCTTTTGAAGAAAGTATCACCTAGACTTTTGATTCTTTATCTTGGATTTTTGATAGCGATATAAGTTTCACAAGAACCATAGTCAGATAGTTCGATTGATTCCTAGTGGTTAATGTGCATCTTAAAATACTACATAGGCTGATTTCGTGGTTTAATAACATTTTTCTTCTGCCAAGTGCCGTGACACCTAGACATTTTTCTTATTCTTGTCCTCTGATGAAATTTCAATTCAACTTTCTATATTATATTCATCAACACAAGGTTTTCTCTGCAGTGTTTTATTTTGTTTTTTCCTTTTGAAAAATCTGTAAACCTGATTCTCTTCAAACAAAGTCCAGGGCTGCATTGGCAGTGTGAATCTAGAAACCAACAATTGGGAATGTCTCTAAACTACCATTTCTAATGGAATGCTATTTATTTCCTTCATAGTCAGTTAATGCCCTTTACTTTCAATAGATATTGTAGAGCAGTTCAATAATTTTGGCTCATATCTTTTGATCTTGGTTGTAGACATGGTACTTACTGGACATATCCAATTCACAACACATGTGTTTTTGTAGATGATATAATCTTAGATGTAGAGTTAAGAAAATAAATAATTGAGGAGTTAGCGATATGTCAATAAGCCTTGGAGACAAGTTCCACCCAAGCAAAAGTAAAAAAGAGTAGATGGAATGCTAAACAAATTTTATCATGGAGGTGAACATTTAATACAAGTCTCACGTTTTTAAGTACCATGGATCTATCATACAAAGTAACAAAGATATAGAAATATGTCAATCATAAAAATTAAAACAGAGTGGATATGAAATGGAGGAATGTTTCGGGTGTGATATGCAATAGAAAAATACCGCTCAAGCATAACGAAAAAAACCCATTGATAGTTATAAGATTTGCAATATTGTATGGAACTGAAGGTTAGGTAGTCAAATGCTAACAAGTAATCTTAGTGTTGTAAGGATGAGAATGTTACAATGCATGATTTCTGTGAAATCATTATTGATTGAAATCATAGTTTATTGAAATCATTATTAACCTTTTTCCGTTAAGAACCATATGGAATCATTATTGAAATCATAGTTTATTTATTTTCCAGGATCAAATTAATTGGGTATAAACTTTCCTTTTTCAGGTGAATGTAACGGCCGATCACAGAATAATTTATGGGGCTGACCTGGCTGCCTTCCTTCAGACATTCTCTAAAATCATTGAAAACCCAGAAAGCCTAACATTATAGTCATTCTTCACATTGAGATACATTTAGTTCCACCAGGCAGTGTTTCTTGAGAGGCTTAATTCTTAAACTTTTGTACTTTTTCTTTGCACTTTCTTTTTGTTATATTTTACCCTTTTACTAGATTGATCATCCTTGTGATGTACGGGTCAGTCACGTGTGATTGTAATAATATCTGTGTACTTTTAGAAACCATAATTTAAGTATCTACTAATTTAATTGTCTATTAATAATGTTCAAATGTATATAACATTTTTTTTTTGACGCACAAATGTATATAACATAAAATAAAATTTCATGCCATGGGTATACCATATTAGTACCATGATCAATGTAGCTTCAAAAGTGAAGAGGGTGATTTTCAAAAGGGATGAGTGAACAACCAGCAGACCAATTTGATGCCACTGTCCTGTGATGCATGGGTGGAATGCAACTAATGTGATTTATGTTTAGATAATTTATGAGAATAGTTACTTTTATTTATTCATTTATTTGGATAGTCTAGATCAAAATTATTTGAGTATGGCCTATTTACCATGATCAAAGAAATAGGAGAAGATGGCAGATACCCATTCATAATAACTTCCAACCCATTGTGAAGGTACAAATGAGAGCTTCAATTTACTTTAGAATCAGTTTTGATGATATGGAACCAAACATGTCCTATTCCAAAAACAAAGTTTGCTATTCATGCATAGAAAAGGCATCGTACTTTGCCGTGTAGAAGACACCCTCAATACATGACTATCGAAGGTAAAATACTAAAATTTCAATGCATGCTGTCATTGAAATGGACCACTGCTGTAAGTGCTGGAGCCAATTGTTTGACTTTACTTATACACACCCAATGACCTACGCCAGTGGATGGATGGATCCAATGCTACTAATAACTATGTTAGCTTACTAAAAAATCTTCAGCTTCTGTCTTCTAATTGGCTTAAGCCAAGTCACACAGTAAAAAACCCCACCTATTTCAACTTTGACATGCTCAACTTGTTTGATTTGTTGTCTTGAAGCTGTGCCAACCAAGCCAATAAGCATCATTAGTGTAATTCCATTTAATTATTAATTAATCCCTGGTTTAATAAGCAATCTTGAAAGAATTATAATTCTTGTGAAGAAAAAAACAATCAAGCACTATGTGGGACCTTCTCCTCCGGTATATAGTGAAATATTTATCTGTGTTGACATAGTCATCATAAAATAAAAAGCCATTTCCACCTTTTTGGCTATTATCTATATTCTGACAACCCCACCAACAACTGAAACCATAAGCATCCCAAGTGATGAACTTTCTCTATCAACTCAACATGAGATTCAACCTGCAACCTTATTATTAAACACAGTTTCTGTTCAAGAAGAATATAAACAGGTTAAACAAAAGTATGGCTTTTAAAGCTTGTTCTGAAAAGGAGCTTCAGAAAACTGGTATAAAAGTTTCAAAGAGTTTTCCTCTTTCTGGAACTAGTCTTGCATCTTTGGAGTCTTTGTCACTGCCACTGGTATGTAGTTTTGGACTCTATTATATTTTGATTTCTGAAATGAATCATGTAATTAATGCTTGACTGTGTGTGTGGTTCTTTGTTTTGTTGATAACAGGTGCAAGAGGTTGTTCTTTCTGCAGATATGCAATGTGAGAGCTGCCAGAAGAGAGTTTCTGACATTATTACAAAAATGAATGGTAAGCATGTTTGTTGAAATAAGGAATTGTTGCACTTATGATTGTGAAATTGTTGATTGGTTTTAATGATCTATAGGAAAAATCCTTTCTACAAATCCCAATATCCTCTCCTCTTTGCAAGAAGAGGTTAGAGAGGAACAGAGCAGTGGTCCTTACTTTTTGTTGCTACTTTAGTAATTTAATGGCCTTGCATGTGTTTTTGGCTGGAACTGGAAGTGTGAGGAATATTATAGGACCATAGTGCTAATACACCGACTTTGTTCTAAAATATAAGCAAAAATTGGTAGTTAATATATTTGGTGTAAAATTTAAACGAAATACATTAATTTTTGTTGACCAAATTTTACTTATATTTTTGAACGGATGAAATATGGCTTAGTAAGTTATTGTCATTGTTTTTAAGTGAAAAAAGTACTGTTATTATTTACTTTGCAATGATTGTTATTTCCTGTTAACTATTCTATTTTTACTTTTTTTAGAAACTTTGTTTACCTTTCCCGGATTTGATCCTTCTATTTTTTCCTTCTTAATCCTCCCCTTTTTATAATAAGAGACATTTGTAATCCGAAGTTTTCACCTAAAGCTAAATAAAGCGTTATCAATAATTGTTCCAATAAAACAAAATCCGAATTCAGATTCTCCTAAATGATTTATCCTTAGCTAGTTAACTAGAGATGATTAATCACTATCTGATTTTTAAACTTAGTAATCTATTTTATAAGTGTAAATAAGAAACAACTTTGGATTTGGGGTTTGGGGTTGATAGAACACATTTATCTGTGTAGATATGACTTGAATTTTTTAATTGACTAATTTAGAAATGCTTTCTATTTTGATGAATTTTGTGATGGTGTTCACATATTATTTCTCTTGTTAGGATATTGATACATGTTCCCATCTTTCATTTTTCAGCAGAGACAGAATCCATTGTGGTGAATGTATTGGAAAAGAAGGTGATACTTACTTTTAGAATATCATCATCATCAACAACCGTTGGTAAAGTAAAATCACACAAACTTACTACAATAAACAAGATTCCTTCTCCTAAAGTTACCATGATCAAACGAATATTCCGATCATCCAATGGTTAATTACATAACTTAGGAAAGAAAAACCACATGTGCATAAGATTCGGTTATATTGATTTGACAATGTACAGCACATAGTTTTTGTATTGTATTCATGATTGAATTTTGTTTTGTTATTGTTTTATGAACATGGACATTCTAAAAGAGAGATGTAGGGAATTTATTGAGTTTTGTGTTTGAATAAATTCTTCCATCCAATGTAATTTGAGCAACACATCATAACATTGGGTTGCTTTTACTAGTATTAGACTTTGGGAACAAGAATGTGATGCTTCAATTATTTTTCAGTGTTACTTTAGGTAACAGCAATGCAAATCGTAGGCATCAAGAGATGCTTCCCTTGCAATCATGTCCTCTCTCTTAGTGACTTTGGTAAGGACATATTTTGAGCTTATAGTTTATATGATAAAAAAAATTGTTTGGTAAATGTTTTTTAAAAAGAGATTATAGTTTATTTGACTAGTTTATCACATTTTTCAAACGTTATTTCAAGTAACTTATAGCTTATCATTTTATATTTCAATTTTACCTTGCCGTCTTACTTGAAAATTTTTAATATTAATTAAACATATTTTTTTTTAGGTCATTTCATACTTATAAGTTAGTTCAACCACTAATTTTTACTAAACACTACAAATTCAATCATCTAACTTATTCGTTATAAGCTAAATACTAGTTTATAAGTTATTCACTGTAAACTCAACCCACCATAAGTTAACTTATCGATTTTCCGCTATTTTTTACCAAACAAAGTCAATATATGTAACAAAATATACCCAAAATATTTTATTTAAATTTTAGACCAAGTACATGTAGGGTGTTTATGGGTCTGAATATTTAGCGTTTAGTCCAATAATTTAAGGGTCGTGCTAACATGTGTCATAAAGACGCATGTTAAGAATCTAAAAGTAAAAACATTCTCTTAAAGTTTGTGTAATTAATTTGTAAAAAAATAAATTAGATGTATGCCCTTAAGATATAAAAAAATGTTACTTTTTGGTGGTGTGAGATTCGAGTAATATGCCTGAGGTATTGAATCGTTAACATGGGCCCTTAGACACATAGCACATGTTAGTTTTTTTTTCTTTTTCTTTTGATAATTCACATAACCCACATTTTATTTTTTATTTATTTACAAATGAGCATATGATCGAACCCATACCACCTCATGCATATTGCCCAAACGCCTCACCACTAAAATAAATCTAGTGGATCACAATTTATTTGAAATCATTCAAGTTGAGTCTCACCCAAAGTCGAAACAACCTAGGTAGTGTGGTTTGGATTTACTATTTCAAACCCGTTAACCCTATCCGTCCAAACAAGTTCGTGTAAATTCATATATTAAAACTTACATGGTAAAACTTAGTCGGAATGTTTGATTTCTTTTTTATAGAATGTAATTTAATTATATATTTTTAAAGTCATGTTTAATAATTCGTTGACTGAACTTAAACCATTCAGCTCATTGTGAGGGTTGATTTGGTTTGACATGAAAACATGACGTTTCTATTCAATCCATACCAATTATGTTTTATTTGGTTGACTAACGGATTTTGACCAAAAACAACCCAGCCCAACCTATGAACATCTCTAATTATGTCGGTGTAAAATTAATATACAATTATACCAAAAAAACAAATTACATTTGCTTTGTCGAGTAGTGATTAGAAGTTATGGTTAAACCCCGACTTACAATAATAAACAATGTTTTAACTAATAATAATTTACGTTTTCTTACAAGTAATAACAGTTTACCTTTTTTTAACAAATTAATGATATTCTACTTCAATTTTTTTTGGCAACCTGAAAAATATATATCCCTGTCTTGTAAAAAAGCTAAGGAATGAAATCTCCATGGATAATAGCTTGTAGTTTACTATTATTGTCTCTGTAACAAAAAATTCTCCATGGTATAGTGTAGGTGCGTAAAAAACAAAAAGCCCATGATAGTTAAATTAAAACATACCTACCAAAAAAAAAAAAAAAACTCAAAGCAGACACGCTCGTAAAGGCGCGTGTGACTGCAAGAAGGTGCAGGTCAAGTTCTGAATCTAATCCAATCCATTATAGAACCTCCGTGCGTGACATAACATAACCGTTCGCTGTTCTTCCGTACTCACTTCAATTCTTCAATCACATAAACCTACAAACCCTAACCCTAATTCTCTCTTTCTCTCTCCAATCAATCATGCCCTCCGATGCACACGATTCTCGTCGCAAGCATCGCAGATCATCTTCTCCCGATGACCACGACAAATCCTCCAAACGTCACAAACACCGTCACCATCATCACCGCCACCGTCACGGAACCAAAAAACGCGACGAGGAAATTCAATTCGATGATGAAATCGTAGCCGCGGTTCCTTCTCCTGCTCCTAGTCCTCCGCCTAATCCCGCTCCGCGTAACAATCTCCATGAGGATGATGTTGAGGAGGGAGAAATTCTTGATGATGAGGTTGAAGCTGGTGAAATTGAGGTGAAAGAAGATCGAGATCTTCGATCTGATAAGAAAATTCCGGTATGATACGATTGAATTGATTTGTTTATTATTATTTTTTGTTTAATTTCAATTTTTGTGTATTGCTACACGTGAATTCTGTTTGGTTGCTAAGAAACGAGAGGAAATTGAAATAGTTTTCAAAGAAGTTTTTCTACTTGTGTTGCTTGGGTTGTGAAATTTTTGTTTTCGGTGCATCTCACTTCATCTTGGTGACCAAACAGAATGCTGTTATTACTTGTTTTCGGATTGTATAATGAGTTTTTTTTATTCGTGAGAGCTTGTTAGAGTACCCTGTCAGTGTTTCATAGATATATAAGAACCTGGTTGCACTTCACGAACATGACATAAGTGAAAGAAGTCTCTCTAGGCGTTTCAGTGAAGACTGGTGGCTTACAGTTAATTTGTAAGAGCTGGTTACATGTTTTATAAATTTATTTTTGCATATATGTATTGATTTAAATGCATTGTTAGCACTACCTTGAGTATTGTAATTGTAATATTTAACATCTGCACTTAATTAATTCTCTATGCTGGGCAGGGACTTCCCGCTAAAAGTTCGAAAACTGAAAGGGAGGACTTTAACAATGGTAAGGTTATTAGTCCTACTTCTGATGCAGAAGATGGGAAATGGCGTGAGAGCTACGTTGATTCTCAAATTCGTGAAGATGATGATTCTCCAAACCACTCAAGAGCTGAAAATCAAGCTGGCACTGATGCTTTGGACAATGGGTTTTTGGATGTAAAGTCTTCCAAAAGGGATAAGAGACAGAATGGGGTAGTTGAACATTTTAAAGGAACTGAGAAACTAAAAGGTGACTATGACGATGAAGCACTGGAGGCTAGAAGGGAGGTGAATTCCCACAGGAATTCCTCTGAAAGTGGGGAAGAAAAACATAGAACGTCAGGGAATTCTCCTTTGAATGATGGATACCGAAGTCGATCAAGATCAATCGGTCGTACAAGGGACAGGTCTCGTTCTCGTAGTGTAGTAGAAGAGTATGCTCATCGCAAGAGCAGGCATTCTAGGGAACACGGATCCCTTTATTATACCAGCAGACATACGACTGACTATGACCTTGATGAGGAAAGAGCCAGGGAATACAGAAGGGAGAATCGTCGTGGTAGTAAGGATCTGGTGGAAGATGATAGGCGGGAACACAGTACCAGGTACCACAGTTGGGAGGCCCGAGATAAGACTAGGGATAAGGATAGAAGTAGAGATAAAGATGTGGATAGAGACTTGCACAGGGAAAAGAAGCGGGAGGAAACTAGCAGGAATAAGGAGGTTGATTGGGTGCGTAGAAGGGATAAAGAACGTGCAAGGAGCCATGAGAGGCATAGAAAGGATGTGGAAAAAGATAGGAGCAGGGAAAGTGTCGAGGGTAGGGATAGGAGAAGAGAAAAGGAACGAGATAGGAGCAGAGACACAGTTTATGAGAGGGACAGGAGAAGGGAATTGGAAAGAGATATAAGTAGAGACAGACCAAGGGGCGGTGATAGAGAGAGAGATTGGAAGAGTGAATGGGATTATAGGAATCGGGAAAGGGATGATATTAAGGAGAGGGAAAGACGAGATGATAGATATCGGCACAATGATAAAGATGCTTCTAATGGTAACGATAAACATATGCGTCGGGAGGATGGTAATGACAGTGGAGATAGATATAAAAAACATTCAAGACACGAAGAAAATGGACACCATGCAGATAGGAAGAGAAACTATACCATGGAAGAGGATGAAAGGAAACTAAAAGGGTATATTTCATTTTTACTAGAATTTTTTTCTAGATTTGTTTTCCTTACAAATCATACTTATTTTGATTTGATTTTGACTTATATTGATTGCAGCAGCGAGGTTGAACAAGATGATGCAGATGAGGATACATTGGAATTTCCCGAGCAAGAAGAGGAAGATCTGAACAGAATCAAAGAGGAGAGTAGAAGAAGAAGGGAAGCAATAATGGAGAAATACAAGAAGCAGAACCAGCAAATAGTACAAGCAGCTGGAAATGAAGGAAAAGGTATGATCTTCTCATTTTCTTATATAAAGGTGCATATGCGGCTTAGAACGTTTTTGACCCCATATGTTACCCCTAAACTATTGATCTTTTCTATTAGAGCCATGTTCTACCTTTTACTCTTCTTAATGGCGGAAGAGGTTTGCTTTTTCCAAAGACTTTCGCATGTTAGATTGGACTAGTTTAATTTTTTTCTTTACTGCGATTGATATTGATAGTATGTTTTGGTCCATGCCAAAAGTAGCAAATATATATATATATATATATATATATATATATATAGACACACACACACATAATCACATCTGACTAGATAGGTTTGGCACTATTATTTGAGTCTTCATCATTATCCATTCTTTTTAAATTCACGTAAATTATATTTTTAAAACCGAATTTTGAAAGTACATCAAAACATCGAGCATAGGATGAAATTGCATATACATTAAGGTGTTCACCAGTCTTCCATTTTTTTGCCTTTATTATCCTCATATTTGAGACTTTCTCTAACGACATAAACACTATTTTTAGATAAGGATGTGGAGATTCATGCTGACATTTCTAAAGCAGTTGATGGTAAGAGTGATGATGTTGATGATGTGGAACCATCATTTTCTGTTGGGAAATCTCCACCGGAAAATGTGGACGTTGGCTCAGAGAAGGTACCCGGTGCTGGGGGCCTAGGCGAGGGTACGCCAAAGGTTTGTCCTAACTTAGTTTTATATTTGATGATGATATTGCTATATTGGATGGAAGTTTTCATACATATATTTATTGATTTGAAACTCATTCATAACACTTGCAGAGCGAGAGGTCAGCTGACAAGTATTGTGATGATATATTTGGTGAGACACCAACTGGAGTTCGGAAATCGGTAAGTGTTAGGTTAAACTTATCAAAATTTAGCATGTCAGGATATCATTTCTGATTATGGATGGATAATCTTTTTTGAATGATAATCTTGGATGTCTGTCTTCGGTGTCCGTCTCCCTATTTTAGTTTTCTTTTTCTCTAGGATAATCATTTTTTATTATGGATGGATCATATTTATTGAATGATAATCTAGGATGCCTGTCTTCTGTGTCCCTTTCCCCATTTTAGTTTTGTCTTTCTTTCTGCCTTCTCCATAAACATGGTTTGGTAGAAATTTCACAGCCTTTCTCCTCCAAGCTAAGTAGCTGTTATTGTAACAGATGACTCTTCCTGATGGGTTCTTATCACACACGAAGAAACTTATTGCGACAATTTTCTTTCATTATTACTGTTCACTTGTCTGTATTCTTTTATGCTTGACGAGAGTTGTTAAACCAATTGTATTTTTTTTTAAAAAATTTGATGCTATATTTTCTTGTTATACTAAAATGATCTACTTTCTTTTCAGGGTAAAGGAGATGGATTACTGGTTGAGAGGGCTGGCCTGCATGACAATTGGGATGATGCAGAGGGATATTACAGTAAGTTACTCATTTGACTATAGCTAGCTGTCTTGATCATTCTCTATTGATTGTTGAGTTGTGACTGCAGAGCCTGATTAGTTTTTTGTTTGTGCCACATGTTGGCCATAAATTTAATTTTCTAAGTAACCTTTTTAATGCTCAGTTGTGGTAGTTGAATCGTTTTATACATATTCTTTAAAATGTGATTGCATGGACTTTCCATCAAAATTGTTATGGTGTAATTTTGATATTTCTGGAACGAATTGATTGGAAACAACTGCAGATATATAAATAAACTTAACAAACAGTTTTAGTTTATCAAAATGATATTGTTCAGTAGGCCTTAAGTTTAATGATCTGACAATTAGTTCACTTACAAATCTTCAATAACTTTTTCTGAGGCATTTCCTGTGGATCTGTACTTATACTATAGGCCTTAAGTTTAATGATCTGACAATTAGTTCACTTACAAATCTTCAATATGATGTGGAAAATCTTTGGGGAGTCATATCAATTATTAGGCTTCTTGATATCCCTGGTTATGTCTGTTTTTCCCATTTTATGGGCTTATGTTCTGATATTTCACTGCAGGCTATCGTTTTGGTGAAATACTTGATGGCCGATATGAAGTTACTGCTGCACACGGAAAAGGTGTCTTTTCAACAGTTGTACGAGCTAAGAATCTAAAAGCTGGTAATGGCGAGCCAGATGAAGTAGCAATAAAAATAATTCGTAATAATGACACCATGTGAGTGTTTTTTTGTGGTTATCCGCAATTAATTTTTTTCGCTTTTGGTTAGCGTCTCTTACTCGTTATATCTCTGATGTGGAACAGGTACAAGGCTGGTTTGGATGAATTGGTTGTTTTGAAGAAATTAGTAGGTGCAGATCCGGATGATAAACGTCATTGTGTTCGTTTCCTTTCAAGCTTTAAGTACAGAAATCATCTATGTTTAGTTTTTGAATCTCTAAATATGAATCTGCGTGAGGTTTTAAAGAAGTTTGGTCGCAATATTGGGCTTAGGCTAACAGCTGTGAGGGCATATGCAAAACAGCTTTTTATTGCACTGAAGCATCTCCGTAACTGTGGTGTTTTGCACTGTGATATAAAGCCTGATAATATGTTGGTAAGCCTAAAACGCTGCTTTGTTTTTAGATTGTTTCTTTTCGTTTTTCAAAAAGAAATATCTATTGTCTATATTTTGACATCTCAATTTCCTTTTCTGCTAGGTCAATGAGGCTAAAAATGTTCTGAAGCTTTGTGACTTTGGTAATGCCATGTTTGCTGGTAAAAATGAAGTAACACCATATCTTGTGAGCCGCTTTTATCGTGCCCCTGAAATAAGTAAGTACCGTTCATTAACCTTATTATTGCATTACTCCTAACTACTTTTTATTAGTTACTTATAGTTACCAGCTGGACTTTTGAATGTTTCTTTGCAGTTCTTGGCTTGCAGTATGATCATCCATTGGATATTTGGTCTGTAGGCTGTTGTTTGTATGAATTATATACAGGGAAGGTTCTTTTTCCAGGGCTCACAAACAATGACATGCTCCGACTTCACATGGAATTGAAGGGCCCTTTTCCAAAAAAGATGCTCCGTAAGGTAAATATATACTTGTTAATTTATTGTTTATCATTACAGTTTCTTATGAATCTTAATTTCTTTTCTGTTGCTATTTTAATTTCTTAACTAACCTTTTATAGGATCTGTACCTTCATTGAAATTTTGATACGAACGAATTTGTTGTGGTTATATTTATATCTACTTGTTTTTGTTATCTCCTTGCAGGGAGCATTTACTGAACAACATTATGATCATGATCTAAGTTTTTATGCTACTGAGGAGGATCCTGTAACAAAAAAGGTGAGCTAGACTTATGATTGTGTTTTGAAGTATTATATTTTTCAATAATGGATGGTTTTCTCGAGTCTGAATAACGTTTGTAATGTTTTTCCTTAGACCATTAAGCGGATGATGCTTAACATAAAGGCGAAAGATATTGGAACAATCATCACTGGCTCCGGGGAGGATCCAAAAATGGTGGCCAATTTCAAAGATCTTCTGGATAAAATTTTCGTCTTGGATCCGGAAAAGAGGCTGACAGTCTCACAAGCATTGAACCACCCATTCATCACTGGCAAGTGACCAATGTTGCAAAACTTGACTCCCGAAATGATATTCACTGATATTTGTACATATTTATCCAATTGATATTAAGGTTCTAATCATGTGGCACTATTTATCTTCTCTGTACGGCCCAAGGAGTGTCATCGCAGTTGTCTGCCTGTTGAAGTGAAAAAGTGTGATGTCCCTAAAGGCGTACACTTAACTGGCGGTTCTCAGTGGAGTGTACTGTTTCTATTGTAAGACAACTTGCCGACGGCAGTTTTTCTTTTTACAGATGTATTTGTACTTGAAACACTGCTCTTGCAATTAAATCCATGGAAATTTTTACTATGAGAAGTTTAGTTTCGTATTCCGTTTGAGAAGATAGACTTCTTTACTCTTTATCTGCTCTTTTTTTTTGTATATATTTCTCTTTTTACTAATTTTGCATAACATTTTGTTTAACAATCTTTGCATCGATTATTCTCATATCCTCCTTAGTTGTCAATATTTCTGCAATACTTATTTCTTTACCATTTCATGTAACTTCCTTGAATTCTGGAGATTCTAATTGAATTTCTCATTCAGGAGACATCACGGGTTTGAGGCTTCCCTCCCATGCTTAGATGCATAAAAGGAACCCAGGAGAAGGTATCTTGGTTTGTTTATTGGGAGATTAAATTCGCCGTTTTAGAATAAATTATAATTTCCATTAAAATTTATTATCAATGCCTATAAAATTGCACAGCGTGTGATGGAAATATATTAAGACGAGCCTGACGGCTCTTTTTTAAGTCATGAAGAAAGTGTTGTATCTAGGTATATAAAGTCAATAGTTGTTGTAGCTAGGTATATAAATTAAGAGTAGTAGTTAGTGTTGAATCTGCATTTTCATCCAGATGCAGGTTCCAGTACTGCACAAATACCTAATTGCCTAATTAACTGGATCTTCTGCCATAGTCATGGCTTGAGTTGGACATAGATATTCAATTTAATTAGCTGCACTTGAGCATCTCTTTCTATCTGATGTTTTGTTTTGTTCTGTTATTATTTTCTTAAGTTTGCCTTTATGTATCCTAACGGATTAATGTTGCATTTTATCCATGGCGGGTCATTCTGGAGGCACTTCTACTGGATGTTTGGCTGTGTTCTTGAAGCATATTCTTCTTATCTTGGTGAGCAATTCAATTCATTTTTTGTTTTAGTTTATTAGGCTTGTGGTAGTATGAGTTAAAATTGACATTTCTTTTATTTGATGAAATTCTAATGATTTTGATTGCTTATCTTTTTAGGTGATGTATCATGTTCCTGCAATTTTGTAAGTATATTGAAATCCAATACCTTTCCCATCTGTCAGTATTAATTAATGGCTTTGATGGTCCCTGGTTCCAGTTTCGTATGGTGATAATACATAGTTATCACTTCTGTTTTTGGATGTTGATGTCTTGCAAATTTGCCACTACATCAATAGTTTCCTGCAGTGTTTTCAATGATGAATGTAGGTGGTGTTTGTGGAAGGATTTTCAGTTTTCTTACGTCATGCAGATATGGTGTTTCTTTTCACATATATCTATGCATGGTGTTCTAGGTTGGCTCCTTCTGTTTTGTGTAATTCTATGCTCCCAATCTTATCAAGCTGTTCAGTAGTCAGTCTACTACTTTTTTCTCAACAATCTATGATGACAATATGAATTTCCTTCTCCATTTTTTTCATGAGAGTGGATTTTCTTTTTCAGTAAAGTTCATTTCTTGAAGCAAACAAATATATTTTTGTGAAATTTTTTGTACTACTGAGCTTCTTATGCTACAGTAGGGTCTAGAAAATGGTCGGATCCATTGTTTATTGACTGTAACATCTTTGCATACAATAGATCAATCTGTGACCTTTCTAGTCAGCAGTTAAAGTCACACTAGAAAGTTATGAAGTGATGGTTGCTCCAGTCCAGATAACCCAGTACTAAATTTAAACACAAGTCCCTTGTTCATGGGTAGAGGGTGACTATAGGTGAGCCATCTCCTTTGGCACCTCTTAGGGCCTGTGTCATCATGATTCAACAGTGCATGTCTATGAATATCCTTTTTTAGGATCTGCAACCTTATCCCCAAGGTTGAATTTTAGGATCTGGTTTTTAATAGTCGTGGTACTGGTATCCTCTAAAGTAGCAATAGTATACAACTAAAAGAGAAAGAATTGATGGAAATACTTGAATAATTATCGAAATTATTGTTGTAGGGCATTAATGTGAGATCAGTAGGTAACAAATGATGCAAGTATAATATTTTAAGGTGAGTATTTTCCTTAAATAATGAAATTGAAAAGAGGTAATAGTGAAATAAATTTAAGAGAAGTCACTTAAATATAGATGTGCCCCCCTTCAGATTCCTCTTCTTAGAATTGCCTGAACTTTTCCGCCACCTGCTCCACCTATCTTTTTGAGCCATGGCATAATTCACTACCGATCTCAGTGTTGTAAGTGCTATTATTGGAAACATGTTTCAGTTTTGCTCTAGGTAGTCAATGGTGGCGCAGTTGCTGCTCGTGGCGGAGTGGTTCGGTGCGGCAAAGTATTAAAATTGCTGCCGTTCTCTGCGTATGTTCTTAGGTTGCATAGCGGTTTCACAAAAGCACATGTGATTTGTTTGGGAAAAAACCAGATTGGCCTTTTTAAAAATGTTATGGGGATCTTTTGGGGTTTTTGCACATGAACCTTAGTCCTCTTCTCCGCGCTCGAGGAGAAAATTTGTCTTCCCTCTTCTGCGAGCTTACTGCATCCCATTTTTTGTGAGTCAGCAGCAGAGCACCATCGTCAAGCTTCCGCATGCCACCAGAATCATTTTTTCTCTTCTTTGTTTCCAGTTTTCTTTGTTCTTGTTTCCTACCCATCCTGCCTTATTTTTATTTTTGTTTTTCACCTCTGTTTCCCGGCTTTAAGCCTTAAAGACTTGGGCTTCTTTGTTTTCCTAACTTTTGTTGATATTTAAGTATATGTTTGATTAAGACTTGATGATTTTTTATTGTTGATTATGAATAATTATGAATTTTTAATTATTTGTTTAACTTCACATTAAATATGTATTTATAGTATATTATTCATCTAATTTAGCAAAAAATTGATCAAATAGCGATCACCCCACTAGTGGAGAAATTATCTCCCGTATATCCACCTTTCTCTTCCCCCCCCCCTCTTGCTCAAATCAAGGGTTGAAAATTAACTGGACACTGGTGACAATTGACTCCCTCCCGCTGCACACTATCCTGCTATCCTACTATTGCGGTTGTCCGATGCGCTGCAAGATTGACTCTACCTAGGTTTTGATATTCCTTTGATCAGTGTATGGGGTATTTAGACTAATGGAGGTGCGGCCTAAATTTGGATCTTACCAATGATCATGAAGGTCTGTAGGAATGGATTTCCGAATCAGATTGAGTGAAACATAATTTCTAGTGTTAACAATCCATTTGAATGAAATCAAATCATACAAATTATCATGTCTCCGATCCATTTATGAAGTTCTGTAAACAAAAAATGGTATAGTATGAAGTTTACATTTCCTATTCAATCCTGGTAATTATTTATTATTTTCATTTCATGGCATCATATAGAATACCAAAATCATTTCGTGGCAGTCTAGATTAATATTTTACAGACTTTGATAATGTGTCTGAGATCATATTCCGGCTTCTTTGGCATACACTCAGCCAATGCTGTCATGCACTATTAACACTGGTGGGTACTGCTTGTCCAAACATGAACAAGAACATTATGAAAGTACCCCAGTCATACCTGCCCCTCTAAACCTATTCACAGTGGAGTATTTTCTTTTTCCTTGACTAACATTTAACTTTACTGATTTGTTTACAATGGCTATTTTTCCTGATCTGATGGGTTTCAATAGAGGGAGACCTACAACTGTGATTAACTTGGAACTAAATTGGTGACAGCTGCATTTGTTTGCTTTCTTATACTTTTAGATACTCTGCATTGGTTAGTAAATAATTTGTAATATGTATGCCAAAATAATTGTAATGAACCTTCATTGGGCGGTTAACTTCCTTCCACGAACATCAAACCTTGCCATGAATGATGTCTTCAAATCCAATTAATACACTATTGCATCCAAACAGTGAAGACTATGCAATTAAACATAGTTGTGTCTGACGGAACTATTTATGGATTCTTCCTGCCAGACTAGACTGCTCATCAACCAATCCCGAGAATCTTTTTTTTTTTTTGGTTTTGTTTTGAAGAATGTATGTTTGATCTTGAAGACAATGTTTGCACCCATTGAAAACCAGAAAATAAAGCACCCGGTAATCGAATGTGGAAAACAAGTTTTATACTTGTTCCTGTTTTCTTATTTCATCAATATACTATTACAACAGTAATTATTAATTATTGGTGATCATTTTTGTATCATTCTTTTAAAAAAACATTAACAATTAATTCATGGTGTTCATATAACCAATGAAGTAACGCAGTTCATTTAATTTCAATCTCTGGACCATCTTCCATTTTATTTGATGATTATGTTACTAATTATGTATTTTCTTTGGAGAGGTAAATATAAATGTTTTTGTAGTTGTTTGAGTTATAAAGTCTATTCTATCTTAAATACATGCACCATCCGTCACACCAAATTTTATTTTATTATTTTGGCTTAATTGCAGTTTTAGTCTCTCTATTTTCACCATTTTGCAGAATTGGTCCCTCTATTCTAAAATTCGTTAGTTTTAGTCCTCCAAACGCATATTTTGTCTAAAATATGGTGATAAAACGTTTTGAGTTAACTTTTCGAAGATTTTTCTTACAATTTCATCAATTTTGGTATTTTCTTATCATCAGATCATATACCATGTCGTTTGTTTAAAACATATTATATCGTCAATTTATAGTAAAAAATTATGATAGGGGCACCAAAACTGTCGACTTTTAAAATAGGGGGACCAAAATTTTGCAAAATGGTAAAAATAGGGGGACTAAAACTAAAATTAAGCCTATTATTTTATACAAAATTTTCCATTGGCTGAAGCATAACCTCGGGTTCAGAAAAACGAAATCCTTAAATAAAACGAAATCCTTAAATACGTGAACCATCCGTCACACCAAATTTTATTATTTATCTAAAAAATAAATAAATTACCATCTCTGTTTATTAGGTGAAGTCATTGGCATGTATCAATGGACACTAGTTAAGTATTGGGACCAAAACGAACAACTGCCTCTAACGGGGCCTGGTTGAAATAATTTTCAAATATTCCTTTTTTAGTTTTCAAAAATTTAAAAAGAAAAAACATGTTTGAAAACTTTCTTTTTAAAAATTGTTTTTAATTTTATTGTTTTAAAAACTAAAAAACAGAAACGTGTTATAGGTGTTTTGCTTTTTAAAAACAGTTTAAAATCTAATTTATAAAACAGATTTCAAAAACTGAAAAACAAAATTGTTTAAAACAGGTCATAAGTTTCTCGTTTTTTAATTTCTTTTTTAAAACCTTGCTTATTCTCTAGTATTTCTACAAATTCTTGTATATATCCAATTTTCAAATCCAAATCGCTTAAGATCAGATTCTACAAATTTTCTGTTAGACCTTATAATGTTCTTAAATTGAGGCTCATGTCAGTACATATGATTCCATTATAAGATTTTTTAACAAAAAATAGATATTTATTAAATTTATTGAAAATGTGCGACTATTATGAAATTAACATTTTTTTTAATAGTGTTGATTTTTTATATTCTAATGTAAATTGGTAATAAGATATTTATTTTGAGAATGTTTAATATTTGGAGACAAATAACTTCTGTAAAAAAGTTTGATCATTTGTGTCAGATGAAATATCTAATTTTCATCTCTATACAAACTTATTGACAGTTGTCTATAGCCAAAAAAAGATTTCGTTACTTTTGAAGTAAAATTCATTTGTTGAGTCATTGACTCATTATACAGCGTAAATGTGAAGTATATACACTGGTCGACACACTAACACAGTAAATAAACAAGTCATTGGGAAAAAAAGAAAAAGAATCTTGTATTATACAAATTAAAAAAAATTGGATTATTAAGAGTATCTCAATAAAAGTATCATAGAGATTTTCATAAGTTATTTAAGATATTGTATCATTAATTTAATATTATTTTTTTAATTAAGTCAAAGTTAAAAACATAAATATAGAAGAGACCACTAGTTATTAATGTATGATAGACAACATATTATCACCATTGGAGTAAAATATGAATGAGTTGCATAAGTATTACGTGACATTGTAGGGACACTTATGAGTAATGTATGATACACAAACTAGTCATACTTTTTGTTTCTAAATGTATGGGAAGCTATTACTATGATTTTGAATTACAAATACATTTATAAGTGTCTATTTTATGTCATTTTGATTTACCAACAAAAGATATATTAAAGATATATTTGTAATTCTGATACATTTCATAATTATGGTGACAATGTCTCACATATTTATTTGTAATTCTGATACATTTCATAATTAGGGACAAAAATGGACCGTATGTTTATTTTTTAAAACATGATACTCACTCACTACTCACTAGTCACTAATCTTCTGGATGAGTTATGAAGTTTGTCACTAAACTTGGAATTGTCTAAGGCGTGTGGGGTGATCTATTGACAAATCTGCCATCGGTGGGTCAGCTTATATACAACTTCTGCTTTCAAGTTTTAAAAGCTAAACATTTCTTGATGAAATGAAACATTCTTTATTGTCTTCTTAGGATTTTCTAAGGCACAACTTCAATGTGAAGTTTTCCAAGTCCCATGTTGAGAAAAGACATATTATGGGTCGCTTTAAAAATTAATTTCCGTTTGCCACAAATATACTGATTGCAATTTTACACTAAAACTTCTAGTGAGTTAAATGAATTTAACCCTAAAAGAAAATTTATATGCAGAGAATACCGTATTGACAAAAATTTCTTTCAATGAATAAGCAGAGAATACGGTATTCAAATTTCAGTCATGCATATTACAATGTATCTATCAACTAAATTATGCTAATGACCGCTCTTATTGTGATTTTTTAGAAAACAAAAGCTTTATTGGTATTGTCTTAAATTGTGAGTGGTTTCTAGGAAAGTGGCAACTGGCAAATGAGGGGAAATTAGCTTTGGAATAAATGAATGTTCACACGCCAACCGCGTTAACATGTAATGTATAGTAACAACAACACTTTTCCTAATTTGCATGAAACCTTCTCTCGTAAGCAAACAATCCATCGACTAATATTACAATTATTAGTAATTATTAACTAATTGTTGAATAATAATATTTATAATTGTTATTATATATAACAACACTTGTAGCGTGACTGTGTTCATTCCTCTGCTCTTCTTCTCTTTTCATTCTTGTTCATATTAATTAATAAAATTTTGATATGGGCAAGAAACTTGATGCATTGTTGGGTAGAAACTTCAAAACTGATAAATTTAAACCAACAATTAACCTCGCCATCTCTCGTCTCGCTGTTCTAAAGAATCATCGTAACGTGCGTCTCAGACAAGCCCGTTCCGATGTTCTTCAACTCCTCCAACTCCCCGATCACCATCAACGTGCTCTCCTTCGAGTAATTTATTACATCTATTTATTCATAATCATTTTTTTTGACATTCATGATCATAATCAATTAATCATTGTTACTTTGTATAGGTTGAGCATGTAATCAAGGAGCAGAATATGTTGGATGTGTATGATGAGATTGAAGGATACTTCAACCTCTTGATTGAAAGGATCCACCTCATTGCACAGCAAAGGTGACTTCCATAACTAATCATCATCATCATCAATTGTTTTTGACTTGTTGATATATTTTACACTAATT
This sequence comes from Trifolium subterraneum, assembly GCA_951799995.1. NCBI lineage: Eukaryota > Viridiplantae > Streptophyta > Magnoliopsida > Fabales > Fabaceae > Trifolium > Trifolium subterraneum. The sequence continues at coordinate 1,120,382 of OX637463.1, read as the reverse complement.
GTATGTGAAGGTTTAGTGATATATAAAATATTGACATGTTAGTCTCGGTAATAATTTGACAAATTGAATCGTAATCACATGTGTCAATATGTCCATATGAATTAAATATTTTTCTTGTTGTTTATTTATTTCGTTTTTGAATAGATGGTTTATGTTTTTTTGTATTTGTTGTTATAGAGAATGTCCTGCTGAACTAGAGGAGGCAGCATCAGGAATACTGTATACGGCATCAAGGTGTGGAGATTTTCCAGAGATTCAAGAGATTCGTACAATGCTTACTTCTAGATTTGGGAAAGAATTCGCTGCTCGTGCTATCGAGTTGAGGAACAACTGTAAAGTCCAGCCTAAGGTATATATATTTTTCATATCATTATTTCAATTCAATTAAATTGACTCTGAATTGTATGATTACTTGTTAGTTAGTAGTATCGAATATGTGTAAAAACATTAGAGCCTTTTTGAGGAATTTTGTTTTTCTGGGGTATATATACCTTTAAATGTAATCTTATATTGTGTTTTGAGTATTTTATAGATAATTACGAAGCTTTCAACGAGGATGCCGAGCTTAGAAAACAGAATGAAGGTTCTCAAGGAAATTGCTTCAGAGAACAATATTACTCTACAGCTTGAACAAGTTTCTTCAGCTATAGATGAGGTACAAAATTAATGCAATCTTATTGTCTATCATATTTAGGTGTATGTCTGTATTGACGGTAAGTTTGACAGAATAGGGTGCCTAACCGTGATTTTGTCAAAAGTATACTAAGTACTAACTTTGTAGTTTTGACAAAATAACGATATCACTGCGATTTCATCAAACTTAACATAATTTGAAACATTAAACAAAAAGTATTTAAGGATGTTGTTGTGAATTTGATATATATGCAGGAACAGGTAACAAATGGGGAAAAACAAAATAAGCAGAAGCCTGAGATAAGGAAAGAAGAGAATGTCCAAATTTCGGTTAATGAAGGAAAAGGTGATGAGTTTTCTGATTCCTTTAAGGGAAAGAAAAAGTATAAGGATGTAGCTGATGCAGCACAAGCAGCTTTTGAGTCAGCTGCATATGCTGCAGCTGCTGCTAGAGCAGCTGTAGAACTTTCGAGATTTCAATCACATGATGATGATGATGATGATGATGATGATGGCCATAATAGTTCAAGCACTCAACCAAGAAAAGTGTTGAATGGACATGATTCTGTGAAAGCTATCTCTTCATTGAAAAGAGAAGAATTTAATATGAATGGTGAAGAGTTAGAGAAGGCAAATAGTAGTTCAAGTTCAGATTCTGATGAGATTGTTGATTCAATGGATGCAGAAATTAAGCTTAATTCTGGAGTTATATTGGAATCCAAGATGCAGAGTTCACCTTTTATTGATTTGGAGAAGAAGCCATTGTCGGTGAGGACTAGAAGAGTACAAGGTTATTGAGTAAGGATGATTTGTGTGTATAACATATGACCTGAGTTTTGTTTTGCTTGTAACCTAAGGCTAAGCTTGTAAATGCCTCAACAATTAATTTTTGGCTTCATAAGGTTTTATTGCATATATTATATGTTTATTTTATCCTTTACCATTCATATAATTTTTTTCTGGGTTCTATTTTGCTTGCTTTTGACACATTGTTTCTTTAGTATACCTTACCGACAAGGTTATTATATTTACATAAAATGGGACACTATATATTAGAAGGCTCAGACGAGTAACTGCGTAACGCAGTTACTGCGTCAAATCCAAATTCCTATATATCAATAAAACTATATTTTCATACAGTTTATGATGTCAAATTTGGTGGCCAAAAAACATATATTATACCTTAAGCATCACTACTATTTTAGGTAAATTTTGTCAGCGAGTTTGAAGAGGAAGAAATGAGAAAACTTTGAAGATAAAAGATGAGGAAAAATAAAGGAAATGGTAAGTTGTCCATTTTGTAATTGCTATGGTTACTAATCAACTTCTATAGTTGCTATGGTTGCAAACCATAAAGTTGCACCAACTTCACATGATCTCCACCTTTAACTTGAAACCAACACTTCATGTCACCCTCAAAGTCACCTTCAACTAGAAGCTTAAGCTCATAAATTTGTTTTTAATATTTGTTTGATCTACTTCCTCTGTGTGGTCATAAATCATAACCTTGTAATTGTTTTTTTTATCTCTTCTTTCTGAATCTAAGCAATTTTTTTTTCACTAGGTTAAATACAAGATTACAAAGGGTCTAATATGAAAAATTTACTTTTCAAAGTGTTAGTCTTCTCCTGTAAAAAGAAGTTAATCATAAAATATCTATTTTGTGATCAACAAATATCACAAGTGCAAAAAGAGAATAAAAATACCTTCATTTTTAACCAGAGGTGCAGTGCAATGATAGACAGATTAAAAAAGTAACATATTATAAAAAACGAATGCAGTACTCCGAAGCACTAATTAGTATGATCCATAACTTTATTATTATTTGAGGTATTGTATCATCATTTTAATTTTTAAGGGGGTGTATCAATTAGGATTTTGAGGGACAACTTTAACAATAAAAAACTTAAAGATTTTATAGGACTGTATAGAGTTTAGTTTTTAAGCGCTCTAGCAACTAATGAGAGTATAACTCATAAATAAATTAATTAATATTTAAGGTATTGTACCTTCATTTTAAAATTATCAAAAAAATTATGACGCAAGAATTATCAATTTTTAAGTAACAGTACAATACCTCAAATAATTATTTATTTTTGGCAATGATTATCTCAAATAAATTTTGTTAAAGAAGGAATGGCCCATTTACTTATGGATCATTTGGTTAGGAAAAAAAAGTCCAGAAACTACACAACGAATGGCCCACGGGACATAGACATTCTTCTCCAGGAAAATTGCTTTTTTCGCACCTCCTATTGCTTCCAGACCCCCCAAAAATCCCAAAATACCCTCGTTTTTGGACCCAGGGTACTTTGGTACCTTTTTACCAAAACACTATAATTTCGGTACGTCGTTACCGAAGTCGTGTTTAGTGGCTACAAATACTCTGTCAGGCAGCAAGTTTTTTGAAAAAACCAACAAAATATATCGCTTCGGTAGAAAGCTGACGAAAACGCTTAATTTCGGTAACTTCGTGCCGAATATGCGTAGTTTCGGTAATATTGTGCAGAAACTGTGTAATATACCAGTAAAATGTGAAGAAGTCCACCAGTTTCAAAAACACAACTATTTTGCAAAGAGGTAGGGCAATTTTGTGACGATTTTCTCAAAGTTCATCAATCTCTTCCATTCTTCTCACCATAATGTTCTTCGGCGCCACCAAATTCCTAGTCAACTCGCGTACACACTCCTTCTCCTCCGGTTTTAAGCGTCCCGCAAGAAGATGACCTTCTAATGTTTTTGACATCTCATGGTTATGTTCACCAGACACAACACTTAGACTCCATTGTTATGATGCCAATAAAAACCTCACAGCCTGAACAGACACAATGTTTTTCTCGTAGCGGTGTCTTCTTTCTTTGATTTCCTTTTCCTTTCTTTGTAAACACCACATCTTTCACAACCCAATATAAAAAACTTTTTCCTATTAAAAGCCCCATTGTCTGATTTCGAAATCACAATAGAAAATCCAAGGTTCGCAACCTGTCGTTTGCACCATTCAATCATGACATCTCGCACCTTCATCTTTTCACAATTTACAAAATATTCGCCGGTGTTAACAACAACATTAGCTTGTTCTTCATCGGGTTCCACAACATTGGGTTGAACAACGACATGTATGTCGTGTTCATCAATGTTTGGTTTCAATTCAATAGGAAGTTCGGCCATTCGAAAACCTATGCATATCAACCAAATACAAAATCAACAAACTATACATCATTTCGGTAGGTAGGACCCGAAATGCATAATTCGGTAGCGTTCTACCAGAATATACGTTGACAGCAAAACCAACAAAATTCGAAAAATAAACCGATTAAAGCGCTTATTACCTGTTGTATGACACTCAATCAGTGTAGGAACCCTCTATGGGTGAATAAACGTCGATTTCTTGCCTTTAAAACGCAAAAAAACACCCTAGATCGCCCAAGATCCGATTGTGTGTTCAAGAGGTAATGAAAGTACAACTCTGTCAGCTACTACCTATATAGACAAACTTCGGTAGTTTCGTACCGAAATTGAGCGTGTTCAACACGTAGTTACCGAAATAGTTCAAATTTTTTTAAAAAAACATGGTTTCAGTAGATTGTAACATTTTTTTTGGGTACATGATTGTAACATTTTTTAAATCATCTGAGAAAAAATAATGGCAAATATAATTGGGAATAAAATTAGTTCTAATTTATATTATTGCGGTGTTTGTTTACTTCAAATTGATAGGTCAACTTGAACAACTACAAATTCAAGAAATGATTAGGTCATAAACGATACAAATCTGGAGCCTTGGACTATACCGTTGCCATGCCTATTCATGACGATTACATAGGAATGAAAGGTTAAGTGGACAACTGCATGTTAATCCTCCCTAGATGACAAAATTAATTCTTATAAAAATATTCCTTTAAAATTTTAATAAATTTTAATGTATTATCCTCGTGTGTTAACTTTTAACCCAACGCAACACTACTTTGTTGATTTTCAATGACTACAAATTAGGCATAACATAATCAATCATTATATTGTACATACCCACGGTTGGCTAGCTTGACCAAATAGAATTGAAAATTTGAAATATACCCACTTGCTCATATCATATCTACAACCCTAATTTCATTTCATAGTCTCACCAAACTCTACACCTTGACTTCAAATATTTGTTACTTTATTCACCTACTAGTATATATCATATTCACATTTTAATCCTTCCTACCTTGGTTTGAAAATTTGAAATATTAATACAGCCCATGGATTCATCACAAACCATGGGACAATAACACCTACCTAGCCACCCCAAACATATATATAAACAAACTCATTTCCTTAATCAAATCAAATCCAACACAATTCTTCATCCATTCAAAAAATATTATTTCATCATAAATAAAAAACATGGGTCTCCTTCAAATCACTAAAAAATCAATCTTTTTCACTTTTTTATCTATACTCATTCCAATAATTACTACAAAACTCTTTTCTTCATATTCATCATCTCTATCAACCTTAATTGCTAGTGTCTCTCTCATAATCTTATTATTATACATATACTTAACTCATTCTAAGCAAAATTCTTCACCTCCAAGCCCTTTTTCTGTTCCTATATTTGGAAATTGGCTTCAAGTTGGCAATGATCTTAATCATCGTATTCTTGCAACCATGTCACAAACTTATGGATCACTTTTCTTACTCAAACTTGGTTCCAAAAACTTGGTTGTTGTCTCTGATCCAAACCTTGCAACACAAGTTCTTCATTCACAAGGTGTTGAATTCGGTTCTCGTCCTCGTAATGTTGTCTTTGATATCTTCACTGGTAATGGACAAGACATGGTTTTCACTGTCTATGGTGATCATTGGCGTAAAATGCGAAGAATTATGACATTGCCATTTTTCACTAACAAAGTTGTGAATAATTATAGTAACATGTGGGAACAAGAAATGGATTTGGTTGTGAAAGATCTTAAGGCTAATGAGGTTGTTAGAAGTGAAGGGATTGTTATCAGAAAACGTCTTCAATTGATGCTGTATAATATCATGTATAGAATGATGTTTGATTCCAAATTTGAATCTCAAGAAGATCCTTTGTTCATTCAAGCTACAAGGTTTAACTCTGAGAGAAGCCGTTTGGCACAGAGTTTTGAGTACAATTATGGTGATTTTATACCTTTGCTTAGGCCATTTTTGAGAGGGTACCTTAACAAGTGCAAAGACTTGCAAACTAGGAGGCTTGCATTTTTCAACAACTACTTTATTGAGAAGAGGAGGTAAGTTATTAATCTATTAACATTAGTTTAGTTTCTATTTGCATAAACAATTAAACTAAGTGCTTATAGTATATTCTACTATAGTCTCACTTAAAGCCAGAGTTTGTTTTGCTTTGTATGGATTAACTCACTGAAATTGGCACCAGGGAAATCGAACCTGAGATCTTGAGAGGAGCACACTTCAAGGTCTCAAGTCAACACCACTAGTTAGGCTAACAAAATGTTATATGTTTTTTCGTAAACTTTCTCAAATAATCTCACAATTGTGACTAACCCTCGACTGAGGATTACGCAAACACAATATAACAGTTTTGCACATACATCAAATCACAATTCACCATGATGACATTTTGCTATACTACTTCCTAAAATATATCCACAAAAATCTAATTTATTGTATAGTTACTTAATTTCAACTAATTTCAATGTATATTAACATAGTGTATTTGATTTTGTACAGAAAAATAATGGCAGCCAATGGGGATAAGCATGAGATAATATGTGCAATTGATCACATAATAGATGCTGAGATGAAAGGAGAAATAAGTGAAGAGAATGTGACATACATAGTAGAAAACATAAACGTTGCTGCAATAGAGACAACACTATGGTCAATGGAATGGGCAATAGCAGAGTTAGTTAATCATCCAAAAGTCCAAACTAAAATACGCGATGAGATATCAGAAGTACTTAAAGGCGAACAAGTTACTGAATCAAATCTAAACCAATTACCATATTTACAAGCCACATTGAAAGAAACATTAAGGTTGCATACACCAATACCACTATTAGTGCCTCACATGAACCTTGAAGAAGCTAAGTTAGGAGAGTACACTATTCCTAAAGAGTCTAAGGTAGTTGTGAATGCATGGTGGCTTGCAAATAATCCATTATGGTGGGAAAAACCAGAAGAGTTTAGGCCAGAGAGATTTTTGGAAGAGGAAAATGGAATTGATGCTGTTGCTGGTGGAGGGAAAGTTGATTTTAGATTTGTGCCATTTGGTGTTGGAAGAAGAAGTTGTCCTGGAATTATACTTGCATTGCCAATATTGGGATTGGTTATTGCAAAGTTAGTGTCAAATTTTGAGATGAATTGTCCAAATGGGACTAAGATTGATGTTAGTGAAAAAGGTGGACAATTTAGTTTGCATATTGCTAACCATTCCACTGTTTTGTTCCAACAAATTCATTAGAAGTATGAAGATGTCTTAAGCTATAGCTACCAATGTTTTGTTACAAGGATTTGTTTCTTTTTTCTATTTTGATTTTTGCATGTAATGTTTCATGATTTAATCATAAAGGCACTTTCAATTCAGGTGTTATCACTACTTGTACTTGCAGTTACTCTTTTATTTTTCTTGTTTTTTGTATTTAAGTTATGTATTACACATATGAATAAAATGAATTCAGATTTTGTTCTTATTTATTTTTATGTGTAGATATTTTTAACCAAAAAATATAAAATTATATTTATTAGTAGAAAATTTGAAATATTATTAAAATTGATGAGGACAACTTGATAGTAATTACTTTTAATATATTGATATCAGTAGATTTATTTTTTATTTTAATTGATAGAATAACTTATTTGAGATGTTATTAGATTAGGTTCTTATTAAAATTGAAAAGGATAAATTAGATTGTTTTTAATATACCGTTACTTAATTAATACTCTTTCCGGTCACTGTTATAAACAAATTTGACATTTTCGGTACATTGAAAAAGTGATGTATGTAGTCCATATTATGAATCAAATACATCACTTTTCCAATGTACCAAAAAAGTCAAATTTGCTTATAACAGTGAACGGAGGGAGTATATAGATAATATGTGTTCGTCCACAAATCCTAGCTCAAATGATAAAAATGTCAAAATTGCTAGTGTCGGACATCATAACCAGGGTTCGACCCCTAGTCACTCCATTTTGTGAGTGTAAGTTCCAATGACTTTGTCATTTCGTCTACCAACAAAAAAAAAAAGATAGATAGTATGTGTTCAAATATTTGAGATTTAAATTTCTTTGATAGAATCCTAACCTAATCTATTATTAAAAAAAATCCTAATTCCTAATCTGTTTTTTTTTGTTTGTTTGGTGAATCAAATGGTAATTTTTTTTAATAAGATTTTTCTAACCTGTGCAAGATTGCACAGGATAAGTTTGAACAATTAATGCATTGTTTTGTGGATTTTACAAATTTCATTGATGAGTTTTTCTCTTTCTTCGCTATAATGAGTTTTTCTCTTTCTTCCCTATTTTTTCTAAACAAATTTTTCTTTCCAATTTTTTTTTTTTTGTGATTTCTAATTTCTCTCATAACAACCGTAACAACAAAACATGATACAAATCAGCAGTACCAGTACTTTAACATTAATTGTGTCTCTACAAAATACAAAAATTTCATTCCTTTTTATTATAGTTTCATGATATAACTTTAAATAAAAAGATTCAAATTTTGTTGTGTTTGATCTTCTTCCTTTTCTTGGTGGGTGGTTCTTCTTCACTTATCATATCTTCATAAACTTTTTTCAAAGTTCAAGAAGAAAATAACAATAGAATGTTTAACTTTAGTGTATTTCACTTGTTGAAGAAGAATGTGATATTATGTTTTTCATAAGAGCCTATAATGGTTAATAGAGGAGAGAGAAAAGGAGAGAGAAAAATTTGTTTAGGAAAAATAGGGAACAGAGAGAAAAATTCATCAATAAATTTTGAAAAACCCACAAAATAAGTATTAATTGTTAAAGTTTATCCATGTTAGAAAAATCCAATAAAATAATCTGAGTCCTAATTATTTTTTATTTATTTTTTTAAAACAGAATCGAGTCCTAATCTGTTTTTTCTTGTTCCTCAATATTAGACAAGAAAATGAGAACACTTTTCAGAGAATTAAGGTTTCATACTGATCTCAATCCCAGCGGCGATCTCCAACACCAATATGGCATGCTCCTCCTCTTCTTCTGGAGTTGACGGTGGATTGAAATTTAGAATGGAAGAATGTATTACATATGAGAAATTGTATGCTGAGATTTCCATACTCAAAAAAGAGTATCGGCTCATCAATAGTAATCCTATTCCTATTAATAAAAAAGAGTTATTAAGACGCTTCAAAGCAAAAGCTATGAAGGTGTTTCAAGGGAATCATCCAAATTTATTGTTGGGATTCATCAAGGCAACATTTTCAGACCAATGGTTAGTACTTTATATCACTTAGCTTCTTGCATCTACTTTGATACTATACTATTCTGCAGTTCTTTTTACTATCTGCCATGTTTCTACCATAGGCCATAATGCCATCATTTTTTTGTTTATCACCTAACATTGTCATTGCTGTCATACAAAGGAAAAAAGATGAAGGTTGAAGAGTATGGTGGTCAACTTCCTTGGGATGTGCTTGATATCATTTGCAATGCTCTGAGGAATTTGTCTTGGTGGTTTTATATAAGAGTTTGCATGTCTATCAATCTCCAAATTCTGCTTGTGTTACTTATTCGACAAAGGGAATTCTAGGGAATGTTGTTGATTTTGTGGTTTTCCAAAATATAATATATGTTGTCACTAATAAGGCCGAGCTGAATTCTACAAATATTAAATTTGTAAATTTAAAGGGGACTCCTTTCCCACTTATTATAGGTTTAAGTTGGTTAGTTGTGATGAGCAACTTTTAATGGTTGGTTTTACTACAAGAAAAATAAAAGTTGTGTACAAGATAGATTTCTCAACCATGAGTTATGTCAAACTGGACACTTTGGGCGACATTGCATTATTTTATTCTGAGGATACACATTGTTATGGATTGAGCAACCCAAACAGGTGGGGATATGATAGCAATTATGTCTATGTCGTCACTCATTCACATATAGGATATAGCGTATATTCAGAGGATGAAAAATTGGAAAAATACATGCCGCTCCCATATTCTCATGGAACAACAGCCTTCATGTTCGATTGGTGTTCTACGTATTCAGGGGATGAAGATAAATTGCAAGAATACATTTTGTTTCCAACTCCTTTGGGACTAGGATTTTTCGAATATGATTGGTGTTTTAGGCATCTACGATATGAGGTAGATTATTCTCTAGTTGAGTAACTTGTGTTTCGTTTCAACCTATTTTCTTTTTGCTTGCTAATAATTTGTACTTTCGATCGATATTAGACAAATATTCAGATAAAAGAAAGAATTTGGCTATTATTTACTCTTATCATTCTCGTATGATATGTCATGTGTAAGTTAACAACTCTTATAGGCAGTTGTCAATTTTTAATCGGAAGGTGTTGCTATGGAATCACAATATGAACGGTATCAGAGATGCGTAGATTGGTGAAGATAAAAGGGTGAATGGATTTATGAGAATTGATAGGATAGAGAGGGACAAATGTAACTTCTAAAATGAGCCTTTAAATCTAAACCATCTATTTTAATCTAAAGACTATTATGTATTCTTATCATTTTCATATAAGATAGTCATTCTCACGTGAATCGCCCTATAATAGTGTATACAATTTATGTATGATTATTTACTGCCCATCTATTTATAGATGATTTTTTAAAAGGCAAAAATATAATTTTATTGATATATCAAACTTCTTTGAAGAGCACAAGATGTTCCAATCCAGAGAGATCCATATAATGTTAATTTGTAATAGTCTTTTTTCGGTTACCTGATTTGTACTAGTCTAAGATATTGGTAGAATTAATAAGAAAAATTTTTTTTTTAAAAAAAACAATAAATGTATTTCAAAATTTATAAAATGAGTTACCGTTTATTCTCGTGACACTTCATAAGTAAATTTAACTCTTCTTTTACTGCAGTAAAATTAACTTTTTAAAAATTGTCCGTTTGCCTTTGTTGTGCTCCTTGTACACATAGTATATTTTAATTCCTATCTTTTTAAGTAGATATAGGGGTGTTAAAATGGATGAATTGAATGGATTTATATTGAATAATTAATGAATTAATTAAAGTAATCTATTAATCCATTAGCAATCCATTAAAATTTATTCAAAGAATACAATCAGAGACAAAATCCATGTAATCCATCAATTATCATCTTTCCAACGGATGAATATTCAATCCATCCAACAAAATTTTAAATTTAAATATTATTGTTTAATTTCATAAAAAAAATCAGTATTTTAATTTATTTATTTTTAAAAAAATTGTGGTGTTTTATAGTAAAAACAAAAGAAAAAATTATGAAGGAATAATCTATTGGATTTTTAAAAATTGTTGGATGAATTTGATGAATTTAAAATTGATGGATTTGAATGGAGAATGGATTAATGAATAAAATTGACACCCTTAAGTAGGCATGACATAAAATCCATATCCATATGTACTTATTCGAATCTGGTCCGACTTTGACTGAGATTTTTTTCGATTTCAAAAATCGTGAGTGTGACGAATAATGGGGACATTAATGATTCTCAGATTTAAAAACTCTTAAATTATATTTATATATTTATTTTTAAGAGTTTAGAGATTACTCAAACTTTATGGATTTGGACGTAGGAAGGACAAAATTCTTCTCCACCTAGCCCCATTGTCATGCTTATTTGTAAGAAGTTCTCAAATGGATCCAAATTTTATTCATATTATTCTTTCTAAAAATATGTTAGAAACCAAATTGATAATAATTTGATAATTGATTACTAAATCATTAAAATATAAGAATTAATTTTTTATTGGAAAATGTTAAATACTGCCGCCAGACATTAATTAAACTTTTTTTTTTGAACAAGACTAATTAAACATATTAATAACCAAATTTTGTCTTACAACTCTGCATTCAATACATTAAAAGTGTAAAAAATTATTTTATCAACATTAATTTTATCTTTTTATTTTTTTTATGCTCAACAAGAATCCAAAACACTGTTTAGCATGAATTTATTTTTTGTGATGTTGAATTTAATTGATAATAGTGCTATATACTTCTTTTTTATTTTTGACAATATATTATATATATTTTTTTTATCACAGTATCCAACCCACTAAACCGTATAATCTGTTTCGATAGTCAGTTTTACTATCAAGTGGTTTCAACCCCTTCAATTATAGTTGTGAGATGGAACCGTGTCTTTCCTACTAAGTAGGATACTATCAAGTTTAGCGTCAATTATCAATTAATTATGTTATATACCGTACCTTTTTAAATACTTAAAAGAATAGTATAATTATATTGTAAGAAAGGTTCAAAAGACAATAGCGAAAGAATGGCGGGTCTTATGGTCTTCCTACGCTTTGATCATCCAAACTGAACATTGGATCACCATAGTTTCATTCAACAACAACTCTCTCTCTGTCTCTGTCTCTTTCTCTGTATCTTTCTCTTTTCATCCCAACAAAATGCAGCAACCACAGAAGAAATTGGCAGCAATAGGTTCATTCCGACATAGTTTTCTAGAAAAGAGCAAAGAGAGACTCCTTGCTAAAAATAATATTTCTCAATACCACCCTTATGATTTCGATCCAAACCAACAACCACCTAGACGCGGCGGTTTCAATCTCGACGCCATTTCTGATCATGTCGTCAGCCTTCGCAATGCCTTCGCTGATTTCATCGTTAAATTATATGAGATGGGTCGTAATGATCGACGTAAAGTTGTTTTTGCCATGAAAGCTGGTTTATCTTTGGCTCTTGTTTCTCTTTTCATTTATATTAAGGAAGAACAGCTTAGTAAATACTCTATTTGGGCTATTCTCACTGTTGTTGTTGTTTTTGAATTCAGCATAGGTATGTTATTATTGTCACAAACGTGGAAATTTTATGATTTGTTTCAAATATGTTGTTGTTTGATGAAAAAGTTCTTTTTTTTTTTTTGAGAGAGTAGGTGCCACCCTTAACAAAGGGTTCAATCGTGCTTTGGGAACAATTTCAGCTGGACTTATTGCTTTGGTCATTGCAAGATTATCTGTTTTTGTTGGTGGAGCTTTTGAGGAACTTATTATTGTCATTGCTATTTTTTTTGCAGGTTGGATATTTATTCTTTCTAAGCTTCAATGCCAAATTGAATATTGATGCGTGCAGGCGCGCATATAGTATATATGATGTGTATGAAACATAATATCGACACATACACAACACTGCGTTAACACTAGTAAATTGGTAACACTAATTTGGAAAATGGAATTATTGAATGTAACCACATGTGTTAGTGTCGGATAGTGATATGTGTCAGACACCAGATACGTCTTTAATATGAAGTGTTGGTGCTACATAGTATATAATTGTATTGCTGTGGGGATTTGCAGGGTTTTGTGCAAATTATGTGAAGTTGTATCCTGCAATGAAGCCTTATGAATATGGATTTCGCGTATTCTTGTTAACGTTTTGCATTGTGTTGGTATCTGGGAGACACGGAATGAAGTTTATAACCACTGCTTTTTATAGATTGGTTCTTATTGGTGTTGGTGCTGGTGTGTGTTTGTCTGTCAATATTTGCATTTTCCCCATTTGGTCTGGTGAGGATCTCCACAAATTGGTGGTCAAAAATTTCCATGGAGTTGCTGGATCTTTAGAAGGTTAGTGTTGAGATTCCTATACTGGATGAGATATAGGACCTATCTCTTACCTTACAAGCCAATTTTGTATGATTGAATTAAACCGGACTCAAGTTTTAAGTGTTAGTTTTGGTTCATTTTTATAGATTGTTTAATTTGTACTACTTTTCTTTAGTTTGTTCTAGAGATGCTAACTTGCTAGGTTGATTCTTCTGGCACTTTTCTTAGGTTGTGTAAATGGATACCTACAATGTGTTGAATATGAGAGGATCCCATCTAAAATACTTGTATACCAAGCCTCTGATGACCCTCTTTACCGTGGTTATAGAGCGGCAATGCAATCTTCAAGCCAAGAGGAGACTTTGGTATTCTCATTCACGTTTCTATTTCCCTTTTTTCAGTAACTCATATTTACTCTCTTTACTTAATTTGATCTTTGTTGCAGATAGATTTTGCACTATGGGAACCACCTCATGGTCCATACAAGATGTTCAATTATCCTTGGAAAAGCTATGTGAAACTTAGTGGAGCATTGAGGCATTGTGCTTCATTGGTCATGGCAATGCATGGATGCATACTTTCAGAAATACAGGTATCAAGAACTTCTCTTATGTGATTTATTCGACGCTATTGATACTTGATTATAAATCGATTCCATTCCTTTGTAGCTCTCAAAACACTTAGCAACATAACCGATTATCACAAAATGTTCCATGAAATGAAATCATTGTTTGTTCATTTTGATAGTTTTATTTATCACAGGCACCCCCGGAAAAGAGGTTGGTATTCTTTCAAGAACTTCAGAAGGTTGGTGCCGAAGGAGCTAAAGTATTGCGTCAACTAGGAAGCAAAGTCGAAAAGATGGAGAAGCTAAGCAGAAGTGACATTCTGTTAGAAGTTCATGATGCAGCTGAGCTATTACAGATGAAGATTGATAGCCATTCATTCCTTCTAGTCAATTCAGAGAATTGGGAAGCTGTAAGGCAACACCAGTCTAGACAAAATGAAAAATCTGAAAATTTGATTGATGAAAATAATAAGCAGTCAGTGACCAATGAATCAGGGGAGGATTCAAAGCTTAGTATAAGCATACAACATTCGGTGGCAGAGTCGAGTTTCATGCAGAACACAAACAAGAGCTTAGTATCATGGCCTCTCTCTTTTTGCAATGATGCTATAATAAATGAGGCAGAATCTAAAGTTTATGAAAGTGCTAGCTCATTGTCTTTGGCTACATTTGCTTCGCTTTTAATCGAGTTTGTTGCAAGACTTCAAAATCTTGTGGATGAATTCCAAGATCTTAGTGAGAAGGCTAATTTTAAAGATCCATTTGATCAACCTATAGTAAATTAAAGTCAAGTAGTAGGGATTAGTCACACTTTGGCATTGAATATGGCATGGATATTTTGTTTCATTTGTTAAAAAAATACAAAATTGAAATAGAAAATGCATTATTTCCCCGATTTTAGTTTAAACTGTATTTATTTGTAGATACAGTATGTATGCTAGAATCATGGTGGATCATCGTAATTCTGACACATCCATTGTGATACCAAATATATGCGTAGAGATATCTCTTCAACCTGCTAAAGTTATGTATGGTAGAAAAAAAATGAAGTGAATATGTGAAGAATTCAATTGCTATGAAAACTCTTATAGTAAGGATCTATACAAGTGATACCAAAGCTTTACCTTACCTTTCTAGTGAAAACATTAAATATAGAATTTATGTAAGTATTGAGATTATAAAATAAAATAGGATGTTTCAAGTGGTTCAAAATTTAGTAGTAAAATTAATGTTGTATACCTAAAAGTTGAATGTTCATTTATTTGTTTTTATTACAAAGGGCAAAAATCAAATTTTAATTGCTACACTTTGCAATAACTAAACTCTTGTATAACTTGTGTTTGGTTTGCACTTTACGGTTACAAGTTCATTTTCTGTTCACATGTCTTTTTTTTTTTTAACAAACTACCTTAACTTACTTCATTATCAATCAAAGATTCAATACAAGGAGGTACAAAATCAAAAGATTGGTGACTAACCCAAGAAATAGTCGTTCTCGCAAGAGAATGAGCAGCCATATTCACTTGTCTCCGTACAAATTTAACCTCGAAGTTAAGGTTAGAACGTGTGGGATCGGCATCTTAAATGTAGATATACAAGATATCACCAACATTAGCAACAAGAAAACAAACACAACTGATAAGAAAATCATGTAAGCTCATAAGCAAATTTAGGGAAAACCAAAACATTTGAACTCATTTCATCAAAATAAGATGCAAAATTTATAAATCAAAATGAACACCTCTCATGGGAACATCGAAATTGTTAGGTCGAACATTATGATCGAAGTCAAATTCCGAATTTTTCACTTTGTGTATGTGAATTTATAATGGTTTGTCATTTCGTGTATCTAAATTTTTTTCAAACAAAATACTATTCTCACTAAATATGAATAAATCCCATCAATTTCATCTCTAAGTCAACCGACACTTACATAATTAATGAAAAATGGATTCTCTCATTCCGTTTTCATTCTCACTTTTTTACAGAGGGAATAATGCAACATGAGATAATAAATTAGAGAGGATTTTTTTTTTAAAAGAAAAACCGGAGAGGATCTAGATCCTAAATAGAATGCTCAATTTATTTTGAGAAGTGAATAAATATTTTGATGCAAGTTTGGTTCATTTTTTTTTTGTTTCTATTATAAATACGAAAATTTCACATCTACTTCTAACCGACTTCTTTCCGTGCAAAAGTCAAGATGAAACCTCAAACCATTTACTTAAGAAGCAAAAACCGTAACCCTTAGATTAATTTATCTGTGCATTTATTTGTAGTGACAAAAACAAAGTTAAACTATTATTATGGACCTTGAATGTGTAACTCACTGTCATATTAGTCTCTAATTGTATCAAAATTACAAACAAATCCACAATTGTCTAATTTATTAGTCATTTTAGCCATTACATATGTTTTTATATAGTCAATTTAGTTCTCAAATACATCATTTTTATTAACCAATTTGATTCAATTATCGTTTTTAAATTGCAATACAATTTCGATACATTAAGAAAATAATATTAGAAAAATAACAATTATTGAACAAAACTACTCTTCTATTTATTTTCCATTTAAAAAAGAGATAGATACAGCATGAGACCCACTATTCGCCAACGGTGGGTTTGAGCATCGGAGAAGCAAACGAGTGAGTGAGTGAATACCATTTCTTTTCTTTCTTTCTGTGTGACCACTTCGCTTTCTTTCTATTATTTGTCTTTTTCTTCTTCCTTCTTCCTTATTCTTCCTTCTTCTTTTTTCTTCCTTCTTCTTCTCTTCTGTGCTGTTAGGGTTTTCAGTAAATTCCTTATTCAACAAACTCATTCATTAATTCACCTTATCAAGATCTCAATTCCTCAATCGCAACAAATCAACACTTTCGCGCCCTCCCGCTATCAGGTACTTTCTTATTCTTCCTCTTTCTTTCTTCATTTCATACACTAGCTTTTCTGATTAATCTTCAACTCAATCTTTCAATTCTTTTATTCCTTATTATCTCTTCAATTATTTTCGATTTCATTATCCTAATCAGAGACGAACACTTCAGCTTAGAACTTCCAATTTCCACTTGATTAATTAATTAATTAATTAATTGAAATGAAGAAATTAACACAGAAAAACTTGACTTAAGTAATGTTTAATAATGTTAATGAAATTAATAATCAATTGAAATGAAGAAAGTATAAGTTCATGGGGTTTTATTCTATTTTTATGAATTATACATCAATGTTATGTTAATGTGCTGATTTAGTTATGTTTGCAGTTTCTTCTACTTCTAATTTTATTTTTGGAACTTAATGTGTTGATTTATTGATTCTTTCAGAACTATTGGGAGAACATAACAAAATGTCTATGGCCGATGAACCGTTGTATCCAATAGCTGTGCTTATAGATGAGCTGAAAAACGATGATATCCAACTGCGGTTGAACTCAATTCGCAGGCTATCGACGATTGCACGTGCTCTTGGAGAGGAGCGAACCCGTAGAGAATTAATTCCATTTTTGACTGAAAATAATGACGATGATGATGAGGTACTTCTTGCAATGGCGGAAGAGTTGGGAGTTTTCACTCCTTATGTTGGTGGAGTGGAACATGCTAGTGCGTTGCTCCCACCTCTGGAGGCGTTTTGCAGTGTTGAGGAAACTTGTGTGAGGGATAAAGCTGTCGAGTCACTTTGTCGAATTGGATCTCAAATGAGGGAGAGTGATCTTGTTGAATATTTTATCCCATTGGTGAAGGTCAGTTAACATTATTTTTCATTAATATAAATGCTTTTATTATTACTTTACACGGAAATCATCATGAATGCTACCTAAATTTTTTTCCTTTTCACTCATAGTTTTGTTGTCCTGTGTAGTTTTGATTATCACATTGATTTACTTTTGCTTAATTTGACAAATTTCTATTATGTGAACAGTTCTGATACTTTTGAAAAATAGAGTTCGATTAATGGATCTGGGCAAATTTTAATGATGTTTCATAAGTACCTTATTTGACTTTACAATTTAGCTACAGTGTCTAGTAATGTTTTGTTGCTAAGTGATCACATGCGCCTTAGTGCTTAACTGCTTGTTTATCATATAAGATTTGCTGTATTATCCTGCTAGTTCTCGTTTGTTATATTAGTACAACAGTCTATCCAATTCATGCTATAATTTCTGTTTTCAGCGACTGGCAGCAGGTGAATGGTTTACTGCACGAGTCTCTGCGTGTGGTCTATTCCATATTGCTTACAATAGTGCACCAGAAGCATCAAAGACAGAGTTGAGATCAATATACAGTCAGTTATGTCAGGATGATATGCCTATGGTTAGAAGATCTGCTGCAACAAATCTTGGAAAATTTGCTGCAACTGTTGAGTATACTCACTTGAAGGCTGACATCATGTCTATTTTTGACGATCTTACTCAGGATGGTACTTAAATAAACATTTTATGTTCTTTTTAGATGGAAAGTGTGTCTGTTCATTGTCTAGTGTACTAGGCTGTTTGATTGTGTTGCAAAGTCTATTATCTATATTTCCGAATGTGTTTGCTTTTTAACATGTTAATGTATTTTTTTTACTTGGGTCAGATCAAGATTCGGTCAGATTGTTGGCTGTGGAGGGATGTGCTGCCCTTGGAAAACTGTTGGAGCCACAAGATTGTGTTGCACATATACTCCCAGTTATTGTTAATTTCTCCCAGGTATATAGGACTGGATTAAACTATTGTTCATTTATAATTAACATATTTTCTTCATTTGTTAATATCATGTTTACTATATAGATGATTCATGATTCAGCCGCCGAACTATGTGATTAATCTAGAGATCTACCCATTCTAATTACCTAATGTTATGTTACTTGTGACTTTTTAGCTATCCCCTTCAAATTAATTTTATCCCAAATCATCAATTTATTTAGCTTGTTACCGGATTCCAGAATGCTATATATCTTTTACTATTGTCTACTAAAATGACTGAGTTCCATATATCTCTTACCTGAAAGAAGTAGCAGGAAGATGTTGGGCTATTGGGTTATTTTTTGTCTATCGATCAACTAGGAAAAAATTGCACTGTGCTATTGCTTACGAATATGAATCCCTGTGACATAGAAGTGTTAATTACCAGTACTAGTATGTTTAAGTTAATATGAACGCGTTCTCATTGGAAAGCCAACTCAAAGCACAATCCGGCTTTTCTAATCATCATTGTCGGAATAATGCAATTATGATGTTGGACACTTGAACAGCATATCAGATGTGGGCCCAAAGTATGCCCCATCTTAGTGTCAAAATAGAGGTTGGTATTGCATCAAATGAGGAAGGAGGATATGAACCCTAGAGGGGAATTCTTGCGAAAAATAAAGAGGATAAATTACAAAAACATTGAAAAAAAAATGGATTGGGAAACTTGAAAGTTAGGCAAGGTTTTTTTTTCTTTTTTTTAATATCAAACTTGAACTGTTTAGTTATGCAACTATTTTTACTGTTCATCAAATTGAAATTCTTCTTGTGTCATTGATTTTTTGTCTTCCCTCCAAAATCTATTATATAAAAAACAAGGTTTGTTATGAAGAAAATAATCACTTGACTAGTCATCTTATCAAGTTTATAATGGATATGTGAAGTGTTGTCATCAATAGATTTTAGTGGGGTGGGGGGAGGAAAGACTACTTGGGTTTATTACACTTCAATTATTCAACCTCTTAGCTTGGTATATAGCATAAAAAAGCAAATGAATGAATTTTAATGCTGTACATAATGAGTTGTAACAGAAGAGAGAAGAAAATATCCACGCCAATCAATTGTGATATTGTACAACAAAGCAATAGGTTAGAAAATGCAGTTTTTTTACTAAAGGTTAGAAAATGCAGTTGTTTTATTCAATCTTGGTACTGAAATTTCAGTGTTTGGAGTAGTGATATTGCAACTCTAACCTTAAGGAAAATAAATCAGTTAATTTAAAGATGGATAGAATTCTATCAGTTGAGATACTTTGGGATAAAGAAATCAATTTAATATATGTATTTAATAGATACTATAAGTGGCAATGATGATAATTAGAAGGGAAAACAATAATACCCTCGTGGACTCTTGGTTCATTAAAGTGACATGTATGTTGACACAAGTTCATTTTCTAAAACTACATATTGTTAATTACAGGTGATAATAAATTTGCATATATGTGTGATGATTTTTTTTAATAAATAAACGGCCAGTTGTTTAATGTGTATTTTAAACATCCAAATGATGAAAAGTGAACTCATTATTCAGTCTCCTCAAAGAAAAAATATCCCTCTTTTTTTTCCATCGTTTCAGTTCCCAACTCCCAAACGACATATAGTTCTTTGGTCTCCTTGCATTTACATATCTGTACAATGTTATATGCACCTTATTTTATTTTATTTTTTTGCTAATTATTTATTTGATGTGATTCATTTTATCGGGGCAGGATAAGTCTTGGCGTGTGCGTTATATGGTTGCAAATCAATTGTATGAGCTCTGTGAAGCTGTAGGCCCTGAACCCACCAGGTACTATTTTTTTTTATCAAACATTACATGTACTGTATATCTTTCCATCATTGTGTATGATGTAAATATATTTTATTATGACTTATGAGTGGAGTTCACTAGTTGAGATCCTGATTTTCATGATAATGTTTTAATGCCAAAACACATGCTTGCTACCTGCATTGATTTTCTCTTAAGATTTTAACGTGTGGAAACTTGTTTTTTGTTTTGTGAAGAGCGGAATTAGTCCCTGCCTATGTTCGATTGCTTCGAGATAATGAGGCTGAGGTACGCATAGCAGCTGCTGGGAAAGTCACCAAGTTTTGTCGGATTTTAAGTTCAGAGCTTGCGATTCAGAATATTCTTCCTTGTGTAAAGGTGAGCCTCTTTCTGAAAGAAATTCTGATGCATGTTTCATATTACCATATATATGAAGGCTCTCTTTTGTTTTGGTTGTGTGATTTAGCATTCTAAATTGAACAACTTTTGCAGGAATTGTCATCAGACTCTTCCCAGCATGTCCGCTCTGCTCTGGCTTCTGTAATAATGGGAATGGCTCCAGTGTTAGGAAAGGTATAAATGTCAGATAACAGTTTCTGCATTAATTTTGCTCTTAGACAGTATGTGCAGTATCCGTATCAGGAAGGTGAAATTTGTTGTTGGAGTTCCTTCAGAAAACTCTATTTTGTCTTTGAGTATCTAATTCATAAACTGAGCTGAGGTTTGAACATTATTTGGTGTTTTGGTTGTATATTTCACAGTTTTCATAAATGCGCCTGATTTTGATATCGGTGTGTAGGCCATTGAAACTCTAAACAGCTAGCTAGATGCTGAAATATGTCATTTGCAAGGCAGAAGAGCATGTCATACTTTGGTCTTGATTGACCTGTGCAGTATTTAACCAGATACTCCTTTAAAGTCCCCACCTTCCACTATTGTGTGTGGTCCATCTTTATTGTTCCTTTCACTCACATATCCTGTGTGCCATTTCTAAAGGTTCTTCTGTTTCTTAGCAATCTGTATATTTTATGTTTGACTGCTTAGTACAGTCACTTTATGGTGTCTTGCTTTTTGCTTTTGCCGGTATGAAAACTTATGTTGAAGTCACTGGATATTGACAATTCAATTCTGTACCTAATCTTGTGGCACTAGTTTTCCGCTGATTTTCTATTTTCAATAAATTATTGTCTTTCCTCTTTTGTGCAATAAAGGATTGTCCTTAAAAGCATCTTTTCCTGATCATGGTAGTAGTGGCGTTTAATGCAAATGTGATTCTTAGTTCTACCTTATCTTCAATGCAGGAAGCAACAATTGAGCAGCTTCTTCCTATTTTCCTATCCCTTCTGAAGGATGAATTTCCTGATGTGCGCCTAAACATTATCAGCAAGCTTGATCAAGTGAATCAGGTTGTTGTAGTTTCCAGAGTTGTTTTAATTTTCAGAATGCTTATAAACTCTTGAAAACCTTTTCCTTTCCTCTAATAGTGATTTATGCCACCTAACCTGTTTATTTATGTCCTTACATCTGCATGCCACACATATATTCTCACCAGAGCAAACATTTCAAAGTCTTATTGTTCAATTTAATCTCGCAGGTTATTGGAATCGATCTATTATCTCAATCTTTATTACCAGCCATTGTTGAGCTTGCAGAGGATAGGCATTGGAGGGTTCGACTTGCAATTATAGAGTATATACCCTTATTGGCAAGTCAATTGGGGGTTGGATTTTTTGACGACAAACTGGGTGCTCTTTGCATGCAGTGGTTACAGGATAAGGTTTGTGATCTTCACTTCCTTGCTAGTATGGTAGCATTTTGGTGACTGCATATTTCACATTACTATTGTTATTTGTGTAGGTTCATTCAATTCGTGAAGCAGCTGCTAACAACTTGAAGCGTCTAGCTGAAGAGTTTGGTCCTGACTGGGCTATGCAGCACATAATTGTAAAGGTTCGTCTATTTTCATAATTTATTTTTTACACATGGGACACTACACCAGGTATCTCAATATTATTGTGTCTGTGTGTATGCTTTTATCTTCCATTGGAAGGGAAAGGGCACTTCTAATTTGTATTTTTGTATCTTCATTGTTTGATTTGGATACATTTTTTTTTTTTTGCTTGTGTGATATAATTTTAGTAAGTAATAAACCATATCCATATTTTAAATAAATGAGCGAACCTGCTAGTTTTCAATTGGATGGTGGAAGAAAGGTGTTGCTCATGAGCAATCATGGGAAGTGGAGTAGGGACCGACTAAAAAACTTCTACTTTTTCTGCACTCCTCTTGGTTTATTTTCAATTTAATCAAAGCGTCTCCTATTCCAAAATATTGATATAAAATAGTTATCTGCTTTCCTGGTACTACTAGATTAAAGTTGAAGTGATGTACGAAAAGGTCATCCGTTGGGAATAAAACAAACAGAATTTTGGACTGCGGCTAAAATTAGGAAATACTGACCTTGAGTTTGATATTTAATTCATATATATGAAGCACTGTTCAACGAACTGTGCGTGTGTTTGTGTTTTTTCTGTTCAAGCATGTCTCCCTTTGCTTGACTCTGGCCTCTGTTTGGCTCTTTAGGGAGTTCACTGTATTATAACTGAACCGTTGAAATATCTGCTTTGTATCTGCTATTACTTTGTCTGTTGTCCTAAATGCATCTTAACATGTATCATTACGGATTGTATGGAACAGGTTTTGGAGATGATTAACAATCCACACTATTTGTATCGGATGACGATTCTTCGTGCTATCTCCATGCTAGCCCCTGTAATGGGCCCTGAAGTCACTTGTTCAAAGTTGTTGCCTGCTGTTGTTGCAGCATCAAAAGACAGGTATTTTATTTTAATTTTTGAAGGTCTACCCTATGCCATAACTCCATAGGGCATAGGGTAAGGATCAATATAATCGGTCAAGCTTCTAACTCCAGGCTGTTTGATCCCATGTAGAGTGCCCAACATTAAGTTCAATGTGGCAAAGGTATTAGAGTCCATTTTCCCCATTGTCGATCAGTCTGTAAGTATCATGCTTTCACATGTTTTCCATCCATATATCCTTTTTTTCTCTCTGTCACCACTCTTATCCAATGGACACCATTGCCATTCAGGTGGTAGAAAAGACAATTCGACCATGTCTGGTTGAGCTCAGTGAGGATCCTGATGTTGATGTGCGATATTTTTCCAGTCAAGCCTTGCAGGCAATTGATCATGTCATGATGTCTAGCTAGACAATATATGTCCATTAGATTGATGACTTCAGTAAACATGCTAATTTTTCGACTATTATAAACAGCACTACTTAGTTATGTTTAATGCTGTCATGTTGTAGCTAAATGGTTTTTTGCGAGTAACTAGTCATTACAATTGATGTGATTTAGTTCTGGTTATGTACCATTTTTACCATTTTCTATACTTTATTTTATTTGTTTCTCCTTCTAGGAATGTATGCATTTGCTTATTTCAAATATTATTTAGTTGTTTAAATATCTAATTTTGTTTTAGAAACCTAACGTAACAGAAGCATCTCATTGTTGGTTTTGGCGTTTAGCTTCAATATTTTGATTATTTCAACTAAAATAATTTTGAGGATAAAGCATAAATTAATTCATTTTAAGTTTGTCTTTAACTAAAATTCATAAATAAAATAATTTTACATTAAATTTATCAACATTTATTTCATTCAAACACATTTGAAGAGTACAAGCCCTCTTTTCCATTTGATTTTAATTAAGGAAACAGGCTCTCATTGAGTTTATGGGATAGTCATTTTTTATATTTTTTTTCTTGGTTTATGATGGAGTAAATGATGACTCAATCTAAGATATTATGCATACTATCTAAATTCTTCACAAATAAACAATATCCAGTCGTTTGGATTGTCATTGTTTCAGTTTGTGTGATTTTTAAACAAGTTATTTATCGTGTTATTATACCAAATACAAGATAGTCGCGAAAAATAAAACTGAAATGTTTAGACAAGACATGTCAGGGTGGTGACGTCTGATCATTGGTTTCATTTTGATCTATGATTTAAGATCATTTTTTTTAATAGACAAAGCCATAAATAAAAGACAATAACGATATCAAACATTACTCTTGAAGCAAAGGAATGATTAACAAGAGAAAATGTATACATTATTATTTATAGTCCACAAATTCAATGGGCAGAAATGCCGAAATTTCTAGTGTTAGATACTATGGCTGGGGTTCGAATTCTGTTCCTCCACTTTGTGTGCGTGAGTTTTCAATGATTTTGTCATTTCATCTATCTACCCAAAAAGATTATGAGAACCATATGAATTTTAATCGAAAAATGTGTTATTACAGAGTGTGTTACTAGCACTCGTCAATTATAGATATTCAACGTATATTCATTGGGGATGATATCAATCATGCTTATTATGATAGCCAACTTGCAATATATTGGGTAGACAATAAATACTAACTATTGAGTAATCTTTTTCACTTGAGTTGGGGAAAAATGTGATTTGTCTACTTGACCTTCAACGAGAAACATGGAGGAGAGAGGTCTCAACTTCTCAAATGTGGGGGTTGAGGAAGGTATAGTCACATTCTTACAGGAAGGACTGGTTGCTATCTTTCATAGTTCCTTCAACCCAACCCCCAATGCACTATTTTCACTCTTCAGTCTTCACCTTAGTTGTAAAAAACTTCATTAAATTGCTGGTTTTGGTTTTGACTGTTTGTTGGTTTAGTTGTACCAATTTTCCATTTTGCCCATTTGTGTCTAAAAAAAAATTGTTGATTAATATATAAAAAAAGTCAAAATATTTGTTTTTAGTCCTCATAATTATTTTGCTATTAGTGGCGGATCTAAAAAATGTCTTAGTATATATATTTTGACTAGAAAAATATTACAAACTTTTAAAGATATATAACCATGATGACAATAACACTCAAAAAATATATAAAACTTTATATAAATTATAAATGTTTTTTTACAAGTTTTCATATTCTAAAAATATTTAATGATTATTTCATTGTCACATTATCAAATATGTCACTTCTATATATATGTAACCAAATAATTGTTTAGTGCATCACATATCTCACATATGATTGCGCAGTTTATTTTCTCACAAATGAATTGAATTAAGTTTGTTGGATTAAAAAAAAAGTGTAAGTTTGCAGGTTTAATAGTAAATAGTTTTATATGAGCTGAAAAAATGTATAATATAATAGTACTATAATTTTTTTTTTGTTTTCTTGTACACTATAGTGCATCTGCCCACGGTTTTAACTCCTTAATATTTAGTTTATGTTATATTAGTTCTTGTGATATGTATTGATCTTAATCTCTAAAATTTTACTTCAATTTTATTTTACAAGAATTAATTGAAGGTGAACCAAATATTAAAACAAGCAAAATTTCTTATTTTGAGAAACCCAAACAGACAACAAAATTGCAAAGATTTCAAGCAAAAAATATTGTACATATAGGGGACTAAATTTCTTTATTTTTTTTAATGGCAAAGTGAACATATAAATTAATAAGGACTAAAAAGTTCATTCAAACAAAAAAGGTACTAAATTAAAATTACATATATTTCAAATTAAGTTTCTTAAAAAAATTACATTCATGATTATATATTTTATTGTATACAAAATAAATACATAATAAGTTTATTTTAGAGGAACTTTATTGATCTGTACCTTAGTCTTTCTTTTTTTTAATTGACAAATTGTACTTTTGTCATTGTCATATACCCTACGGTAATGGCCTTTGTTAACTCCCCGCTTATAAATAGCAAAGCAATATTTCTCTCATTGCATTCCATCTCCTTCTTCCTAAGTTAATTCTATTTATGAAGCAAGATGACCAAACATTGTTTCATTATGTCATTTCCTTTCTACCCAGGTATTTCAATAAACCACTATTTGTCTCCATTTTAATATTCAAGATAGAATGAATTTAAATGATCAACATAAAGGAAAACACTTCACTCATTATTGAATTAAAAATTTATATCATATTAGATCATATATGTAAATTTTTACGCATGTAAATCTAAAATTATTTATAAGTTAACATTTTCCGACAAAGAAAAATAAAGTAAAATAAAATATTATTCTGACAAAATTTTCTTTACTAATTCTATGATTTTGCAGTCCTATTTTCTATCCAAGTGTGCGTATCAGATCAAGTCTCCGCTCTGATTTAGTGTCATTCTTTAACAGGTAACTCAACTCAACGCTGTCTTTATTCATGGTCTCAAAATTTCATTTTTAATTACTTTGTTAATTATATCTTATATATAAGTGAGTGAACTTAATAAATCCTCAGTCTATATTAAACAATTACAGCTTAAAATTTAGGCAACACAAAATTGATTAAATAGTAATCTTTTTATGTGTTTTATTCTTGTTAATAATTTAAATTTTCATTCATGTTGATTTTGCGTATAATAATAATAATAATAATAAAAGAAATGATATCCCATTCCTAATGCATTCAAACAAATGAGAGGATTTATTATAATTTCATTCTGATTTTGTAAAATTTATTTTTGTGTACCAAACCTTAAATTTGGATCTTGCATGGAAAACATGGAATGTGTATTAGTTTATGTGTATTTGATTGATCATGTATTTATGTATATACTTAAACTATGCAGGAACAACAATCGATAGTTATAATTTGGAACACTCATTTGAGCAAGAAAAACCAAGCAACATATGCAGAAGAAAGGTTGAGGTTGTGAAATGTATACAAACCTCAACCTCGAACTTTCAACTAGCTAGAGTAGAGGGTATAAAAGGAAGCCTTCAAATATGTGTTGCATTAATGCAACTACAATTATTTTTAGTGTTTCCCTAATTAAGGCCTAAACGGGGGATTCATGTGATACATGAAGATAAATTATATTATACATATAGTTATAGTTAGGGGGAGGTATCAAATTACATCGGTGTAACATTATATGCTGACCAAATATTGTCATTGGTTACCAACATTTGAACAATAAATTTATTTGTAAAAAACAAATGGAATTACAAAACTATTTATTAATTAAACAGTATTAAATATTGTGACAATAGTTTTTTTGGACAAAATTGTGACAATTTTTCTTATAATTGTATGAAAGATGTTGATGAATTATTTTATTTACTTTTTATAGTAAATTTAAATTAGGGTAAAACAATACCTTATGTAACGCCAATGAATATTATCAAATCTATATATAATTCGTACTACTATAACGAATAAGTTTTGAATTGAAACTCAAGTCACTACAAATAAAGTTAAAGATTTGAAGTGTATGATCACATATCGTGTATTTTTTCACCATAATTTGATCAGTTGTTAATAATTAGTTGCCAAATTGTATTTAATTCCATATATGAGTACTTTCTTCTTCTTTTTTGTACAAGAGGGCCTAATCCAAAATAAAATAAAATTGTAATGAAATTAATTAAGTAGTAGCAGCAACTCGCAAAGCATCAACATGACTTAACTAACTAGGATTAGTTGCAACTCTCAAAGCATCGACATGAAGATGAATCAAGCAAAGTATCATGAGCATCGCACCCCATATTAGCTAGTATTTTCGCACAAGCGTTAACCTCACAGTATAAATGACACACCTTGATTGATCTTCCATTCCAACTCAAACAGTCTTCTTTAATTTTCTTAATCAACCTCCAACTCATTTACATCTCCCAAACATGATATAAGAGCATAATATACATCTTGCATGGAGAAGCATTGCAAGCAAGAAGAACACAAGCCAACAATATGTACAAGTTTCATTTCTCAATGAATAAAGATCAATAAACCAGCATTTTTCTTTTCCTTAAACTTAATGAAATGAATCAAATTATACTAGTTTCTACATAAAAATTAGCCTGATGAAAAGAAGAAAAAAAAACTATGTGATTGAATGGAACATCAGTGGATTTATCCCTTCATTCTTCTGTTCCCACATTTACCAACAATGATGATTGATGATGGTAAATGAAGGGGAAAAAACAACTCCATTCAATTATGTATTCAATCAAACTTCAAAATTGTTGTCAAAAACCTTCGGTAAGTGCAAAAGTACGACCGGCTAATGGTGGAGGCAATGCACTTACAGCTTGTTGAATTTCCTGAATATCACAAGCACAAACAGTGCATCAGCAAAGCAATGAAAAATCATAACTGGATAAGACTAATATTGAGCTAAAAGCAACAACACGTGGTTAATTTTCTATTTGTTAAAAATATGGAAAACAAGTTGGATTCAGATTCACTGCTGTGAAAGTATGACGTAGTCACTACAGTCATGAGATTGGAGCCATTAGACGGAAATCAGACAGTTCATAATGCCATACCTCTACGGTGTAACGGGCTGAAAAGTGAATCAAAAGGATTGCTTTGTTCTGTAACCTATCAGCATAACTTATTATCTGAAAGAAGAAAAAGGGAAGAAATAAACAAATAAATAAATAGAAGAAAAAATTGATAAAAGTAAAACCATTTGAAATTTCATGAAATTGAATGCTATTGATTACAGAAGGTAGCATACCTCAGACAAATGAGTGTGTCCATAATCTTTGGCATGTTCCACAGTAATTGCATCGTTAAGAAAGGTGCACTATGTGAACAATGGAAAAAATTAAGACATGGTGTAAACTGTGATGCCATAACATCAACCATCAACATAAATCATAAACGAGAAACATTAGGACAGGTTCATTGAGGGCTCAAAACTGCACTCCCAAAAGAACTTGTATAAATAAGTGGTAAAATACTCAAAATAAAGCCTAACTAAAAAATTGAGTAAATAGAGAAACCTAATTAAGTATCTGAAATCAAAGAGTTACATGGACATATACGACAAGGCGTTTGGTTGTAATTTGATTATGAAGGTGTTTAAGGTTCCTTTAACAGTTTGTACTTTAAAGATGGGAGGACAGTGGATTAGATGCTCATCATTGCCAAGGTTCCCTAGCTGTGCAATGTATATGTGTTCGGGGGATTTAGGTTTACTCCATTTACTATCCCTCCATTTGTTCTCCATTTAGAGAGAGATAGACACAAATAAAACTAGTGGGACCCATTAAAAGTGGGTCCCACTAATTAGTAGGTCCCACTAAATTTTATTTGTGTCTATCTCTCTCTAAATGGAAGACAAATGGAGGAATAATAAATGGAGGGAACCCAAACCCGTGTTCGGGCACCCTTATAATTTAAGCTAACTTTTGGGAGTGAGATCCAAACCCATTTAACATATTAACGCGTGGACTTACATGCATGCCTTTTCTTCTAAGTTACAGATAATATTTGTAATATAAACTATGAAGACTTACACCTTGATGGATCTATCAACAAGAGTCTTTCGAAAAATGTGTTAAAAATTTACCATTCACCACCTCATTACGAATATAAATCACCAAGGAAACACATAATCAGAGGCAGAAATCAAATAAAGCAGGCCAAAGATCATATAAAATGGCTACAATGACCTTCATGAAAGTCAAATGGGAGGTCACAATAAAATCAGCATATGAATTACAGAGAATAAGGAATAGCTATCAAGAAAATCAATTCAAAATTCCGTTTGAGCCTGAAATTTAAATTTTAAGGCCATATGGAAGGGGAAAATAGTATATATTCTAAATTAATTTGTACTTTGTTACTTTCAAAGGATGTTATTTTCTTGTACTTGAGGAAGAATTATGTACATATAGACTTTAATATCATTAATTCATAGCCTAAAAAAATACTGGACAAAGTAGATTACCTCCAATACAAGAATTTTAGCCCGCAAGACATCAGCGTTATTTTCATCAATTATAAAATCTGACATGGTGTCACCCGTGAAAGCAACCTCTGGTTCTATCAAAGTGTTTGTTATCTGCCAAAAACCCCAGCTTGGTTTAGCATTTATAGTCAAACTAAAAGATATAGAAGATGGACCATTAGAACTTCTATCGCAAAATTCAATGTAAATGGTGCATCCACCACACACAAATTTCACAGAACAATAATTGATTATAGGGAAAATTGCACTCACCTCCCTTCAAATATTCTTAAATAAGACATACACACCCATAAATCACACAATCACTACATTCAGCTGGAAGTTAATTATTTTCTTGTTATCAAATCGAAGCAAAATAAATGGAAAACTACCAACTGACAAGTTATAAAATTGGTTAAAACATACATAAGATAATTAAGATGCCTAGATGTAAATTTGTGAATCATTGAGTGGTACATACAGTACTTAAGACTGACCTCCACACCAGATGCCTTCAAATTCTTGATTTCATTTCCAGAAAGACCAATATACTCTGATTTAAGTTTGTTTTTTACAGAGTAAACTATATAACCCTGCCAAAAACATGCAGAATAGTTAGGTTCTATGTCAGATGCTTCATCTATCATGTTAAGGATACTATTGGAGGTTATTTGAAATTTGTTGTGAGAAAATGCGATAAGAGGTGCAGCATATTGCTTATCTATTAGACGGGTGTTTGTTGGATATCATATTAAATCTGCTTTCGATATCAAAAATTCCAAAA
Organism: Trifolium subterraneum; assembly: GCA_951799995.1. Lineage (NCBI taxonomy): Eukaryota > Viridiplantae > Streptophyta > Magnoliopsida > Fabales > Fabaceae > Trifolium > Trifolium subterraneum. Next base: position 1,089,399 of record OX637463.1, on the reverse strand, counting down.
CTAAATGTTTAGTATTGATATACAGGTATACAATTTTAGGATAAATGTAAGAATTCAACAGAAAATAAAAGTCCTTTATATTTTTGAAATCCGTAAAAGCTAAAAAAGCCATTCCCCGTGGTGCTTTTCGAAAGTTCACGTGGCCTATAAAATATCAATTGCGGATTACAATTGCAATCTGTTCAAATTTTGCTACGCTATAGCGCCGCTATTTGACAACACTGTAATTGTAATAAACAGTATATCGCAGAACAATAGGAATTTGTTCAGATTCCGTTATGCCATAGCGCTATAGGCTATAGCACAACGATTTGACATCATTGCAAAAAACAATTGAAATAGTATGATTCAAAACAATTTAAGAAACTCAAATTTGGGACATTCATTTTCAAAAAGCACCAGAATCAAAAGCCTCAACATTTTCAAATCAAACATGGCACTAGCCTGTAGAAACATTGAATAACAATAACTTAAGACTCAAAAGACGGGAGTTAGTGGGTACCTGGCTGGGTATTACATGACAAGTCCGAAAAGCTTTTACTTTAAGATCGCGTCTGAGATAAAATTCTTGTCCTGCAGTAAGCCACAAATTAGAAACAGCTATACACAAGAGAAAAAACTTATAAGTTTGAATGTTTAATAATTGCAGGCTCCATCTTGATTGAGAGCAACAATTACCTACATCCAAGCCTACGAGGTTGTGCCTAAGCTCAGATTTGTCCAATTTCCTGTAAATCTCAAAGAGTTTCTCTACATCCTCTTTTACTGAAATTGGTACAATAATTGTTGGGGGCTTCATACGGTATAAACCACGTGTAGCAACATACATCGGTAATCCTCCCTGTCGAAAAGTTAACATACATCATTAAGTTCAACAACGAACTAATTCACTGATTCTTCCATTTCAACATACAAACCACCACATCATGTAACTAACTAACTAATTAACTAGAGAGAGTAACTAACTAACTAAAGAGAGTAACTAACTGACTAACTAACTAATAAAAATTGAAAAAATGCAGTGGCATATGATTGAATGATTAAGAATGAAAATAAAGAGAGTAACTAACAATGTGATCCATGTGAGCATGAGAGATGAAAAGAAAATCTTGAGAAACAGCACGAGGTGGACAGCGACCGATATCGAAAGCAAGTTTAAGTGTGGGAAAAATGATGCAAGTTTCCTGGCCTCCAATGGATAAACCCTCAATTTGGTATCCTTCAATGTTCAAACCCTTTGATTTCTTTGAACAAGACTCTGTTGTTTTACTCTCCATCGTCAATCAATACTTCAAGATAGCAGAACTGGAAAATAATTGCGCCGGTTTAGTGTGAAATCGCTGAACGGCGCCGGTGTGTGTGTGGAGGAGTTGCCTATATGAACGGCGGGGCGGTGAACAGAGCTTAGAAGTTAGAAAAGTTGAAAATAATTGGTGAATTATTTTATGGATAAAACTTACAAGTGCATTTGTGGTTCCACTCACAAATAATTGGTTTTTTGTGTTTTTTTATTTTAAAAAAATTAAAAAAAAATTATTTTTTAATTAAAAAAACTATCTTTTTGCGAAAGAAAAAATAAAAATTGCATGTATGAAAAGTTTTTTCTTATTTTATTTACTTTTTATAGTAAATTAGGGGAAAGCTAATCATAGGGCGTACATGGCCGGATTGGGTTGGGTTTGACCAAAATTAAATTCAGAACCACACAAGGTACTCCAAATTGGTTCGAGCAAAATAACCACTCATTTAAACATTGGGCCGGGTTGGATAAACTCACTCATTTCTGGGTTGGGTGGGTAGTGGGTTTATTCAAATTATTATTGTTTTTATTTTTTTAATATTAAATGACTAAATGATGAATATTTATAGTTTTTATAAAAATAACTCAACTTTTTTATTTTCTTAAAAAATAGTGTAATATCATATTAAATGACTTTTCTATTTTTGCTATTTTTTAACATCATAAAATCGTAATATCATCATTTTTTCTAGAGAAAAGAGAGTTTAGTTTCACTATTTTCAAAGTGTTTTTAGCTTTGGGGTCTTGGATTCGATCCCACAATGAGTGCAAGATGTTCTTGTCTAAGTTGTTTTTATGGAATATCAATATTTGATGAATAGAAAATGTATTTCTTCCTAATGTTTATGATGCCCTGCATGTTTTTGGAATAGACTATTTTTAACATCGCTATTTTTAAATGATGAAAGGAAGTCAAATAGCGAAGACTCGAAGGAGATGAATAGAGAATCCGTTGAGATTGTGAAGTACAAGTAATGTGATTTTTTTTTTGAGTTCCCACTTGTTAACTTATAGAAAATACAAGTAATGTGATTTGTTTTTATAGAAAATTATGAAGTTTTAAAATGACAAATTGTTGATCTCACTTGTTAACTTATTAAAATTGAGTTCCCAGACAGAAAGAAAAAAAAATTGTTATACAATTGTAACATAAATTTCTATTGAAACTTTTTACTTGTAATAATTTTATGAACAAGATTTTCTCATTTCCTTAATAAGCCTAAAGCTTTTCTACAAATATTTACAAATTGAGCAAAGAGTCCAATATTGTACACACACATAGAAATTTAAGCATTAATCAAACATAAAATAAAAACAGAATCATCAAAGATCCATAAAGGATTTGACACAATCCATCATTTGAACAACTCTTATCTTAGAAACCTGAGATTTACTCAGAATCTGAAAAGCATGTCCTACACCTTTAAACACTTCATATTCAACCCTTTTACCAACACTTTCCAAAGCATCACAAAACTCCAAGTTTCTATCTTTCAATGTATCCATCTCAGAAATACAAACCAACATAGGCATCATCAATACCTTCAATTCCTCCAAGTTCACCAATGGATTACACCATGGATGATCGCGATCTTCGCCATACGGTAACGCCAATCGCCAATAAGTATCAGATGCTACCAAATTCAAAGCAGAACCAGCTATACATTTCTCTGATTCTGTTCTTACTTTTCCACCAAAAAATGGTTGTATCAAAATAAGACCCTTTAAATTTAAAGGCCTTAAAACATCATCTTCACATGAATTTACCCTTTTGGCAACATTATAAGCTATGTTACCACCTGCACTATCACCTCCTAAAAAGACATTAGAAAAGTTACATTTTTTAGTCCACCATGAAAATTCACTATTCTCATTTTGATATAAAAATTGTTTTTTCAACCATATTAGTGCATTTAAACCATCATCATAAGGTGCTGGAAGAGGATTTTCTGGTGCTAATCTATAATTAACTGACATAATTAAGCAACCAATTTTTGAACATAGCATAGAAAGAAATTCATGGTAGCAACTCCAAGCTGCAGAACCAACACAAAAACCACCACCATGAAAATACACTAATAAAGGTAGGTTTTTTATTTGAGAATTTGGAACATAAAAACGTGCCCAAATATTTGTAACATTGTCAATGATTATGTCTCTAGAAATCACATTCAAATTTTGAGGTAAATCAGTTGTGACACATGGAACAATATTTGGTCTTTCTATGTAACCATCTTTGTGTACTCTAATTAGGCCTTTAATTTCTTCAACAATTGAAGAACTATGGTTTGGTTGATGATTTTTAGAATGTTGTGGGATAAGGTTTAGATTTGAGGTGAGAGTAGTCATAGGTTTTGGAGATTGAAGGAAGAAATAAAAGAATGAAATTTATTTGTGGTGATTGGGTTTGTGAAGACATTAGATTTTGTGTTTCCTTTATATACACAACATAAGAAGTGGAAAAAATAATGACATTGTAAGTGGGAAAAGGTGATGAATGAATCTTTACCTACTAAAGTGGGAATGTTGTAAATGTCTCAAACATGAATTCACATGTGGTGGGTCATCTTCTCAAATGCACCCTCCAATTTATTTGAGAGTTCACATCAATCAAAAGGGAAAAATCTTTTATTATGTTATTTTTTTTACTAATATAGTTATATCATAGATTTTGAGGCCTAAAGCCCTTGTTTGGGTCGCTTGGTCCTTGAACCGATTCTATAAGTCAATGAGTTCATATTAGAATTGAACATCGGTCGGTTTTGGATAGAAACCGCATATCGTTGAAAACTGTGACCATTTAATTTGAACTCAATTCTGGAGAATAAAGTTAGTCAATTATTATGGGTTAAAATTGAAACATTGTTGCTACATCCGAAACTCAATTAACCTCAAAGAGGGCTTAAAGTTATTGTAGCATGACATTGTTGACATTTTGAGAAACAATTGAGCTTAATGAGTGGAGTGCAAACAATACAGGCTAACATTAGGTTGTCTCCCATTACCATCATTTCAGGAACACTGTATGAGACAACATTAGGCAAATGAATTAATTGTTGAATTCATAAAGCATTTTTTACATAGTAATTCCTTAGAAGTGATAGTTTGTGGTGATGAATATGTGGTATTTCATTTTATTGCGTTTTGAGGCCATCATGGATCAGAATAATCAAAATATGAAAGTTGTATGGTCATTTAGTATCTTTTTTATGTCCATTGAACTTGCTCCTTAATCATTGATTACCCAATATCTTTGGGACTTCAAAATAAAGAATTGGAGCTCTATGGTCAAAGCTTATTGCATGCCAATTTCATGAGGGAAAAAAAGTCTATTGATTTGTCAACGGTATTTGTCTTTTGAATTGCATTCATGCATTTTTATGTATGAGTTTGTCTAACATTATTGTGCATAGAGGTGGGAATATGTCATGTTGGCTTATATGGACATACGGCCTAGCTTACATAGGTTCAAGATAGATTAACTTATTTCTTTAAATAGAATAAGCTAAGGTTTTTTTATAAATTTATTTAGGCCAATAAAAAAATCATTTAAGTCTACTAGGTTGACTTATTTAAGTAAATATGAATAATATTTTTACATCTATTGTTTTTATATATTAAAATTTGTACTTTAATTAAATTATAAATCTATTAACTTTTTCAGTAATTCAAGTTTATTAATCCACATTAATTTTTCACATATATAAATGTATTACTATAAACTAAATCGAAATATGATGTCCTATATAGTTAAATTCTCCAAAATATAATGTTAGAGCACCATTATCCATTACACCCAAATAGATTCTTTAAGTGGGTTCCATTTAATTCTTTACATTATTTTATACTTCTCAATTATTTAAACAATTCAACCACATTTATTAAATATCCATATAATTCACTAAAAACTCTTAAATGGATCCCATTGGACCCACAATATTTCTCATATAGTAGTATATGTTGCACAGTATGTCATTGTTTGAAGAAGAAAAAAAGCAAAAGCAACAACATGTGGCACTTAAAGGACGTGCATATGCAGAACAACGTCTTTGATTTAAAGAACGGCAACAAAAATGAAATATCCATTACATACTGACAAGAAACGTCCTTTGCAGATGAAACACTAGCGGATAATGGTGGGAGTATATTTAAAAATAAATATAATTATTTATTTAAATGCGTTTACGTGGAATAGACTTTTAACCAGACTAATATGTTATGTCAGACTTTCAAAATGTCAAACTCAGGCCTAAAAAATAAGTCTAAGATAGGCCACAAACTACAGACCAGACTCAGGCCATTAATTTTTGACAAACCAGACTCAGGCTTGGCAAAGCCTAGCTCGGCCTAGCCTATTTCCACCTCTAACTGTGCAATATTGCACATGTTAAAGTAATTGGAAGTAGTAATTTTTTTATTAAAAAATAATTATTTATTAAAATGTTATAGATTTAATAAAAAATGTACAAATTTCAATATAATATTATTTTTTTGAACTTGTACATTTGCACATAAATAGAAAAACTCTTTATATAGCTTTTGCATTTTCAAGAAGGAAATAGTGTGTTAGTTCTTGAGGACTTGATATTGGATTGGATAATAGCCTCCAAACTATGCTTTAGAATTACCATGATAATTTATTTCTCTTAAAGCAAACTATACTTAATGGATATCCTCCAAATTATGCTTATTGCTTTAACTTATTTCTCTTAAAGAGACTCCACTAACTATAGTTTGAAGGATATAATTAATTATGGTTAATTAAAATTATGGATATAATTGGTTTGGTCTAGTTGTGAAGAGTTTGGGTAGTACGCTCACACCGATTAGCAGAGATATCACATTATACATATAGTGTTGGGTCACGAGGAGTAGCCAGGAGATCATCTATATTAGGTTCAAAAGCAATTCTACAACTGAGTTGGACACCACACTCTAACCCAAAACCTTAAGGCGTTAGGTTTATGAGTCATTTCACTTATAAAGTGTTCAACCTCCACTTTTCTAAGCAATGTCGGACTTAGTCACTCACACTTGCCACAACATATAAGATTTGAGGCTTAAATTTCGAAGACTTCACTTATTCACCATAAAGTTTAAAGTGTATATATTTACGTTTATCTTGAAAGACACTAATTGGAACAGTTAATCTATTTGGATTTAAAATCTGTCTTTTTATTACAAGATGAAGCTTATAGAGTCGGATAAAATTAGTTTTAGCAATAGAGAAATGAGCACGTAAGCATGACATTTATATTGTTAGTTATAATGAGAAGTGATCCAACACCAATAAGATTCTCTTGTTTGACAGACCCTTCCTACTATTAGTTAAAACAGAATCAAGCCAATTTTAGAAGCAATAAATACATAATTTAATACTTATTTCTAATGTTAACCCAAACTATAAGCATGTTTGATGTTGATGTATATGCTCAAGAAGAATAATGACCATTAATGTCACTAAAAAGTAAACGTCAAAAAACTCTTCTGAATTTTGATCCACTAGATTTGGCTCAAATGTTTCAATATGACAACATCATACTAAAATTTAAACTACTCAAAAGATCAGACACTTGCTAACGTACGAAATTGTAACATATTCTTCCAATTTGGACACTATTGTATTGACCACTAAGTAACACTTATCTCTTATATGTTCTTCAATTATTATACATAAACCTCACTACCCTTTTCTTTTCATGTCACAACTATTCATAATTTCCTTGCAAAATCTTACTAGTCTTAGAAATCTTGTTACGGAGATGAATTCAGAAGAATCTAGTGTGTTTTTTGAGGCGGAGAACGAGGATGATACTTTTTACGCTGAGATTAAGAGACAGATTTTGTTATTGACGTCTGAAGATAATGAAGATTTAGTTGAAACCAAAAGTTTTGAGGACACTGATGTTGCTAATGATGGTTCAAATAGGTCAGTTTGCGGTTTTAACGGTTTGATAAGGCCTAGGAGAAAATTTGATTTGTGGGAAACTGGGAGCTCGGGTTCACCACCGGTTTGGCTAGTGAATTTGTGGAAGAATGGTAAAGGTACTGGTGTGTTCATTCCTCAAGTTTCATGCAGGGAAAATCAAAGACCAGGTACAATTTTGCTATTTTTTTTTAGTTTTATAGGTAAATTTTGTAAGTTAAAGGTTATGTTAGTTTTCAGAGTTCGACGTCCAAACTACTACTAAATAAATTTGTTACTTTCCTCACTCTTGTGATGCTTTTGATTCTTTTGCAGCAAGAATGAACAATTGTAGGAGGAAAATCTATAGGCAAGTGGTGAATAAGAAATGAAGAAGCATATGTTGTGGAAATGTATTTGGTGAAATTTGAACACTGTAGCTTGCTTATAATATAGCTTATGATTATGATGATTCATACAAAGAAAAAGTGCATGAAAATAAGGGAGAATAGGTTGTGCAAAATTATCTCTCATGATATCCATGTACAGTTAATAATGTTATTATAAGAGAGACTATAATGAACTTGTGAAATTTGTTTCAGAAAATTTTCTACCTATTCTAGATTGAAAAGAAAGTAACATGGAAGTGCAGAAATTAAAATTTCATTTAAAAATTTACCATATGAGAAAATAATTGGAATAATATATCAATAGAAATTAGTTTCAAGTGTAACACTGCCACAACATCCACTTGAATGTGATAATATACATAACTTTTATCAGCACAAGGTTTCTTATCAGTTAAGTCAATTAATCGCCTAGAACAATGTATCAATTCCCTAGTATTCTTTAGGACATGTTAACCATAATGAATTGAGTGCTCGAATTCGCAAAATGAAATCATTTATGACAAGGAGAGCACGAGCAGCTTGACGTGCGGTCAAAATTCGATTCAACTGTTGCAGTGTATGTTGCCTCAAGAGATCAGCCTAAGAAAGTGTATACAAAATTTTCAAATGTTACTCAATAAATTAATTTTGGGATAAGATAAATATTGAGTGACCAAGATTACATATGTCTGAAATTAACTACCTGATGAATGAAAGTTTCGAGTGAAGCAAGTTTGGTCATTGCAATTGCCATTTGGCCCATGTACTCGGCAACATTTCCGGCTCCAGTGGAGCAGGTAGAGGAAAGTGTTTCTGTAAGAGATTGTTGCAATGCTTCCATGCCTTGAGATAATGCATCTTCAGCCTGTTGAGAAGAATGCTGCAGATTGTAGATCGCCATCAACTGTGGATCCGTTAATGCCTCAAGGTGGTTTCTAACTATCTGAAGAGGGAGAAAAAAAAAGCATATGCAAAGAGGGAATAGGAGTTAACAAAATGTATAGATTTTTGGACCATTATATATTTCTTACTATCTCGGTTTATTATCTCAAGATATTCGCCCTTGTAGGCTCATGCTGGAGGGCTTGTGGACTGTCATAGAATATAGGCTATACATTGGGCCGGTCCTAAAAAGCTCAAGTCTAATGTCGGCCAAGTAAATCAAAATTTAATGTTGAGTTAAGACGATAAGTGAAATCAAAACAATCACCTTGAGAAGTTCAGATGAACGGAATCCACCAAGCCACATGAAACATCTTTCTGCAGGTGTTTTCCAAAACCCGGAAAGTATGTGAAACACATCAGCCTTTGCACCTATACTCTTCAACTTGTATAACTCATTATAATGTGTCATGACACCATCGACAAGAAGATGCAGTTCATTATCGCCGATTTGTGAATTTATAGCTAATCTTATGTCATTGATTAATCGTTGATGTTCGTCAACCCAACGGGCATAGTCCATATCAAATGCTAATGCACCTAAAGGTTTCAAATACTTCATCAGTCACATACTCGTATAACATCCGCTCCATTAATTTGTAAATTGCATTCTTAATTCTCATTATGGCCTGATGGCACGTGATTTAAGTATGCATTCATCATCTATCTTGCCAACTATCAAGATTAATCAACTCTGAAGAAATGCACATTATAAATTGTAGGACAAATATCAAAAGTACTATAGTTTCTGTTTGAAAACATATATTAAACACAAACACCATATTTCTACCACTATGAAGAAAGAAAATGAAACTAGAGGTTGCTTCATCTGAATTACCGTTTCCAACAACTGAATGACCACGATCTGCTGCAACTCCATTTGCAACAAATACACCCTGGAGGGAAAAAGCAATCCATGGAAAAAATAATTAGAATGACGATAAAATTTGAATTGAACAAAATTATCTTATCTAATGGAAATCTTTAAGTTGTTGGACCTGCTGATGTACTTGTTGAAGCTCTTGCTCTAATTGAGCAAGCCTAAGTCGACTATTCTCCAATTGCTGCACATATGCCTATTTAAAACCGAAAAATATATAAATGATTCCAGTGTGATGTTATATAATAGGAAAAATATTTCCACAAATGCCGGCATGCCTTCCTTTTAGAGAAACAATAAACTGTTATCTCGGTGATTTAGCGGAATCACACGGTATGGCATGTCAAACGGTTAATGAAAATGATTTAAGAGTATTTGCGAGTTGAAGTGTTGAGACATGAAGTAGTTCCATTGACGAAGTAGCTAGAGTATAAACCAGCCAGCATATGAAGAAAACAACACTTGTCGTCAAATTCAATGCAACAGAATAGTTCCTCCAAGACAGTCAAAATAGATAATCATTTAAAAAACACTTGTGAATTAAAACATATTTTAAGAATCCTGCATTTACCTTTGCATCTTAGTTAGTCATATAAGTTCCTCTTTATGTATCTCAAAATTTTAGACCGTCTCTTATTTAACTACTACATCAATGTTGTTATAAGTTTCTAAGGACTTTTTGAGTTAAACTCAAAACGAAGAACAAGGAGCTGGTTAATTAAAGCTCAATTAACCAGAAACTAGTTTGAATATTGTGTCATACCTTTTTCCTTAACCGACTTTTCCTTGCAGCCTCGCGATTCTGCACCAGCCGACGAAGAGTCTAGAAAAATGCATTCACATAGATAAATGTATCAGCAACAGCGATGCATAATTAGTTGAATTGCATAGCAGAAAGTCACAAACTAAAATGTTGATGCAATAAAAGTGGTAGAAAAAGCCTCAACCTTTTGCTCTTCAGTTTTATCCTTAGTACTATTACATTGATCTTTGGAGTCAACATCTACAAGAGCTTTGTTCCCAACACCATTGCACCAAGACACATTTGAGAAAGACTGCAATATTAGGACATAATTTACACTCCTCGTACATCAAGGGCATGTTCGGATAAACAGCTTATTTGCAGCTTATAGCACAAGCACTTATCATAATAAGCGCTTGTGTATAAACTTAGATAAACTGTTTTTATAGCAAGAGATAAAATAACATAAATTGTTTTAATCTATGCTACAACCTATTTTTATAAGCTATATTAGAGAACTTACGAAAATAAACGGAAAAAAACTTATGAAAATTGTCATAAGTTGTTTTGATTAGCTCTCTCAAATAGTCTCATATAACCAATGAAGCACGGACACAGACACCAGACACAACGCGGACACTGACCTAATCTGAGAAGTGTCCGTGTTTCATAACTTATGTCAATGATAAGCTCAAATAAGTCCACAGAAAAGTTTTTCACAAACAATAGTGTGAAATCAACTCCATTTTTTACACAAGTATATTTATTGGCAATGAAATTTAATCCTAATATTAAAGAGAATGAAAAAGCTCAAATTGAAAGAGTGGGAAAAGAGAGGTACTTGGTTGTTTTTATGATCAGTGTCAATATTATCTTCTGTTGAAGTATCTTCAGTCTTTTGACTGTTATCTTCCATAGCTGAAGAAGCTGAACCAAGGTTCTATACAACACAAGAAAACATTGCATTTCATTCCAACCAAAAATTTAATCAGATAAGACTATTACTTTATACAAAAAAACATATTTATATATTCCATTAAATATGAAACAGATAAGAAGGGAGATTAATACATAATTGTTGAATGTTCCGTACTGCAAGTTACTTGCATCAACAGCAACATTGTTAGACTTTGCACCAAACACAGAACCTGAATATATCATATATAAAAATTTCAAAATATTAGTAACAAATATACATATATATATATATATATATATATATAGAGAGAGAGAGAGAGAGAGAGAGAGAGAGAGAGAGAGAAGTTTACTTAAATCAACAGCATGGTGGTGTTGTTGAAATGAAAGTTGAGGAGGATCAAAGAAACGCGTAGGATATAGATTGGGGAAGGATTCATCTCCCCTGTTTCAAAACAGAGAAACTCTGTTAACTCTGTTTTACATAAATAAACCATTTTTTTCTACTGCTCAAAAATGGGGGAGGGGTAAAAATAGAAGTAAAAAATTACTGAAGAGACAGAAACAAAATTGATTTACCGAAGTAAGAAGGAAGAGTGAGAATAGAGTGGTGAATCTGATTGAACTGTGTTGAAGTTTTGCATATTTGTATAACAAACTGAGGTAACACAGAAACTATGTTTAGTTAAGAAAACATGGTCATGATGATGAGTTTTGTGTTAAAACAAGTTAAAATGGAATAAGAGGTTTTGATTGATGATGATGTAACTTTAACAACAGTGACGAGGAGTAGTAGTAAATGGTTTGGTGCATTAATTTACAGTATTTTTTAACATTAAAAAATGTGTGATGGGAGTGATGATGAGATTGAAAGCAAGTACTAGTAACAGTAATAAGACCATAGACTAAATTTTTCAATAAATGTTTTTCTGAGTTGTACAGGTTTAGAGTAGACTTACTTATTATTTTAAGTACGGTAAAAAAAAATTATAAATAATTAGTTGGTCTGGTGTCGATTGATGCTGAATTTGGTAGGAAAGATCACGGTTCGATCATCTGCAATTGCGATTAAAAGGGACTGAAATTAATTGATGTCAGAACTAATCTCCGAACTATATTAGATGGTCCAATGAATTAGGTACTGGTAGTAAAAAAAAAAGGTAAAAATGTTTGGTTGAAAGGAACCTCTTGGCTTTGGTTAGAGTATGGAAGCAGTGCAGTGGTAGTATAGTGTTTGGTTGGTGTGTTTGTTTTGATGATTTTGAATAGTGTAGCAATATAGGAGCAGGGTGTGTGTCAGAAGAAGTTTGTGTGTGTATCTATCTCATATCATATCTTGGAAGGATCGCTAATTCTGTACTAAATTTGGCTCAAATTGGAAATCTTATGAATAATGCACTTTTTCCAAACTTACTTTACTCTTCTTACAGAGTCAGATTTGCATTTATCCTTATTCTCACTTCATTTTCTCCAATTTTGATTTGACGTATCTTCAGCCTAATTTTTACTGGTAACATAGTACTAGTAATAATAATGAATACTAGTGTTTTACTTAATCCAATTATTCGGAAAAATTCGAATTTAATTCTCGAATAACATATATTGTTAAATTTTATTTATTTTGTGATTGAATTCTAAATTACCATATTTTTACAAAGTTTCTATCACTATTTATCGTTGAATAATTTTTGTTGGAAAACATGTTCACTTGAGCAGAGATCAAACACTTGAACATGCATAAAGGTCTAAAACATTTGACTGTTGAAGAAATTATTTATTTGTATAATTTAAAGAATCATACAAACTAGTGGTTCAGGACACTAGTTAGTTAAGTAAACTAAAAAGAAAAATTTGTATCGAAAAGACCAACTTTTATAATTTTAAGAAATTGACTACTCCACACAAGCTCATAAAATGCTTTTTTTATTTAGTTTCGTTAAGGGCATTAGTTAATATTTTTCCAAAAATAAAATATGGTTGGCCGACCTATTAACTAACTTGAAAAATGTACCACATATTATTATGTGAGATACCTTGATCCAAATACAAACCTAAAATTTCATATTTTGTGTGCACAAATTACAATGTGTTTGTCATTTCCTCTGTAACAAAAAAAATTAAATATATGTAACAAATAAAATTTAAAAACAATGGTTGTTTCGAACTTGGACATTGCATTGGGATTTCAAATTTAATGAAGGTTATTGAACCCAAACCGAGGTATTTTGTCACTTCTAAATTTCTTTCCCACCCAGGCCACACGGAATTTTCATAAAGAACTACTTGCTTGGATTTTATAATTTTAATAACAGATAACAAAAATTGCAATTAATTATGCATATTACATCATAAAACAAACTTATATTAAACATTAGACCAAAAATTATCTCAAACATTACACAAAAAAAGTTATGTTAAAAGTCTTCTGAGTTTAATTCATTTGGCAAGGATATTTATTATATGGGTTTGAGACTTTGAGTTCACTCCATTTATTATTCTCTATTTGTCTTTCATTTAGAGAGAGATAAACACAAATAAAAATTAGTGGGACCTACTAATTAGTGAGACTCACTTTTAATGGGTCCCACTAGTTTTATTTGTGTTTATCTATCTCTAAATAGAGAACAAATAGAGGAATAGTAAATGGAGTAAATCCGGTGGAATTTCTAGCTACTAGACAACTTGACCAAAAAAAATTACGTTAAAATCATATCAATTAGGACTAACTCGGATTTTCAAATGACACGTCTTTTAGGACTAAAACGAGTATTGTCAACTTTTCACTTTTGAGGAGAGATGAAACTCTTTTGTTTACACTCAAAAAGGTGCGGAATCACCACCCACAACATGAAAAACCTCATTTGTGTTGCAGTTTTAAAGTAACTCTGAAGCTTTCATTTGACTGATCATAATGTTCTCAATTATCACGACTCAACAATCTTTGGTCGACCAACATAACATTCTCCCACCTTGTCATCAAATGACAACGATATGACGGTTATGACTGATTAACGATGGACTACGAAGTCGTTTAATCACAAGCTTTTAAAATGAACAATTCGACAAGATAGTTGCGAGAAGAGATGACGATGAATTGTGCAAAGTAAGAATGAAGAATAATGTTTATACACAATCGATTTGTCGGATAAAAACAACTCCTCTATAAAAAATCAACCGCCAAACACAAGTAACTAGCTAAAACTATTCAAACACCGGGCACAACCAACCTGTATATAAGACGTGCTAGGATTCTCTAATCCAAAAATAAATGAAAAATACTTCGATTTCTAAAACTTGAACAGAGTATTTATAAGATTTCAAGAGGACAAAAGTCTTAGGAGGAAAAGAAATTTTCGTAAATTTTATGTTCCTATAATAAAAATCAATCGATTAAAATTGAACAAATCTCTTTTCATTTCATCCAAATGCTATCAATTCCTCGTTGTATTGAGACTTTAATCGGTGAAATGAATTAAGCTTGTTTATGTAAAAAAAAACACAAATATATTTTTTTCTGTTACAAATAAAAACATAATTTATTTTCAAAATAAATGTTAATTATGGTATTGGAAATTTGAAATCCATCTTATTAACGTAACTATGCTTTTATATTTTGTCAAAAATAAAAGAAACTGTACAATTTTGTAGTACTCGTCCCTTTTCACTCACATCCAATTCTACATTGCTGATTACACCACCACCATAAACCTTTTCCTATTCCTATTAATTTAACATCAAATTAATATGCAAATATGCTATAGATATGATGATCCACACAATGGATAAATAAACAGTTGCACAACAAAAGAAAGCAATGCATGTGATTCTTCAAATAGAGGCGTTTTCTCGTATAGGGTCATCATGGAATCGATAGTCCCTCGGTCGAGCACTCCTGTATTGAAGTCGGTGATGTAGTGTCTCAGACATCTGGTTGAAAAAATCAGCATCCCATCTCTGAATCAATAAAGGGTCTTCTGCGTAGCAAATATATATCGATGTAACAGCACTCTCCACCACAACCATTGCCAATCCAACCTGAAAACAAAATTACATATTTCACGCCACATTCACAAAACTGGATTTCCCCGCAATACCAATCTCGACTGTCCAATTTAAATGAATAGACGAAAGCTGATTAATGTGTAACATGGAGTTTAGTGATTTTAATTAATGATCAAGACTAAATTAATGATTTCACTCGCAGTTACACGAAAAAGATGACATTCAACGCAGCTTAACTAACTTAAAGACGGTATAATTTGGAACTTACCAAAACCATACCCATGAGCATGGATGTGGAGCCAATCATAATAACCCTGTCACTCCATTTAACCCATGCCCATACACCAGCGCAAGTTCCGGTTATTAGTCCACCAAAAACGGTGCCCATTAGCAGGACAGCACCTGAACAATCATATGCCACAAGTGCCTCAACGCCAGTTGACTGGAATAACTCCCACGCATCTCTAGCCGAATTGTTAAAACTTTTACCATTAACAGCAATCTGTTAGTCACGTCACATTACCATTAACCATGTCATTGTTAGGGTAAGTTTCCTAATTACATGGATCATGCAATATCATAGTGTCAAAAGCGCTATAATATGGAGTGAAGAATACGTCAAAGAAAAAATGGCTGAAACCAAATATGATGCTGCAAAGAACCTCACAAGTCACGCCACGGAATCTTATATATTACTTCTCAGTAATCACCAATAGATACACTAAATGAAAATCAACAATCTGGTTAATGACATGGACACGGAAGTGTACCTGAACGTAGGCATACTTGTTAAAAAATCGAACAAGAGTCTCCACAAGATGGAAAACGAAATCAACACAGCAAAGCAAACACTCATTGTTGCCGATCTTTGACCGAAGTCCACGTATCTGAAAGAAAAATCAATATCTTGATACAAGAAAAAGAGATGAGCTTTAATTTGTTGCAAAAGCAAATTATTGGTTACCTCCCATCGCAGTGTCCTAATAGCAGCAGTGAACAATGAGCCATAACAAATGCTACCAAAAGATGTTGTTAAAGCATATTGTAATGATTTCATTAAGGAGTTAGCGGGAATTGAATCTGCATCTCTACCACCATGGAAAAGAACAAGAAACACCATTCCAGACACTATAACATGCACAGTATTGCACAGCACTGCACCTGTCCAAAATAAGCTTACAGAGAAAACCTGCAAGCATGAAATGTAATAACAGTGTAATCAGGCGACAAAAGCTTAAGTAATCTACTTGCGTAACTGGTCCAAAATAGAACATATAGAATGAAGAGCAACACTTGCCACCTCACCACAAGAAGCCACCATTGTCCTCCATCACTCAAGTTTGAAGCCACAACACCTGCTGCTCCAAATGACCATAAGACCATCCATAAAAGCACAGCAAACATAAATGCATATGACACTCTCATCACCTCAGGAAGATTCCAAACCATCTTCACAGCTTTTTGCAGAACCAACATTGTAAATGGAAGTCTGGAAAAGTAAAGAAGCCGTGAGGAACCACCTTACAGACTCAAAGAATAAAAAAAGAAACAGCTCAAGAAACCAAACTACAAAAATTAGGTACCTGCAACATTGATCATACATGGAAAATATGCATTGAGTGGGATAAAACTTAAAAAACTAAACTAAGCTGTTCATTTGCATTTGCATGGACGGGAGACTAATAAAACTTCTAAGGATTGGAGGGAAAAGAAAACGACATAATATATTTGAACTAGGACATTTATAACATAGCAAAGTATGCAATGTGAATCAGCCATGACATTGTCATAAAATATATACACCACATAGCCAACCACGTTATTGTCTTGTAAGAAAACCAAACTTGTATCAACAACAGGTACATTAGTACATCATTAAATATATCGCGATTTGATACTTCTTGGCTGCAATGCAAAAATCAAGATCTTTTGTTCTAAAAACAACAGAGAATCAATGAGCAATCGAGATATTTAATACAAAACACCAACCGGAATACTAATGTTATTGACACTAACACATCCGGGGACAATTGCTTTATAAACAACTTTTTAATAGGAAAAACAACTCTAATCCAACACAAATGACAAACATATAGAGTATTATTTCAGGACAATACCTGTCTATGACGGATATAACATACAAGAACTGAAGAGCAGCTCCAACAGCAAAAGCAACCCCCCAAAAAATCTGGCCAGTCCAGAAACACAAAACACTGATGACAGCCAGATAAGTGGCCAAGATGTGAACAGTAACCTTCATCATTTGAGTAGCTTGGGAACCCAACAACAACATCCAAGTCCATCCAAGGAAAGTCCCAATTCCACCAGCAACAGCATAGAGTGGCCAGTAAGTCTCGGTCAAACCAGCTTCATTCCGAGAAATACCAGGGGTATACTTATCAATGTTAAGTCTATTCTCTTTCTCAAACCTATTGAGGCCAAGAACCCCTAGAAGGAATCCTAGTCCAATCAAATGGATCAAAAATATTCCTAACCAGAAAACATCATGCCACCGCCGCGATTGTTCCACCGCCACCACTTCACTGCCGGTACCGCTTCTCCTACTCCGGGCCGCACTCTATCACAGTATAAAACAACCAAATTTAGAACTTTGACTTCATTTCTGACTCTTCAACGGACTAAGTAAAACAAAGTCAATGACAATAATGAAAAAAACATTTTTTTTTCGATTAAAGGGAAATAGGGGCACCCCAAAAGAATCAAATTGTCACAAAAATTTGAGTCTTTTGCCATATAAAGGGTGATAAGGGGGAAAAAAATTAAAATACTAATTATAATAAAGTTTGTAATTCTTAAACAAGTTCAATGAAAAAAGATAAACTTTTTGCCATTAAAGGGAAATTGGGGCACTCCCAAATGAATGAAATTCAATTAAAATGATCACAAAAATTGATAGTCTTTTGCCATATAAGAGTAACAAGGGTACACCCAGAAAAACAAAATCAATATTGAATCTTTTGCCGTTAGAGTAATTGAATGTTCAAATAAAATGATGCAAACTAAAAATTTAGATAAATTATTGGGTACCCATATAGAGAAAAAAAGTGAAAATGAAAATTAGAATTGAAAAGAAAGAAAGTAGGGTACCTGATCGGTGTTGGCTATAGAAACGAAGTCGGAGGAAGAAGACGAGGAAGTTGGGGAATTCATGATGAATGGGAATGGATAAGCATAGTGTGAATGTTGTAGAATAGTAGAGAAGAACAGGAATATGGAAAAAGGGTGGAAAACGTGAGTACCAAGGTTAGAGAAGAGAGGGTCAATGGGTTATGGTAAGGTGGTGGAGGATTAGTTTATTGATATGATAATCAGGGTTTAAAATGAATAATAGTAGCGTTAATTGACTAATTGTAAAAATTGAAGTGCGAAAGAGACATGCAAAATGGGAAGCTTGTGAAGAGAAAACTGAAAGTAAACGGCAAAAAGATGCAAATAGTTGTTTTGGTTTGGAATGGAAGAAGACAAGAAAAAAGATACTGTATGTAATGTATTGGCGTGGGCGGTAATTTCCCACACAAACCGTCCTTTTCGTTTTGACCTTTTCATCGCATTTTCCTGTCAAAAAAAAAAGATACTATGACATTTTCCTGTCAAAAAAAAAAACTGGCATTTTCTTCATTGTTAAATTTAATTAAATATATAAATAGTCATTGATATAAGTAGTTTGATAGAGTCCCTCAAAGATAGTTTAATCCATAAGCCATTCCATTATACATATTTGTAAAAGTTGGGATTCGAATATGAAATATTCCACTTATTTATATCGGATAGTAAATTTTTAATCACTCAACAATATAACAAAAAAAAATCTATGAAGTATGACCACGAAGTAAAATTGTCGTTATGAGATTGAGAAGTGTACATGTTCGAACATATTTCAAAAATATTAAACATATCTGATCTTACTTGGTCAGAGAAGTGTGAACGGTGTCGTGGACATCACATTTATACAATCGTTGGTGAAATTGGGGGTACCTACCTACAAACACTTTGACGCTCGTAAAAATATACATGAAGTAAAATAAAAGAGTATAAAATAACATATTTGAGTCATTAAGATAAATTAGTATATGTAGGCTGACTATTTCAGAAGTTAATTAATAATTATTTCCATTTTATTGCGACCTAATTTAACCAATTTTATTTGAGAATTAATTTTATTTATTTTCTAATTGGTTTGACTTAGTCATAAAGTGGCATTGAATGTTTTTGTTTTTTTTTTTTTTTGTCAAGTAACCTAGCGGCTTGAAATTTCACCCTTAAGTGGATAAATGGGATGATCCGGGTTCGAACCCTGACCCTCTTATATATATAATGCGGTGTCCAACCAATTGAGTCAAGCTCATAGGACAGCATTGCACGTTTTTCTTTTATGGCTATTTTAACTCAAATGAATGTAGCTATTTACTTGCTATATAACAGTTGCCAATCATAATTTTTAGCATCGATTGTTTTGGAACGTTAAAATTATTTAGTCTATTGCTTATAAGAACGAAACAACATAAAAATGAAGAGGAGGGTCTTTTGGGATATATATTAAAGACTATATCACGTATCAAATTTTTTTGACCGTACAAAACGAAAGTTTTTGAGAAAAATATTACTCCTAGTATATTATTAGTAATAAGTTCCAATGCTTTAGCCTTTTCATTATGCGAAGCGCATGAGTTACATACTTTATTGATATTCTCGTGTGTAGATAGCCTCGATATATTTATCGTCAAGAAGAACCGATTGTATTATGGAAAAAGTTTGAAATGTTATATGTTGGATAGTCAAAGTTTGTTTGGAATTACAAACTTAATATTTTAATGAGATTTTGTGCATGTAGTTTGATACGAACACATGTGATATATTGTGTACTAGAATAATTACGGTGTCACTTGATGAGAGCAAAGATGATTGCATATCTTAAGAAAATTGTGAGTTTTGAATTGGTCTTAAAGTACCATATTTTAGTTCATGTGAGAACACTATTACATTTTGCTAATTATATACTCCAATAAAATCAAAAATATTGGAACATTTTGATTTTGATTGGAGTATATGTCATAGTATTTTGTTCTTGTCAAATATCAATAAAATCAAAAATATTGGAACAAATATAATTTGTACCTTTGAGATACAACAATATCCTCCAATCATGTGGAAGTTTTTAGCACTGCATCAAAAAAGTTGACAATATGATTTGTTGAGGTTTGTGATTCTACGCATACAAGAAACTTGAAGAAGATAATATCGAATCAGCAGTTACTTCATAGAAGAGTATGTTAAAGGATATAAAACAGATCTTTCTACAAAGTTACCGTCAAGTAAATCTTCTCATCAACTATATAGATGATTCTCTTTCTACAAAGACATCGTCAAGTAAAGCTTTTGATCAACTATATGGAAGACTAATTGGCCTCCTTCGTCTCAGATATAATTGTTTTTATGAGGGGAAAATATAAATGTGCTCTGCACACTTTTTCCCTTCCACATGGTTTTGTCTCATTGAATTTTTCTGGTAAGATTTTTAACGAGTCAGTTTAAACACAAAAGATATCGTACTATTTTTCCTTCGCTGGAATTTTTCTCATTGGTTTTTTTAGTAAGGTTTTAATGAAGTATGTACTCGATGGACATCCAAGAAGTGTTATGAATAATTATAAGCTAGTGCCTCAGATTTTAGTGGATGTCCATTTTTGGTCTTCCATGTTCCAATAACTCCTATCAGTGAGTGGATCATAATTGTATTTACTCTTTCACTTCCTTAGTTGTGTCATATAAATAAAACTCTTACTATGATGTAAATACACATATAATACAAAGACCTCATCTTCTCTATCTCATATTCTCTAGCTCTAGTAGTTTATTTTCTAACAAGAGATTATATTTTTAGATAAGCTAAACGGTTTGTCCATAAATTCATTAAATTGTTTAGTTTGATTCCAGACTTAATTTTGTTTCCTTCCCTTCCCTTAGTTGTTACTCATGATTAGGTGGGTCGTTCTGTTGTATATCAGGTAGGGGGCATATTTGAAGTGGGAGGAGATATATGGCTTTATTTCCAAACTGCAAATCATATAAAATATTTGTAATATGTACTAATAGAGTTGGTCCCATGTTTGTGACCTGTATTTTCCTTGGCACAGCTTGTGACCTGTATTTTTTTCTTTTGCATTAATTTTTTTTTGTTGCTAAGAATAAGAACAAAGTACTTAACATACAACAAAATAATGCTGGCATTTGGATTTAGCCATTCAATTATACATAATACATGGACAATTTTGTAGCACAGTGCCAAAACTTACTTACAATTGCCAGATATTCTCAATTTTCAATAGGATTGAAGCAAAGTACCCCATAAACCTTTCATTGCATTATGATCTAATCCTTGTTCATAACTAAAAATTTGGAATGTTAAAATTTGATTAATTTTATAAATACTAGTAACAACAAGATGAATTAAATTAAATTAAAAGAATATGGCAGGCAGAGAGGGACTACAATGTCAATGACCCCAAACTGACAAACAGCCACTTAATTTACTAAAAAGAGAGTCCATTCAGCTGGTCATGTTCATGTATGCCAACATTGCAACCTTCTCCAAATGGACCCCTACCCCATTCATTACCCCTAACACAACACGTGAAAAAACATTAACACATCTCGTATCCTATGTAACGGTTACATTTCAACCAATCAAAACCAACTAACAACTGTTAGGACTAAATCCAATTAGCGAGTTTCCAATATCAAAACTGACACGTGTCCCTTGCTGTTGAATATTCCCAATTATCCCCAAAGACGACGTCGTTGAAGCAAATGCAAAACAAAATGTTCCAACCGAATCAACCGGTACCAGGTAATTCTTCGCCGGCATCACCAACACTTTCCCTTCCCCAAAATGAAACGCCACCGTCGGAACCTCCACACTTGTCTTCGCCGATAAGTCATAACAAGTATCAAACAACGAAACACCATTCGTCGTCGGTAAATCTTTCGTTCCATTCACAAACGCATCACGAACAATGTCATACACGTCACTCTGCAACCGTGTCACCGCCGTGCCGGAATCAACAATAATCCCTCCACTTCCGGTAGCATCAACCGTAAAACTCGTCTCCGGAATCGGAAGTAACTCCCCGCCGACACTTATTCCGACAAGTCCAACATAGTAAAACGTATCCAATTGAGGATTACGCCGTAACGGAGCAGTAACGGCGTTACGAGAAAACGGAGAATCAAACTCTAGGGTTGAAACCAAATCAGAATCACGATCTACGAGACAATATGAAAACGACGTCGTATTAAGCTGAGCCGGAAAAGAAAGTGGGCCGCCACCTAAGCCGAGTAAGCCAGCTGCGCCGACAAATAAACCTTCGTTATTATGACCACAGCCGATGGCTATGTTCTGAACTGAAGTTGCGCCGATTGTAACCGTCTCTGTAACGAAGTCTCCCACTGTGTAAGAGCCGTCACCGTAGGAAACTTCGTAGAGACAGTTACCGTTATGGCATTGAGATAGGTCAAGCGATTTGCATTGATTGGCTTCACAAGTGAGTGGCGCGTAAGAAGCTGATGAAGTCGGCTCGAAAATTGGATCGGCTTGGCGATAACAATCGGCGCAGGGTGCGCATTGTACCCAGCTTATGTCACTACCAGTGTCAAGAACCATGTAAGCTTGACTCGGTGGCTCACCGATTCCGAGACGAGAAAAGTACTCGCCACTACCTTGACTCGTTCCGGAGATAATGGGTCCAGAAAGTTTATCTGCATTGAAATTTGGATCTAACTGAGTCACAATGGATTTGACTCGGGCTGAGTCACGGTCGAGTCTGGATAATGTTAGTGACTTGTAGTCAGCATGTGAAGATTTATAAATGGATGCTCTTGAATGTAGTTGAAGAGAGAGTGTTGATGATGATAAAGAAGAAACATAACTCTTATGTTGTTGTTGTTTAAGGTTGTTTTGGTTGAACTTGAAGTTGAGAACTTGGTGTGTTTTTTGAATGGAATCAGCAACATTGAGTAGTGTGGTTTTGGAATTGTGGGGTATGTTTCTAGAATGTGCCAATGGAGAAGCACATAAGATGAAGAGGATTAAGTTGAAAAATTGAAGACCCATTTTGTTGAATTGAAGTAAAATGAGTGAATGTGGATAGGATTTGGAGGAGTTTGGGTTTATATGTGTTTAAGGAAAGTAAGGGATAGGGTGATTCATGACAAGCTCACTAGAGAAGATAATGATTATTAAAGCAAAGGGATAAAGAGTGAGGTTTTGGATTAGTGTACTTTGGATATGTAATGTTTGATGATTGGTGTAGTTTATTAGCATAATAATGTGTTGAGCTCTTTACATTGTTGCTTTCTTTGGTGTCATAGCCTTTGCATTTTGTGGTACATATATTGATTCCTTTATAATTAAGTATTCAGTCTCACACGATTCTTTCTCAAATTTTGCATCATTGTTTTGTTTCTTTTTTATCTGGCCACTAATCTCTTTTTGTATTGAGAAAACTAAAAAGGGGGCTTGTAATAATAACTCTACCTTTTATCTTGCTGGACTAAATTCATGTGGCATTAGAGTCGTTGGATCAAAGAGCAAAGACGGTACTCATATAGCAAAAAGTTTCAATCTAGTTATTTCATGAATTATCTAATAATTGTTTAAGAATAAAAGTTATCTAATACTGTAAAGAGGTCCACTTCAAGAATTTTTACATCTATCTAAGGTGTTCAATTCAGAGGATGACATAGCGCAAAAAGCCGGAAACATACTTGCGACGTATCAAGTTATTGTTTTGGAATAACATTCATGATAGAGGGGTGCAATTGGAATTATATTCTAATAAATAATTTAGATATTGAAGCTGGAGATATTGTTAGTTGAACTTTTTATTTGGATTGTTGCGTCTCTTAGCCTTTTAGGTTTTTTAGGTTATTATCCATTATTAGCACTAATCTTACTTGATTGTAAAGAGGTGGCCAAATTCGACCATGTCGCGTCAAAGTAGTTGATGTTGGGGGTACATGCAAACACTTTAACGCTCAAGTTAGTAAGATGCATGAAGTGAGAGGTAAAAGTTGTAGAATAATATACCCGACTCTTCGAAGGAAAATATTTATAAGCCTAATATGGAGCCTCAATAATTGATGCAGAAGAGACAGTTACGAGATTTTCATCAATGACAAAAGATTACATGTCATTACAGTTAAGGATGATTGGACAAATGGAGGTTTTTTTTCTTTTCTTTTGGTGAAGAAACGGAGGTGATTTTATCAAGGGGAAAAAGATGAACCCCTCAAATGGGCCCATTTGGTCGCTAAATATTGGGCTGGAGATATTGGTGAACATGGGCTATAAAAAGCTCAGTAAAGAACAAACACACAACACTATATACAGTGTCCTCCTTGAGTTTACTGAAAATTCTCTTCCCCGGCCCCCCCCCCCCCGCATAAATTTTCTACCTCCATTTTTTCCCTTGTACACAAACTTCGGAACGCATTTTCCAAAGTTTTTATAGTTCAAATTTAGGAAAAATTCGGAAAACACATTCCAAAGTTGTTTTCCAAAGCTAAAAAAACTTCGAAAAAAGCATTTTGAAGTTTTTGAACAAGGACAAAAATGGAAAAATGGTGGGTAGAAAAGATATGCGAAGGTGGGAAGAGAATTCTTCGAGTTTACTTGGGAAATTGAATTTGGAACAAGTACTACATAGTTGGTTAAGTTTGGGTGTCCTTTGTTGTCGTGTGTCATGCACAGAGTTAGAAATTTTACATTACATGAAGTAGAGGTTTTTAATAACATGTTTTAAGATTTAGGTGAATATGGACTCGTTTGAATCGACTTGTATTTGAGTTTATGCAAATGAGTTTATGTGAAACAACTTATGCAACTAAATAAACTTTTAACATGACATGCTCGATGCCGACCACCACTTGATAACATCACAATTCACAACCCTCCCACAAAAGCACCAATCAACATAAGAATAAAAATAGTCACCTTCAAAATATAAAGAATTACTGTATTAGCTAACAACAAGGTCGCTGTCTTGCTCAAAGCCAAACACCATATTTTAGAGTAAAGTAGTATTCTAATTAATCTGTACTATTGTGATTTGTCCATTTGCTATTGTATTTTAATCCACCTGATTTTTTAACCACACTCTGACTTTTGTGAAGAGACAAGCAAGTAAATTAACAATTTCTCAAAGCCTCTTATTTTTCCACCTTAATGAAAGGTCATAAATGATTGTTTCCTCTTGGTTTTTCCTTCCTTGTGATATTAATAATCCAACTACAACATGAATGAATCTATGTGTTGCGTACTTGCGTAGTTTACCGGTGTGATGTGATTTCATCATACACTTTTTTAAATAAAAAGTAACACATGTCATACTAAATTTTATAGTTAATTATAAGTAATTAGTCTTCTTAATCTTATAAAATTCACTGCATTCTTGAAGATGAAAGTGAAAGAGTCACTACTTAAAAAATAAAAATTATACTAGTGAGACATTTATACAATATATATATATATATATAGTCATATGGATATTGTAAATTTGTTCGATTATTCTCTACGATACAAATTAAAACCTACATTTTTATGATTTTTTTGTGTGTGATTGATTTAGGATGTAAAATATACATTTACAATATATCAAAATTATTCTCTATCATTTATTTAAGTAGTTCGTTATTAAATAAGTGTGATTTTTCACATATTTGTTTGGTTTTGTGTTATTTGTTATCTCGTCATTGTGTGGCGTATTCTGTTGTGCCGTCTCTGTGCGGTGTATTTTTTTTTCCGTCTTTGTGCGGTGTTCATTTGTTTCAGGTTGAAGGATTAGATCCGATCAAGTGCAAATCTATCCAATGTCGACTTTTGTGTCATCAACGCTACAGATCTGGGGGCATGAACATTCCAGACACTTCAATATAGTCTTATATGTAGGCTTATGTAATTTGTCGTTTTATGCTATTAACATGGATGTTGTGAGTTTGTTTGCAGATTCATCCTTTTTGTTTTTAGCGAATTTGAATTTGTATACATCGATGTACTCTATCAATTTGAATGAATGAATATCCTTTATTTTTAGTCAAAAAAAAAAGAACTAGTTCGTTTGGATCACATAAATTCCTCAATAATAATAATAGTTTTTTTTTTTTACCGGGAGTGTTTTCCACATGGAGTATTTTAAAGTGTTGAAGTCATAAGGCTCTCCTATCTATTGGACTAGTCTTTTGAGTTGAACTCTCCTCATATGCTTAAGTCCTAACAATTGATGCTTTCAATTGAGAATTGGGCCACGAAAATGGCTATCTATAGGCTGGATTAAGGTGTTTCACTCGATATTGTAGGTGAGTGAAACCTCCAAAAAAAGGAAAGGTCTATCATCGGGTCGGTGCCGATAGAGTGAAAGCCGTTGTAGATGTCGACTCTTAAAGGGCGTGACAATGTTTCCACATCGAATATTTCAAATTGTTCAATGTGGTACTTAAATCATGAGACTCTCTGTATTAAATTAGTCTTTTGAGTTGAATTCTAATGGTGTGCTTAAGTCCTAATAGGGAGGTAGCTAATGTTTTTTTTTTTTTTTTAAACGGTACTAACGTTAAAATCCTTTGAAAATATGCAGTATTATTTAACGTTAAATTAGGAAGTTGCTTGATTTGTCAGTTTTCCTAAACTCTAAAATGAAACAGTACTAGTAATGTTTATTGATTCAATATGATAGCTTGAAAATTACATTACTACTCACTCATCCACCCAAAAGGAATCAATTAAAGATGGTAGCAGTACTCTGAGTATATATTATCCGATAATACTTTTTTATGTGCCACAAAATTGATAATATCAAAACTTTCAAACCATGGTCACTGCTTGTCAATTAGATACTCCACCATCCCACCATTATTCTCTTCATCGTATTATCCTTTTTAAGTTTTCTTTGTTTATATATATATAAAAGAAGCATAAATTTGTCCCATAAGTGTAACTCAAATGGTAGCTACCATGGACGTTATTCGAGTGGCCGGGGTTCGAACCCCGGATTCCACGCTTCTCCACATTTAATATGTGTGAGTCTTGTCATTTAGGCTACTTGACCAAAAAAAAAAAAAAAAAAGCATAAATTTATGGGTGTTCACTTTATAAACGTTTTTTAAAAGGCCATCGCTTTATTCCTTTTTATTGAAGAAAATTTTATGATGTTCGGTTCAAGGCAGAAAGATTTTAGATGCTTCTCTCCAAAATAGTAATTTTGAGTCAAATATATTGAAACCTAATTATATCCTTTTATCATTAAATTAAACATTTGGAGTTGTACCGCTTTATTTCCTTTACAATAAAACATGTTAATCATATAAAAAAAATTTGCTAAAAATAAAATAAATTTTTGTGTGTAGTCTCTTCATCCATGTCAATTGGTTTTAAGATTATGATGACGGAAGTTCAAGACACAATATAGATTTCTATTTATTGCCACCATATATTTACGAAACACTTTAACGTAAAAAAAACCTACATATTATAGAGTTTATGAGACGCATATTTAACCTCGTTTCACTATATTTTCAAGCATAACATAGAACTTGTATTTAGGGTTGCGAATGACATACATCAATTTGGCTAAATTACATGGTCACTTAACATAACATATGAAACATTTTGATTACATTAAGCAATTCAAAGAAATAGTTTGATATTTACTTAAAAACTTTTTGTTTACGATGTTGCGAATGAGAATCGAACTTAGCACCTCATGCATATTACTCAAATCATTCACCACCGGACCAAGCCTAGTGGTCTGATACTTTAGTATTTTCCAAAATAAAATTACATATGAGATGCTATTATAATTAGTGACAAAAAGAGTAATTAAAAATGTTTGAAATACTATAATTATATATAGGCTTTAATGCAGTTTTGATCCCCCTATTTTGAAAAACCTGAACTTTTGATCCCCCTGTTTTAAAAACCAACTTTTTGATCCCCTATTTTGAAAAACTTGAACTTTTGATCCCCCAACTCATTTTGGTCAAAGTTTTGTTGATGTGTCAACCTCATATTCCATGTCATTATTTATTTTATTTAAATCAAATATTATGTTTTAAAGGTATAAAATGATTAAATAAATAATTAAATAATTAAAATTAACATATATATATATATATATATATATATATATATATATATATATATATATATATATATATATATATATATTACTCAATAAATAAAATATATATGATTAAATATCAATAAATTACCCAAATATATTATTAAAAATCAATAAATTACCCAATATATAATTAAAAACCACTAATTTATCCAAATATATAATTAAAAAATCACTAAATTATCCAAATATATAATTAAAAATCACTAAATTACTTAAATATATAATTAAAAGTCAATAAATTACCTAAATAAATAATTAAAAATCACTAAATTACACATAAATTGCCCATCTGTTATGTTGATTACAAGATAACAAAATACCAAAATTCTTCAAAGCATTAGGTTCGATTGCACTGTGTGCATCTCATGTAGAATTCAAAATACCAAAACACGAGTAGTATTATCTAGCATCTCATATGTAGATTACTTTGATACCAAAACACTAGTAATATTCATAAGATGCTTACAAATTTTCTTGTTGATGAAGAATTGTTCACGCGATTGTCGTTGAAGAAGTGTTCACGAATGATGAATCGACGAAGTGATGATGAATCAAACGCCAATTGAGAGGGAGAAAACAAAGTCGATCAACGATTGAGAGGGATAGAACAAAGTGGGTCGATGTTAATTTACTTATTACTGATTTTGCACTTCTAAGGGTTCCATGATTTGGGAACCAACTTTGTGTTCCCACTCTGTTTTTTTATTACTGTGTACTTTGTTTTTTTATTACTAATTATTGATTTTTAGTTATCTATATATATATATATATATATAATGTAGTATCCAACAAATTATTTGATTTAAAAAAATATTTGATTTATTATAAAAAAAAAAAATTTGATTTTTTGTCAAAAAGAAATAAAAATATTGATTTATTGTAAAAAAAAATTAAAAATATTTGATTTAAAAAAAATTAATGAAGTATAAAAAAAAAATTGATGACATGGAATATGACATGTCAACATGGACACTCCCACATCATCAACAAGCTTGACACATCAGCAAAAATTTGACCAAAGTGAGTTGGGGGATCAAAAGTTCAAGTTTTTCAAAATAGGGGATCAAAAAGTTGGTTTTTAAAACAAGGGGATCAAAAGTTCAAAGTTTTTCAAAATAGGGGATCAAAACTGCATTAAAGCCTTATATATATAAAGTGATTAGGCATTAGATTCGAAAATGATCGTAAATAGAGAAGCAATAGTAATAGTATTTGTTTGATGCTTAAATTTATCCAGATTCCTTGAAAGGGTATTGAATCCTATACTCTGAATTCTGATCCAAACAATATTTGTTTATTACTGTAAAAAAAAATAAATAAGCACACGCAGTAGTTGCACGTGCGCACCGTGTATTTGCCTATCTCATAGTCAGAATCATAATCATATCACATATCAATTCAGTCTTCACCCTTAACTTAACTCAAACCAGTAACAACCATTCACATTCAAACAGAGAGCAGAAGAGAACAATAACACTCTCTCTCTCTCTCTCTCTCTCTCTTTGATTCCTTCGTTCTGCAAATATGAGTTCAATCGTTCAGGTATTTTCTCTCCCTCATTTTCACCTCAATTTTTCATTCCTTGCTTTTTCGTCAACGCTAATCTCATTCTTATTTATTAATAATTAGGGTTTTACAAAGTCACTTGCCATGACCGTTCTCTCTGAGATCGGTGATAAGACTTTCTTCGCAGCTGCGGTAATTATTTTCTCACTACCTCAGATATCACTATTTTTTTATTTAATTTCTATCGTGTGTCCACTGATTGCAATTTGACCAATAAAATTGAATAAGTATTTATTTATTTATTTATTTTCTATAGAGTAAAATACAAGTATTCATGTTATTTAATTATGAATTTGCGAAAACAGTATTCAGTTATGATTCATTTCAATTGATTATAAAAAAGTACTTATGACTCTACTGTGTTTTGAAGTGTTATTTGATGAAGTGAGTTTGAATTTTAAATGTTATTAGTTGTGTTGTTTAATTACTTGATTAGTTGATTGCATAGTTCCTGAAAATTAAGGGAGAGTTAATAATATTTTTCTTTCTTGTTTTGAGAGTAAAAATTAAAAGTTTGACTGTTTTGATATATTGATGTTTATATTTGAAGATACTGGCTATGCGAAATCCACGACGCCTTGTCTTATCGGGATGCCTTGCGGCTTTGATAGTAAGAATTTTGTCTCTTTTACCTTTTTTCAGTTTCGATAAATTTGTTTTTAACGTTGTGATATTTTGAATATTATTATTTTATTTGATTCTTTCTCACGGTTCTTTGTAAAATTTCCAATTATAGGTGATGACAATTCTCTCTGTTCTTGTTGGTTGGGCTGCTCCAAATCTGGTGAGGATTCTTAATTGTTGGTTAAACTCAGAATTATCATTATTGTTTGTTTATTCCTAGTTCCTTAAATGGTGCTATCTGATCCCAGTACTAAAAATGATTCTGCATATATCGAGATAAGATGTTCATGATGAATGCATATGATAGGTGTTATCTAACTCTTGTTTGACTGCATTATCTTTTTTTTTTTTTTTTTTTTTTATGTTTTACTTTGATTTCTTCCCTTAGTGATTTTCATGCTATTATGCAGCTCTCTCGTACCTGGACTCATCACATTACGACGATCTTGTTCTTGGGGTTTGGACTTTGGTCCTTGAAAGAGGCTATATTTGAAGAAGGGTGATGATTTACTATCCTTCATATCAACCTGATTATGTGTTTCTAATGAACACCAGTTATCATCTAAGTACTCATTCGTAACGAATTCATTTTATGGACAGGGAATCAGAGGAATTGGCTGAAGTTGAAGCTCAATTGGTTGGTTTTTCATCTTTATTTGATTTCTCATGTTATGCCAATTTGTATATTCTTGACAACACCCTTGTATTGTGATTAGGACAAAGATTGGAAGGCTAAAAATGGAGCTACAAAAGATAGCAATAAGGTAAATAATATCTGTCTAATTAAATTTGTGTTGCATTCTTTCTGTCTTCCTTCATGTACAATCTTTTGATCTGAACATGTATTGAAAGTTTATTCCAGTCCCTTAAGACCGTGCACGGTCATATAATAGAAAATATTTTGTTTAGTTCGTGTGATATTGTTTACCAAATCGTTAAGAGATCCTTAGAAAATCCTTAGAACTACTAGAAAAAATAAATGAAGAGTGAGATTATTAATATCTCTATTACGAATAAATTGCTGTAAACTTATTCATACTTTGAATATGGCACTAAAAGTCTTGCAGGGAAAGTTTTATTTACCAAACTCTTTAATTGCACTACTTCTGATTCACGGGCTTGAATAAGAATTTTCTACATATTTTGAATAAATAAATGATTAAAATGTAGTGAACATATTTTCATATGCTATATATTTATTTTCTAAGATTGTATACACATTATTTGTCCTATTTTCCAGGTTGATGATGCTGCAAAAAAAC
This sequence comes from Trifolium subterraneum, assembly GCA_951799995.1. Lineage (NCBI taxonomy): Eukaryota > Viridiplantae > Streptophyta > Magnoliopsida > Fabales > Fabaceae > Trifolium > Trifolium subterraneum. Next base: position 1,057,676 of record OX637463.1, on the reverse strand, counting down.
ATAAACGGCCATTTTTATCTCAGTTTTTCTCTCCCATCTTGTTACAGGTAATAATTTAATAGTATCTCCAGACAATATTTAACTTAATGCTGAACCAGGTCAAATTTGATTCCTTTTCATATTCATTCTTCAGGCATTTTCTATCACATTTTTTGGTGAATGGGGTGACAAGAGCCAGGTGAGCATAGTTAGAAAACATTTTTTTCCCCTTCTGTTTCTTGCATAGGCCATTATTGGAGTTTATGTTTCATCAGTCGTCACTTTATTAAGCATAACTTTTTTTTTGTTCAGCTGGCTACTATAGGTTTAGCAGCAGATGAAAACCCGTTCGGCGTTGTTCTTGGAGGGATTCTGTAAGTTTTGACTACTGATTGATTTCTGTTGTCTGCATTCTAGAATCAACTGATGTTTCTTCATTAATTTTTTGCCGGAATTCTGCATACATGTTTGTGTTTAGTGTTTGTTTGGAGGCATAAATATGTAGTATGTATCCCATGCCTAGGGTCCTACAAATTTCTTAGTAGAGAACTGTAACGATTAGTTGGTTCTTTTCAGGGGGCAAGCATTGTGTACTACTGCTGCTGTTATTGGAGGGAAGAGTTTAGCTTCTCAGATATCTGAAAAAGTGGTAATAATTTTTTTTCTTTATATTTACATCACAAGTTGTCCATATGTTTTTGTTGCTTTTTCCTTTTTTAATTCAACATTTCGCTTCCTAAAAAGTCCTCACACATCAAATTCCAAGTAATTTCAAAATTAGTTACAGAAAGTAAATGAAAAATAAATGAGGTAAAACTTGATGGAATAATGAAGAGGCAAAACTTTCTAGGTTGTAGTTTGCAATTCGGATTTACCGTGTTATCAGTAAACTAATATAAGCAAAGCGTGTATGTCATTTAAAATGTTGTACTCAATATTTGGCAGGTTGGACTCTCAGGTGGAATTCTTTTCATCGTTTTTGGTATCCAATCATTCCTTTCTCCAGTCGAATCATGAAGTCTGTGCTATTGGTTAGTGATTATGCTAGATGCTGTTTTTTTTACAAGATATGTTTAGCAAGTATACTTGTTATAGTGGTTGGTTGAGATTGGCTGCCAAAGGAGCTCTCCTTTCCACCTTGGGTCAAAGCATTCATTCTTTTTACCCTTTTAAAGATTTTATGGTTCAAAATAAAGATACCCTTGTAGAATCAGACCCAAATTTAGTATAGGAAGTTGATTGGATTATTCCTTTTCAACACACACTTGCAGGAACAGATTCTCTCACTGGAGATTTTCACAAATTTGTAAATGTCTAATGATGAGAGTTTTCATATGACAAGGTTGTGTGAAATTTGTCATGTGCAAATTAGCATAAAAGGATCCATTTCTATGTGCCTCTACACTTAACCTCTTTATCTTCCTCTATCTATGAATGCATGTGTGAATTTCCAATGCTTGTTGCTGATGGAACAAAATGATCAATTTGGAGAAAACAATGTTTGTCTTTAATATTCAGTGTTTTTTTTATTAATGTAGTCTGGGTTGTAGGAAATAATAAAACAAGATTGGGGTGAGGTAGGAGGGGATAAAACCAAGTTTGTTTGTATGAATTGAGCTTGAATGCTTGATTTTAGGACCATTGACCCAATACTCTTCTGTCCATGCTTGTATGTTGTGACGGATCCAAAACAAATTCAGTTGTGATATAAACACTCTAGCAATACCTCTATGGTATATACAATATTCAATTTATGTTTGGTAAGAAGAAATCAATTTATTGAAATGTTAGTGAGGACAAATGCCCCTAACATCAAGCCATTCCTTGCTTGCATAGAGGGGAGAAAAACACCTTTCCTTAATTGGAGCACAGCCTACGGATCTATTACCTCTGTCTTTAAATAAAAATCTTGTTGCTTTTTATTATTTTATAAGACTTAGGAATGGTAAACCAAGTAGATCCTACGAGTGATATTGACTGGATGCCATAAAATGCCATGTCACAATGCGCATGATGCAAACCTAAGTTGGCTACATTTGATTTATATCACAGGTTCAGTATAAAATGGATCCGTAAAAAGATTGGTCCATCATGGACCACTTTTTTTGCCATTGGATTATATCATCCATCAAAACTTATCATGGTTCATTCGCACTAAATTTAACTCGTCACTTGCTTTATGCTTTTTCTCTCCATTCTCCAAATCATGGAAGTCCAACCATTAAAATCTCATCCTTGTTATGGTATGGTACCATCATCCTTTGTTAAATTTCATTCATATTGCAGAAGACAAGGGATATAACCAAAATTATTTCTTTAAAGAAGAAAAACTGAAGTGAGAAAGAGGGGAACAAGTAAGTTGAGACTTAAGAGCCATAATTAACACAAGCATAAAACAGACTCTTTTAAAAAAGAGCATACAACAATTGGGTTGGGTTTTCATTCACAGAGAAAATAAAATATTATACTCCATCCGCCCCAAATTATAAGAGAAAAAACAAAAAACACACTTATTAAGAAAAAATAAAACGTGTAAATTTGAAATATGTTTTTGTGCATTTTCCTTAGAATAAGGTGCATGGGAAGATGTAAACATAATTTGGCTTAATTGCAATTTTGGTCCTCGATTTTCATCATTGTGCAAAAATGGTCCCCCTATTTTAAAATTCGACGGTTTTGGTCCCATATCATAATTTTACTATGAATTGATGATGTGATATATTTTTAACGACGTGGTATTTGATCTGGTGATAAGAAAATACCAAGATCGATGAAATTGTAAGAAAAATCTTTTAAAAAGTTAATTCAAAACATGTTTTATCGTCATATTTTAGGCAAAATATGGGTTTGGGGGACCAAAACTGTCGAATTTTAAAATATGGGGACCAATTCTACAAAATGGTAAAAATAGGGGGACCAAAACTGCAATTAAGCCAAACAATTTTTATTGGTTGTTGTTTATTGAGAAAAGGAGAGAGAGAGAGAGATAATTAAATGCAATTTGCATTTAATTTATGAGAATAAGGAAAAAACATTTTTAAAATTGGTTTTTTCCCTTATAATTTTTCCCCATTTAGACAGACGGAGTATGATTGAGGAACAAATTTTATTCTAAATATTTTATGGTTTACTCTTTTTTTTTTTTTAGTTTTATTTTATATATTAAAAGATTCATAAATTTTATCTTGCATGTGAAAGTTAATTTTCTTCTCTTGTTTTTCTGACAATAAAATCTTTTTGAAATTCCTTATGTTATTTTTGTGGAATGATGTTCGGTAGTTTTGGATTTCCATATCCACACAAGGTATTACTTTTGGTAAGAGATGAAGAAAACTAAAGATGATAGAAAAATAAAAGAGGATATTATCTAATGTAAAAAGTACATCACAAAAATAGTGGGTTTATTTAATCCAACGGTTCTAACCATTTGTCCATTATGGACCAAAACATGTTATATTCCGTTCTAAACGAAATTGAATCTGGTGCAGTCGACTTTTTGATGCAGTCGATTTGCAGCCGTCCGATCATAATCAAATATTTAATCAAATGTAGCCAGTTTAAATAGTGGTCGTCCGATCTTGATTGGATGACTATAAATTGAGTAATTGCACTGCAGCAAAAAAACAACTGCACATAATCTAGATCCGTTCTAAACATGCCCTCGTATCATAATATTTGCTTTCAAAAGGAAATACACTTGGTGAGGAAACCTTCAAAAGAATAACATAGTGAGACTAATTTTATGAGTGAGTGAAAATAAAGGGATTAAAAAATTGTAATGAGTGAAATGTCAAATATCTCATGAAATATAAAAATAGGCAAATACCCCTCTGAAATTGTAAAACGTCAATTAAATTGCCTCATGCTCCGTTTACTCCGTCTATTTTGATGATGTGACGGTTAACGGCATACATGGCACCTGTCAATGTGGTGTCACGTCGTCACAAGGGTAATTGATTAGAATACACGTCAGAGGGAATAATTGACTATAATTTGCAAAACCATGAAACTAATTGGTCTAATTTCAGTCAATTAACCCTGTGATTTTGCATATTCTAGTCAATTATCTTCTTGTGACGTGTAACTTGATGAATTACATCCCTCATGTGATGTGACACGTATATAGTTAACAGCCACATCATCAAAATATACGAAGTAAACAGAGCAGAGAGCAATTACAATTTTATGGGGTATTTGCTTATTTCTAAATTTTAGGAGGGTATTTAACAAAATTTTAAAATTTTAGGGGGTATTTGACATTTCACTCAAATTGTAATTAAGTCTTATTTATTTTTAAAAAAAAATACTATTCATAAACAATTACTGGCAAGTTGAATTGGTCTCTAAATATGGAGAGAATATTATGCAGTGTAGGCCTAAAAAATCCTCATGAGTTCACTATACGTTGATGTGCATGAGCATATCTAGTGTTTACTATATTTCCTAGATCCTGATTGCGTCTACTACTGTTATGTGGACGATTTCTATAATTAAATTGTCTAGATCCACGATAACCCAAAATCCATGTACGGCTGAACCCCGTCAACAAAAGACATTATTAGGAGGAATCTGAACCATCATATATGGTGGAGGAGCAACCAATAGTTGGAATTCACTTGAGGGGTTGAGGGGTTGGAGGAGCTGTTCGAGAAAGGAGCGGACTCATAGCTACTATTGTCGTATTTACAAGGATTTCAGCTTAATAACAAATCAATTATCCATTTATTTTTTTAGTCAAAATAAAAACATAATTTTGATTACATTAAAAATAGCCATTGTTGAGAAAATCAGTTGAGTGTGTCTTTAATTTACGATAGTTATTGTCTGAAAAATTAGTTTCAAAGAGAGGTTACAACCAATTTAAAAATGGAAGCGAGAAAGATATTAGCTAAAGACCAATTTTTCAAAATGGCATGTATTCACAAAAATCTAATGTTGTAATAAGTTTTTAAAGCAGCTATTGTTATTAACAAAATGGCGTGTTGTTTTTTTTAATTAGAGTAATTTATTTATTAACAAAAAAAATTATTGAAAAAATCTATAATTATCTTGATCAGGTATTCCAAATCAAACTAACATAAAATTAATTTGATAAAACAATGTTTTTTCTTTGACAAATTAATAAAACAATGTTCACATCATTGTGACTAAATAATTAGTTAGTTTTTTTTTTAATACCATCGACATAAAATTAGAACAATTATAATATACTCCACTAATTATAAACGAGGATACTCATAATTTTATAATTTTTTTGCACTTCAAATTCTTTACGTTGTTTTTTTTTTTCTTCTCGAAATTAGTTGCTAAACAAGGTTAATCAACCAATTAAATTTAGGAAAATGGCACATTACTTTGTAAAATGTGTATTCAATTTTTCAAGAGCGTAAATATTAATTTTTGCAATAGGTATTTGCTATTCTAGTGATCCTCAATATGTGTCTTAAGAGCGCATGTTAATATGACCCTTAAATTTAATAGTTTTTTTTTATATCTTTTGAATAAAAAATTATTATTATAATATACTCCCTCCGTTTTTTTTTAAGTGTCCGTTTAGAATAGTAACACCAAATTAAGAAATTGGATTTTTGCACCTTATCTTATTATTATACCCTCATCAATAGATTTATTGTTATACAAAAAAAATATTTTCAGATTATTGTTATCAATAGAATATAACAATAAACAAACTTTTTTGTTTTTTTTTTAAAAAAAAAGCCTTTAGTTTTTCAAATATATAAAAAAAAAAAAATTTATTGAAAAATATAAGTGTAATTAAAAAAGGTACAATTGACAAATCGTACCTTTAAAACACAAAATGGACAGTTAAATAGAAACGCTAAATCCGACAAAACTGGACACTTAAAAAAAAACGGAAGGAGTACTAATTTAAGTTTATTAACAAATACTCTAATGTATCTCAGCATGGTTGAGATAGACCACTACCGAGGATCCATGTATGTTTAAAGGGGCAACAAATCTTTTTGTGATAGGTATGATAGTGTGTAGTTAGTACTACTAATGAAATTTATACTTTGTTTAGAAAATAATGAAGCTTTACAAAATTTTATTTGATTATTTAAAAAAAGTTAGTTGTTTGATAGATGATAAATACATAAAGATTTTGTTGGGATAATAATTTTATCTTGTAAATATTAATATCACACGAGAGAGTATTTATGTTTTTAATTGTAAATTAAATAGGGAATTGTGATAAAAAATTAAATAGGGAATTTTTTTAAATAAATGATTAATGCATATGAAAATTTACTTATATTAAGGGAAAAAAGTGAAGAAGAATCTTATATACATGGATGTATGGAGTACAAAAATGTAATAGAGTTAGAATTCACAATTAGTTTTTATTTCTAATATATATATATAAAATATTTATTATCATATAATATGTATGACTTAAAGAGTTATTTATTATCTTATAAAAAAAAAGAGTTATTTATTACATAAAGGTTTTAATTTATTATTTTTATGCAGGTAGTAGTTTGGTTGAAGGTGTACTTGATAATTGATATTTATAACTTCAATAGTCATATCTATAATACATGAGAATGAGAATAACTCAGTTATGTATGATTTATTAATATTAAAAAATTTATTTTTCAATTTAAATTTCATAATATATTAGCAATGTCATATGTAGTTGGTTGGTGATGTTTCTAATTATTGATATCATGATATGTACGACTCAAAGAGTCATATTTAACATGTGATAATAGGGAAAAATTAATTGTATATTATTCTTTTTTATATAGAGAATTGTATATTATTCATCTAATATTCAAGAAAAATAAATCAATTTAAATGTCATAATATATTATTTGTCTTTACATAATTTTTTATTAAAATTTGCAATAATTAAACTTCATTTTTTTTTCTATTAATCCTCTGGTTTCAGGAAAATAGGCTCGATAATCTAGAATTCGAGTGCGAGATAAGTAAAATTTAGTAAAAAATTATTTTTACTGAAAGTCAAACTTGGGTTCAATTTTAAATTAAATTAAAAAATAAACCCTTAATAAAAAAATATCCAAATTTAATTTCTAAAGTGAATAATATTTGAGTATCCAACTACGTCACAAAAACACACTATCTACTAGTTTAGTCAAATAGTTACACTCAAATATATAGATTTTGTAGGCCATGGATACGTGCTATGTCACTAGTATCTGTAAATATCCATTTATGTTTTTGAAATTCCACATCTTCATTTAACAAAAAGAAGAGGAACAAGCAACAGTAGCAGTATTTATTGGAAGGGCATATCCCAACCAAGTCACAACCTACTTACAGTACATAGTTAAACCTACAAGTTTTTGGAAACAATTTTTTTGTTGTGTTGACAGATTCCAATTAATTGTTAGAATTATTTCAGTGCATATGTAATATAAACTATCTGATTTATAATCAATGATTGATCGAGATCAAATACAACGTATAATTGCGTACTTTGTCTACTGCAGCAAATAGAATCTTGAAAAAGATTTTCCAGTGCAGCGACTTGCTGTCCCGCATTATTCTTTGGCAAAGCTTGATTAAATCGTTACAAAGTTTAGGGGATTGGATCCTCTCCAATTTTCTCTCATGTTTTCTTAATTTAAGGGTTGATTTTCTCTCCTTTTTATTCCTCATGTTTTTTCTCAACCCTTAGATTAAAAAGAAAAAAAAAAAGAAAAAACATGAGAAAAAATTGGAGAGGATCCAAATCCAAAGTTGAGGGTGGCTGCTCTCCTCGTATACCTTAGCAAACCTCGTGCATGTTGCTCCAAAGACAATTTGATTTTTAGCATACCAAAACTTCCACCAAATATTTAGGCCCTAGTCAAGGCCGTCTAACAACAAGTGCACCAAACTGTTCACATTCAAAGTCACAAATTACTTAGTACAGATTAATTTCTAGAATACCAAAACTTCCACAAAGTTACAAATTGATTGAATTTAAAGACAAATAACAACTTAGATTCATTTTCATTAAATTTTTTGTACCTGTTAAAATGAATATTCTTTACGCCGTATTTTCTTAAATAATACTACTACTCCACAAACACAAATTAACAAGATCCTATTTTAAATGCTTTTATTGTTACCTAGTTTTTACAAAACTATAAATAATAATCTACCTAGAATTCTAGTAATGCTTTTAAATAATCATACAAAAAAAAAAACAAATTAAAGAGAAAAAATAATAAGAAAAAAGAAAAGTCCGTGGTAGGAAGGTGTTTGCGTGACGGAAGATGATTGGCCAAATTATAGATTTTGTGTGGTCATTAGACTTGGTTCGTTGGTGTGTGTTTTTGATTCTTTCCTTTTTCCTCTCCTAATCCTACCAATAATAATACCAACAACCCCTTAACCCCATTCATTCATTCAACACTCTCATCTCATCTTTCTTTTTGCTTGTTGCTTTGCTTGCTTCTTTCCTTTTTCTTTCCATACAAAAAAATATACCAAAGAATCTTCCCTCTTCTCCTTATTTTTATTCTTCCATTCTTCAATTATTACATCATTTATTTATTATTATTATATACTTGTTCTTAAAAAAATAAATTATTATATAGTACAGTACTACTATTATTATACTCCTCAAACTCAAACACACAGAAACGCAATAACAAAAACAAAAAACATTAAACACACAAAAAAGAGATAGAAAATGAGAGCGATAAATTCGCATGTTGTCTTAATAGATCTTCACTGCACTTCATGGCAACATAACAACAACAAAAAACAACACTACCTTAACAACAACAACAATTTAGTTTCATCTTTTCGTCGTTCATCATCATCATCATCATCAAGAAGATTAGTACATGCTAAAGCGATTCAATCTTCTTCTACTTCTCCACAAATTCGACGACCCTCTGATCGTTATACTATCAGAAATGGATCCTCACCGTCAATTTCACAAACTGAAACAACCGTTGAGCTTGATATGTTTCTGGAACTTCTTCCTTTGGAGATGAGGATGGAGTTGTATAAGCATCAAGAAATTGGTGGACTCATTGAAGTTGTAATGGATTTGGGTAGAAAACCTATTGCTAGATTTCCTTCTGGTGATTGGGTCATTTCTGAAAGACCCATTAACCATACTGATTTACAACACGCTATTTCTAAGGTAGTAACAGTATAGCTCTATTTGGATAAACAGTTTAATTAAGTGCTTTATAGTTTATAGCATAAGCACTTATTGATATTAATTAATCTGTTTTCTGTTTGTTAGCTAAGTGTTTTGTTTATTTGGAAATTATTTTGACTTGTGATTATTAAACTCAGCATAGGTAGGGTCCAAAGGCTTTATTAAATTTACTTTGGAATAAATTAGTCTCATTTTTTACCTACATGGTTAAATAAAAATTGATACTTTGTGTCACTATTGGTGTATGCTTGCTACTGCTAGCTAATTGACTAAACCATGTAACTAATTTTTTGTATTCAAGATTAAGTCTTAATTTGATCTGTTGTGAATTAGAATTATACGTGACTGAAAGGTAAACGGACAACAAGTTGTGCTGTGAATCGTTTCTGATGGTTTTTATTTTGTTGAAGAGTGAATAGATATAATGGTTGTTTTGTTTGTTGTTATAGGTTGGTGAGTTTTCGGATGACAACCGATCTGGTATTGATAGCTCGTTGCATCGTATAAGTGCAATTCGGAACCGTCAGAAGCAAATCATTGGACTTACTTGTCGTGTTGGACGAGCGGTGAGTGGCAGTGCTGAAATTATACGTGATATGGTTGAGGACGGGGGTTCTATATTGGTCATTGGACCTCCTGGTGTGGGTAAAACTACCTTAATCAGGTCAACATTTGGATCTTATTTTTTAGTATGTTTGAAGTGTTTTACTATGCAACTGATATCTGTTCTCATTTTCTGTTTTATTTCCATGAAAATGTCACTGGACTGTGTGTTTTTTGTGTTTTCTTATCAGTTTCCTTTTTGTTTTATCTAGTCTGACTGTCTGAAGAAGCTTTGATTGTGCAGAGAGACTGCTAGGATGCTGGCAGATGAGTTTATGAAGCGCGTAGTAATAGTCGATACGTCCAATGAAATTGGAGGTGATGGAGATGTTCCTCATGCAGGCATAGGCAAGGCAAGGAGGATGCAAGTTCCAAATGTGAATATGCAACATAGTGTTAGTAACTTAGAACTAATCTCTGTCATTTGGCTTAATTTACTTCTTCAACTTTATGGAAATTGTTTTAATAATTTGGAATCTAATCTTATGTGACGCCGTTTGTTTATTTGTACAGGTTATGATTGAAGCAGTTGAAAATCATATGCCTCAAACCATTATAATTGATGAAATTGGAACGGAGCTTGAAGCATTAGCAGCCAGTACCATTGCTCAAAGAGGAGTTCAATTGGTTGGAACCGCACATGGAACGACCATTGACAGCGTAATGAAGAATCCTTATCTTCAGAACCTTGTTGGTGGCATAGAGGTGCAAAGCTGCTTTTATTTATTTTTCCAAGTTTATGGTTTATGATATAGAATGGTTGATTAAATAGATCCATCCATTCCATCGCCGCCTTCTTCCAAAGATTGAATCAATCTAAAATTTCCATGGCATTAGCATATCCAAATGAAATATGCACAGTGCTTGTCCAAATTAGTGATTTTTATTGATCCTTTATTTGAATAGAGTGTAACCCTTGGGGACGAAGAAGCCAGAAAAAGGAAAGTGCAGAAGACAATTCTTGAAAGGAAAGGACCTCCTACATTTACGTGCGCTGTTGAGATGATATCCAAAACTGAATGTCGTGTTCATCATAGATTAGATGCAACTGTGGATGCCATTTTGGCAGGTATTCATCATCTCCCTAATAACGGAATATCTTGCTTCATATATAACCGAACAATATACTATTTATTTAGTTATTTGGGTTGGAATTTAACCAGAAAATCTACTTTGTTACAGGAAAACCTCCAGTTTTTGAAGTCCGTCATTGGGACGATTTTTCCAATGATTTGGAGAAGCATGCTCCACTACCTGAAATTAGTCATGAAGAAGCATCGGATTTAAATTTAGCTAACAATAATATCATGAGTTCTGACATAGAGTATGACGAGGATGATACATACTACTCTCCCACTCGATCCGTGCAACGGAGTAATAGTGGATCTGTTGTCAAGAGGAGTTCACCAATGCAGGTGTACGCTTGCAAGGTAAATTATTTTAGAGTTTGTATGTGCCGGTAGAGAATATTATCAGGATTGAGGAGTAAATTTCTTTAAACTTTTCTTATTAAAATTTTAATTCTTAACGGGCATTGTTTTCTTGTTGGATGAATTTAGATTCTTGAAGATGATCTAGTACAAGTAGCAAAAGTAATGGGGTTTGAAGATTTAATAGAAGTAACAAATGAAATTAGAACTGCTGATGCAATTCTTGCATCAAGTTCTGAGTTACGACAGAATCAATGGATCCGCTCTGTGGCGAAATTCCACCAGTTACCTATATTTGTTCTCAAGGTGACCTTTTGCTATTGCTACCTCTTTCAGCCATTGCTTTGACGTGGTATCCTTTTGCCGTATAATGAATTTTTTTTCGTTCCTTGCAGTCCAATACCATGGCAAAAATGGTAAAGGCAGTAAGAATGATCCTCGGGCTAGAACCCTTTGCCCCCACGATAAAGAAGCCATCAAGTGTCTCTCCGGATATTGAAATTGACGACGATGAACCAAAGCGAAAACCATCTCTGGAAGAGATTGATGCCTTGGAGGTACAGCCCTTTTCCGTCTATTCAATTAGTATCTATTTTCTCTTCTTGAAAGTTCCATCTTCTTCTGTGGAATTTTTATCTATGCTGTGGAATTTGAGTCTTTTAGAATGATTGGCCTTTTCTTCCTTGCACATAATTCCTTTTGTGCACACTCATTTGTGTTATTTATTTATTTACAATTATTCATATTTAGGCTTTATCAAAAACAAAATTATTCATATTTAGGACTAGTAGTTCTTAGATTTGGGTTGAATCTTAACTTATCCAGCAAAATTGGCTTGTAAAGTAAAATATGTCTTTCACTTATAAATAGTTTTTCAGACTATTTGTAACTTTCAACACATACTCCTAACATCTAGGACTTGACTTGTAAGTTGAGAGATGTCTCTCATTTATAAACACTTTTTGAGATCATATCACATTTAGTATAGGACTCTCAACAGTAATCTCAGTTTCTGATTTTTAACTCGAGCTACTTTTCTGATAAATTGCTTTCGTGTTAAACAATTATGTAATTTTGACATTCATATAAATTTTATTGTATTCTTATGGCAGGAGGTTCGGCTAGCAATAGAGTACATAGTGATTCCTGGCGGAGAGGCTGTGGAACTTCTTCCAAGACGTTCGGAAATTATTGATCGGCAGCTTGAACTTGTGCAAAGCTATCAGTTGGCTGCTCAAAAGTCAGGTACAGATCAAAACACCAGGTTGCAGATTCTTCCCTTGAAGTTAAGTACTAAAAAAGCTTCCAAGTCTAGTTCTGTTCCCCGCAAGAAAAGAAGTTTTACCTCACAAAAATCTGTTGGTGGCGGCAGCTTAGAAAAGACTGTTGGTGGTGGCGGAGGCGGCAAGGGTACCTCTGTCACTAGGCTTCCTATTTTACCGGAATGATTCAAAATTTCTCCCTTTCTAACATATTTCCCTTCATTGATTTGTACATGTATGTATCATGTAATTGTCAAAAAAAAAAAATGTATGTATCATGTATGTAATAATGTAATAACATGTACAGTCATGCAAGTGGTGTAAAACTGTAAATAATTTATTTACAGTATTTTTTTTCATCCACAGAAAATATAATGATTTCACTCCTGAAATGTAGTTCCATTTTTTATAAATAAATATATTAATATATTAAATTTTTTTCATCCAAAGAAGAGATTCATATTAGATGGCAGCCATATGGTTGGCTCACTTTTCTTTTTATTTAATGCAATTTTTTAAATAAATGTTGTGCTAAAAAAATTAAAATCAATTAAAAAAAAAGTTATTATTAAAGTACACATTTATAATAACTATTATTATATTGATCTTAATAGAAGTTTACATTATGTCACAAAAAATATTCGAGAGAAAATTACATCTTTAGTCCCTAAACTTTATTTCATGCAACAATTTAGTCGTTTATTTCTTTTACGTCATTTTTATTCTATTTGGTCTTTCATATATGTTTGCTTAAGATTTTTCAAGCTTCAAATCTATTACTTCAATAAAAAAAACTAAAATGTTAACCAAAATTAAAGAAACCCGTAAGCTTAGTGGGACAATGTATTATATATTCAAAAATTGTTCATTTTAAAGATACATGGAAGAAAAAAAACTGAAATTAAAGGAGTAAAATGTAATTTGACCTACTCAGAAGTAGTACCTACCTTAAAAGGGTGACATGTAATGTAATGTAACAATACCGAGAGGAAGTAGTAATAAATAGGAGCGTTTAGTTTTCGAATCTTCACTTTGTGCTCGAATCTTCAACCTCAAGGGTTTCATTCAAAACCCTAAATTTCCACAATTACTCTTTTGTAAGTAAGTATCTTCTTCATTTTCACGTTCCATAACAATTCTTCTTTCTTCCATTTTTCATTCATTCATAACCAAAACGGTGATTTCAGGGTTCATTGTGTTTGCGAGTGATGGCTGGAAAAGAAGAGAATCGAATATTTGTTGGTGGATTGGGTTGGGACGTTACGGAACGTCAGCTTGAACATGCCTTTGATCGGTACGGCAAAATTCTCGAATGCCAGGTACCGGCGGTTTCTTTTCTTTTTTCCCAATTTCTCAGAAGATTATGCCAAATTTTTCAAAATTTAAGTGTTGTATTAAGTGTTATATTGGTGGAAAGTTTACAATTTGTTTTAATTATAGAAATTAATTAATTAAAAGTGAAACACATTATGCCATTTTTTTTATGGAATCTAGCTTTGTTTCATTTTGTTTTTGTTAAACAATTAATTGTAATAGTTATTGTAGTTTTGGTCATGATTTTCATTCTTGACATTGTCGAGAAATTGCGGTAAAATGCAGCTGATTCGGCTTCAATCGCGGTCAGTCATGGACCTTTTTCATAAAACTGTCTTGGTCCATTGGTTGTTTAAGTTGGGCAAGTCGGGAGTTTTGGTTGAGTCTTATGCGCAGGGAATACACTCCTTTTTTTGAGTGTGTTTACTGATTGAAGAATTTATTATGTTTGGATTCTTCACTAATTTTTTCACCTGTTTTCTTTGTTTTTGTGGAATGCTGGTTGTGAACCTTTTGATCTTTGAGATGCGGTAGGTGGATTTTTTGAGTGATGTTTTAGCAGTGTGATTTCTTCATGTTTGAAGCTCGTTTTTCAATTTCCTGATAAAATAGTAGCTTGTGGTAAAGGTAGAGCTCAAGTTGGAGATTAGTATGGGTTAGATATGTCGAATTCAGTGCAATAAGAGTAGCCAAGCGAATATCAGTCTCATCTGTCTGCTATTTTGCCGAGAGACAAGTCTGTTCCGTGCTTAAGGTTCATTAGTAATAATGTTTTTTTTATATTTTGGAAGGAATATTTGGCAGTAAGATTGGGCTGAAAACTGGACAAAGTCGATCCCATATCGAGTGTGCTTTGTTGTATCTGTTTTTAGAGTTGAATGAATATGTGCCATGTCTGTTCATTAGCTTCCTTCTTCTTACAGTAGTAACTAGTAAGCCTATTATGCGATGGTGATGCTGATGACAACTAGTGGGATGTGAAAACTTCTTGTGCTGGACATTCCTTGTTTTGCTTCTGGTTCTAGATCAATTATTTGATACTTTAGGGGATTAAAACGGGGTATTAAAGGCTTCGGTCGTATGCATACATCATGCAAAGTATAGATAGGATGGTGTTTGCTGGCTGTCATAGTGTGGTACTCAGTAGATCAGTTAAAGTATTTTGTTAAATGAGTTCAAGAAGTCTTGCATATTTGCTTCAGTTCAGCAATCCGATCCCAGTTGTTTGGACATTTTTGTGTGTATGGTTGATGGCGTCATACTTTTATGTACTTACTGCAACCTATAGCAGGTGGGTATGGCCGACCATACACCATCAACAGGTCCTGTGAATACTCTTCTGAATTTAGAAGTTTCAAATCCGAAGCATTGAAAGGTTTTGCATTTGTCAGTGTAGTTTTATAGAATTCATATCTCCTCGAGAATTTTTTTCTGCTGAAATGCTGGTTTGTTCACTAAGACGGGACTGCAGAATTACATAAAATGCCAGGCATATAATTGCAGTGTTATAATTGCAGTGTCATCAATGTTATCCATTTGTCTCGCATGTGACATGGTATATTGCTGCATATGATTGATTATAATTTGCATCTGGAGAGGAGAATACTCACAGAAGGTGCCGGTGTGCTTAAGAAGTGAAAGTGTGATCTTCACGGGGAATGATGTCAGTACCACGGCAGCCATGCCTATAACTTGCGTATTGTCTGAGAATTTCAAAATAAATATACGTCGGCAGATATGTTTTGTTTTGAAGAGCAATCCTCTGTGATACTTGTCATAAAATTGGAGCTGCAACATAGTGGTCTGGCGACTGCGGAAGTGAAAGCTAGGATTGGGATTTTCCTCAAACTGTTCATTTGTGGCTGCATATTGGTTTAGTGTTTCTTCTGGTTTAGTGTTTGTTCTACTGATTGAGAAAATAATAGTATCCATCATAATACAGTGTTTTTTAATCAAGTAAGTCAGATGCTAAGATTATATTTGGGGGAATAGATTGTTTAAAGTTTAATCATGAAGTCATGCACCAGAATGGAACAAGCTGATATATTCTTGCTCAGATTGTGGAAATGATTTTTTTAAGAGTTATTTGTTGTCAAATATGGGCTTGGGATGCCTCTGAATTACTTAGCTTTATGAAAACCATTCTGGTGCTTTGTCATCAGAACACAGAAGTAAGTTGTCTGGTTATGAATTTTCTTGTATAGTGAATGCTGTTTGCATGTATCACCTAATTAAAATTCTGAAACTCCTTATTCAATGCACAACTTTCTGTGATCACAAATTTTTCTTTTTTGTTAATAAATTGAATGTCCCAGTATTTTCGATGCTTGTTTATGTAAGCATCATTCTTTGGACTTAGAATTTTTTAAGTAGTTCACAGCAGTTGCATTACTATTTTAGTTGCTAATTTAAGCCATGCGGAGTTGAGGTTAAACCTATCAGAAATTGATAAGTATATTTAGGAATTGATTCTCCTTGGTAACTTAAATTATGTCTATAGTTAATGGGGGGAAAGAGCTGGTATTTGAATGGACTGTGGAGAGAGCTTCTGAAAATAACTGATCATGGAATCAATCTTTGAAGATGATGCGTTGTTTTTTATTTTCTACTTATCTGTTGTCTTGTTTTTTCACCTTTGTATCCTCGTCTTGTTTGTATGACGTGGTTCTATTTTACTGGTATTGTAAATCATATTTTTTTTATGAAAATAGCTTCATATATGTGGCACTTTTTATAATTACTTTGAGTAACTTAATGTTCCTTATTTACTATTGCTGGTTTAGTTAGTTGTCCTATTAAACATGTTTGATATGTTCAATGCAATTAATCTTGTTTTTCAAGTGTTAAAATAATGGCTGTGTGATGGCTGTTTGCATCAAAAGCAGCATTCATATTATTTTCATCATCATAAATGACATTAAAATTTCTTGACATTAATTGCACATATTGCCATTATTCGGCATGAAGTTTCAAGTGTTCTTTCTACAGATCATGATGGAAAGGGATACAGGACGTCCGCGTGGATTTGGGTTTATTACATTTGCAGATCGTCGGGGAATGGAGGATGCAATCAAAGAAATGGATGGACGTGAAATTGGTGATCGCATCATCTCAGTCAACAAGGCACAGCCCAGGATGGGGGGTGATGATGCAGACCAACGTTACAGAGGTGGCTTCTCTTCAGGTGGTAGGGGAAGCTATGGGGCTGGAGATAGGGTAGGACAGGATGACTGTTTCAAATGTGGCCGTCCGGGGCACTGGGCCAGAGATTGTCCTTTGGCAGGAGGTGATGGTGGTCGTGGTAGGGGTGGCGGTTCATTTTCTTCACGTCCTAGGTTTGGAGGTGCTGGTGGACACGGGGATCGCCTTGGTGAGCGTGAACGATACATTGATGATCGTTATGACGGAGGACGTTATGGGGATAGGGACCGTTTAGACACCCGAGACTACAAATACAGTGGTCGTGATCGCTATGCTAGTGACAGGTATAAACAGTTAAATTTTGTTACTGAAATGTCTAAATATATATTTGAAACATTAAGTTAATTTACTAATAATTATACATGATATAGAGTATAAGTAAGTTTTACACAAATGTCTAAATATATTTATTTTTTGCCTTAAAACTTGTTTCTACTGTTGTGACAAGATAATCACACATGATAGAACATTTATGTCAAACCTATTTAAACGGTGAGTGCATAGTTATTGAAGTTATTAGACTTTAAAAAATAAATTGAACGATTGCCATCTAAAATGAAATTTTTCTTATATTGTTTAATTGGTAATGCGGACAATCGGGAAGGCTGTGATTGAATAAAAAATTTATTAGGTATTGGTCTGATTTCCCTTTTCAGTAGTATTTATTCACTCATAATGAATGAGAAGGGTCATTAACCTCTCCGGTTTCCATTTGTCATTCCTTTCTTTTTTTGGACATAATTTGTGAATCCTTTTGTTCTAATGTATTTGTTGCATTAATGCTTTGCTGAAAACTGTGTAGGTATGCAACAAGCGGAGATCGTTTTGCAAGTGATCGATATGGCAGTGGCTCAGACTACCCGCAAAATGGTTATGGGAAGGAAAGAGGCTATGACCGGTACGGTGGTGCTCGTGGAGGTGCTGATAGAAATGGAAGTGGAATGCCAGCTCGCGATGAAGGAAGAAGTTATAGGGGTAGGGCTGGTCCTTATGACCGCCCTAGCAGGGCTGCTCGTCCATCATCATTTGACCGCTACTGATTTCTACTAGTTCAAGTTGGCCTTTTCGGTTAGAAATGGGGAGATAAAATTAGGGACGTAGTTCTTGATTACGTAGGAACTCGTAGTTTCAGACAATTACTTGATTGTAGTTTCATAGATTATGGGTTTGATAGTTTGTTTCTTTATTCAGATCATGTGAACCGTTACTGAGTTACTTTGTTCGACGCTTGGACATGTCTTTCATTTTAAATGCAATTCAACATGGTTTAGGTTTATGGTTGTTTTGCAGCATTTTAAATGGGCGGTGTTGCAGCTGGTATCGTCTCCAGCACAAAGTTCCAGATATGTCTGTTTATGTTGCTTACTAGTTTACTTGAACTTACCGTTCAAATTTGGAAGTGAAAGCTCTCCAAAGATTAAGGAATTGTTTAGGGTAAATAAACAATATACTTGTGTGAAATCTTAAAAAGAAGAAGTTATATATGATATCTACAGCTAAACCATATTTAGGTGAAGGCTGCCAGTTAGTTTGTTTGAATAAATGCAACTAATGCAGGACAACTGGCTACTATATGAATTTACATCAACTTCTGAAACAAGCGAAAAGCATTGGTGAGTGTGACCACTAACATTATAAAGAAACTCCAACTCTAATATACCATTTCTTATGTTAAAGTGATAAAGTTCAAGTATATGAATATTCTAAGTGCTTCATCAATTTAACTTTTTTTGTGTGGCATACTATAGAAAACTTAAACAATGATATTATTTTTTTCGATATTTATAAGGGAGATTATTTTGGCGATTTAAATAAAACAGCAACTACATCCTGCTATAGAAGATTCACATCTATGCATGAATTGTAAAGTGCGCTGTGAATTGTTGCATGTGCTATATGGATGACTGTGTGCTGCGGTGTATTCGAAAATTTCAAAATGCCATTATTTTCACCAAAAAGAACTTGTCACGGCTAATGTTTCAGAATCCATAAAATTGTTGTCTTTGAAGGGATTTAATTTAAGTTTGAGAGTTACAGGACACATTGTATTTGATTATTTAGATTTACTTTTCTCATCTTGTTATTCGCGCGCCCTACGTCTTTTCCATTTTACCATTCCGTTTCTTAAGTAGCGGATGTTATAAAAATATATTTTTTTAAACACGGTTACAATCAATATTACAACCATCACTAACTAGAACTTCAAAACACCGTTTTGCTTCAAATAACACACGACAAAACCCCACCTCTCAATCTAAGTAACAATCAATGGATTTTATGAACCAGCCTCCTAACACCAGGGCGTGTTTGAGATATTCTTTTACTACCCTACCCATTTTCTCGTTCACCCTACAAACTTAAGTAGTGGATATCCCAAAAACACCCTACATTTATAACGTGCTATTCTTAAGTAGCGAATGAAAATTAAAATTAAAAAACTCATTTTTATACCATCCGCTATTTTTTATAACACCCACTACTTAACTAGTGGAAGGGTAAAAAATATTAAAATTATACTTCCCCGCTTCTTTGTTTCTACTTCCCCGCTTCTTCAGCCTCTAAAGACAAACCTCAGGTATGTATTTCTTTCATCTCTGTTTATTCATTCTCAGCTTCGTTTGTTTGAACATTAACCCTAATTCTACACACTGCCTCCGCAACAGTGTGGTTCGGTGTTAGTTTCCTTCTGTCTTTCTTTTCGTTTCTGCTTGGAATTGGTTTAGAGTGTTCCTAATTGCTTGCTTGCTTGCAGCTGAATATTGTTTATCTGCTTCTGTCTGTTGCTGAAAGTATATATTGGGTAGTTTTGGAGTTTAATGGGATTGATAAAGGATGGCACAATCTCTGGGGTCCTACCAGAGCCCCAGGGATTTCTTGTTCACTATCCTGGTTATCCATCCTCTTCCGCCCGTGCTGTTCACACACTGGGCGGAATTCAAGCTATCCTTAAGGTACTTGCAAAATTTTGTTGAAATTTATTATTATTATTATTGTTCATACTGGCTTCAATTCAAGTTATGACCTTGTTCATGATCTGTAGGCTCGCAGTTCTGAATCAAACAAATTAGAGCTCCGGTTCCGTCCTGAAGACCCTTATTCTCATCCTGCTTTTGGGGTGTGTCGTCTCACCAATGCTTTGCTTCTCAAAATATCCAAGACAAAATTGCCTGATCATGATGATGGAATGAAGCATGGGATGCAGCAAGCAAATTATGTAGAAAGCGAGCACGGAGCTGCTGATAAAGTAGATGAAGAGGCAAATATCTGTGCTGATATTGTTGCTTGTGTTCCCGAGGCTTATTCTTTTGAAGGTTAGTATTTAGAAACTTGAAATGGAATTGATTTTGGTGATATGGTGTAGATTGATTATCTTATCTTTGTCTAACCTTCAGACCAAATTGTGTATGTTTTCATTTTTCTTTTTTGCAAATCATGAAGGAATGGCAGACTACCAATATGTTGTTCCTGTCCAAGCGGATGTTGCCAAGAGGAAGAAGAGAAATTTGTCAGAGGCAGAAGAAACACATTTAGGTGATTCTTTTATTTCAATGTTTCAAGTGTGTTTAATGAAAATGTTACTATGTCAGTGATTTGTGTTTGTATTCTCTCATAGCTAAGGGCGGTCGCATAGATGTGGTTGATGATGATTTTATGCTCATTGTGCCTCCAATTTTTGCTCCAAAAGACATGCCAGAAAATTTAGTGTACGCTCATCTAACTGTACTTTTTTAGCGATCACTCACTTATTGAGAGAAAAATCATAGAATGATACAATACACAGTTATATAGGACCCATTCAAATGTTTAAATGATGGAAGGGTTGTCTTGTGTACAGTTATAGTGCCATCTACCAAACCTTTCTCTTATTTCAGCTTGAGTAAACCAACCGTGCAAAGTTCAAAAAAGAAAGAAGAGGAAATTGTACAGACCCATTTTGAGGTAAATTTTGTTCAAATTAATATTTTACTAGGGTGTAGTGTAGGCCTAAAATTCAATTCTTTGGGTATATCTAAAATGGTGTAGTGTAGGCTTGTAAGACGAGGATTGCCTCTTACTTATAAAGTCTTGTTCAAGCCAACTCACATCCGATGTGGGATCTCTTAACACTCTTCATAGCTGAATAACAATCAAAATAGTTTTTATATGATTTTCGTTTGGGTAACATTGGTCATATACAACTAGTGGGGGGATAGGGTATGATTGATATTGTGGCACCAGTCATGAAATATTTATAGCAAGAAAACTTACATGTTGCAATATTTTGTGCAGATCGACATGGAGCCAGTTCTTGCACTTGATTTTTACATTAAAGATATCCTATGCTCCATTAGTAGAACCATCATATTTGAAACTTACTGACGTTGAAATGTTCTATGTGATTATAATAGAACCAAAATTTTATGATTGAATGTTCCCAGCAATACTAAAATAAGAAAAACTAGTTTTGTTTGATGTCATTCGTTGTACATTCTGGGATACAAGATGTTTAGCTGATTTTTTGACACAAGATGTTAGAATGCTAGATTGCTACTAATTTTTTCATTTTCATTTCAATAAACTGTTTTAAGTTTTCTATGTTGACGTTTATTTCACTTTATAAAGTAAAATATCTTGAAACATATTGCAACAAAGCACTTTTGTGGTTCTGGTTTTACTTAGCTGTCTTACAAATTCCTAAAAAAGTGAATTGGGAGGAATACATACCACAAGGCTCAGATCAGTGGGAGTCACAAATGGTTGTATCTAGAATGTTTGATGAGAAGCCTATATGGTCCAAAAACTCACTTACTGAATGGCTGCTCGATAAGGGCTTAAGCTTTTCGGATGGCATGTTCAAAAGGTGATTTGTGCAAATTCTGCGGATTAGCTTTCAAATTTTAAAAAATTTAATTGCTTGGCCCTGATGGTAAGGTGACTTTCCAATCCATCTTGCAGGCTTCTATGTAGAATTGCTTACTACTTTTCGAGTGGACCATTTCAAAGATTCTGGATAAAGAAAGGATATGATCCACGCAAAGATCCTGATTCTCGCATGTAAGACTTATTCCCAATTTTTAAATAATTCATAGATTTCAATTATATCATACATTTGCACTCGAAGTGTTTGGGTCACAAAATAAACAGATAATTTTTTTATTAGATAATGATATGCATGTCCAGCTCATGGATTTGGTATGAGCCTATTATAGCGGGCCAAAGGAGTTGAGGTTTTAGGTATGGAGAAAGAAAAATGATATTCCAAAGAGTGGCACTTCGCTCAATGAAAAAAGGGAATTGCTAGCAAGCGCCTTAAGGGCATTATTTAATAACCTTAAATAGTAAGTTTTTATGAAAATTTGTTATTCAATGCATTGGAAATTGAAATACTAAACTTTTTCAATAAATAATTTCTTTATTTGAAATCCTTAAAAATGCCCTTATGGCGCTCGTTAGCTAGACCCTAAAAAAAAATGCTACATCAGCAAGTTAGTTAGTAGGTTGGATATTTTTTCATTCTGGAGGGGGCTTTCTGTTGGGATTATCAGGAATATTTTTTGTTAGTAGGATTGGGGCCTTTCCTTTGATGAGGAGGCTGCTGCTCTGTGATATCCTCTTGTAGTTGATAGGTATTGTGATTTGTAACATTAGGAAACACTGTCTGTAATTAGTGTTATAATTTCTATACTCATGTACCATTGAATACTAAACCTACTAACAAAAAATCTTTAATCTATCAAATTTGTTTAAATTTTTGGTTTTGCAGTTATCAAAGAATCGATTATCGAGTACCAGATCCATTACGAAGTTTTCGTGATACTCACTCAGCCAATAAGTAAGTCATCTTGTTCGATTTATATATATCTCTTGCTTTTCAGCGCAAAGTAGTTAACTGTATTTTGGAAGTAACTTTATACATGTGTATATGCATAAGAAAGGAAATCAAGAATAGAAAATGTTGAATAATATGTTAGATACACACAACTGAAGAGAAAAAATATCTTGGAACCCTTTACAATCTCAGTTAAATTTGTTTGCAGACTTCCTAGTTGATATAACATAACTAGTTATTGTCACTTTGATTACTATTGTTCATTTTGTGTTGGGTTCCCATCTTTTAAGGCTATTGTTTCATGCAGATTGAATCATAGATGGGAGGATATATGTGCCTTTCGTGCTTTCCCTTATAAGTTCCAGACATCTTTACAGTTCTTTGAGCTTGTGGATGATTATATTCAATCTGAAATAAATAAGCCTCCAATGCAGGCAACTTGCACAGTAAGATTTTCATATGAAGTAACATCTTCGTTTTATTTTATGTTGGTGCACTTGACATAGTCACAAATTAAAGAGACATACTTGCTTTACTCAGCTTTTGACTTGTTTTTTATTTTTCTTATCCCCTGGCATAAAGGTAGAGCCTTATATGGTTATATACGAGGGGACGTAAAAGTGGTCATTTTCCTTTTTGTATGAACAATCAACAGCCAATGAAGTTGCTGATATATTTTATCAATTCTGGAATTTGTCATATTGAGTTGCATTAATTTATGGCACACCAAATAGAACATGATAACATTTGCTTGATTCTATCTTTCATGCATGAAGTTACTGCAAGAAATTCCATAAACTCTCTAAGTTGTACCTTACATTTTATATGAAGTAATTGCAAGAAAATCCATCAATTATCTAAGTTGCATCTTAAATTTTATTTTTACAGTTTGAATCTGGATGGCTCTCACTCAACAAGATCAATTGTCTTAGACAACGACTCATGGTGAGGTACCTATCAATATTTCCCAAACCCGGTGCAGAGAGTTTACTCAGGGCGGCTACTTCCAAGTTTGAAAAATTGAAAAGACAGTGCAACAGGACTGTCGTGAAGCTTGGTGGAGAGGAATGCCGGCCAGCTAATACAGGTTATGACTACAATTCAGGACTGTCGTGACACAGACACATTGGCATTGATAATAATTTGAGAAAATGACATTATTCAATATAATCGTATGTGTTGGTGTCAGGCACCGACACGTGTCCGACACCAGGACAAGCCTAATCCGAGGAGTGTCTGTGCTTCTTGTAATTTTTCTAATTAATTGTTAACCAATATAACTATGAAAAGTTGGGGAATCTTTTGTACAAAACCAAAATTTATTTTATTTTCTTACTAAAAATTACTATATATTGGTATGGTAAATGAAGGTTTTGTTGAAAAATGACTGATAAAACAATTTGTATCTGGAAAAAGGCTTGGAAGAAAGTGAAGAGCGTGACAATGTTGAAGATGAGGATGTGGAGGCAGCTGAGGCTAATAACAGCGACGAGGAGGAATCGGAAGAAGAACTTGATCTGGTAATTCTTATCTTTGTTTTTCAATTTATTTTTTTTTTGTTTTTTCATTAGCAATTATGGTTTTTAAATCGGATAGTTTCTAATTTATTTTGTTGCTTGTGTAGATAGGAGATCTTGAAATGCCTATGCCGTCTCCTTCTTGTATCCTTTTCTATTTGAACTAAGTTTAATAATGTTTTATGTTTGGACCCTCGTTATTATCTGGTCTGAGTTTTGTTGATTCGGATGTGACTAGAAGATCCTGAATCCTGTAATTGAGGCTACCTTGTTGCTTCACATTTCAAATTTTTCATGCTGAAGTTCATTTTTCTTATTGTTTGGCTACTAGACAAGGCATTGTTGAACCTAACTGCAAAGAACATGAGTGTTTAATTTTTTTGGTTTACTTGCGGTTAGAATAAACTGCAGTCACTGTAGCTAGTAATTCTCGACTGTTGTATCAAGATCGAACTCTTTGTATCCCAAGTTAGTATTCAAAATCTAGTTTGATGAGATCAGAATATGAAGCATTCGATCTTAATTCAACAGTTGAGATTTCTGACTGTAGTGTCCCAGGAGTATTTTGACAGCAGTTAAATCTGATCCAGAAAGGGGAAAACCTACTTTAATCATGTTGACTTTTACAATCACAACAAGCTCTACATTATTCTTGTATATCTTCATGACATTTTGATGGCCATGTTTATTGTTACTATTTTCGCAAATATGATGGAAAGGCCTGCAGTGCAGGCACTTTGAATTCCTTCATAATTTTCAGATCCCAATATTTCAATGACCCATTTACAAGAGCTTTTTGGTAGCTTTCCGCCGGATGAAATTGGCGGCGACAAAGCGCAAGAAAATGGTAGTGAAGAAGAATACCATATATACGAGGAAGATAGTGACAACTACTCCAAAGAATGATTGTTAACTGTTAGAAATATCAGAAACAGATTCCTTCTAGAATTGTAACTGAAGATTTTACTGTTTAGTTTAGAGGACCATTAACATCTTTTTCAGGCACAGGCATTAACTTTTGTTGAAGTTATATATGATGGTGGTAGATATATATCATCTATAAGAGTAATGATTAACAATGACTGATATATGTAGATACAGTTTTTTTTCCCTTTTAATTTAATTTTATCTTAACGTTATGGACAAAGTTAATATAGTATCTAGAGTGTTTAACATTTTAGATGCATCTATGATATTACGAACTTTATGTCACTATAGTTCTTGCAAATACTATCAGAGGGACAAATCTAATTAACATTTTACAATTTTAAAAATAATTGTAGAACAATGTTAATGCAGGAAATTAAATTGATACTTACAACTTTAGGGAAATGCTTATATAATAGTGCAACCCTATACCAATGTTACAACCATCACTAACTAGAGCTTCAAAACACGAACACACGCAAATCCTCACCTCTCAATCCACAGATTTTATGAACCATATTGGTCCACATATGATGTTAGAGACTAAAAGAAATAATTATGAATTTACCGGGACCAAACTCAAACAATAAACACTATCTATAGATATCCAAATCTTAAAAGCATAAAGTAGATAATTTACAAGAAGGGACATGCAAAAATAGATAGGCGAAAAGTTCCTTTGACAGATAATAACCTTATTGAGCAAATAGGAAAGTCTGGTATCATTTGCATAGAAGACATGGTGCATCAAATTGGAAATGAGTTCGTCGTTATGACAGGAGGGAGTCGGCAAGGGTTTGGTTGAATGTATTAGTACTTGAATCCATGCTCTAGTTTGCTGCCTTTTCAATATTAAAAACTATGTTTTGGGGTACTGAAATGAAGTTTCCATTATATGTTGGACATAACTGAGGAAGTGATATTTTAAGAAAAGTGTTGCTAACAATTTTAATCTGATTATGATGATCAAGCTGTATGTCAAAAATAATCAATAGAGAACTCTTGATTTTGCAACACTAAATCCATGTGAATACAGTTATTCAAGGTTTGAAGAAGCTTTCTTGCCCTTTAGCTTTTAGTCTCTTTTTTATTAACCGTAAGTCCTATCTGAAACAACATATCTTTTACTACTATTCTATTGGTGTGATTTAACTTTACATTGGCATCCAAATATATAGAAATTAGACATTTTATTCAAAGTGAAGTGTAACAACACGATTTTACGAAATACTATAAGACTGCTATCCAGTAACAATGTAAAATTCATCTGTTTTGGCTCACAAGTAACTTTTTAATATCAATATTCTTAGTCAAAAATCAAAATATTACATGTAACATCTTTTTATACTCTACGAATTACAACAATCTCCACGCCAACAACTATCACAATGAATTACAAAACTCTGCACACCAACCACAAACTGGCATCAATGGTATAGGTAATACACTAGTGAAGGAGAAACTATTAATCGGTCTCCTTCGTGAAATCAAATTTCACTGTAATTAGTCTCCTTCCTTTTAATGTTTATTATATATTCTTAAAAATATAGATATCAACATTGTTTTATTATGACAAAGGTCCAGGCATATCAATTTCAGCGGTATTGATAGTTAAAATAACATGACAACAGTCAAAGATAATATAAATGAGCATGTTGGGTTATGCTATTTAAACATGGAAGACAAGGTTACTAACAAAAAGGTTTATTGAAATCATTGTCAAGAACATTTACTACATATGGAGATCATTTTTCAATCATGAAAGAGATGGTAAAAAATTGTCCGATATAGAAGTCATAGTGGAGAAAAGAAATTCTGGAGAAGGGAGAAAAGGTAGAAAATCGATAAGAAAGCAGAAATCTAATGCTAATGAGGGAGTAATAAGAAAAAAATAATTAATACATAAACACTTGTAACTGAGTATAGCAACTTTCTTAACGAGTCAAGAACTACAAAATTTTGAAAGGGTTCAAAAATAAATATTGCATAAAGTTCAGCTACTGTGAAAAACTCCAGAAAAATCAAAACATCTTTTAAGCAACAATGGGCACCTCAACATCAGTAGTGGGCAAAATAGCAGCAGGTTTGTTGTGATCCTCCTCTTCCTTTGGAGTATGGATAGTGACAATATCAGGGAGGGGAGTTTTAGGACCCTGTTTCCCTTTAGGATCCCAATCAAGCATGATCTTCACCTTGATGCCAAGAACACCCTACAAGACAGCAAGGAAAAAATTGTAAAAAACAAAATGAATGAACAGTAAGAAAATGCTAATGACAAAATAATTCTAACAGGTAACTATGAAGAGCATAAACAAACCTGTCTGAGGAGAACGTGTCTAACTGCAGAGTCAATGTAATCTTTAACTGGTTGCCCAGAAGAAATCATGTATCCATCCTTGAACTTCATGGATTTAGCTCTTTGGGCCCTCAATTTTCCACTGACAATGACCTAATAAAATCAAAAAGCAATTAGACAACTTAGTAAAAGAAATATAATAAATGAGTTTAAAGCTGTTTATACAGAACATACCTCACATCCCTTGGCACCACTTTCCATAACGAACCTCAAAACACCATAGCAAGCCCTGCAACATATGGTTTGTGACGTGGTTAATATTGTCACCACAAAAACATAATTATATCCAAGAAATTAAAATGGGAAGGTTTTAAAAAAGGGTGTTGCTAAAATGTGCCCTTATGGCACATGTTAAGGAATACAAAAGTGGAAGTTTAGCATTGAGAAAAACATTTTGCCTTTTAAAATTTTGAAAGTGCGGCTTTTAAGACAGAATAACTATATTGAGTTTCTTAAATTGTGCCCTGATTGTTCTTTCAAAAATTAGCAGCTCTCAGATAAACTCTAGTCATATAAAATGTGTAAACATTTGTTATAGATAGACATTGATGATGAAAAAGAAACAACCATGCACATAACTTAAACTATTAAACAATTTGAGTGGATTCATTACGACATTTTATGTGTTGACATAACTAAGAAATCTGGGATATATTACAATTATTATTTGACAGTAGGGTAGGGATGTATTACAATTAGTCTACAAACAACATCTGATTTACACCTAAAGCACGCATTAAAGATAAAACATGGGTTGCAGAGCAAGAAACCACTATGATTTGACAGCAAACCACACCATTCTCATTTTTTGGGATGTAGTAACTAGTAAGACAATATATCATGTTAGACATCACACAACATGTCAAGCTATTCTAGTTTAGATCAATTATAAAATCAATAACTCTTCCATCTTCCAAACAAATAACAAATATGATAAAATCATTACAACAAGAAAAATAGTGTCAAATGTTTGATCAATAATGTATATAGAAAACTTTAGGTGGAAAGAAAACAGCAAACAATAAAACTGTTTAGCATGTAATTTGTGATAGAATTGATGTTAAGCATCAATATCAATTAAGCAAATGAAAAAAACTAGCAAAATGAAATACTGATTTGCAACACATAATCTAATGTATTAGAGCTAGCATTATAAGATTCAATTTTGAAAAACCCTATAAATAATATACCTACGAACAGCAAGACCACCGAGGAGCTTGTAACGAAGAGATTCAGCTTGAGCAATAGCACAAAGTCCTCTATTGTTGACCTTTTCAGCATAAAGTTCAACACTGTTTTCAGGAAACTTAAACCTCTTCTGAACCACTGAGGTAAGTTCTCTAATTCTTCTTCCCTTTTCACCTACAAATCACAAACACCAAAAAAAACCCAAAATGAATAACAAATAACAATTCATTTCAAATCAAATCAAATTCAGAAATTAATTCAATAACACACCAAGAACAGCTTGTGTACGAGTAGCTCTGATTATAATCTCAGTGCGCATAGGTGTAACCCTAACTTCGACACCAGAGTAACCATCTTCGGCAAGTTCACGGGTTAAAACTTCATTCAATTCAGCGAAGAAAACTCCGTCGGCAACGAACTACAACGAAAAACTCAAAAATCTTAATAACAATATATAAAATTGAACAAACGCAGAAACAGTGATAGGATAGAAATGAGATTCACGGAATATACCTTTCTCTTCTTGCTCATTTGAGTCGCCATATTTGCAGAATCCGAAGGGAATTGAGGAAGATGATGGCGCGAGATCTAAAAACAAGAAACCCTAGTTTTGGAGTAGAGACCAGAGAGTTTGTAACGATGATAAAGATTCAATTTATATTAGGATTGGGCCGGCCCAATTTTGCTTAGGGTTTTTACAATTAACGGCCCAGTTTACTTTAATTAATATATGTTCATACCTCTCATAACTAATAATACTGTATTAATCATTGATATTTGATATCAATGAAATGCTAATAACACATTGTCCGTGAAAAATAGTAGATGCTTCCAAAAAATATATAGTTTAATATCAATTAATTTTTATTTTTTTTCATGTTTCTTCCAGCAGTCAAATTAGAGACGTTGCTTTAGCCTCCATTATTTTCACTCTGAATGCTATATGGTTTGCTCGCAATCAGGTCCGTTTTCAAAACGTCCAAGTTCCTTTTCATCAATCTTGCTCTTCGATTTCTGCTTCAGTTCAAATGGCCGGGAACTTGTCTAAGGGTATTATGTCCAACTTTATTACTGACTTTCAAGCGTTAAAAGCGTTTAATATCGTAAGTCATCTGGATCCTGCTCCGAAAATACAAGAGGTTATTTGGTCTTCTCCTCTGACTAGTTGGAAGCTAACACGGATGGTGCAGCGAGGGGTTCTCCTGGTCATGCCTCAGCTTGAGGCATTTTTCTTGACTCGAGTGGAGGAATGAAAGGTTGCTTTAGCTTTTATTTGGGTATCCAGACTTCTCTCTTTGCTGAGGTAATGGCAGCTATTCATGCTATTGAAATTGCTCATCGAAAAAATTGGCATAATTTTTGGCTGGAATGCGACTCTAAACTTGTGGTGGATGCCTTCAATAATCGCCACATAATTCCTTGGAAGCTTAGCACTCGTTGGAATAATTGTATTTATTTCTGCTCTCTTATGAACTTTAGAATATCTCATATTTTTAGGGAAGGAAATTATTGTGCTGATAAGCTTGCAAACTTTAGTTTAAATTCTCCAGAAGACCATTGGTGGGAGAATGTTCCTAGTTTTATTGCTGATGATTTTTTCCGCAATAGGACAGCTTTGCCTTCTTATAGATTCAGTTGATTGTTTTTCTTGG
Organism: Trifolium subterraneum; assembly: GCA_951799995.1. NCBI lineage: Eukaryota > Viridiplantae > Streptophyta > Magnoliopsida > Fabales > Fabaceae > Trifolium > Trifolium subterraneum. The sequence continues at coordinate 1,027,287 of OX637463.1, read as the reverse complement.
GTTTTGGCCTAGTCCCCCCAATGTTCATTGCTTCCATTTCAATAAATTTTTGTGTGTGGTGTTGCAAAGGATTGGTAGTGCTTGGGGTGCCAACATAGTTGGGATGTCAAGTTTCTACAAATGATGCATTTGCACTGCACTAGCCTTTTTTATCAAATTTTTTTTTTATTATTACAACCGATAATTGATTTCAGTAGTCAATTATAAGTTGGGCCATAACTTTCGATTTATTGAGCCTTTTAAGCCCCAATCCTCCTATAAGGCCATAACTTTCGACATTGTTGCAGTATATTTTGAAAGTTTTTCTTCCCACTCCACGTTTCTTTTCTAGCCACAGAACATGGAAAAAACTTTGGTAAATAGAACCTGAAGCTTTTTTTAGTGTAAAATTTACACTAAAAAAAACTTCGGTAAATAAAAGTCGAAATTTTCTGCATGTTTTGAGAGTAGAAAAGAAACGTGGGAGGTGAGAAGAGAAACTTTCGTATATTTCAGCTCACATTGTGATAATTTCTCCCATATTCAATATCTTCAGATTCTCCACATACAAATGATCCTTGCAATTCGGTTGATGCAATCTTTAGGCTTCATGAAATCCACCTTGATCAAATATCCCTTAATAATTGTGAACCATCTATTGAGCTACAACAATATTTTCATATTTTCATGTAGTTTGTTTGGTGAAAAACTTATTCCGCTTTTCATTAAAACAATCGATTAACCAGAGACAAGAGTAGATTTTAGTTTTGACAAAACGTTGCATGTGTTGATTTTTTTTATAGCAATTGTACAACTAATATCTAGATAATTGTACTTAAGTTTTGCCCTATACTTATTACCTTAAGATTTTGGATGAAGACGTGATATTTAAACTCACTTGTGTGGTTACTCTAACTCAATGTGTGGATTCATCCTATTATGGGCACCCTCAAAAGTCCAAACACAACAAGAAAGAAATCGATGAAAAATTCAACAACAGCAAATCAAACGATTAAAGTTGAAAATCAAAATCAAGTTGGACTTAACGAGGTCTAAATTTAAAATAATCCATCTAATCAAAATCCAAGTCCTCGCATTATATAATTTTACAAAGGGTTGTGCTAATTTCTGTCATACGGCATATGTTAAGCAATTCGCAAATAGAAATTTTATACCTAAAAAACAATATTTAATCTTTTAAAGAATTGAATGTATGACTTCTAAAACAATGTTTCTATATTAGATTTCTTAACATATATTTCAAGAACACACATTAGCATTTTTCCTTTAAATCCTGGTCATGACGTTCGACACTAACAATTTCAACATTTCTACTAGTTAAGCTAGAATTTGTGGACACCGGTTATTTTCATTTTAATTCCAGCTAGTTAATTAATTTCTCACATATCACCCACCGGCTTAAGCATTAAAAATCATAATAAGAAGTCACATATGAAGCATGCTCATCCATTACCGTAGGTCATGGGAGATGCTGATCAGTCAGCTCTAAGCATATCTTGATATATCTTACTTACTATATTAATTATATGCCCGGGAAGAAAATTATAGCATATACCTTTGACTTTTCACTTCATATGACTTAAGAGTTAAGAATTACTACTCTGCTTTTTTCTGCATCTGCATGCGTGTGGAACTCTGTTCTTCCTTAGTTATGACTGACCAAGATAATAAGGTGTCTCGTTTTAATTTCCAAGCACAACTTGGAATGAGTTATGTGATCACTCTGAGAGCCAAGACTAGTCAACTCTGCTTTAGTCCCATTTTCACATATGCATTTCATAACAAGTTTTTTTTGACCTATTTTTGTCTTTGTTTGTATGTCATTTTCCATTTTCCGTTGACAATGTACACCCTGTTCCTATTTTTTGTCAAAAAGATTTAATACAGTGTATATACTATTAATAGTCAAAATTGTTGTACCAAAAAAATTTTAAATAGTCAAAATTGAAATTAAAACACAAATGTCGACACAATAACATCTTAAATTAATTAAAAGATAGTGATAAATTTAGTCACTCTTATCCAAGAATGAATGAACAGCACCTTAAACTTTCATTCAAAAAAACTCTGCCAAAGTGTTGAGAAAAAAATACAGAAGACTCGGAAATACTTTTCCTTTTAATATCTTGATTAATTTTGAAAGTACTAATAAAATCTGATTTTAAAAAATTATTATCACTATTTACAAAGAACAATACTTTTTTTTTAGCTGCTGCGTCATATGTATGAAGTTTTTCCGTCGGGCCGTAGGGTTTCAACTTGTGTATATATATATATATATATATATATATAATAATTAAAGATCGAATTTCTGACAAAATATTTAAAAAGGTCAAATCTTTAAAGTAATTGTGTGATTAGGAGAAACATCGATATTGATATGACAAATTTATTGATATAACTACAGATACAACTTGTGTAAAATTATTGTAAATTTGATAAAGTCATCGTGATATCGAACACATATATACGTGCTTAAGGAAAAAAATATATATTGCATTTCTTTTATATACATGGGCGGTGTTCTTGTTTGAGATGTTAACGAAAACAAACTGATCGGTCAATGCATAAGAGTCTAAGTAAGAAAGAGATTGAAGATGACTTTTTTATGATAAAAAATGATTTTTTTATGTATAAAAATTTGAAGTCAAATATGGTGTAAGTTTCTTTTTTGTATGCTTTTAAAAAAGGTGTGAATGTAGAAAATAGAAAGTAAGTGACAATTACACCAAAAATCAGGATTTTGATGTTTAAATAATAATTTGAAAATTACACCAAAAATAAAAAGTTTGAAGATTTATTTTTCGTCTTCTATAAAAATATTATATTGAAAACCTGTGATATTTTTTACAAGTCATATGTGATTATTTTTTGTCATTAATTAATTAAAAATTGGTAATGAAGTTTTACAAAGTCTTGCATAGTCACCGATCAAACCATTCCTTTTTCTTTTCATTTTTTAAATCAAAGCATTTTTTTTACTAAAAATACAACCAAGCATTCCTCATCATGATGTATGCACCTCACATCATCATGATGTACATACCTGAGTGAGGAAATTATTAATTCTTACAATTATTTAGTATTATTACTGTTTTTTTCTTACTAAACTATTTTTATAAGTTTGATAAAAAAATTATTTTTACATTATTATTCACAACAAGCACGCACATGAAAAAGGGCAAGACAATACACTCTATCAGTATAAGGTTGAAATTCATTTTGTCATATATATGCAATATCCATTTAATCCAAATTGAAATTTTAGAGTCCTAGTAAAATGACATGAGCAAGGATCATATCATTGTATTTTGTCTAATATTGTTACCGTTAATTTAAGTCCTTATGGCTGTATATTCCTGTATCATCATATTCTAAGATATATTTGGCTTTATATTCTTTAATAACTACTAGTTGACCATTCAATATGGATCCAATATGTGACTACGTGCGTATCCTCATGTGGCATGGACAATTTAATTTCAAAAGTCATGTTGTGGTCTCATTCATAATCGATAATATCTTTTGCAAGCAATTTTTGGAGCTGAATAAAATTATATATAATGGATGATAAAACTATCTTTTATACGTATCCATATCCATTAGTTTATCTTAATTAGTAGGGACATTACATTGTATATATAAACGTTGAGTTCGAATTTTGGACATCCTATTATTCATCTTAAAGGTGAATTTTATACTGTAGTTTCTTCTGTCTTTTTTATTTTCTAAAATAATTATTTCAATAAGTGACAAATATAATTATTTTTGTTTTATTTTTACCACTAATATCCGGTCTACTGGACCGCCAATGATATTTCTACCAAATTCAGTGTTAATCATCAATTAACCGATTAACAATTGATTGATGAGACAGATATAATTTTGATACCGGTGAAATGATGCCATTGACATCATGTATCCAAGTTGAGAAATTAAATCCTAAAATCAACAATCCGACTGTCCCTAAACAAACAAACAAACGTAAATTGACATAAACTTCATTTAATTCTTACTAAAATACGTGATTGGTGGTTGCTTGATATCTTGTGGGCTATTTGGTGGTTATGATAGGTAAAAATATGATGAGATATAGAGCTGACGAAGAAAATAATGGCTGCGATTGACTTGTTAAGAAATAAGAAATTGAACATGGCAATTTCAATTATACTGTGTTTGATTTTAAAGTTGTTCATAGTACCTACGGGACAAACTGAGGGCCAAATGAGAGGAAAAAACAGGAATAAGTGGATGAGTTGTTGTTGTCAAATAAATTTTGATATATTTTCATTTAATCCTGACTCAACAAAAATAATGATAAGATATATAGCAGATTAATGCTTATTTTTTGTTCTCATCTATATTTTCTAATTTCTAGCTTATCAATTATCATATCCTTGTTTTGATACCTTGTAAATGAAAACTTACCATTTTTTAAATTTGGTCAACATTTCCAAATACAAATCATCATTATAAAAATGAACTTGCCATTCATTTTCCTTTGAAATATTATATACACTACTAGTATAACCATCTAGATTGATGGAGAAAACATATAGAATATTAATATACTGAATGTGAAAGGTTGGCCATATCGTTCTTCCCCACATGTTACAAGTCAACATTAGCAACAAATTAGGGTGCCACCATTTATTTTCAAGATCTCTATATATTCAATTCAGCAACTTGCTCCATTTCATTTATTTATACACTGACTAGCCACATTACTTACTTCTATAAGTGTCAATTAGTGCTAGCTAGCTATATTGCAATTTTTCTTGCATTCCAAGAAAATGGCACTAGGTAGTTCAATTGGTGTTCATGGTTGGGGAGACATGAAGAGTCTCACCGTCCAGTTTGTCACTGGACGGTGGTTTGTCGTGTTTGCCTCCTTTCTAATCATGGCAGCCGCCGGAGCCACCTACATGTTCGGCTTATACTCCGGCGATATAAAAACAGCACTTGGTTATGACCAAAGCACACTAAACCTCCTTAGTTTTTTCAAAGATTTTGGTAGCAACGTTGGTGTCCTATCAGGACTAATCAATGAACTCTATCCACCTTGGGTAGTTTTAACAATAGGTGCTATTCTCAATTTCTTTGGTTACTTCATGATTTGGTTATCAGTTACCAAAAAAATAGCAACACCAAAAGTTTGGCAAATGTGTCTTTACATTTGTATAGGTGCTAATTCCCAATCTTTTGCAAACACTGGTTCACTTGTTACTTGTGTTAAGAATTTCCCCGAATCTCGCGGCGCGGTTTTGGGAATTCTTAAAGGCTATGTTGGTCTTAGTGGTGCAATTATCACACAACTTTACTCCGCTATTTATTATGATGACACAAAGGCTTTGATTTTGTTTATAGGTTGGCTACCTGCTGCTATTTCTTTCGCTTTTCTTCGTACCATTCGATATATGAAACCTGTTCGACAAGTTAAAGAGCTTAAGGTTTTTTATAATTTCTTGTATATTTCACTTGGTCTTGCTGGATTCTTGTTGGTTATGATCATAATTCAAAAGAAGGTTAGTTTCTCACAAAGTGAATTTGGTGTAAGTGCTGCTGTGGTAATTTTCTTGCTTTTTCTTCCACTAGCTGTTGTTTTTATTGAAGAGAACAAGGTTTGGCAGAGTAAAAAATTTGCTTTGGTTGATCCTTCACCGGTGAAAATAGTAACACAAAGTGAAACTGTTACTGAAACTGAAAAAGAAAAAGTCAACTCTGTTGTTTCAACTCCAAAAAAAGATACAAAATGGTATGAAGATGTGTTCAATCCACCAGCAAGAGGTGAGGATTATACAATACTGCAAGCACTTTTCAGCATAGACATGTTGATACTATTTGTGGCATGTATTTGTGGTGTTGGTGGAACATTGACAGCAATTGATAATCTTGGTCAAATAGGAACATCACTAAGATATCCAAAGAAAAGCATAAGCACTTTTGTGTCATTAGTAAGTATTTGGAATTATCTAGGACGTGTTTTCTCAGGATTTGTTTCAGAACATTTTCTAACAAAGTATCGATTTCCTCGTCCTCTTATGCTTACTTTAACACTCTTTGTCTCTTGTATTGGACATCTTTTGATAGCATTTGATGTTAAAAATGGTCTCTACATAGCTTCTGTGATTATTGGCTTTTGTTTTGGTGCTCAATGGCCATTACTTTTTGCCATAATTTCAGAACTTTTTGGACTTAAATATTATGCAACTTTGTATAATTTTGGAAGTGTAGCAAGTCCACTTGGGTTATATGTTCTTAATGTGAAGATCACTGGTCATTTATATGACAAAGAAGGTACAAGACAATTAGAAGCACTTGGAAAACATAGAATAAAAGGACAACAATTGAATTGTGTTGGTGTTGATTGTTTCAAGTTATCTTTCATTATTATCACAGCTGCTACATTTTTTGGTGCTGTTTTTTCACTTCTTTTGGTGGCTAGAACAAGAAAGTTTTACAAAGGTGACATATACAAGAGATTTAGAGAAGAAGCTATGGTGACAGAAGCTGAAATGTTGGAGAAAAAGAACATGGGAAAGACAGAAGAAGATGCCAAAGTTGGTGAGCAACATGTGGTGACAACTTAGAATCAGGACATATGGATAAGGATGATACTATAGATCATAGATTCATAATTAATTAGTTGTAAACATGAAATTAAAAATGATGTCATACATATTATAAAATATAATATGTAACATTATGTGTGCTAATTTTTGTGTGCCTTGTTGTATACCTTTCATTTTCTTTTGTCACACATTCAAAGTAAAGAAACTTGATTGCATTGTTATAGTATAGTTTAATACTGCCGGTTTGCTTATTTTACTTACATGCACGTTGTTTGTCAATGCCAAGGTTAATGATTTGCTTTAATTTACGATATTGAATATTGATCACTTTCATTTAACTTTTAAAAATAAGCTTTGGTCAATGCTTGTAACACTGAATATACCAATATTTAATAACTCAAATGAACGGCTCAAATTTGTTACTGCGTGAAACAGCGTGAATATGTGACAACAGGTAATCCTAGTCTCTGAATTGACCTATATACTTAATGTCTTACTCCCTCTGTCCTCAAATCTTTGGTTATTTGGATCCTAAAAAATTAAGGAGAGGGAGTAAGATTTTAATGAAAATGTGGTGCTCAACTAATTTTTTTTTTTAAATGTGTTCAAGTCAGTTGTGTTAGTTGGTGGCTGTTGTGACTTTGAGACAACATGTTTGAAAGAATCCATGTAAAGTAATGTATTGGTTCTGTAAATAAAGCAAGACCACTATGGAATCGAAATATATACTCCAATGTTTCAACTCAGAAGTTATGAGTTATTGAGATTGGAACAATCAACAATGGTTCTGTTCCTTTTTAATAGGCAACATGATTATTATAGTAAAATAAAAAAGTTGGCAAGTTGCAATTTGAGGGCATTCAAATTAAGCATGATTCTCAAATAGTACAATCCCTCAGACCATGGAAGAGAGAGCAACAAACAATGTGAGACATTTATAGAACGCGCGGGTGCACCTTGCGAAAAATATTTATATATGGTCATGTGTATTTGATCACTCTATTTAGTCACACTTAATAAAAATACATATTATTTAATTATTTTCGTTTTCTACCTTTTATCAAACTTATCATTGGATTGGTTAGTGAATACCATATCAGCAATACATGCAGGTAAGCAAGGTATATATGTATGGTGAGATCAAGTGCTAGTTGGAGGATAGGTTGTTGCCGAAGTTGTTTCTGCTCAATTGTTAATTACAAAGGCAATATTATAGATTAATGAAATTTTGATGACTTATTTTGTTAATTACAGGAAAGTCTTAAATAGTGGCAGGAAATTGTAAGTTCTATGGCTACAAGATATTTGGCGGTTAGCGGCGGTTCTTGAAGGTCGCAGAACCGGGCATCAGCAGCACCCTATAGCGACGATTTTTCGAACTATCACACAAATTGTTGCAATTGATTTTGGGTCAATTAGTGTAAACCGTCGGGAATTGAAAAATTGGAAGGAAGTTACTTATGCCTTTCGCGGCGGTTCAAACCGTCACAATTGATTTAGCGTCAGTTTGTTGCTTAAACTTAAGTTGAACTGAAATGGGAAAAGATGAAAATGGTACCTAAAATAAGTTAAATAACTGAAATAGGAAGGAAAAAAAAAGATTTCATTTGTGTAATTTTGCTTTATAAATATGTCAAACTTCATTTTTAGTCCATGTGCAATATTTCAAAATTTTAAAATTGTTCCCACAAATTTTACTAATTTAAATTTTAATGTTCTCTATAAATATCTCAATTTTTTTTGGCCATATAAAAGATAGAAACAAGTTTCGGTACCCCAAATATTTAAATCAACTCATAGGTATCATTCAAAATTTTGATTTTTTTTCTGCGGTCATTTTTAGTGCATTATATAAATCTCTCTTGCAAAAAGTTAACTTGTTTAAGGGTTAAGCCACTAGGTTTGGTCTAGTGGTGGGGAGTTTGAGCAGTAAGCTAGAGGTGCCGGGTTCAATCCTAAGCTCCATTGTAACAAAAAAAAATTGTTTAAGGGTTAAATAAGTTTTTTTCCTTATAAATATCTCAAACTTCGTTTTTCATCTATATAAAAAATTTAAGCAAATTTTTGCCCCTTAAATATTTTTTGTTACGACTTTTGGTCCCTATTTTTTTGTCAACTCATGTATACTCTTCACATTTTTTAATGTTATTATAATAATCTCTCCAAAAACAAATTTAGATTTTTTAACTCCTTATAAATATCTTAAACTTTGTTTTTAGTCCTATAAAAATTTCTACAAACTTTTAAAAATGTTACCACAAATTTTACTATTTTAAATTTAAATGTTCCCTACAAATATCTCAAATTTCTTTTTTTATGTCCCTATAAAAAAAAAAATTAACAAGTTTTGGTCCATTAATTTTGTCTGTCATGACTTTTGGTCAAGGGTTAAATAATTTTTTTGTCCCTATAGATATCTCAAATGTTGTTTTTGGTTCCTATACAAAATTTGAGCAAATTTCGGTCCATCAAATATTTTTCGCCATAATTTTAGGTCCATGCTTTTAAATCGACTCATTGTATCATTTGAAATTTTGAATTTTTTTTCCGCGGACATGTTTCGCACATTATAGTAATCTATCTAGGAAAAGGGTTTTTTTTTTGTTGGGCGAATCTAGCAAAATGTTAACTTATTTAAAAAGTATATGAATTAAATACGAATTTATATATTTTTTTAAATGTTTCCGCGGTCATGTTTAATAACTACTATGTACACAGAGAATAAGTTATTGCCGATGAAAATTGTTAATATATCAAAAAAATTATTATAAATGTAAATATTTCTTAATCATATTCGTAAACTTTAATGTTTTGTAATATTATTAATTCAAATAAACATACTAACCGAAAAAAGAATTCAAATAAACATGCAATAAAACAAATACGAGACATATATCTGCAAGTCTGCAGATGTATATTAAAACTCATATTACTACTCCCTCTGTTTTAAAATGATAGAAAAACAGTTATCAAACATATTATCATAAGTAATCTTACCTCACCGTAGATAGATACTATCTTCATATACCAAACAATAATTTTGCAATGACGAATAAATTTGGTAACAGGACTAATTTCACACTATACAATATTCGCTATACATGCCGCGACCCGTGTGTACGCTCGGGTATTTTGCTAGTTAAAATTAAAAATGAATGCTCAACCATTCTGCTTTCATTGAAATTTAAAGGATCTTTTAGATGTGCCGCTCTGTTTTAAAATGACTATTTTCTTTTACAAATATATAAAGACAAATGTTAGCATATAAGATGTTATCAGTGTTTTCTCCAAATTTCATCTCCACCCCTAATGCTTCCTGTGATGTTTTTTTTTACAGTTTTACCATCATGTATTGCTGATCCATATATTTACTGAAATGTAAACTCTACACTTTTTGAAATGTCTTTCTCTCCAACATTTCAGCTTCTGTCACCAAAGCTTCTTCTCTGTATCTCTTGTATATGTCACCTTTGTAAAACTTTCTTGTCCTAACCACCAAAAGAAGTGAAAAAACAGCACCAAACAATGTAGCAGCTGTAATAATAATGAAAGATAACTTGAAACAATCAACACCAACACAATTCAATTGTTGTCCTTCTTTTCTCTTTAGTCCAAGTGCTTCTAATTGTTTTGTACCTTCTTTGTCATAATAATGACCAGTGATTCTCACATTAAGAACATATAACCCAAGTGGACATGCAACACTTCCGAAATTATACAAAGTTGCATAATATTTAAGTCCAAAAAGTTCTGAAATTATAGCAAAAAGTAATGGCCATTGAGCACCAAAACAAAATCCAATAATCACTGAAGCTATGTAGAGACCATTTTTAACATCAAATGCTATCAAAAGATGTCCAAAACAAGAGACAAAGAGTGTTAAACTAAGCATAAGAGGACGAGGAAATCGATACTTTGTTAGAAAATGTTCTGAAACAAATCCTGAGAAAACACGTCCTAGATAATTCCAAATACTTACTAATGACACAAAAGTGCTTATACTTTTCTTTGAATATCTAAGTGATGTTCCTATCTGACCAAGATTATCAATTGCTGTCAATGTTCCACCAACACCAAAAATACATGCTACAAATAGTATCAACATGTCTATGCTGAAAAGTGCTTGTAGTATTGTATAATCCTCACCTCTTTCTGGTGGATTAAACACATCTTCATACCATTTCGGATCTTTTTTTGGCGCTGAATCTGAAACAACAGGGCTGACTTTTTCTTTTTCAGTTTGTGTTACTATTTTCACAGGTGAAGGATCAACCAAAGCTAATTTTTTATTCTGCCAAATCTTGTTCTCTTCGTTAAAAACAACAATAAGTGGAAGAAAAAGGCAGATAATTACCACAGCAGCACTTACACCAAACTCACTCTGTGAGAAACTAACATTCTTTTGAATTATGATCATAACCAACAAAAAACCAGCAAGACCAAGTGAAATATACAAGAAATTATAAAAAACCTTAAGTTCGTTAACTTGTCGAACAGGTTTCATATATCGAATGGTTGGAAGAAAAGCAAAAGTAATAGCAGCAGGGAGCCAACTTATAAACAAAATCAAAGCCTTTGTATCATCATAATAAATAGCATAGTAAAGTTGTGTGATAATTGCACCACTAAGACCAACATAGCCTTTAAGAATTCCCAAAACCGCGCCGCGAGATTCGGGGAAATTCTTAACACAAGTAACAAGTGAACCGGTGTTTGCAAAAGATGTAGAATTAGCACCTATGCAAATGTATAGACACATTTGCCAAACTTTTGGTGTTGCTATTTTTTTGGTAACTGATAACCAAATCATGAAGTAACCAAAAAAATTGAGAATAGCACCTATTGCTAAAACTACCCAAGGTGGATAAATTTCATTGATTAGTCCTGAAATGACACCAACGTTGGTACCAAAATCTTTGAAAAAACTAAGGAGGTTTAGTGTGCTTTGGTCATAACCAAGTGCTGTTTTTATGTCGCTGGAGTATAAGCCGAACATGTAGGTGGTTCCCGCAGTTAAAATGACTAGAAAGGAGGCAAACACGAAGAACCACCGTCCAGTGACAAACTGGACGGTGAAACTCTTCATGTCTCCCCAACCTTGAACACCAATTGAACTACCTCCTACCATTTTCTTGGAATGCAAGAAAAATTGCAATATAGCTAGCTTGTTTTCACTTATTGACACTTATAGAGAAGTAAGTAATAATGTGGCTAGTGTATAAATGTTGGTAAAAATAGAAGAGAGAAAAAAAGGAGAAATTAAAGGAAATTGAAAAAGGAAGGTCTATAGCAATTGAAGGACGGAAAGTATGGAGAAAGAATGAGACAAATTCTCTTTAATTTTAACCATTTATTTTTCCTTCTTTTTGGCTCTGAAAGCAGTGTCTATTTCATTTCTAAGAACAAGTGCAAAGCGTTATAATCCAAGTAGAAGTAAGACATCCAAGAAAGAGAGAGTGAAAATTCCAGTAAAGGAATTTTTTAAGAAATTTTTTGATAGCTAGAAATATTTTTTGGATGCAACTAAGTTGTGAATTTTGTGAGAGTAGTTTTCATAAATACTTTGTATATTTCATTATTATTGTTATTATTATTAATATTAGTGTGCTTTCGTGTTATTTTGTTCTTCCACAAATCTGGTAATGTGGTCAAAAAATTGCGTAGTTTTCTAACAACTAGTATAAAGTCTGTTGGTTGTTTTTGCTAATTTTTCTAAGGAGTGTATTAATCACGTAGTTGTAAATAGTAACTTTTGTGAATAGTGCAAAATTTGGCTGGTGTTACCAATTTTTCACATAAGTATTCTAAAGCATGGTAAAAGATGCACATGTCTCGGAACCCAGACACTTTAAGCATACTAAAAAAACAAATGACAAAATTAATGACTAGATAGGATAACTTTTTAAATTTTTAAAGCATTAAGTGCACAATTTATAAGATAAAATTTTCATATTGATACCTTTAACTAGTGCTCAGAGACATTGTTTAACATTTTCCAAGTATTATGTTGACTTTATGTTGTAATCTCAGCAATACAATAATCCAGTGACCAGAAGGATGCAGTAGGGGCAGCTGAAGAGAATTTCGCTGCCGTAGATCCATATCAATTGTGGAGGACGGATTGTATGGACATAACCAAAAATTGACATTTTAGATTTATTGAAAAAATGATAAATCTAGTAGTCAACTTAAATTCTTTTTTTCGATTAATCTGAAAAGTTACCAATGGAATTGATTACAACAAATTAAAATTTCAAATTAAAACACTAGTAAGTTCCAGTTCACAAATTCCTTCACTTGCCATGCTGATTGCTGTGTTCAAGCAACTTTGGACTTATGAGGCTGGTTGGACAGAAAATGTGTAAATTGCATGTCGGTGAAATAAATTTATGTTCACGGACGGCTATATAGAAAAAGACAAACACTATCAGCTTACCAACAAAACAATACAGTGTTTATTCTCTGCTTCATCAAACAGACAAAATATCAGTTTCATACCTATCTGCGAGAACAGATCCACCGTAGTGACATTACTCTATAGTGTGATCCCAGCCATTTATTTATTATAATAATTTTGAGTTGTTAAAGTCAAATAACAGAATTTTAAACACCGTAGATATTCACCGCTTCGGCGCTTCGTTTGCAGTGAAATTTACAATCAAGAGAATTTTCTCTCTATCCGTATGTAGTATAGATTTTCTTAAGACAATACTACGACCTTATTAATTCTTTAGGCCAAATGTGTTTTGCACTTGTGTAAGCTGTTTGTAACAAGTCGGTCTTTTGAGATTTTTTTAATAAATTGATTAAAAATTAAGTCATGAAATGTTTGCACCAGCCTTTAATCCTAAAAAGTAAATAAGTTGTTAGGCCAGTAAATAAATAAGTTGTGAGCTAAGAATCACAATTTAATTTTAGCTGAATTCTCGTCAAATTGTCTAATGTAAGATAGTTGAATCTTTCTCAAATTTTTAGAGAGGTTCAGAAATGTCGTATGAGTATTAAATATGGCTAAAGTTAAGTGAAATTTAACAAGGCACTTTATTCGTGTTTTATGTTTATAGCGTCATTAATTGAAGAGACTATTTACATAAAGACATGCTCTTCAAAGGAGATGCACATGTGAATAGAGGAAAGGAAATGGAGTGAAAAGGTGTTCATACTTCCAATAATAGGAACAATCACACACTAGATTTGAGATATTGAAATGTACTCCGCTTTAGATTTTAAGTTTGATTTTTTCTAGATAGATCAAATAAAAAAGTCATTGAAAACTCACACACAAAAAAAAGTGATCGATGTTCGAACCTTAGTTATGACATGTGACACTATTAATTTTGACATTTCTGTTTATGACTAATTCTTTTGATGTTACTTGTTGTATTGAGTCAATTTATATAGAATAGAAATTGTGACTATAAATAGTCCTACTAGTGAAAGTCCTTTAAATTAATTGTTAATACTCTCAGACTTGTTAAATATACTAAAAATATAAATTAAAAAAAACGTTAATACTAAAAAGATAATATTTTATAATTTTAAAATATCACATGCACAATTTTTAAGATACAACACAGTTTAACATTTTCATTAATTAATATTTGAATGGTCTGGAATCTTAAAAGAAGAAAAATATTGGACTTTGGCCAACCATATAAATCAACTCCGGAACAATTACTCCACTTCTTAAATACTATAAGTCTATTATGATGATGATAAATGTTGACCAAAATAAAGTTGGCTAATAAATTTGTCCCTACCAACAAGGTTGCAGGAAAGATTTTTCTTCCTCTAGTAGCATCACCCACCGTGGTGATTTTTGTAACTACATGGTCCCAGTTCCCATGACTAATAAACAAACTGAAGCCGAAAAACTATGGTCCCTCCCTCTAACTCTAAGACAAGTCAACTAAAGAGTCTCTATACATGGATATGGATTCCCATCGATTGGGGGAGTTTCCTCTTACTAACAAATCTTCATTATACTACTACTTTTCACATTAAATATTACTACTACTATTCAATCAAATATTTGTCGACTCAATTTCATAATGAAATTTACATATTGGTTTTCTCTACATTATCTTTTAAAAATTGCAACAATCAATAAGCAAATTTGGATGTGAAATATAGAATACAACTTATTTTATAAGTATTGTATGCAAATTTACTTATACGATGATTTGTTCTTGTTACTCCTTAATAGTTGAATAAATACTTCAAATTCTTTAAGAGATAATATATGGAAAAAGATTTTATGCAGTTAACACAATAATTGACTAAGACTGTTCAATCTAAAATGAACGATTGATATCTTAAACTTTAAAGAATTATAAAAATATGTGCTACATAATAATTAGGTCCATTCAATTATAGATCAACGGACAAGATCTAAGTATCAAGCGACGAAATCAGATTCAATGCAGTCGTGACTGCATGCAGTCAACGATTGTGAACCGTCTTATCAAAATCAAACGGTTTATGTTTTAAGTTATTTTTTGTTTTATTTTAATATAAAATTCTGACTTGACATCTGAACTGTCCGATCGTGATCGTACGACCTATAATTACCGACTGCACGACTGCATCTAATGATAAATTTACTAAATCCAGATCCTCAAACAAGCGACAGATCCATCATAGATGCATGAGCTTAATTATAAAAAACATACTTTTCAGAACAACATTAAATACTAATTTGGAAAAACAATACGTATTGAGTTGAAAAATATTCAAGTATGATTATTTTATTTCTAAAAAATGCTATTGAATGCTAACGAATGTCCCTTTATTACTCTTTAAATATTCCATTTAAATAATTATTTATTTAAAAAATGAAACATTTTAATTTTCAATGCATCAACTTCACACATTTTCATAAAAATTTATTATTTAAGACGAGAGTGGCCTAGGGAACTCGTTAACAAGACACTTTGTTTTTTTTGTACAAAAGACACTTTGTTTTTTTACTAATCAAGAATCACTATTTATTTAGTTTATTTTTATTTTTTGGTAAAGACCATTTATTTAGTTTAAATATTGGTAAAAATATTTTTTTTATGACATGTCTTAGTTTGAATTTTTTTTAATGAGAATTTTAGTTTGAATTGAACTCACATGAAAGGGAGAAATTTGTTGGTTATTTTTTGTTTCACAAATTCTCAAATTTTGGCATCAAAGTATGAAATTCCTTACTTCGTCGCATTACAAATGGATGCACTCTCTTGTATTATCCTTGCTTTGTACTACGTGTGCACTACTAACAGCTCTATTTTTATTTTTTTTGTTTACTTCCTATTAATCCCTGCTTTTAAGAAAGAGATCCTAGTCCAAAATTTTGTATTATTCGATAATTCCACATAAAATTATTTTTTTCACATGTTAAAAATTTAAAATAGTTTGTACAAAAATTTCTGTATTCTATATTAAATGTGTAAATTTTTTATAAATAAATTTTTTTTTTTAATATGAAATTACTACTTTTAGTTGCTTTAATATGTGCAATATCATAAATGTTAAACAAACGTATATAATTTTATCCGTCAAATATTATTTCTGTTAAAGTTAATTTTGGTTGGTACATAAAAAGAGCAAAACCCAATTTTAGAGGTTATTTTATTTGTCTCATAAATACATATGAGATTGAAAAGAGATTTGAATCCCCTACATTCACCTATATTCATTTATATTTAGTAAGTTGCTGAGGGATTTGGATTCTCTACCTTCAAAATTTCTAAATTCACCTACATTTAGTTTATTTTTAAGGTCAAATTTGTCTTTACACCTATCATGTTATCTCTATTCATTATCTCTCATAACACTTTTACACTAAATGGAAGTGAATTTAAGATTTTTGAATGTAGAGAATCCAAATCTGTTGCGGAGATATTTTATAGGAGTACATTGGAATCCACAATTTTTTTTTATCATATGTAAATATTATTTTATATAGAATATAGTCTAGTTTTTTTTGGTTAAAATAATAAATTATTTTATATAAAACAATAATATAAATGCAAAAAAAATATCGGTAGAACGTTATCCAGTTTATGGTTGTATGAAATTCTGACTCCAGATAATTCAATTACATATACATGTATATCAATATCATGACATTGACAGCCAATGAATTAATTTATATGAGCATTTTCCAGTTAGCAAAGTAGTATATTGTAACTAAGTTGGTCTAATAGTGATTGTCGCTGGACTTTGTAGTAAGGACTATGGTTCGATTCCGTAATTCCAATTGGGAGGGGATTGAAACTATTTAATGACAGAACTGACTCTTGAACTAGATTAGGCGGTCAAGTGGACCGGATACTGGTAGTAAAAAAAAAAAAAAGAGTATATTGTACTTTTGTAAAAATAAAAACTCTTGCCTATATAATGATTGGCACACTAACACTACCTAGCTCACACATCTTCAAATTCTGCTACCATCATCACTGTAACAAAAATGGTGGTTGAAGGTGTTGGAAGCACTATGGGGTTATCAGAAAAGAAAAACCTCATAATCCAAGTCATCACAGGACGGTGGTTTGTGGTGTTTGCTTCCTTTCTAATCATGTCAGCTTCTGGAGCCACCTACATGTTTGGTCTATATTCTGGTACCATAAAACAAGCCTTAGGCTATGACCAAACAACTCTTAACCTTCTTAGTTTCTTCAAAGACTTAGGTGGTAACCTTGGTATTTTCTCTGGTTTAATCAATGAAATAACACCACCTTATGTTGTTCTTGCAATTGGTTCTGTTCTTAATTTTTTTGGTTATTTCATGATTTGGTTAGCAGTGACTAAAAAAATATCAAAACCAAAAGTTTGGCAAATGTGTCTTTATATTTGTATAGGTGCTAATTCTCAGTCTTTTTCAAATACTGGTTCACTTGTTACTTGTGTTAAGAATTTCCCCGAAACACGCGGCGTTGTTTTGGGGATTTTGAAAGGTTATGTTGGTCTTAGTGGTGCTATTATCACACAACTTTATTATGCTATTTATTTTAATGATCCAAAAGCTTTGATTTTACTCATTGCTTGGCTTCCAGCTGCAATTTCCTTTCTTTTTCTTCGAACCGTTCGATATATGAAACCGGTTAGACAGACCAATGAACTTAGTGTTTTCTATAAGTTTTTGTATACTTCACTTTCTCTAGCTGGTTTTTTATTGGTTATGATCATACTACAAAACAAATTGTCTTTTAAACAAAGTGAGTATATTGGAAGTGCTTCTATAGTGCTTATTTTATTGTTCCTACCTCTTGCCGTTGTTTTTGTTGAACAGAAAAAGATTTATACAAGTCAAAAACTTGCATTTGTCGATCCATTTTCGGTTAAAATAGTAACCGATCAAGGAGCGAAAAATGGTGAAAACAATGCAATGGTTAGTGTTGAAGAAAAAGAAACTAGATGGTGGCAAAATATTTTTAGTCCACCAGAAAAAGGTGAAGATTTTACAATACTTCAAGCACTTTTCAGCATAGATATGATATTGTTATTTTTTGCTGGTACTTGTGGTGTTGGTGGAACATTAACAGCAATTGATAATTTGGGTCAAATTGGAACATCACTTGGATATCCAAAAAAAAGTATAAGCACATTTGTTTCATTAGTGAGTATTTGGAACTACCTAGGAAGAGTTTTCTCAGGTTTTGTTTCAGAACATGTTTTAACAAAATACAAATTTCCAAGACCACTTATGTTAACATTAACTCTGTTTTTATCTTGTGTCGGTCACTTATTAATAGCCTTTGATGTTAAAAATGGTCTCTATTTTGCTTCAGTAATCATTGGTTTTTGTTTTGGTGCACAATGGCCATTAGTTTTTGCCATAATTTCGGAGTTATTTGGTTTGAAATATTATTCAACTTTGTACAACTTTGGTGGGGTAGCTAGTCCAATTGGACTATATTTTCTTAATGTTAGGGTCACTGGTCATTTATATGACAAAGAAGCTAAAAGGCAATTGGTTGAAAGAGGAGTACCAAGAAAATTGGGTGAGGAATTGAATTGTGTAGGAGCAAGTTGCTACAAATTGTCTTTCATTATTATCACTGCAGCTACTTTGATTGGTGCCTTTGTTTCTCTTATTTTGGTGGCTAGAACTATTCAGTTTTATAAAGGTGATATATACAAGAGGTACCGATCCGAACCGGTGGAAGTTGAAGGCGATACGGCTGAGATGAAGGTTGTCCAAAATGGTGGTGAGAGAGTACAAGATGAAGCCAAAGCTACATAGAAGTAGTAATTAGGCTTCATTATTTTGGTATATAGTTGAAGTTGAAGTTGATTTTTATTATTTTGGTAACAAAATACATTAATGTATTTGATTGGTGTTTATTTATTATAAGTAAATTCCACAACCACTAGGACAAAGACTAGGATGAAAAAAGTAAATCCAGTCCATTTTTTTGTCTCTAGGCCCACATTTTTTCTATTTTCCATACCCATCTTTCAATGTACTCATGTGATAAATATCAATTATAAATATCTAATTTTGGCTGTGTATAAATTTTGTCCGTGTGTCTAACTTTGGCATTTGCTTGTGTTCAAGATTTTGCTATCTCAGCTGCGTGTTTGGTTTGGCATTTTCTGGCAAATTGTTTGTTACTAGTACTTGTTTAAAGTAAAATTAATAATGATGCATCCAATTGGATTGGAGATACTAAAAAAGAGCTATTATCACATGTAAAGAATGCAAAATAAGATTTTCTGCTATTCTAGTTTTGTTACTTGTAAGCAACCCATGTGATGTGAGTATGTATTACTCCTACACTAAATAATGAAATTCTATAAAGTAACCATCTACAAATTTTCATTCTATAAAAAACACCTACTCTATTCATTTTTATTTGGTAGAGTCGAGAATTGCTCCAATTAGATTGAAATGTTCGTTAAATTGATATTTATAGAGAAGCAAATTGGTGTCCTGATGTGTAAGGCTACTATGATTGTTCATCGTCTTGTATTGATTTGGTTAGGTGTTAATTGATTATTTTAGAGACATGTTCTTTTGTCATTTAATTTCTTTATAGTAGTTTCTTTTTCTTTTCAGCTTTGACCCATTTTTTACCCCAAAAGAAAATAGGTACTATACTTTTTCATTTTATTGCATTTTTTTTTTGGTTCTAGATGAAGTGGTACTCCACTGAAATTAAACTCACAAATAATTGTGAGATCCCGGGTTCGAACCGGGGTCACGACGTCCGGCCTAACAATTTCGACATTTTTGTCAGTTGAGCTAGGACTTATGGGACATTTTATTGCATATATTTATTCATGTACTTGTGTTTACAACTACAACAAAAAACCAAGGTAAGGAATGGACGGAGCATTAATCCATTTTATAAATAAAAATAAATAAAAAATAATCGTGCACCATACAAATTTACTAAAATATCCCGTTTGTTATTTAGGTAACAAATTTTATTTGTCACTTAAGTAACGAACGCTATAAAAGTGAGAAAATTTCATGTTAGGAGAGCGTTTTTTCTCAAAATTCTCATTTTTATAACGTCCGTCACCCACTACTTAAGTAACATGTGTTATAAAAATGAGAAATTTCATGTTAGGTGGAATTTTTTTCCTCAAAATTTCTCATTTTTATAACATTCGCTACTTAATTAGCGAAATAGTAAAAATGGAAACGGGTAGAGCGCGCGAGAAACTGGCAGAGCGACAAAGGTAAATCTCAACAATTTGAAGCTCAAGTGGGTTTAGACACCTCTATTATGCCCGAGTGATTTTATGGGCTGGGCCTGACTCTTTTATAAAGCACTCAAAGGCCCAAGGGCTTCATTGCCACTGTACTTGAAAATGCCACGTTGACCATTTTGTTTCTCTCTCTAACAAATTTACTTTCCTTTCTATTTTTTTCCCACACATAACAATTTCATTTCTGAATTCTCGGTCTTCACACTAACTCACTCCCTCACTCTTCTTCATCTCTCTTTCTCTCTCTGCATGCAATTTCCGTTGATCTCATTTCGCCGGAAATGACGAAAGCAGATGCAAATTCAAAAGGTAAAGCTCCCGCCGGTAAAGATTCCTCCGGCAAACGCAAGGTCAGTTACGACGAAGACAAAACAGGCAAGAAGAGAAATCGAGGTGTCGTTCAGTTCTTCGAAGATGAAGCCGCCGACGATAGCGAAGACGACAGTGACGACTTCAGTGATTTCAGCGAAGGTACAACGTTCATAATCCCTTCTCAATTTCTCCTTCATTTTTTACTCACAAATCTTAGGGTTTCAGTTTCATCTACATTTTACCGTTTCGTTCAATTTTTCGTCTCGTTTTTGTTTTATTGCTTTCTATTTTCGTTTTTTCATCATTAGAAATTCTAGTTGTATTGTATCGTAAAAGGTGTTATGTTTTTTGAAAATGTGGTGTTTAGGTTATGAAGATGAATTTGATACTTTGTCAGCAATGAACGAACCACCACCTAAGGGTCAGAGTAGCACTCCATTTGTTCCTAAACAGGAACTTGTTGATGAAGAAGAATTTGATAGATTGATGGAAGAACGTGTTAATTCTACCTACTTTCGTTTTGCTGGAGATGAGTTTGAGGACAAACCTATGGAGGATAATTCTTTACATCATGCTCTTCAGGAATCAATTCCAACTATATGGAAAGTCAAATGCACTGTATGCAAACTAAAACACGATTTTTACTGATTTTGCTAACTATAGTTTCGAGTGTTACATTCGTAGTTTTTTGGGTGGTTCTTTATTTCATTCGTTGATAAGCTTTGTTTGCCGTAGGTTGGGCGTGAGAGGCTTTCAGCTATCTGTTTGATGCAGAAGTTTGTTCATCTGAAATCGCTGGATACTAAATTGCAGATAATATCTGCCTTTGCTGTAGATCATGTGAAAGGTTCCATATACATTGAAGCTGAAAGACAATATGATATAAATCAGGTAGCTTCAGTAATGGGGCTTTGGTTGGTTTATAGATGTCTGTTGTTACTAGAGAAATGTTTCTGCGGCTGGCTAAATCTGTTTTCATTTGTTACTAACGTGTAATTTCAGGCATGTTATGGGATTAATGGTATCTATGCTACTCGAGTGCAACCTGTTCCGAGAAATGAAGTTTTTCATCTGTTCTCTGTTAAAATAAAGAAACCTGAAATTTCTGAGGGCATGTGGGCTCGCGTAAAAGGTGGTATTTACAAGGGGGACTTAGCACAGGTATTACATGAGAATCGATGTTGAGTTTTCATTTGCTATCCAACTTGTGAAATGCTTATTTCTTTTATCTATTATTGTTTATTGTCAGGTTGTGGCAGTGAATAATACGAGCAAAAAAGTTACCGTGAAGCTTATTCCAAGAATTGACCTACAAGTTTTGGCTGCCAAATTTGTAATCTACGTTTACATGATTTTCTCTGCTTTTTCCTTTCTATTTACTGAAGTTCATCTGCTAGCTATTATGCCTGTTTTCCTTCAGTTATTATTTGTACAAATAGATGCTAAAGAACTAAAGAGGATCCACATTTTTTGTTTCCATTCGTGGAAAATAAGACTAGAGACTAGTACAGCTATTTGCATTGATAAAAAAATTATACCCGCACCCTGCATTTGGTAGGTCATGATGGTTGGTGTCAAAATCACATTTACTCAAGAATTTTGCAACTCTATCTTTTTTCTTCCCTTGGGATATTTTCTTCAACTTTGACCTTTCAATATGATATGTTATGGGAACTATTGTACGCATTAAATTAGATCGAGGAAACTACTACAATTGGGGTCAGACATGTAATTAGACTCCATTGAAAATTTATTCTTTGTTTTAGCTTTAATTACATAAGATCATAAGAGTTGTAGGTAATCTAAATATTGTAAGATAAACCTTACCATTGTACCATCAAAGTAAGGCCGACTTGTATTAATGTTCATGTCCCGGATTTATACGAATTCTAATTTTTACAGACTGCTCTTTTGACTTCTTCGTTCATATCCTATGGTTGTAGACTGTACATGTAGACAAGACATTCATTGATATATATATTTTTTTCTCATTGTTGTAGGGTGGAGGATGTCGCCAAAAAACTGCGGTACCAGCACCGAGATTAATCAGCTCCAGTGAACTTGAGTAATATTGCATATTCTCATATATTTTTATGTTTTTATTTTGGACGGTTTGTCTGATGGGATTGATTTCCAATGACTGCAGGGAGTTTCGACCTCTGATCCAAATTAAACACGACCGGGAAACTGGCAAGGTTTTTCAGGTTCTTGACGGCTTGCAGCTCAAGGATGGATATTTATACAAGAAAGTATCTCCAGAGTCATTAAGTTTTTGGGGTGTTGTTCCCACTGAAGATGAGATATCGAAGTTTGGGTCTTCCGAAAACAATGAATCAAATGATATGGAGTGGCTTTCTAATATTTATGGTGACACAAAGAAAAAACGGGTTATAACAGCCGACAAGGGCGATGGCAAAGGAGAGGGCTCATCAGGATTGGGTGCAGGAAATGAATTTGAATTATTTGCTCTTGTGATGTTTCGGTAAGTTTTTTTTAACCTTGGCATTCATGTATAACTTGGTATAACTTGGCATTCATATATATATATATATAGAACGCACACGCAGATGTGCGGTGCACGCATGCACATCCTGCAGATTGTTGATTTTCATGCCTGACAGCTTTGCCATTGCAGCAAAAAGGACTTCGGTGTTATAATAAGCACAGATAAAGATGGTACCTACAAGGTACAGTATTCAGCTTATGCAGTATCATTTGTTTGCCTTTGATTTTGAGTGTCTGGTGCTTTTTTATAGTTATATTATAGCTTTCCCGTCTGTTGTAGATTCTAAAAGAGACTTCAGAAGGGCCTGTTGCTGTGACTGTTCAAAAAAACGAAATAAAAAGTGCACTGTGCGATCTGAAACTTAGTGCCCAGGACCTGAACAAGAAGACTATAGTCGTTAATGATAACGTTAAGGTTCTGAAGGGTCCATCCCAGGTCCGATGCTTATTTCTGAATGAACTTTTGTAGTATGTTTTAATCTTGGCACACTCTTCTCGTTATTTTTAAAACTATTTTGTGTCATTTTGCAGGGTAAACAAGGCATTGTTAGATATATCTATCAAGGGACTGTCTTTCTATATGATGGAAATGAGGAAGAAAATAGTGGATACATCACAGCTAAAGCTATTATGTGTGAGAAAGTCAAGCTTGCCGTTGGTGATTTCAGCGGAACTGGAAAGGTCTAACATCATTTCTAGTACCCTGCTTGATTACAATCACTGAGAACTTGTGCGGAGTTTTGATTTTTTACTCATTGATTTATACTCAGGATAGTGAACCAGGTCCTTTAGTGTTTGATGACCAACCATCATCACCAAGGTCACCTCTGTCACCAAAGAAACCATGGCAAGCAAGAGAAAGTGATCGTGAATGTATGTAAAGATGCCCTACTCCTAAACGTTTTTTTAGCTGTTGATATAGTACACATGTAATTAATTTTCATCTATGCAATAATTGTGTATGCAGTTAACCGTGGGGACAGTGATAGCTTATTTGCTATTGGCCAGACCTTGAGAATTAGGATAGGTCCTTTAAAGGGTTACCTCTGCCGTGTCACTGGCATACGTCGCTCTGATGTTACTGTGAAACTAGATTCTCAGCAAAAGTTTCTTACAGGTATGTTTATGGTGGTCTTACACTTGATTCTTTGAATATCAAATTATCATAATTTATGACAATGTCCATCAACTTGTTATCATTCAGTTAAATCTGAGCACCTTTCTGTGGTTCAAGGGAAGAATACCGCTGTGTCAGCAAGGTATTTCTGACAATGACAGCTGTGATTTCCATAACTACTTATGTGTTACTGCTTGTTTTGTCTCTTTGCGAACGTTGTTATGAGTTGCTTTATGTTTCTTATATCAGCAGTGATCCAGATTCGAGTTCAGCGAACCCATTTGATTTGCTGGGGGCTGAAGGCAGCTCTGGAGGTGCGAATCCTTTTGTTTTTCAAATTTATTGGCATTTCCTTATCCTTTGCTGTACTCTGTTTGCAATTAATGTTTTGTTAAGATTTACATCTTTTCAATTGGAAAGGTTGGTTGAATAATAATGCGGGAACATCCACTGGAGGCGGTGGATGGAATACTGCTGGAGAAACGGCAGCTGAAAGGTATATATTTATATTTCATACTGATAGTTAATCTTTGATTTTATCTGCTCTATATACAATTAACTTAATTATTCTTGATGGCTTCAATCGTCAAAAGGAATGTTCACATTATATCTAGATATTGTTCGGTAATCTTTAACACATTGTTTCATATGGTGGATGGTGGTTTATAATGGATGGCCAAAACTTTGCCATATTAACTTGGGATTGTGACCTACGCCACCGCCATGGTGGGGTGGGGTTTCTCAAAATCCGCCACACCGTTCCACCATAGCTGCTATTAACAACACTGCATGAATATCATCAAACAAAATTTAAATGGTAAGCTCATGTCTATGAAAATGGAGGCAGACAAGGAACATATTCCACAGTATGGCACAAATGGAAACACAGCAGAGGCATCTATGTGTCAACATTCATAAATAAACGCATCTCTATTTGAGATATACAAATATGGTTATTAAATATTTACTAATACTAAGAAAACATAATAATTAAAGATATACAAATATGGTTATTAAATATTTACTAATACTAAGAAAACATAACTAAATTATTTTAGATGCGAGAGCACTGTCTTTCTGATACGGAACAGTCTCTTTTAGAAGAGTCCCTAATTGATATATGACGAGATTATAGCGCATATTTGTATTGTTTTTAAAACAGGCATGATAATTATTATTGCCAAGACAATCTTTTTTTCTTCTTATTTTACTTTTCAATCTGCAGTTTATTGCTCTTCTTTTGTTTCCTCTCTTGACTTATGGTAATGTTTTTGCAGGAGTGCATGGGGTAACTCTTCGGCTCCAAGTTCTGTGGTATGTCTTGCACTGTGGCCATAAAATACTGTGCACACTTTTATTCCCCATTTGCCTCTTTCCTGTCTCTCTAGGGTATTAGTTGTTATTTTACTGCATTTTTAATCGCATGTCAATATATTTTTGTGGTTGCTGCAGCCAGGGTCTACCTCGGATCCCCTCTGTTCTGAGGGTAATGCCGAAGATAATGCCTGGGGCACTAAAAATACTTCAACTCCGAAGCCCTCATGGGGTGCTGCTACAAACACAGGAACCACATCTGAGCCAGAACAGTCTGGTGGCTGGGGAACAGGTGGAGGTAGCTCGGGTCAGGCAGAGGTTAACGACGGTCAGAGTACTGCTTGGGGCGCTAAGAGTACTTCAACTCCAAAGCCCTCATGGGGTGCTGCAGCGAACACGGGAACCACATCTGAGCCAGAACAGTCTGGTGGCTGGGGAAAAGGTGGAGGTAGCTCGGGTCAGGCAGAGGTTAACGACGGTCAGAGTACTGCCTGGGGTGCTAAAAGTTCTTTGACTCCAAAGCCTTCATGGGGTGCTGCAGCGAACACGGGAACCACATCTGAGCCAGAACAGTCTGGTGGCTGGGGAAAAGTTGGAGGCAGCTCCAGTCAGCCAGAGGTTAACGACAGTCAGAATACTGCCTGGGGTGCCAAAAGTACTTCAACTCCGAAGCCCTCATGGGGTGCTGCAACAAACACGGGAACCACATCTGAGCCAGAACAGTCTGGTGGCTGGGGAAAAGTTGGAGGCAGCTCCAGTCAGCCAGAGGTTAACGACAGTCAGAATACTGCTTGGGGTGCCAAAAGTACTTCAACTCCGAAGCCCTCATGGGGTGCTGCAACAAACACGGGAACCACATCTGAGCCAGAACAGTCTGGTGGATGGGGAAAAAGTGGAGGCAGCTCGGGTCAGGCAGAGGTTAATAACAATCAGAATACTGCCTGGGGCACTAAAAGTACATCAACTCCGAAGCCCTCATGGGGTGCTGCAGTGAACACTGAAACGAATTCTGAGCCAGATCAGTCTGGTGGATGGGGAAAAGGTGGAGGTAGCTCGGGTCAGGCCGAGGTTAATAACAATCAGAATACTTCCCGGGGCAATAATAGTACTTCTGATGTGAACAATAGCAATTGGAATTCTGGATCTGGTGCTTGGAATGAAAACAAGACTTCAAACTGGAGTGCTGGTAATTCTGATCCCCCAACTCAAGATGACGGAAGTGGTGGGAGGGGAGGTTACCGTGGTAGAGGTGGCTCTGACAGAGGTGGCTTTCGAGGTAGAGGTTTTAGGGGTAGAGGAGAATCTGGGGGCTTTGGTGGCCGAGGGGATAGAGGAGGCTTTGGTGGCAGAGGTAGATCAGACGGGGAAGGTTTTGGTGGTAGATGGGGATCAGACAGAGGATCTGGAGGAGGCAGAGGCCGTGGAAGGAATGACCAACCTGGTGGTTGGAACAACAGTCGTGATTCTGGCGAGGATGGATCCTCTGACTGGAAGAAGGGGGCAGATAATAATGGGTCTGGGGCTTGGACTTCATCAAGTGGTGGAGCTAGTGGTAGTTGGAACAGTGGTGGATCAGGACCGGTGACAGAGGCTAAAGAAGGTGCTGGCTGGGCCAAGGGAACCGATTCTGGTGCTGGCTGGGGAAAGGGCACTGATTCTGCTCCAGATAAGGGTCAATCATCTAGTTGGGGTGGATCAGCAGCAGATGGTAAGGAATTGTCTAGTTGTCCACTCGACTATATAATCGTTTTGATTACCTTGAGATATTTTCAAATTAAAAACAGATTATGGACATGCAAAAATTTTAATGCGAATCAAAAACAAAATATCTAATTTTTTCATATGACAAATTCAGTCTAATTCTTAAACTTGTGACTGATTTATTATGTAGGTGCTGGAGGTTCGTGGGGCAAGAAAAATGATGGGGGTAGCACAGGTGGAAGGTAATTACTTTCTAGAACGTGCTAAATGAACTAAAGTAAAATGAGCTCAATCATTTCTACTTTCTGATTTCAAGCATTTTTGTAAATCTGCACTAATCTTTCTGCCAGAATTTGATGTTGATTATGTTAACTTATAATTATTGTAAACAGTTCTGATGATCGACTAGCCCCTTTTGATGTGTTATGCAATGAATGTTCCATGAAATTGGGTGCACAGTTGTGTGCTAATACTGTGTTCTGTTTTTTTGGGGGGCGAAATACTGTGTTCTTTTGTGACAGTGATTGTATTGACTTGTGTTGTGTTTTCTTATCTGGTAATTGATGTTAAGGTATGTGCTTGAAATGTATATTGTTGCTAATTTGTTGACTGGTGGTTATATTCATTTATTTCGTCTGTGACGAAGTTGTCATGTTTAAAACCTATGGAATGAGTTGATCGTTTAAAACCTTTTTTTTTAAATAGTTTTTCACAATGGGTTTGTATTTGTACAATTTTTCTTAATATAAATCTAAGTACATGACTTTTATATCAAATAGATTTGATAAAAGTTGGCATCAGGCTGGATGTTATGAATGTATGATAAGAATATCATAGGATATGCATCTAATCTATTTTTTATATCAAATTTGAATGAATGAATATTGTCTATTGAGTAAAAATATTGTTATAAAAATAACACCTTTTAAACAAAATTATTACATTAAAAATTTGTTAATACCTGTGAATTTGTTTGGAGTTTTATAATCAGGAAGAAATGTATTATGAGAAGAGAAGATTTTAAGGCGACTGGTATGAACTAAAGAAGTTAAAGAGTGAAAAAACGAGTTTGTAAAGGTTGAGAATTAAAAAAAAGGGGGAAAATAAAGGATCTAAATGAATATTCAATAAAAGATAAACTGACAAAATATATTGAAACCTATCCAATTTTAACATGAAAAACAAACACTAAAGACATTTCTTTCAAGTGTTAGAGTTGATGCCAAATTGTATTGCTGATGTTTTTTATAATGATATGAGATAAGCTTGTATCTTTCAAAAATAACTAAAGACATTTATTGTTTTTCTTCATAAGTTGGCGTTATTAAATTTGTTTTTTAAGTATGTGTTTGGGTTAGGAAAGAGCTAAAAGAGAATGCAGATAGATAACAAATTTTATTTTTATATATTTGGGTGATGTATATTGGAATTAATTTTGTCCCAAAAATCAATTTTAAGTTTTTTTCTACAAAATTATTAAATCTAACTTATTAAAGTTGTGATTTATTAAATTGTTGTCAAGGTTTTTCCATGTCGGACGCAAAAAACTAACCATTTACAAAGATCTTTAGAATAAGTGTTCCTCATACACATCCGTCAGATATCGAACACAAAATTACATGTTTAAGAGTATTTTCAATGGTGAACTTTACACAAAGATATTTTGAGGCTCCTATTTACATACATCACCTTTGAGCAATTTACTAATTTTTTACTTCAATGATGCAAATCTAAAGAACTCGTCCCATAGCTTTACTTCACATATTAATATTTTCTTCCTATTTAATTTTATCACAATTTAAAATATCAACTTCGGTATTTTTAAGTAATATTAATATGAATATAGGTTGCTGCCAATTTGTTGATCATAACGGTAACAAACTATTGTTTTTGAATTACCTCAAAACAAAATATTATTATTTCAATGAATGTAACATTCAAAATTCGTTGCTTCTTGAGTAACTCCAAACTGGCAGACATACCCAAAATTCCACATGTTGAGTAACTCCACTGTTCAAGTGTGCTAACACATGTTCATAGTAAAACCACAATTTGTAGCTTTTGAGAATTGCAATGAAAATTGGACACTGAACCCTAAATCAACTTTTTGCTATAGTAGAACTAAACACTTTAATTTAGTATTCTTAAGTTTAAGTAAGGTAGATGTTATGAGTTTAACTTTGATACACTATCAACATATCACAAACGTTCATATGTGTGACTTGTAAAGTAGTTATGTTTAAAGTCGTGCAAATTTAACAATCAGACAATCATGATTGATTTAGATTGGAATTTATTTTTAAACGTATACAAGTTGATTTTAAATGCTATTATCTCCACAATTTGAAGGTTTGCCTTACCTTTTCATTGAACTATTATTTCCCCATCCCTAATTTTAGTTTACCAGAAATAAATTGAAAATTACCTTTTAGGTATCATGGATTAATCAATTTCGCGTGTGTATGTTTAGTTCCACTATTATAAGATATAAAATTGATTCTAGAGGTATAACAAACCTAAAAAAATGATTATGGAGGGAAGTGTTAAAATATATTTTGAATGTTTTTTTTATATGCATATTTTTTAAATGTTTGAATTTTATTGAGTAACATAGATGAAATGCATTAATTATTCAATGAATCTAAAAAGTATTTTACAAAAAGAACCAGAGAAAATACTTGTCATTTCTTCTACCGTATTAAAAAACTAAGGGTCTGTTTAAAATGCTTTTAAAATCTCTATTTTAATTTTCAAAACTTTAAAAACTAAAAATTGATTACCAAACAAATTTTCTTGTTTTTTGTTCTCCAAACAGTTTCCAAAAGTTTGATTACCAAACATATTTTTTGTTATTATTTTCTTAAAAACAAATTTTAAAAACTAAATAAGAAAAGTCAATCAAACAGGGTTTTAGATTGGTTGACAATTTTTTTGCCATAATGATTATCTTTAACTCCATTAATCCCAAAAAAAACCATTAATTAATTTTCAAAATACTTTTTTTACATATTTAAAAACTAAAAATTAAAATCGTTTCAAACAGCACTTTTTAGTTGTTTCCCTTTTGACCCAATTTTCCACTTTTTTTTGGTACAATTTGTTTTTTCCACTTTCTTTTTTACCCAATTTTCGTTTTTATTATTATATTTTCACTGAAGAAACAAAGAGAACAAAACACCTTCAAATGCAACTCATTTTCCGCATCGTCGTTTACATGCTTCAATATCATTCTTCGTTTTCCCCCAAATTCAATTTCTAG
Organism: Trifolium subterraneum; assembly: GCA_951799995.1. Lineage (NCBI taxonomy): Eukaryota > Viridiplantae > Streptophyta > Magnoliopsida > Fabales > Fabaceae > Trifolium > Trifolium subterraneum. The sequence continues at coordinate 996,800 of OX637463.1, read as the reverse complement.
GGTTCTTTCAATTCCAAGAAATCACGCTTCCATTACAATACAATACAATTCCTTCAAAATGTTCAACAAAATCATAAAACGCGCAAACAAGAAATGTGGAAAATTAATACTCTCTGAAGATCCAACAACCAATGCTCAACAATTCTACGAAGTAGTTGTTAAACACGCATCACGAAGTTCCACATTCAATTCTGAACCACCAAACCTACCTCCAATTGCGCCGTCGCCACCGCACCAAACGGTAATCGAATCACTTCCACCACTCAAAGAAGTTCCGGTTTCAGAACGTTCATCACTTTTCCTCAGAAAAATTCAACTCTGTTGTTTAATCTGTGATTTCTCAGATACACTAAAGTTCATTGTTGAAAAAGAAATCAAACGTCAAACACTTTATGAACTAGTTGATATAATTCAAAATTCTTCGTTTCAATTTACCGATTTTCAAGAAGAATTGATCGTAATGGTTTCTATTAACATTTTCCGTTGTTTACCACCTGCATCACATGAAAACACAGGTTCGGAAACCATTGATCCCGAAGAAGATGATACTTATATGGATCCATCTTGGTCTCATTTACAGCTTGTATATGAAATTCTATTGAGGTACATTATATCGCCGGAGACGGATATTAAAATCTCTAAACGTTATGTAGACCATGTGTTTGTTTTAAAGCTTCTTGACTTGTTTGATTCGGAGGATCAACGTGAGCGTGAGTATTTGAAGACGATCGTTCATCGGATTTATGGGAAGTTTATGGTTCATAGACCTTTTATAAGAAAAGCTATTAACAATATATTCTATCGTTTTATATTTGAAACACAGAGGCATAATGGTATTAGTGAATTGCTTGAGATTATGGCTAGTATTATAAATGGTTTTGCTTTGCCTATGAAAGAGGAGCATAAACTTTTTTTGATTAGGGCTCTTATACCACTTCATAAACCTAAATGTGTTTCGACGTATCATCAGAATTTGTCTTATTGCGTTGTTCAGTTTGTTGAGAAAGATGGAAGGTTAGCTGATCCTGTGATAAAGGGGTTGTTGAAGTATTGGCCTGTTACGAATTGTCAAAAGGAAGTTCTTTTTCTTGGTGAATTAGAAGAGGTTCTTGAGTCAACTCAACCTCCTGAGTTTGTAAGATGCATGGTTTCTCTTTTCAGACAGATTGGTCGGTGCCTTAACAGCTCTCACTTTCAGGTCTGTTCTCACTAGCACTTTCAATTTTGCTTTGATTACCTTAAATTTTGCATGTGTAGCATCAAGTATTTGGCTTGTTTTAGTCATAAGACAAATTTAGAGGGTTGTTTACTTTGGAGGGTGGGATATTCTTTGTTGTGCCATGAATGTTGCAAACAGTACAAGGATGGGATATTCTTAACTTTAGAAGGTTGTTTGGTTTTGACTGGATTACTTGTAACTTGTAGTGTAAATAATCTTGTATTCTATTATATCCATTTTTTCTACTTTCGTTGGATAATATACTTGAGGCAGGTGCTTTTATATGGGTTGCTTGGATCAGTTGGATGTTGGAATGATATAATTGCCTACTTTTTTTTCCTAATGAAACTTTGGTTGCGAAATTTGGCATGCATTTTGTCCACTTACCTTACCAATACTATCAAGTGCTAAGGGAAAAATAATCGAAGTTGATATTGTTCTTTTTTGCTAATGTATGGGTGCTGCTATCTTTTTTAGGGGCTAGGAAAGTCTAACTTCATTTGATTTAGTTTAAAAAGGTGATATTTAATGCCAAAAATATCTGGTGGCAGTTGCTGCCTTTTGAATTTCATTACTGTAGACCATAAATGACAAAAACAAGTGGAAATAGTAACATGTTTATGGCAAGAAGAGTGGTAGAATTAGAAGGAGGCAGCTTAGGATACTAGTGAGTAGAGGGAGGGAGAGGGGGAGGGAGAACTCTCCTAGAGGAGTAGTGTTTTCAGTCATTTGGACTCTAAGAGCATCTCCAATGCAGAAGTTTAAAAACAATGTTTGATGTTCTTAAGTTATTTTTAACGGGCCCCAAGTTGCTACATGCGATTTAAGAACATTCATCTTTTATTACTCCAATGCAAGAATAATGTTCTTAATTTACTTTAAAGATCCCACAATTCGCCACTTTTTATCTTAAGAACATGTTCTAGTATGGAAACTCTACTTACATATTATTGCCATTTTTTTTTTTGAATGGCAAAGATAGCAGTACAAAATAAGAGAAACATTACTGGAAAATAAAAAAGGCAGTGGAGTATTGCCATGTGTATTTTGTAGTTAGAGATACTAAAGTTAGTTACATCTCTATAGGCATAGGAGACTGTGATACTAAAGTTAGTTACATCTCTATATTTGAGGGTTATATGTTGTTATAAATCACTTGATAGTGATTAAGAAGAACTACAATCATTCATTTACTTTTTTTGTTCTGTTGGCTGTTGGAGTGTAGGCTGAACATTTTTATCAAATGTGTAACATTGGCTTCAAATTTTTTTTTGATGGACTTGCTTTTATTTATTTCTGGGGATATACTAAGCTATAAAAGGCTTAGTTAAGTTTTAATTGGATTCTATTTGTTGCTTCAATCTTGCTGTATATATGTTGGCTTTGTTTGATGTGCACAAGTAAAATGATCTTGCACCACACACAAGTGTGAGATTTATTTATTCAATGGTGGAAACTAACTTGTGTATGACACAAAATTTGTCTCACTTGTGCACCGAATTGGCCGTATATGTTTTATGTATGTAAAATAATTGTATGCCTGGCTGTGATTGGCAGAACTTTATGAAACTGTGTTGGATTTAGGGCCTTTTGAATAAAGACATTTGCCATGCATAATGCTCATCAAATTTTATTATCTATTGTACCTGTTTTTGATAAATGATGAATCACATCCTTTGACAGTAGTGTGTCGTAAAGGAAATATGTTGCTTTATTTTCTTTTGATTGCTTTCTCTGTCAATTGAATCCACGACAGGTTGCTGAACGAGCACTCTATTTGTGGAACAATGAGCACATTATAAGCTTGGTCGCTCAGAATCGGAATGTTATATTGCCAATAGTCTTCGATGCTTTGGAAAATAACATGAATGGTCATTGGAACCGAGCAGTCCATGGACTAACAGCCAATGTGAGGAAGATGTTTCTGGAGATGGATGTCGAACTGTTTGAAGAGTGTCAACAAAAGTACTTAGAGAAGGAATCCAGGGCTACAGAACTAGAAGAGAAGCGGGAGTTAACTTGGAAGCAATTGGAAGCAGTGGCTGCACAGGCTGTTGTGAGCGATGAGATGGTTTTGGTTAGCTGATGTGTTGGGTTGCAACTCTTCTTTCCATATTGGTGATTTTACTGAAATTTCTTTCCACTGCTGGATTACTGCAAAATGTGAGCTGTAAAGGAAGAAACCATAATTTTATTTTAGTTACAGTTGTGATGAACAAGAGGAACAAATTGATGAGCTTGCGAATCATGTTTTTTACTGAGCGGGGAATAGAGGTGGCATTCGGCATATAGATAAAATAGAACAGAACTAGATTTTTTTTTCTTCTTTCTATTTTTTTTTTGGTTCCATCATTTTTAGTGGAACCAGAAAAGTTACTACATTTTTTACTTTACATTCTATTTTGTTATGCTTTCAATATGCATAAAATATAGAACAGAACTCATGTTCTATTCTATACTATTCTAATATGTCTGTCTATCAAAGGCTATATAGTGTTTGTCTTTGATATATTCCTCCTTGTTTATTGTTTCATTCGATATATCCTCGAGTACTTGGGTTATTCAATTGTAAATATAACCTTCTATTTTCCTTTGATAAAGTTGTCATTTAGCTATCCTCTTTCTTTTTTTTCTTTTCAATGAATGAAAGAATTGTACAGTTGACTTGATCATTTCAGAGGAAGAATCTCTTCCATGGTTAGAGGGCATAACACAAGCCTTTGAGAGAGTTTACAGTTTTATATGAACCAAACCTCTGTTTCATGGTTAGTGAATCCTTTCTCATTTGTCTGTGTAGCTGAGAGTTTTCTTTTTCCACTTTGAGGTTAGTTCAGTAAATACAAAACAAAATCTTAGCTGTCTCCAAGATTGCTGGACTGGGCCCTTTGGGCCGGTTTCTTTTTTGTTTGGCCTTGTTGAAGCAATGCTACATGGTAGAAATAAACTTGGAGGCTGTCTGCTATTACACCTCACAATTCATCATTTACCATACCTACACCCTTGTCTCCTCAAACAGACAACACTCCTCTGAAGTGAACAATTTACTTTAGAGAGTAAAGTGAATAATATCAACGGTTAATAAATAAATAAGTTAGTGGCAGATATTATATGCACCTATATAACAAATTATGAGTGATTACAATATCAACCCGATTTCTCACTTCTGTGGAGCCAAATCCTCCCTAAATACCCTACTCACCCGCTCTTCCCCACTCCTTCGCCGATTCCCATCTCCCACTCCATTTACCCATCACCCTTCACAGCCTCAAGAGAAAATGAAGCACAATTAAGCAGAAGGAGTAATATGATTATTTTTATTTTTGCTTGCATAATATGATTAGTTTTATGTTCAAACAATTCTTGTTTAGTTTGCATGGTTTAGTTTTATGTCTCCATATTTTTTTCTCCTTTATTTTTCAATTTATGGCGACTTTGGATCAACTTGCTTTGAGAAAAGTTATAGCTTCAAATCCTACCTTATCGAGGTAGGTTGTAATATTTGATGTTTAAGAGAAATGTTATTTTGAATTTCAATTTGAATGGTTAACCTAGTTTAATATTATTTTTTTTAATAATAATTGAATAAAAATGGAAAGATGGGAAATGGGATACTATACTAGTATAGACAATGATGTATGAATAGAACGAGGCTAGAAGATGAGGCAAATAGATCGTCTCATTTATTAAGAGTACTATTATCTTTTTCTTAAAGATATGCACATGGAGATGGGATAATAATTCTTTAGAAGTGGACGGTTTGACAAATTCTTTTTGATATAGAGACATGCCATGTTAAACATTTCACTATTAATCATATTATTATTACGTAGAAACAGCACCAAAATTAAGTAAAGGGAACCGAAGTTGACATGGCATTAGTAATGCCACTTCATCCACTCATATCCTATCTTCATGTCTTTCTCTTCCATTGTTTTCATGCAATATTTCTTCTATGGTGTGGAACCACCAAAGACGAACTCTACTAGTGTAAGCAACATTCATACGTACCTCAAAAAGTAATAATCATACGACCAAATCAAAATCACACCAAATATTATACGTCTTATGTTATTTGTCTCATTTAAAGTGCACCCATTTTTTAAGGAAATAATTATACATCAATTTTCAATAATAACAAAATAATATTTATTACTTTTGATTATTTTCTTTCTTCAAACCCTAGTGATCACATCAATCTACAGATTTTAAGATATTTTTCAAGATTTTACATTATCGAAAAATATCTTTAGATGGATGGGGAGGATTCTGAGCAATTCAAGGGGGGGGAAGTTCTTCTCATTTTCTCTTTTCCTCTCATACCATTTCTTCTCACTGTTTCACCATATCAACAAAAATGTGTTGAGCTTCTCTCACATTTGCTCTCTATAACCACGATGAAACATCATCCATACTTGCGAAAAATATGTCAAAACACCCTCTACCAGAGCCATCATTGAGTGCTACATAGAGTCTTGCACAACTACCTCTAAACCAATATTCTAAAAATAGGTTGGATCAATCGGTTCAACTGGAAGCCAACAAGTTCATCTATTGTTATGACTCTAGTAACATTGTAGTCTAATTGAACCATAATTGGTTGACCAAGATGAACCGTCATTCGTTCAATCCATTTTATTTTTTGCATTTATTTAGACTTTATAAATTTTTATTTATTTGCAATGTGATTTAATTATGATAGAACCAATTGAACTATGATTCAAATGCCTCTCTAATCTCCGATTCAATTTTTAAAACACTGGTTTAAACTCTATAAGCGCTCAACCTCCATTAGACCTAGATCCAATCTATCTTCCACCTAAGTTGGATTGTTGCACTAAATCTTAGCAATGTCTCCTTTGATTAAAACTTGCAATTAGTATGATATCGTCTTATATGATGAAAGATTATAATTTTTTAGAAATGAATCTTATTGGTACTCCATCAAACTTTATGTGTATGAAGAAAAATTAATATGAACGGATAATAGGCAAAGAAACTGAACTCAATACTTACATTACACTATACATTTGATGACCAATCACATTGCACTTGTTGTTCTATTTAGGTTTGTATATATAAAAGCCTAAAATGAAACTATGATTGCATTTCAAAGATCTGTGCATAATATGATTTCTAATTTCTAACTTGTAAAAACAAATTATAGTAACTTTGACCTTTCTTTTCCCTTTGATAATTTTTCTTTGGCATCATCAAAGGAATTGTTTTCCCACCCCAATTGATCATATTGTTGATCATAATCATAATCATAATAATAATAGAATATCATAGTTGGTGGTAAGTGTCCAAAATAAAAATAATTAAAAGAGACAAAAAAGTTGAAAGAAATAATATTGATGAGTAGGGTTGTAGCGGTGCTCCTTGGCTTGTACTACCTTTGAATATCATCCCAAAGAAGTCTCCATCGTCACTACTACTGGACCCCCCATTTCCATTGTAACCCTTGCTAGAGGCTCCAGTTGTGGTCCCACCACCGTTGAAACCGGGATATATATCTCCATTATCCCTGCTCAATAATTCAGTAATAAGCACTTAAATAAAAGTACTACTTTATTTAGTTTGGTAGACATAGAAAATATATTCTAAAAACCACCAACAATCATGAAAATATTGCTAACAATAGGAATTAAAAAAAGAGAAGAAAACGAAAAACATTTGCTTCAATTTGAAGGAAAAAAACAATGACAAACATCTTGTTTAGAGCATCTCCAATGAAAGAAATTATGTATACTAATTAGGTGGATACTACCTTACCGCATTGGATAAGAATAGTTCACTCTAATGAGATAAAGTTAAGAGCTATGTAGCATCAACACTTTTGATTGAAGACATGTCTGGTGTCGAACACGTGTCAGTGTTAGACATTGGTATTAGACACATATATGCTCTTTGAGTACATTAAGTATGTACAACTTGTTTAGGCTGTTCAAAACATCAAATCATGATATTTCATATCGGCTTCAACTTGAAGGAAATCCCAATGCTCTAATAATTAAGTAATTTGACTAATACTGATAATAGCACTATTAATTTGTTGAGGGAGCTAGCTAAGAGTAAGTGAACCTTTTTCAACAGTTTTAATGCTCGATCATTGGTGCTTTAATTGCATTTTCTATTTAAAGGTGTATGTGTATAAGGACTAGAGTAGGAAAAAGTGAGTGGATCTCAGACGTAAGAAAGACAAATCTTTTAGCATGTAAACCGGTATGAGTTAAAATATACATGGCATGGAAAACAACATTAGATAAGATATAGGTGTTAAAGATACATGGGTGACTAGATTCAATAAATTTAGGCAAAGAAGTCAAATAAGAATTAAATTAATTTTGGTGTTAGTTTGAAATCTTTTAGAGGAATAGGAGAGACACTTAAGAGTGTAACGAAGGATAGATATACTCTTTATTTCCCATTAGAAATAGACACCTTTTTCTTTTTGTTTTTTAAACCAAAAGTGTTACGGACTGGGCCTAAGCCCAACTCGACATCGAGCTATGCCCACTTAGGCATCGAGCTTGGCCCAAATAGCACACTGGTTAAGGTCACGCGTCTCCGCTCAACGGCCACAAAAGTTGACACTTCTGCAACAGTCGTGTCGCATCAAAATGATTGGCATTTACTACCAAGCATGGCTTTTGAGCGTTATTCCAACAGCCGTTAACATTGAGTCCGCGAGATCCGCCCTCACATTGATATGACATTGGCTCCACACCGGGGGCTATATATACCCTTCTCATGCAGAAGGGCAAGGTAATCTAGTTCTTACTCTCTAAACTTTTCACTTCACGCAAATACTGACTTGGGCGACAGAGTGTCTGCATGTACTAGGCAAGAAACGAACCCAAGACCGAATGATTAATGGGTACTAGGCAATTATGCAAAACAAAATCCACATGTCTTATTCAAGTTAGATTTAAGGCCATTGCAATCCTTGTTTAAAGGTGGTTCAGTTTTCCAATAATGTTCTAGAGAACGGTTGTTACTAGACACACAACTGGATAATGAAACAATAGACTCATCAGTTGCTAGACACCATATAAAGAATGACTAATCATGCAATATATAAAAGGTTAAGTGTTGGAGACAGTATGAGCAAGTAACAAACAAGGGGGGAGTCCCTCTCTGAATTCTCATCCAATAGCAACTTGGTGAGCTGAGTCGAATCAGATATGGGCCCAAGAGGAAAAGGATGCTAAAAAAATATGTTATATTATGAAAGGTCCCACACTTACTTGCTGGAAAGCAAATAAAAAGGGAATATAGTTTCAGTCATCTGCCCATAACACCCTCCAAAACATCTGAATCTGACGTAAGGGCATGTCTTTGTCACTCTACCCTGGAAACATAGTCTTTTTCTACCTATAATACCAACCCTGTTTACACACACTCAAATCTCCTGTGGGAGAGCTCAATTCAAGATTTGGATTTTTCTAACTTTGGAATGATGTGATTTTTTAAATAATCATTCATTTTCTAAGTATGAAGTATTCGCATATTGGATACATTATACATAACTTAAGTCTTTATGTTCAACTGAATTTTCTCCGTACGAAGATTTTGAGATCGAAATCGAACCTCAAACTATTTGCACTCGGACAAACTGTTGCTCAATTATGTGATTTGAGTTTATAGAAATGGTGAATAAAATTAAATTATTTGATGAAATTTTTCCCCCTCTCTTGCCCCGCCAATCTATCTCCTCCTAACATGTCTTCAACCTTTCTAGAGCCTCTATATCTCTACTAATTGAACCTCGGTCTCTCCACGACTGCAATTGTAGAGACTATTAGATTTAAACAAATAATTTATCTCTCTCAATCTAGGCGTAGAGAATCCAAATTTCTTCTAATTCCTCTTTTTGTTCATTGTTTGTGAATCCTCTATTCTCTCAACACTCGCACGAGTCGCACTCAACCTCTGAGGCCTCTATGTCTTTCTTCTTTCTAACCCTACATCAACCTCTATATCTCTCCTAATTCCACATTCTCTCTACACACTCATGTCTAAACAAGCCAAAAATGTAGGCACATGCACCTATTCTTTTTTAAGGAAACGCCTCCTGCAATCCCACTTATAAACACATTTTTAGACCACAACACATTGTGTGTTCAACTTATTACAAGTTGTCCCACCCTAATATATAACTCATTTTTGGCCCTCCCTTCTCACATTAAGCATCATCTACATCAACATCCATGAACCTTGACTTCTAAACACTCAATTAAGCCGGTCCTATTAAATCACTTCACTTTAAGGCTTTAAAAAACTTTACACTCTTTTTAATCTAAAATATTGTCACCCTACACAAAAATGAATATCACAAATTGCCTCAAATCTTTATGCTTTTTAATTTTCCTACTTTTTATATTGTCTTTCCCTAGATTTCTAGATTATCTTTCAATCCTAAAACTGCTTAGATTAGGTTTCTCATAAATAAGTCATACAAGAACCCTTAAAATGCTATGAAAACTTGAGTGGAGTTAGCTCAATTATAGTGTTGACTTCCAAGTACACTCACAAGAACCACAGTGCTATGTGCCTATCACTATCAATACATGGATTCGGATGTGACAACATGCAGTTAACACATCTGGAAGACAGTCGAGATTTTAAGGTCGTATTTTAATTGTTTATAAATCTAAAGTTCGAGTTTAAAATCTAGATATGACCGAGTGCAGTGCAGTGACAACTTTCCGACCGCACACAACCCCAATCCTCAGAGTACATTATCCAAAGGGGTTCTAAACAAAGTTTTCACCTTTCAAAATCAGTTCACACCCCACAAAAAAAAAAGTTCATTTATCCATGCTCAACTTTATAAGTGAAAGAAAAAGACAAAGGAAGGCCTGTTGGGCCATGAGCTAGAGATTCCCAATGACTTCACAATCACGTGCATATGGCAAAAAAAAGTCCCACTTTTCACTAATTCACTAAAATAATTAGTACTACTAATTTCAATTTCCAACCTTGTTTTACTCCATGATTACAATAATTTTTACCTTAAAAAGTGAGATTTATTTAGCATAAACACAAGTTTAGGAAACAGCAAAACTGTGAAAGTAGGAGCACATTAAAATAACAATAACAATATTCCCTACAACTTTTCATCAACAACTTGTTGTGTGTAGTTGTTCTTGTGCTGTACCGCGTACCTCAACTCAACCACAGCATGTGTAGTATTTTTATTTTATTTTTCATAGAACAGAAATAAAGCTGTATGTGTAGGACCATCTGGTCAGAGATAAAGGACATTCCCGTAAATTAATTAACTATACTAAAAAGACTATAGTAACCTTTTCCATCCTAAGATATTAAAGATATTATTTCATGAAAAGACGATATTAACCTTTCTAATCTAATGCCAGTTAGTAAGACAGGTAATGTCCGTTGTTAGGGTATCCTATTCCTCATTTAAATTAGATTAGTATATTTAATTTTAGCAAGGCAAATACTAATATAGTAATAAAATCTTGTAAAAAACATAACGAATACATATAATTATGGTAAAAATATTTAAAAGTGTGAAATTCTAACACCAGACCAAAAAATTATAAGAAAGGTAGTGTTTTTGTTGTCAATTAATCCAATTGCTCCGAGTATAAAATTTAATCTTAAACGAATAAGTGGAGGGTCTAGAGTTCTATTAACCGAGCAAAAAGTGATGATTTTAATATATTAAAATTAAAATATAGTACCTGGGATCACCGAATACACCGGAGTACATGGTGAGTTGATCAATTTGCACGACTGACTTCGGTTGCACACTGGACGCCTCCGCATACTGAGCACTCATCCCCGCCCCCGACGGTACAAAGAATGCCCCATTTACCATTATATCCCCATCCGTCCTCCAATTCCAACCACTCCATTCTTTATCATCTGTCTCCACACGCTTGGTCACCTGCAAACAAAAAAACACTCATCATCAGCATCTCAACCACACGCGCCACCCATGCAACTACAACAAACATCAAAACAAGCATATATTCATTCGTCCCAAACAAGAGTCAAATAAAAAAATAGGACTAATAATTTAGATTTCCAATAAAGTAAGATTGAGAAAGCAACCAAAAAGGATAAAAAAGTAAAATGAACATCATCATCATCACCAACCTCTTTAGCATTTGGATCGGAAGGAGCGGTGTAACGGTTACCTTGACTGTTAATAGTAGGATTAGCACTACCTCCAATAGCATACATTTCCCATTGAGTAAAATCATTATTCACAACATGAATATAACCTAATCTACACCTTGGCATTCTTTGAATAAGTCCTTGCCCAAAGTGATTAAAAGCAATCGTAACTTGCATTCCTCTATCTGGACTATACTTATCATTATGACCTAATAACATAACTTCATCATGATGTGCAAAATGATTATTTGAAATTGTTATCGCAGTTGAACCCATTATAGCATCAATTAAACCATCAGTACAATAAGATAGCGAGCAATGATCGATCCAAATGTTCCGAGAACCGAATATTGATATACCATCACCGTCTGAGATTCCTCTGAATCCAACATGTGTTGGGCTAGCGCGTATATTAGTGTTACCAGATGGTTTACAGTGATGCACATGGATATTATGGATGATAATATTTGAGATGTATTGGAGAGTTATGCAACCGTGACCGGTGATTTGAACATTTGCGCCGCGGCCATCGACGGTTTTGAATGAGTTGAAGATTAGTTCATGACGGAGATTTATTGTCATGTCGGTTGAGAAGATTATCCAGAGTGGTTCATCTTGAATTACAGCGTGACGGAGTGTTCCTGGAATTGGATTTGCTGGGTCTTTATCGGAGGAATCTGTTACGATATAGATCTGACCGTTTTTACCTCCCATGGCAGCGCGTCCGAATCCGATTCCACATTCTGCTAGCTTTTGACGATTTTGTGCCCAGTTTGTGTCGCATCTCCAACAATCATCGACTGGGTTTCCTGTTAAACAAGAACCTTGGTCTTTTCCCAGTAGTTCTCTTCTAGAAAATGATACATTGATTTTCCTGCAAGAAAAAAGGCACAAAAATTGTTGAGTGAAATTGGTGAAGTTGATGATGAACAATGTAGTACTAAGTTGTTTGAATTTGAGTTGTTGACTTACTGTTGAAGTTCGTGAACAACAGCTTCAGGGTAAGGATGTTGGTGTGGTAAAGTGAGATTTGATGTGTTAGCTTTTGAGGCTTTGATTTGGGGTGTGAACATGAATGAAGTGAATAGACACATTAAAAGAATGCAGCTCATAGGAAGAAGCATTCTTTCAATGAATGAAGGAATCAACAACAATAATAATGGGTTGTGTTGTTGGGGTAAAGGAAGTTAAGAAGAAAGGGTTTTGTATGTTTTGTTCTTTTTTTGCTTCAGATGTCTTCCTCTTCAATGCACAACAACAACTTAGGAAGCTGGAATTTTTGGGAATTGTGTGATGGGTTTTATATATAATTAAAAAAAAAACTAGGTTTCTTTTATAATAATGGTTGCGGTAATTATTCTTAATTATTGATTAATTAAAAAAATTGGGTTGCTTTTTTGGTGGGGTTTTTAATTGAGGGACTGTGTAAATAGAGAGGAAGATGAGAGAAAAGAAAACAATTTCATTTCATATAATAACTTTGGGTTTTGGTTTTTCTAATTCCTACCACTCTCAATTACTTACATTCTTTGCCTTACTTGTTAGTCCTTTCTAAGCATTTGCGGCTATAAGATCTAAATAATAAGAAAACTATGGAGAAGAGAAACACAAAGATTTATCTTATCCAAATAGGTAAATTAAGATTTAAGATTATGTTTTTGAAAAATTTCTTTCTTGTACATCAAAATTAGGTGTTTTTCTTTTTTGGTATCGTATCTTTGTGTATATATTAGATTAGATTAGATTCTTTTATTCCTAATAATCCCCCACCTCCACTTTTTTAAAAGGCTTGTTTATTTACTAGTTTGTGAAAGAATAGGTGGGAAAGTGATTTGTGGTTAGATACCAATGAACAATAATGCATCTTGGAGTCAATTTATTGATCTAGAAGTAGAGCTTTGTAACCAAAGATTTCCTTTTCACTGCTTAGGAAGAAAAGTAGGAAAGATACAAAGGATAGAGGGAAAAAAACAAGTATCTTTGGTGCTCGATGTGTAATTTAACGAAATGCTTTCTTTCCGTAAACAGAGACTAAAAAATGTAGCACCGCGAAATTAGCAAAATATATAAATTAGCGTGTGCCTTTATTCGTTAAATCAAGTGGAAATATTATAGTATAGAATAGATGGTTTTTCTAATCTACCCACCCATTCATAACTTTAAGTATTTACTCATCGATCAATGAGAATAAGTCATATGCAAATTCACATGTAAATTCAATAGTTTGTTACAAGTTAGTTGTGGGTATCATATGCAAATTCACTTATATGGTTTGTTGTCATTGGTTGATGGGTATAAACCCTCAAATTATAAAGGATAGAGTATGTCTCACCAATATGAATAACAAAATAGAAAAGTGTCTCGTGAAATTAGCTCAGTTAGCATGAATATTGCATTAAATATGTAGGGGTCTGAGTTGGAATTTCGATCATCCCACTTATCAACCTTAAGATATTGAACAAATTTTATTTTGTGTAATATATTTTGGATGAAAAGTTATATTGATATTTTAGACGGGGATAAAAATTTTATTTTCTGTTTAGTCTCTTAGATCCTAGTTTGTCTCAAAAACAATTTTAAAATCAAATACAGTGCAATTGAAGTTGTCTTATCGAGTCACTTATTTTTTAGTAAATCAAAAACTAACCTTTAATATCAAAATGACTCATTTCTGGTCGAATCCCAATATAATCTCTTTCTCAATCACCTCTTCTATTTGTAGGTTCTTTGTATGGCAGTTATATTTGTATCTATAAAAACTACATATTCTAATTTATCCAAAGAAATTGCAGTTTCATATGATTGTTATTTTCAATAAAATTGTCAACTGATAAGAAAATATGTCTTATAGTAATAATTAATAAGGGTGTCTGTGGATCGTGAGCATAACTCAGTTAGTAGGGGCATTCCATTTTATATGAAAGAGTTAGATCGAATTATATACACTTCACTTATTCTATTCGCCATAAAAGTATACTCGGATTTACGATTTTCTGCAGAACAATGTTTAAACTTATAGATGCTCTGTAATCTTTTTGACTGCTCATTCCAGAACTACTATTTTTAACTCTGAAACTGAATCAATTCCTTGTATTTGAGACCAAAAATTCAAATTCTGTTTACTATACTATCCGTCTACAAAATAATAATAATAATAATAATAATAATAATAATAATAATAATAATACTCTTTATTATTCATGTCCTAATTAATGCTCATATCCAACAAAATTTCCTTTTATTAATTTTTTGACAGCGGCATATTTAAATCTTGTCTAATATATATTGTGATATTTTTACCTAATGATGGGAGGGTGTTGCTAACTAGTGTCTCGGCACTTGGGACATTGGTTAAGGAACTAAACCTCGAGATTTAATTATTTGGATTTTTACTGTGTTGATTATACCATTTTTAAGAAAAGATTTCTAAATTTAAATTTTTAACAAGTGTCTCTCGAGCACTATTTAGTATTTACCACTTATTATGATCCAAATACATTTTGAAATTTGTTTTTTAGGCCCCCTATGTTGCTCTAAAGCCCATCGATTTGACCAAATTACCCCTATTCGGTTTCGAAACTTAACTAATTTTGGCACGTAGGTGCCGAAATTAAGCGTTTTCGGATTGTAACTGCCAAACGATCCAAAATCCAAAAAATTAGGGATATTTTTGGATTTTTGGAGGGCTTAAGAGTACTATAGGGGCCTAAAAAGCAAAAATCATACATTTTAATCAAAACATTACTCTACATTATATTAGGCCCAAGTTAGACCAACTTTTTTTCCAAACATTTGCATTGACTAAAATTCAATATTATCAAAACAAAAAACTTTATATTTTTATTTTTCACACTGCAAGTAGCTGCTTACTACCAAAATTTAATATTAATAATATCGATGTTTAAATTCTTTCTTGTAATCATGTTATTTTTTACGGGCATGCATGACTTTATCATCGAGAGTGTAAAATTATTTCAAATGTAAATTTTATATAAAATGAATTGTGAGATACCACATTTTACTTCTTCATGTAAAAATTATATATAAGAGGATTTAATCCCGCTTCCTATACATTGCAATTTTGTAATTTGTGTGAAGAGGAAGGCCTATTATATACTCTGGTTCTTTTATTAACCAACGTTATAAAGATAATTTGATTTTTTGCTGAACCTTACAATGGTAATATTATATATAATTTTGCTTTTTCAAAAAAAAAAAATAGTTATAATATTATAAGTACGTATAAAGGAAAGTCTATTTTCCCACACAGTTGATCCTTGATCCTCATACCTCCACACAAACTCTATGAAATTCGCAAAAAAAATCCTTCAAGTAACTCGAAGTCGAATCGCCATAATAGAAATGCTACTGACATAATCAAATTTTGAATTTGAGAAATTCAAACATTATATTATCCAAATCACAATTAAGACTAATTCAATCTCTTTTTGACTAAATAGAAAAATTAGCCACAGTTCAATAGTGGTTTTTCCACCTACAACTGAAAATTTTAAAAAGCGTTTTCAGGCAAATGAACATGTATTTCATGAGTTTTCGTTGAATTGTGGCGGTATGAGAACCAACTATAGGAGTATGTAGACTAATATCTTTTTTATTGGGCCTATAGTTTTTCAATAGTTTTACTAAGGCCCAACGATTCTCAGACCCAATTACAGCACCATATTTCTTGGACAAATCACCTAAGAGGCAACCCATCATTGGTATTTCAGATGGAATCCATACTACCATATCATATTAAATTAAAAAAATATTTATATTTATTTAAATTTAATGTGAAAAAAAATCATATAGTGGCTAGACTTAAAAATGTCACTATATGATTTTTTATTTAGCAATTATTTGAGTGGCTAGACTTGCACATTCTTGTAAAGAAATTTAAATCGGTTGCGAAATGACCTGAATATATGTTTATCAAGTAGTAGAGGCAATCATCACCTTACTAACCGGTTTTGTATGGTGAGTGAAAATAAATCCTATAAATGTTAGATAACTCGATAGCAGGTGATCCAGATCTTAAAATTGAGAGTCGAATCTAACTAAATCCTACATAACCGACTTGTCCATCTTATTTGAGACTATGTTGATGAAATGATAGCAAAATGACATAAAAATGGACTTCAAGAAATACACAAGTTTCTAACTGTCTGGTCCATCTTATGAAAATGGGCTTCTATAATTAATGTGCTTCCTTCAATCCTTCAGAAAGGAGACACCAACAACAAACAACACATACCTGTTTCAGTGGAGGACCAACTCTCCTATTTAATGCGTTTGCATACCAAATGAAACATTTACAAATTGCCTCAAAATTTGATAAATTTCTGAAAATTGAAAGTAGCCAAACTGTCAAAGTATTCACATAAGCCGATCTAAATAAAACTATAAATTGATTCAATAATCAATTTTCATCATATGTTTTTATGTGGACTTATTCTTAATTTATTTTAAAAGTTCTGTTAAAAAAAAACTCATTTTTAAAAGTTTTGTTTAGTGTCTTAACTTTAAAACCGGTTAATCCGATTCTTATTCGTTAATATAATACAATTCGGAAGGCACAATGTGAAATCATACCTGATTGCAAGAACACAAATTTCATCCATGTTGCTACAACTAGGACAACTTGTAGAAATTCTAACTCCCCATCTACTTAATTATGTGAAAATTTACAAGGATACGTTTAGAAGCGGTCAACCAAATACAAGGTTGAATGTGGTGAGGATTTTGACACTTTCGCATGGCCTTCCAATCTTCCCTTATAGATGGATAATTTTGGCGTTGCATTATTTACGCAACCTGGACAGTAAACTGATGAGTGTTAGTTCCTCTCCAGCCGAGAGTGTTTGGACAATTAGTATCGGTAGGAGCCAATTGAGCAAGGACCTAACTCATAGTGTCACATAATGTTCGAAAGAAAATCAGGATCTCATTCACGGAGTAATAACATCTCTAACTAAAAGGGTAGTGTCAACATAGGCTTGATTGACTATAAAAATAGAGCATCATTATTTGGAAACAACTTTTCCGGCAAAAGAAATTAGTTTTTCTACCATCTTCAACTCGACAAATGTCGTTGAAAGTCATTCTAAATACTATTTGAAGCTTCTCAAAGAGAAGAGTCCTACAGTTGCACACTAATACTAACAATGAAATTGTGATTATACCCATACTTATTGTAAAAAACACTACAACAAAGATCACACGGGAGTTATTAATCAAGTTCCAAAGCATATTCATCAAGAAATTAAGCATTGTTCTACCTTAGGCAAACAACAAACTTCCTAACCGATGAGATAGTTTTTCTAAAACTATAGCGATGTCGCCTCACACATTTATAAACTAAAGTAAATATCGCAAGTGTTCCTAATTGATACAAGGATCCCTTGAACATTCGTTACAGAACCAAAAACGAAAATAAAATGAAAATTTTGTATTGGAAAAACTAAAATTTAAATTTTTAAAAAACATATTTAGTTTCTCATTTAGCAGTGTTTCACTTGTTTGTATTTGTCAAAATACAATTTCGTTCACACAAAATAATTACAGGGACGAGGAACAATTGTCCTTTGAGCATCACGGGGTTCTTTTATTACATATTATAAAGAAATTTATTCTATTTAATAATTTAAAAATTATTTTTTATAATTTTTTCGCAGAAACTATTTTGTACTTATTTTAATAATATTTTGTCCTTGTGTTGCACCTCTTTGATAATAAGCCACTAGGTTTTGTCTAGTGACAAGGAGTTTTAGTAGTATCGATCCTTAGTTCAATCTTAAACAAAAAATAAAAACAAATATAAAAAAAAAAAACTTCTCATCCATCCAAAGAAATTTGTAACTGAAAATAACAAAAAATAGTTTCCTACTATATTTTAAGTAGTATTTAGATTAGATTTATTGTTCCCATATTTTTTATTATTTTATTTTCATATTATAGGCACGAATATTCGGTGTGGTGACTAAACTAGTTGGAAAATACATTGACACATAAAAAAGTGGGTGTTACTACCGTTTAACATTAGTTGAGATAAAAGTTGAGGAATTGAAGTTCGAGTATTCGAGTCCCGAAAAAAACAAAAAAAAAAAACTAAGATAACATTGTAAATACAACATACTAACAATTTGACATTCAAAAAAAATTCAAACAACTTCCGTTGGATTTTTTTCTTCAAACAAAGTGATTTTGTTTTTTCATATATAAGAGTCCAAGTAAATATCAAACACTTTTGACCAATCCCTGCTGCAACATATCTGTAACGACAGCCCCATTGTTGTCCGTAACGTCAAGAAATTTATAGCTAGCTGATCAGTTATGGTTAGTATTTAGTTCCATGTGATGATCTGCATATCTGCTCCATCCCATAAGTCTACAAAAAATCCCTAATGCCTAGCTTAAATGTCAATGTTGGACATCTTTTGTACTACTCTTTCCCGTCTCTTATATAAACAAAAATGATTTTGTTTTATATTTATTGAAAAAACGGTATATCTTGTCTATAATTTAGACTAGATACATTAACTTTTTAATAAATCTAAAAAGTCAAGTTTTGTTTATATATGAGTGGGTGTGAATTTCATGCTATGTTTGTTTTGGTGTCACCAAAAAACAATCACGGCAAAAGCCCACGAAACAAGATCATCATAATTAATCAGAACATGGCAAGTGGTTAATGAGCCCACTCTAAGACAACATTAGACAAATGGTTAATGAGCCCACTCTAAGATGAAATATTCGGGAGAATCCGAATTCGATTTCTAATGGAAACAATTCTTGTCCAGAGACACTTCTCTGGATTTATCGAACTTTTCTCCTGGAAACCAGACGGTTAAAACCGCAACAAAAAAAATCATCATAATTTAGTTCTCTTTAATTTTCTTTCAATCTACAAAATGTACAAATAACCAAAAAAATAAGTTAAAACTACATGTAACTAATATACTAAGAAGCTGTTACATTATTATCTTCAATCTCAGTAATCTCATTTTGTCCCTCACTTAGGTACAAAGGTGAAGAACTAAAAGAAGAAACAGCAGAAGAATATAAAGTTAAATCAGAAGAACAAGAGTTATTAGTTTCATTATTAGTAACTGCTAAACTAATCAACAAATCAACAAAAGCACCAATAATAAACCCATGATTATTTTTACCATTAACTCTTAAATACCAACTCAAAAGTTCTTCCAAACCTTCCCAATCTTTCACACCATGTGACTCAACCATTTCTTCCATTGATCTCTTAAAATCTTCATATGGATCATCTGACTCCATAGCTAACACTACACTTTCTTTAAACGGAAAACTATCCGCTTTCGCCTTTTCCAATATCGAATTAGTGTCTTCTGCTTCAAAAAACAGTCTCTCCGATGACCTCTTCGACTTAACTCCAGCAACCAATGTCTCTAACAATTCACCGTCGTTGTAGAAACAATATTCTTCTGATTCTGTTGAGAAACTTGCAGATTCTGATGATGTTGTGAACCATGATTTTGGTGTTTCAATAATGTTGTTTTCGGTTTGGTCGAAAAAAACAGAATTAACTGTTTTGAATATGTCATCATCAACACCAGTTCTAAAAGAAACAGTTTTTGGATGATTACAAGATGGCAAGAATTTCCATGGTT
The DNA here is from genome assembly GCA_951799995.1 of Trifolium subterraneum. Lineage (NCBI taxonomy): Eukaryota > Viridiplantae > Streptophyta > Magnoliopsida > Fabales > Fabaceae > Trifolium > Trifolium subterraneum. Next base: position 976,790 of record OX637463.1, on the reverse strand, counting down.
GTGATTCTTTGGTTTTGAAAAGAGAAGGTAGTTTCAAATTTTTCTTTCCCATTGTGTGAGAGGGGTGTGAAGAGTAAAGAGAGAGGTTTGTAATGAATTTGTATGAGTTAGAATAGAAGAGTGTTTTAGTTTGGTTTGGTGTTTGTAATAAATTGGATGAGAAATGAGAGTATTTAAAGCAAAGGAAGCAAAAGAATATGACAAAGTAATGGGGTCTGGTAGGTGCTTTCATGTGTGAATTTAATTTGTAGGTTTGTAAAATTCAATGATATTCAATGCACACATCAACAACTGAATGTAACAGCACTCTTTTCAGAAGTGTCATCCTCATATCTTCTTATAAAAATTATGTTAGATTTTTACAATAAGAAAATACTATAAAAAATTTAGATGAGTTGAGTTTTGGAGACTTTGATATTCAAAGTGATTCACATTCAGTCTTGTAGTTAGGAGATTCATGGTCGTTCAATTAAGATCGATCCATCCAAAATTCAAGTTAGGCATTTAGATTTAACCTCATTAAAGTCTCAGATTCGATTCTCTCTGGTGTCAATTTGGATGAGCTAATTTAACTTCTTCAAAAAATAAAATCATCTTAAAATTTGAGTTGTCTAATCTTAATCAGATAACTATAGATCTTTCGAGTGCAAAGAGTGACTGCATCTGCATGTATACAATTGTGACCAAAAACACTTACAAATGTACTTGCATATTATTAACCGAGTCTTAGAACTAAGAGTTGAGTCTAACGCAACCGATGTGAAACTTTTTAAGACACTCCTTGTGTTCGGCACTATTATTTTGAGCGCGGATATAAATGGTAGATTGACCGATAAAAAACTTGATAGCATGCAGTTCATCGTATCGTGGAGAAGATCTGATACAATCTTAGAATTAAGTGTTTAGCTTAACTAAATCTTATAAAATCAGCTTATAAAATGATGATTAACTTTACTTTATAAATATATATATATTTAGGTCATCTCACAACTGATGTGAAACTTCTTAACGCACCAAGGATATCCTTCACACCAAAGTTCGAACTCATGTGTTCTTGTAAGATCTAAGATGAAATGAAACTTTACCAACCGAAAACAACTTACATTTAAAAAAATTTTAAAAATAATAACCGGTAAGATTGCATTTATTATTGTCATATGTGTTTGACCTCGTGAGGGCATTTTTATTTCTTTTTAAAGAACAAAGATAAGAAATTACTAACACTAGACCAAGAAACAGATGTGTACATCATTGGCATTTGAAATTAAAACATTATTCATTTATAGCAAAATTAGGCAATTTTCCCCTAGCTTTTCAGTGTGGTTTAGAGATGCAAAAATTTAGAAAACAAAGGTAAATAAGTAAGTTATAAAATATAAGTGAAATTAGGTGAAAAAGACATGTATTGCATATTAATTACTATAAGTGACATGTTTGTGGTTGGAATAGAGATTTTGATTATGAAAATTTTGCTAGTAGCTAGAACTAGCTAGATATATATATGAAATGAGAAAGAAGGTGAAATCTTGTGATGTTTTTAAAGAAGGAACGGTTGCATCACGCATAATGTATTTATTTATTAGAAAAGGATGGTTTTGATTTGAGATCTAAAAAACTAGCCTATGTATTTATTAGGAACTTTTTTTTATTGTTTTTACCTCATATATATATCCCTGTCACATTCAATGAACAACCTCTCATTTGGATACAATGACATATATCATATGATATGGTAATTTCTACTTCACTTTTTACTCAAAATTATATTTTATGGTTGAACAATATTCAATATTGAAATCTTAGCAATATCAAATTTTCTACTTGTTTTCTTTTCTTTTCCTTTCATAATTTGCATGTTTGAAAAATCTAGCTACATGTTCATATATTAAGTTTTGTTGCTAATTCTGATTTGTTGCTTCTACAAAGTCACAGTGATAAAAGTAATATATTAATAATTTGAGAAATATTATACGACCGTAAATTCAAACATAAATATGTTTGTATTTATAGATTTATGGTTTTGTTCGATTGAATCATAAACCTCAATTGAAAGATAAAGAGAAGAGAAATATTGAAAGGAAATAAAATGACAAGAAAAAAAATTGATTTGATGTACAAAAAGATATAAATGTGCAAGAAAACTAGGGTAAAAGAAATCAAGAATATTACAATTGAAAATATTGTATGTATACGTATAGTGCTAAGTCGTGCTAGTTGACCCATATGTGTGAATGGCTAAAAAAAGAATTAGATTTAGAACTATACATACATGTTATATACATTCTTTAATATACATGTATAATGCATTACATTCTGTATACATGAATGTTTGTTGGCCACTAATATAATAGAAATTCCACCACTTTGTTGCAGCATAGTGCTTTATAAATTATTGATCATTTAATTATACGTATACATTGTTTTTCAATTTTTGATGATCGTAATCCATATATACATTTCCCAAAGTTGACTAATCCTCTGGAAAAGGTGCTGCTAGTGCTTACTTTTGTTGAAATGGATCATGTTGACTTTCAGTTTCCTGAGTTGCTTGAGGCATTTTCCAATATTTGCTCTAAAATTACAAATATCGGCTTCTTAAATAAAAATGTTACATGTTTATAATGAAGGTGAATTTTTCACAAAAGACAAATGGGTAACAAACTGCGATCGATGTTATATAATATACATGAATGAAAAATAAATGGATGACAAATTGCGTTGTTAATTATTTTTGAATGACAAAATCAATCATCTTAAACATAACATTCTAGAGTATAATTTTTACCTATTTACCGGATGATTCACTGTGATTCAGACAATCTCACTTAATCTAAACATCTATTGTGAGATAAATTTTACGGATTAAATACGCGCATGTATTGTTGCATCCGATTTTGATATAACATAAACAAATGTAAAACGACGTCTTTCATAACCTTTTATATATATTAGAAGATATCAATTTTGTTTTCTAGTTTAGCTAGAATATCATTGAAGACAAATTGTTTAAATTAATTTGCTGGCATTATATTGCAATTTGCAACCACCTTTTGATCCAACGGTATCCATGAATCAAACAAGTAGATGCTCCATTCAAGCTTAGCTAGTGAGTTGGGATCTCTTATCCAAAACCTTCCCCCTTATCATATTAAAGAAATAATCCACCTGTTTTGTATGTGACTAAACAAAGGCTTGTATATTGGTCCATGTGATAATGGGTCCTTAAATAATGGTTTAGTTGTACATAATAGTAACACTAAGCAATCTTTGAAAATGAGGTTTTAGTATAGGTCCATTTCCTATCAAATTAAAGACAATGAAGCTTTTAATGGTAAGCATGACAAAGAATAATTGTAGTCTAAGGGAATGATCATAACTAGTACTATATTACACTCTATGAGGATCAAACTCCATGTGAATTTTGGCCCTTGTTTTTACATGTCTGGTTTTACTATAGATGTTAATGAATCTATATGGAAATTTAGTTTCCCACTTGCACTGTTTATATGCAAAATCAACATGCATGTTTTGATACGTTGATTTTTTTAATCGGGACCTAAATTTGTAAGAGTAACAAAATTGGCAGCTACTAATAAAAGTGTTAGAGTTCAAACTCCAGATTCTCCAAAAAAATAAAATTCAGCAAACTACATATGATCACGAATTCAATACCAAAAGTCTGTGAGAAATAACATATATAAAAATAATTAGAGTTCATTATCTCTAAAAATAGAATACAATAATGATGCATGTTGGATACGTTTTGAAAGGGGGAAAAAATACAAAATTAGCTTAATACTTGTAGACAATGAAATAATGTTTTTCTTAAAATACAAGCATTTAACCAATCGTTAGTTGATCCAGTGATTGGCGCTGAATATGGTATAGAGAATCACGATTCTACCCCGCAACTGTGAACTGCGATCGAAAGGGGGCTGAAATCATTTGGTGTCAAAATTAACCTCCGAATCATATTAGGCGGTCTAGTGAGCCGAATATTAGTAATGAAAAAAATACAAACATTTACATTACATATAGTTTTTTTATTCACAAAAATATCATTTTTATTAGCGTTTTTTACTCGATCATTATTTATTGGTTAAGAAAATAACTGTATCAAGCCATTTAATTTTGTCTACATTTATTGTAGAAGCTCATCATATTTATATATTTTTAGCTAGAGAGGTGCTATATAAGATGAAAACTCACACACGATTCTCTCCGATTTTCTGTCTCATGTTTATCATAAAAGTATTGAAGAGAGAAAAATAATGAATACATGACTAAGATTAATATAACATGACAAACATGAGAGAAAAAATTGGAGATGATCAAAATTCAAAGCATGGTAGAGAGAGATCAATTAATGAAAGAAAGGAAAAAAAATTCAATGCTAGCTAGTTTTTAGTTCCTCTTTTTAAAAAAGATCTACACACTAATTCTCAGAAATCAAAAACTATAATCATGTGCCAAAAAAATTCAAAAGAATAGTAGTATATAGAAGTCCGACCAATTATGGTCATTTATAAAAGATGACCCAAGTTTGACAAAAAAGTTTGAAGAACTAAGCAATAATTATCCTATTTTAAAAATAAAAAATATGTTTAAGCATAATTTTTTGTGTAGTAATAGGAATTTGCCTACGGTTTTGGATGTTTCCTAGCTACTAGCTAGTTGCCAGCTACAAGCTTTGATGACGATATATTGATTTTCTTTTATCCATGCACAGTTGAATTAATTAAATTTATTTTTTGCATCATAATCTAATAGTATAGTCGAAATGAGATGTACGGATATAATGTAATTTCTCTAATGTCTTTGATCTCTTTTTTAATTTCTTTAAAAAAAATCATTTTAAACTAGTAGTTGAACCATAGAAGTGATATCCTTGTATAGAATCTTTGTAACACATTGTCTTTGGAATCTTGGGCTTCTAAAGAGAAAAATAGTTGGAAATGAACTGTGATGTCTCCCAACTATACACTTATTAGCTTTTGGTCATGCTCCATATGCTAATTTCAACTCTATGATTGTTCATTTGTTCACAACCTCTCTGTTTCCATTAAAAAAAGGGAGATTCTACGGTGAAGTCGTGTTTTTGACTTCTTTGGTGAAGTCACTTTAATTGACCAATAGAACGTAAGTACGTGGTGAGTCTTTTTTTTTTTTTAAGAAAGTTTTGTTTATTGCATATAAGTCTTTTTATTAGTTAAAATTATTTTATTAATTTAGATTTTTATCATCCTTCATAGTATTCACTTTCTCAAAACCTAGAAACAAATATTCATGTTCCAAAACTAATTGTGACTTCATCAACTCCTCAAAATTTCTTTACCTTCATTAAAGAACTACAATGAGATGAAGATTCTTAATAACAACAATAAAGTAGGTTTGATTTTTCTGGGTTTTGCATCAAACTTGTTTTTGAGTTATGAGTTTAATTTTGATTTTCATATTCTTTTATGCCCTTTTTTTTTTTAATTGTTTTATGTTGTTTATTTAATTTTCTCATCCAAAGAGGTTTTTTATTTTTGTTTGTTTAGATTTTTTTCTAAAGAGACAAGCCATAGCTAAAACCAATGGTTCTTATTCTACCACTGCAGTAACATTAAAAGCTTGTGTCACGAAAATGACCAGAATCGTTTTTTGTAGGTGCAGCCGGAATTGCCACGAAAATACACATGAATGGTGTAATCGTCGTTCCGACGTGAGTTCGTTCATCATCCCAGAAATTCGGGTACACGAGTCGGGTTCATAGCCCGCTTCTGAAAATCACGACCCAACTTCTAGAAAACCCTAAAAAATATGGTTTTTTTTTTGTTTTTGTCTTTGCAGTCACATTAAAAGAAAAAAAGAAAGAAAAAATTTGTTCATTAAGACAATTAATTACTAATTTGAAACCTTTCCAATACACACTCATAATAAATGCCATAATTTGTGGAACTTTCCCAAGTAAAATTCAAACTTTTGATATTTTTTTATTTTACTTTCTACGGGAGCTGTTTGTATTCTCATTCTTATCTTCTTTTCTTTTTTATTTAACCTTTTAAAGATTAAAAAACTAGAGAATATAAAAAATAGGTTTTACTAAACACCGCATCTGGAGCACTCTTTAAGCATTCTATTTAAGGAAATAATTTATTCAAAAAGTAAAACATTTCAATTCTCAATGCGTTGACTTCACACTTTCCATACAAATTTCACAAAAACTTACTAATTAAAGTGCTTAAAGAGTGCCCCGGGGACATTGTTTAGCATTTTCCATAAAAAATTACAAAAACACAAATAGTTTGACATAGTACTTCCAAAAACAATCACCCCAGATCATCCTTTCAAAAATTTTAAAAAATAAATATGGAAGAAAATAACACATACTATAAGTATAAGTTGTTACCTATTATTACTGACTACTGAGGTCTTGGACACCACTTAATTTTCTTTTCAACCTAAATTTGACAATACTAATAAGTCAACGACAAACATTTTAAAAATATATGTTGGACAAATTTTCAAAACAAAAAAATATATATGTTGGACTATTAAATTATATTTTGAAAGATAAAAAGTGAGTTAACAAAAATATTTTATAATATGAGTAAAAAAAAATTTATAATAGTCACAAATCTAATTTTATTAAATTTTACCCTCGTTATGATTGGGTTAATAGTACTTCGTTTGAATTGAATTATAACTTTAAGTCAAATTATACTTATTTACCCTTCATTTGAATTGAATTATAATTTTAAGTCAAAATATAATTTTTATGTCATTAACTTCAGTCGGAGTATAACCCTCATTCAGAGACTATGGTTGATAGTACTTTAGTTGACTCGGCGTATAACCCTTAGTCAAAGGTTAGAGTTAATAGTGCTTAAGTTGAACCAGAGTGTAATCATCTTTAGATCGAATTAAATATTTTATATTTAAATTACTTGATGTATATAATCTCTAAGCTTGAACCAGAATAAAATTATCAGTCAAAGACTAGAGTTAATAGTGTTTTAATTGAATCGGTGTATAATCGTTAGTGAAAGACTAGGGGAGTAGTACTTTAATTAGTTTAATGAGACTACAATTTTAAATGAAAAACTACGCACCCGCTGGGACGTGTGTAAATTCTTTGACATGTTTTGCGTTACGTTATATTTATAAAAGCCGTGTTTAGAAAAATATAATTTAATCATCATCTTCAACCTTCAGCCGGATCAGTTTGACCCGAAATCAGATCTGCGGTATCAGATGAAACCCGAAGGTTTCGGGTATTTAAACATCGAAAATTACATTAAATTACACAGACACATCGCAAAAACCATTTACAATACATTTATGATTTTAATCTTGATTCAAACAGTCTAAAACAAAAAACCTAAAATTTAAATTTTTAGAAACATGAAAATAGTTGAGAAGGCAGTTAACCAAACATCAACAAATTGATTGTATTTGATTTGTTGATGAAGTGGTATGTTTGTTATCGGTAACTTTGATTTAATTTCACGTCTGTTTAGTTTGGTAATTGATAATGAACTCAGATCTAGTATTATTTTTATGATTTTGTCATCAATCAGAAACCTTAGCTGCCCACTTCAACCAAATACACCATGAACTACTTCCTTTAATAGATTAGATCCGATCAATCAGCAGGACGAGGATGGAAAAAAAAATTGGTTGATTTATTTGTCTTCTAATATTGGTGATTATCATGGAAGAAGAAGAGGGTTTTCTTTTTGAATAGGAATGGAAGATGTTTGAACAACTGATGATGTTGTGGTGTTGTTTTAATTGATTTTCACAAGTACAATTAAAATATAAAAAAAAAATTATTAAAATTGGGGTAATTTGATCACTTTAAACATATGAGGGACTTAGTTGCAATTTTAATAGATGTGAAGATACATGGTAAGTGATATGTACCATATAATTTTATGTGGCGTTGACTAAGTCAACATTACTTTTTCATTGGCCAAATAATGACTTCATCAAAGAAGTCAATTTGGTGACTTCACCATAGAATTTGCCTTAAAAAAATTAGTAACGTTGTGTAATGGACATTAAAAATGTATGCATTCTTTTTTAGCGGAAAATGTACTAAAAGTGTAAAATAGTCTTACATGATTATCAATTAAAAAATCATTAAATTGTCATGTCATATCAAGAAAGTTGGGTGACTCGACGGGAAACATATTTGGTATATGTTGACGGTCATATACCTCTTTTTTTTATTTGTTGTATTATAGAATTTTAATCAGCTGGTCTCTGTGAATTTAACTCAGTTGTAAGTGAATGACATTACTTTTTATATGTATGAATGATAAGTGCCAAATTATAGCTAAATTTCATGTTGAATGTGAGCACTTATTGAATAATTTTGATAACAAATCCATAGGAGTGAATCCTTTTTTCTGTAAATATGGTGTGTACAAAGAATATGTCAAAATATATCAATTCCAACCATTTTTGTTAGGTTTTGCTGAAACATAAAAAGAGAAACAAACTTTTGAAGCATTCGCTGCAGCGAAGCATCAGCGAAAACGCAGCGAACGAAGTCAGAGAGGAAAAGGGCATTAGCGAAATCGCAGCGAATCAGTGGCGAACGTGTTCGCTACAGCGAATCAATAGCGAAGCATCAGCGAACGAAGTCAGAGAGGAAAAGGTCATTAGCGAAGGCTCAGCGAACCTGTGGCGAACGTGTTCGCTACAGCGAACCCTCAGCGAGAAATTGATGAGTCATGTTTTAAATGCACGTGTCAGCAAACCTCACCCTTTAAGTAACTTATTCGCTTAGCGAATGTGGATTCGCTTAGCGAACATGTTTATATCAGAAGACTATAAATAGCCTTTAGATCATTTTGTAAATTATCAATTTTAGCTGGACTCAGAGCAGAAATTACGAAATTCATAGATCTAAGTTGTTAGGTGAGGTTTTGAAGGTGGATTCATCACAACTTGAGAAATCAAGTCACATGTTCTTTCAATCCTTCATCTCTTCACTTGTTTGTAAGTTTATCATGGCTATTCATAGCTAAATCTCTCTTTGTTGGGGTTGGATATAATTAAATTATGATCATAAATCTAGTTTAACTCTGCTATATGTGTTTTATTCATCAATCAATATTGGTGATATCCTTGTTTATATGCTTTTCTCAAAAGATTTGAATGATATAGATATATGTTATTTGAATCAAAGATTGAGGATAATCACTTGTTAAATCTCAAAGTTTAGACATAGATTCTGGATTTAATAGTCACTCAAAGTATTAAAGCTTAATGCTATTTTATCGATTAATAACTCGAGACATCGAAAAGTTAATAGATACAATAGATTTCACGATATATTCCGGACACGGATATGATCGACAAGTAATATGTGACGATATTGATTGGTAAATGAAACATATATATCAATAGTTGACTGATACATGTGAATGATTTAATGAAATCCGATCCCAACAAGTTTTTCTATCCAAAGTTTATTACGCACTTTTATATCGCACTTTGATATTACGAAACCAAAAATCAAACCCGCACTTAAAATCATGGAATTTGTGTATTTACAATTGATATCACACTAGTCCCCGTGGATACGATATATTGAAATATACTTGCTAAAAGACTTTCAACAAAATGGCGCCGTTGCCGGGGACTGGCGTTTGATATTAGAAGCGTATCATAATTTCTGTCATTTTAAGCATTTTTGTTTTTAGTTTCAGTTATACTAGTTATTATCTTGTGCACGCTAACTTGTCTGGTTAGATTGTTGATCTTTGTTTATGCGAGGAAAGATTTCCGCAGAAAATCTGCTTTTTGATTCAGAAATTGAACGAACTGCGAGAAGAAACAACAGTCAAAGAAAAAAAAGAAAACAGTTAGCCAAGCAAAAGAAACAGCAAGAGGAAACTTCTACCTCTATTTCTTCAACACATTCTATTGCCGACGAAACAATGGCAGAACCTCCACCACCAACTCCTGAACCATGTCAAAATAGCCCGAGACGTTTGGCTCACTTGGCAAGACCAAGAGCTGGAGCCAGACAAACTAAGATGAAAACGGGTTATTTGCAATTGTTATATGCTAACCCTTTTGCAGGTTTACCACATGAGGATCCCTACAATCATCTTGTCAAGTTCTATGAGATAGCTGGTTCACTTGGAGCCACTGAAGCTGAAGAAGAATCGGTGTTCCAAAGAGGGTTTCCACATTCATTGATTGGTAAAGCAAAGGAGTGGTATCTTGATCAACCTACTCAAGTTATGACCAATTGGAATACTCTTGAGGAGAAATTTCTTGAAAGATTCTTTCCGCACCACAAATTCATGGAGGCCAAAACCTCTATTGCTGTGTTCGCGCAAGGTGCAAATGAAACTCTCAATGAAGCCTGGGAACGTTACAAGTCTATGTTACGGAAGTGCCCTAATCACGGGTTTGATGAGCTCACTCAAATCCATATCTTCCGCAATGGTCTTCTTCAACAAACAAAGCTTTTGTTAGATGCCACAGCTAGTGGTTCGTTGTTATCCCTAAGTGCTGAAGATGCTACAACAATAATTGAAAAAATGGCACTTAGTGACGGCCATGGTGATTACAATAGGAATCCTTCACAAAGGAAACCGGGAATTCTTGAACTCGATTCATCAGATGCAGTCTTAGCTCAGAACAAGCTTCTCACTAACACTGTAGATCAACTATCTAAGCAAATGTCTCGGATGATTAGCCTTCAGGAAGAGTCAAGCAAGGCTAAGCAAGTTGCCTATTGTGAACTATGTACGGGAGATCATCCAACTGGTCATTGCCCTCCAACAAATGAAGAGGTGAATTTTATGGGAGCTCAGCAAAGGCAAGGTCAGTATCAGAACAATGCTGGCTATCAAAGAAATAACAATGCAACTTATGGCCAGGGTTGGAGACAGGATGCAGGTCCGTCAAACAGACAAAGGCAATACGAAAGTTTCAACCAGCCACCTCCACAGAAAAATCCAACTTCAAGCTTAGAGGAGACAATGAACAAATTTATGGAGATGCAAATACAGCAGAATCAACAACAGCAAAAATTTCAACAAGAAACTCAGGTTTACCAAAGAGGCAATGATGCGGTCTTAAGAAATCTTGAAACTCAGATTGGTCAAATAGCAAGAGAGATGTCCAACAACAAAAATCAAGGAGGATCGTTTGCAGCCAACACTGAACCAAATCCAAAAGAGCACTGTAAGTCAATAACGACTAGAAGTGGAAAGGAGATTGGTAAGGGTATCGGTGATAACTTGAGAACCGAGGAGGAAGTTTTGAAAAAAAAAGACGATGAGGTTGCCGAAAAGAGTGAGAAGGAAGTAGAAGAAAAGAATAAACAGGAAGTCTTAGTTGAAAATACAAAAAAATCAAAAAATGAAAAAAATAAAAAACAAGAGTGTGAGGGTGAAGTGAGTGAGGAGAGGGAGAAGTCGAAAAATAGTGAAGCCACTATGAAGAATTCTCCTGTGCAACACTTGCCATACCCACATGTTCCAACAAAGAAAGACAAAGACAGGCAATATGCGAGGTTTCTAGATATTTTCAAAAGATTACAAATCAACATTCCATTCTCTGAAGCCTTGGAGCAGATGCCTACCTATGCAAAATTCATGAAAGAGATCTTAACAAAGAAAAGGAGAATCACTGATGAGGAAACCATTCACTTGGATGCGAGCTGCAGTGCTATTATTCAAAGAACCCTACCTACAAAGGAGAAAGATCCGGGGAGAGTTACATTACCTGTCACTATTGGAAATGTAAATGTTGGAAAAGCTCTCATTGATCTAGGGTCAAGCATCAACCTTATCCCTTTGTCTGTAATAGAAAGAATTGGTGGTTTGGATATAACACGCACAAGAATGACTTTGCAGCTTGCAGATAAATCCATCACTCGTCCATCAGGAATTGCTGAAGATGTGTTAGTCAAAGTTGATAAATTCATGTTTCCTATAGACTTTGTAGTGATGGATATTGAGGAGGATGATGATGTTCCTTTGATACTAGGGAGATCTTTCATGAAAACAGCTCGTATGATGATTGATATTGATGACGGGGTGATGAAAGTGAGAGTTCAAGATGAAGAGGTTAGTTTCAATTTGTGGGAAGCTATGAAGCATCCAAAGGAAAAAGACGAGTGCTTCAAAGTAGATGCCACCGAGGAAGCTATCTTGGATGTAAGGAAACAAGCACATAGACCTTCATCCCTTGAACAAGCCTTAACCGACGCTTTTGAAACACTTGACCCCGAAAAAGAAGAAGAGATTGAGGACTTTTTAAAGCAACTTGATGCTTTTAAAGAGTTGTCCCCACCTGAAACAACAACCGAAGAGTTGAAAGTCGATGAAAAGCCGGTAGAAGTGAATCTTGAATTGAAAACATTACCACCACACCTCAAGTATGCTTTCCTTGAAGATAAAGATAAAAAGCCGGTAATAATCAGCAACTCCCTGTCAAAGGGTGAAGAAGAAAGACTGATTCAAGTTTTGAAAGACAACAAAGAAGCAATAGGATGGGCTTTATCCGACTTGAAAGGTATTAGTCCATCTTATTGCATGCATAGTATCATGATGGAGGATGATTACAAGCCGGTAGCACAGCCGCAACGTCGATTGAATCCTACTATGAAGGAGGTTGTGAGAAAGGAAGTGGTGAAGCTGTTGGAATCTGGCATGATTTATCCGATTTCAGACAGTGCCTGGGTGAGTCCAGTCCAGGTAGTTCCAAAGAAAGGAGGGATGACGGTGATCACAAATGACAAGAATGAGTTGATCCCGTCAAGAACAGTTACGGGGTGGAGGATGTGCATTGACTATCGAAGACTTAATAAAGCCACCAGAAAAGATCACTTTCCATTGCCCTTCATGGATCAAATGCTTGAAAGGTTGGCCGGTCAGGAGTTCTATTGCTTCTTAGATGGTTATTCGGGGTATAATCAGATCACTGTCAATCCTGAAGATCATGAGAAGACTGCTTTCACATGTCCCTTCGGTGTCTTTGCTTACAGAAGGATGCCTTTTGGATTGTGTAATGCTCCAGCAACATTTCAGCGATGTATGCAAGCCATCTTTTCTGACTTGATAGAGAAGTGCATTGAAGTGTTTATGGATGATTTCTCCGTGTTCGGTCCATCATTCCAACATTGCTTGAATAATTTGGATACCGTACTGAAGCGGTGTGTTGAGACTAATCTGGTTCTGAATTGGGAGAAATGTCACTTTATGGTGACCGAGGGAATTGTTCTAGGCCACAAGATTTCTTCCAAGGGTATTGAGGTGGATAAGGCAAAAATTGAAGTGATTGAAAAGCTTCCACCTCCAGTCAATGTGAAAGGGATCAGAAGTTTCCTCGGTCACGCTGGATTCTACAGGCGTTTTATCAAAGACTTCTCAAGGATTGCCAAACCGTTAAGCAATCTGCTTAACAAAGATAAGTCATTTAATTTTGATCATGAATGTTTACTTGCTTTTAATGAATTGAAAGAAAGATTGGTAACTGCACCCATAATCATAGCACCAGATTGGAAAATTGAATTTGAATTAATGTGTGATGCTAGTGATTATGCAGTTGGTGCAGTCCTTGGACAAAGAAAGAACAAAATTTTTCATGCTATACACTATGCAAGCAAAGTGCTAAATGATGCACAAGTAAATTATGCAACAACTGAGAAAGAATTGCTTGCTATAGTGTACGCACTTGAGAAATTTCGTTCTTATTTGATTGGTTCAAAGATTGTTGTGTATACTGACCATGCAGCTATTAAGTACTTGATTACAAAAGCCGATTCCAAACCGAGACTCATTCGGTGGATGCTTTTATTACAAGAGTTTGATCTTGAGATAAAAGATAAAAAGGGTACGGAGAACTTGGTGGCTGATCACTTATCAAGACTTGTAAATAATGAGGTGACCAAACATGAACGCGAGGTTCTTGAAGAATTTCCCGATGAAAAATTGCTTATGGTGCAAGAAAGGCCATGGTTTGCTGATATGGCTAATTTCAAAGCATCCGGATTAATACCGGATGATTTTAATTGGCACCAAAAGAAAAAGTTCCTCCGTGAAGCTAATCAATATGTTTGGGATGATCCTTATTTGTTCAAGATTGGAGCAGACAACTTGTTGAGGAGATGTGTTACCAAAGAGGAAGCCACAAGCATCATGTGGCATTGTCATAACTCACCATATGGAGGACATTATAATGGAGAAAGGACAGCAGCAAAAGTCTTACAGTCAGGTTTTTTTTGGCCGACTTTGTTCAAAGATACTTATGAACATGCTCGGAAATGTGATAGCTGTCAAAGAATTGGTGGAATTTCGAGGCGCAATGAAATGCCGCTTCAAAACATGCATGTTGTTGAAGTATTTGATTGTTGGGGCATTGATTTCGTTGGCCCTTTTCCATCATCATTTTCCAATGAATACATTCTTGTGGCAGTAGATTATGTGTCCAAGTGGGTGGAGGCAATTGCGTCACCAAAGGCCGATGGCAAAACGGTGATTAAATTTCTCAAAAGAAACATTTTCACCCGCTTTGGAACTCCTCGTGTGCTTATTAGTGATGGAGGGTCACATTTTTGCAATTCTCAATTAGCTAAAGCACTTGAACACTATGGAGTTAAGCACAAAGTTGCATCACCATACCATCCGCAGACCAACGGACAAGCTGAAGTTTCAAATCGTGAAATAAAGAAAATTCTGGAAAAAACTGTGTCTGCATCAAGAAAAGATTGGTCATTGAAATTAGACGAGGCATTATGGGCATATCGGACCGCTTTCAAAGCACCAATAGGCCTTACACCTTTTCAGATGGTTTATGGTAAGTCATGTCATCTTCCGGTAGAGCTTGAGCATAAAGCTTATTGGGCTTTAAAATTTCTAAACTTTGATGAAAATCAAGCCGGAGAGAAAAGAAAAGTTCAGCTACAACAGTTGGACGAATTGCGATGCCAAGCTTATGAATCTTCTAAGCTGTATAAGGAGAAGGTAAAAAGCTATCATGATAAGCGGCTTGTCAACAAAGATTTTAGGCCAGGACAGATGGTTTTACTTTTCAATTCGAGATTGAAATTATTCCCAGGAAAGTTGAAATCCAAGTGGTCCGGTCCTTTCAAAATCCGTGAAGTGAAACCATATGGTGCAGTGGTGTTAGAAGATCCAGCTACCAATGATACATGGACAGTGAATGGTCAAAGGTTGAAGCTTTATTTTGGTGGTGAATTTGATCGTTTCACTACTAAAATCCCACTTTCCGATCCGTGATAATCCAAAAAGAACGTCGAGCTAATGACGTAAAACAAGCGCTTGTTGGGAGGCAACCCAATTTTGTAAGTATTTTTGAGTTCTATCATGCATCTAACACTTTTGTTTGAAAGCAAGTTGGCCAAACAACACAGGCCAATTATGCAGAACATTTTTTTCTGGTTTTCATTCGCTAAGCGAACGGTGTGATTTCTGCATTTCCAGTTTTAAATGACAGCTGGCAAATTTTTGACACATCACACCCCACTACCACAAAAACAGAGGGAGCACGGAATTTACCCCATTTCAACCCTAATTCTACTTTCAAACTTTCATCTCCTTCCCTCTTCTCACAAAAATTCTCAAACTTCCATCTCCATCCCTTAAGCAAAGTTCAAATTCCAGACACACCCACTACCTCATTCATATTTCTTTTCAACTTTTTTGTATCAACATCACTCAGGTATGAGATTTTAAGTTGCAATTTCCAATTTTCATGACTAAGATCCCAAACTAAAAGATGCATGAAATTTTCATAAACAACTTGTCTTTGTTTATTTTCACTCATGTCATGGTTTATTCTCACTAAACTTGAGTGTTAGTTGAATGAATTTTAGCATGTTGCTATTTTTAATCCACATAGTCATGGCAAATTTTGAACTGATTTAGATTGAACAGTTACAAATTGCTTGCATTTTATGCCATGTTGACTGTCATGAGGCTGTTTTGGGTAGCACATGTTGTGGACAATTGCTAAAATTTGGTAGACCTTTAACATGTGTGGTGAACATGTCTGTTTCTTTAATTTTTGGATTTGTTAACCCTAAATGAAACTCATGTGTTACCTGCTACTCAATAACCAGAATTTTCGCTAGCAATTCGTGAAGCGAACTTGAGAAAAGTTGATATTAATGCTTTGCTTACAATAACCCTGTTTTGGAGCATTATTCTTATTTGGTTTTGAGAGTAATTTCAGGAATGGCACCAAAGAAACCAGCAGCCAAGGCAGGAAAGAAGCAAAAGACCGTGGCAAGTTCATCGCAGCCAGCTTTCGATCCTAGCCGGTTTCGTGGACCGGAACAGTTTGAGCGGTACCAAGTGCTCGAAAAGAAAAAGATATGGAATGAGAGAAAGTTTGATATTAATGAGTATGGAAGCTATGAGCGATTTGTGAAAATTATCAATGATAGGCGTTGGGGTAAGATTATTGATCCACCAACAAAATTCAACCCCACCCTTGTGAGAGAGTTTTATGCGAATGCCTACCCATCCAAAGATGAGCCATTCTCTTTCACCACCATGGTACGCGGAAAAATCATTCGCTTTGATCGCGATGCCATCAATGCTTTTCTTGGCAACCCATTCACCCTACCAGTCAATGAAACCTTGTGTGCTTTTCAAAAGCAAAGAGCCCGAAAGAATTGGGACAGTGACCTCATGAAAAGGAAACTTTTAAGGCCCAACCATGATTTCACATATGGCACAACTAACAAACCTTTGAGGGCCCTTCGAGAGGACATGCGCACCTTTACCCAACTCCTTTTCTTGCTTGTTCTTTATAACATCCTGCCTAATTCTCACACCTCTGATGCCGTCATGAACATTCTGGGCCTCATTCATTACTTAAATGAAGGCCTTGAAGTGGATTTGGCCGGCATTATCTCTAATTGGATGAAAGAGATCACCATGTCTGGCCACCCTGACAAGAACCTTAAGTCAGCTGTTGTGCGATCTTCAAGCCCTATGGGTTTCCCTTGCTTAATCATGGGACTGTGTATAGCTAATAGGATACACATTCCTGAAACTGGTACTGAGGAGATTGGAGTCATTGATGATGACTATGTGGATCGATACTGCAAGCCAAAGAAGAAAAGAACTGCACAATCACCACCACCACCTCCACCAGCCCAGGCCTCCGCTTCTGCTGTTCATGATCAGAATTTTTATAACCATTTCACTTACTTGTATGATCAGAATGATGCAGGGTTTAGAGCTATGAGTGCAATGCATCAATCCTTCTACAATCAACACACCGGACAGTCGGTGATGACGCCTCAAGAGTTCCAGACTTATGTTGCATGGCCTGAGGTCAGGCCTACTTTTCTCGGAGGGGGTGATGTAGATGCTGAAGCTGCTAATGATAATGAAGGAGAAGCGGGTTCGGATGCATCTATGCGAGAGGAAGATGGAAGTGATGCTGGTTCGGAATCTGGTTCCGCATCTGGTTCGGAAGCTGGTTCTGCATCTGAGTGAAGCATACAAGATGATGGCTGAAAAGCTCGCAAAAATGAGTGAAAAATTTAAAAAAGCTTGCAGTCATTTAATTTCAGTTTAAGTAGTTTAATTCCTTTTGTGAACCATGTGGAAACTTATGCTTTTGATGTTTGTGGTAGTGTGAACATGTGTTTATGTTTTGGAATTTTAAGTGTTGTTAATGCATGATGGTTAGTAGTATAATGCATTAGTAGTTTAGTAATGTGTATAACTTTTTGAAAAACAAGCTCACATGTTTTTAAAATTGAAAGAGAGGTTTGTGATAAATCAATGTGTTGAGCATGATAGTTTGATTTATAGAGATGTATGTCACCTTTTGATTAATGTTTGAAATAGGCTGAGAAACTCAACATGTTTTTGAAGTGTGTTACTTGTCCTAAGAAGATTCTCACTATTCTTGTTGAACATGATTGAAACTTGTGTTATCCAACCTAGCTGGGTAAGAATGTGTGAACTTTCCATTGTTTACATATAATTTTGAGTGCTGGCAATTGTGTATGCTCATCTGATTTTAGCTTAATCTGGCTATCACTAGTATGCTTGATGTTGTGGATATGATCAAGGCCATGTTTCTTTTTGAGTATAACTACTTGGCCAAATTTAACCTACCCTGTGAGATAGTGATCTTTTGTGTCCCCATTTGAGCCTAAAATTTTGAAAAATGTTTGTTTTTATAAACCCTGAAACCGAAAGAAAAGAAAAACAACTACTCTACCCTTGTCTTAGGATAGGAGAGCAAGTGTGTTTCAAAAAGGGTTATGTTAAAATTCAAGTTGGGGAGAAGTAGGTTGAAAAATAGATAAATAATTTGATTGAGAAAAATGGTGTGGTGGTGATTGAAAAAGAAAAGAAAATATATGAAAAAAAAAAAATAATAAATAAAAAAGTTGCTTGACACAATTGAAATTCAAAAGGAAATGAGAAAAGAAAACAAAATTTTGTGAAAAAGTGTCAAAACAAAAAGAGTCACCACACAAATTGTAAATAGGGGAAAAATGAAAGGGAGTGAATGAATCATGATATAAATGTTGAAGTTGTCATGCTCTCTTATCCTTGAGGCCTTTTGAATCCAAAGAAAAACAATGAATTTTTGTAAACCCAGCCCCGTTACAAGCTTAATAAAGTCCTTAGTGATCCATGACGGACATCATACTTTGTGATAATGCTTGGATGAATGTTTGAATTGAATTGTTGCATGCACATTGCTTGGATTGAGTGAAACACTTACCCTTGAGTGATATATGTGTGAGAAATTTGTGATAACACTTGAGTCTTGATAGTTTGATAAGAATGTGGAGAATTTTGCTTAGGCATAGGAATCATTTCATGATCATGCTTTGCTTCTTTCAATGTTTTGAGGACTAGTCTCTAGGTGATATTGCTTTACTTGTGCTCTAGAAAAAGATTTTGAAAAAATTTGATTGATTACAAACCCACTCTTTTTGATTATTTTTGAGCTTGTTAATACCTTTTGTTTGAGGACAAACAAAGTCCTAAGTTGGGGAGATTTGATAAGTGCCAAATTATAGCTAAATTTCATGTTGAATGTGAGCACTTATTGAATAATTTTGATAACAAATCCATAGGAGTGAATCCTTTTTTCTGTAAATATGGTGTGTACAAAGAATATGTCAAAATATATCAATTCCAACCATTTTTGTTAGGTTTTGCTGAAACATAAAAAGAGAAACAAACTTTTGAAGCATTCGCTGCAGCGAAGCATCAGCGAAAACGCAGCGAACGAAGTCAGAGAGGAAAAGGGCATTAGCGAAATCGCAGCGAATCAGTGGCGAACGTGTTCGCTACAGCGAATCAATAGCGAAGCATCAGCGAACGAAGTCAGAGAGGAAAAGGTCATTAGCGAAGGCTCAGCGAACCTGTGGCGAACGTGTTCGCTACAGCGAACCCTCAGCGAGAAATTGATGAGTCATGTTTTAAATGCACGTGTCAGCAAACCTCACCCTTTAAGTAACTTATTCGCTTAGCGAATGTGGATTCGCTTAGCAAACATGTTTATATCAGAAGACTATAAATAGCCTTTAGATCATTTTGTAAATTATCAATTTTAGCTGGACTCAGAGCAGAAATTACGAAATTCATAGATCTAAGTTGTTAGGTGAGGTTTTGAAGGTGGATTCATCACAACTTGAGAAATCAAGTCACATGTTCTTTCAATCCTTCATCTCTTCACTTGTTTGTAAGTTTATCATGGCTATTCATAGCTAAATCTCTCTTTGTTGGGGTTGGATATAATTAAATTATGATCATAAATCTAGTTTAACTCTGCTATATGTGTTTTATTCATCAATCAATATTGGTGATATCCTTGTTTATATGCTTTTCTCAAAAGATTTGAATGATATAGATATATGTTATTTGAATCAAAGATTGAGGATAATCACTTGTTAAATCTCAAAGTTTAGACATAGATTCTGGATTTAATAGTCACTCAAAGTATTAAAGCTTAATGCTATTTTATCGATTAATAACTCGAGACATCGAAAAGTTAATAGATACAATAGATTTCACGATATATTCCGGACACGGATATGATCGACAAGTAATATGTGACGATATTGATTGGTAAATGAAACATATATATCAATAGTTGACTGATACATGTGAATGATTTAATGAAATCCGATCCCAACAAGTTTTTCTATCCAAAGTTTATTACGCACTTTTATACCGCACTTTGATATTACGAAACCAAAAATCAAACCCGCACTTAAAATCATGGAATTTGTGTATTTACAATTGATATCACACTAGTCCCTGTGGATACGATATATTGAAATATACTTGCTAAAAGACTTTCAACAATGAATTAGGTTCAAACATCAAACATTCCACTTATTTATCTTAAAAATAAAATTCTAATCACTAAACTATTTGGGAAAAAAAATCTAGTCACTTGTTGGACCAAACCTTTCATAATATTTTAACTTTTGAATGTGTATAAGGTTTCTTATTTTATTTTAGGGAAATCAAATGTGTAGTAGTTTCAATATATTATTATTATTATATCCAGATTTAGTGACAAATTAAATCTACTTGATCGCTAAGAGTGTGTTTGGATGAAATAATTAGAAATTTTAGAGAATTTGAAATTCTAAGCAATTTAATTGATTCTATTTAAATTACCTTTATTTTTAAATTTGTGTATTTGGATGGAGTAATAGATAATTTCATTTTGAGCATTTTTTGTCACTTTTATAAATTTGAAAAGTTTTGGGTCAGATTTAAATTTATAAAATAGAGACCGATTTGCAATTTTTAAAAATTTAAAGGACCAATTTGAAATTTTTAGGGACCAATTTGCATTTTTTTTAAAATTTAGGGGTCAGTTAAAAAATTTGAAATATATGGGAGGAAAGAATTTAAAATTATTAGCTTTTAAGTGTTACTAGACACTGACCCGTGCTATAGCACGGGTTTTGTAGATTTTCATATATTATATAAAAAGAACTATAATAATTTTTTTAAAATAAATGACACAATCAAATCTGGCTTTTAAAATCAGTCCAAATGGACCCATCCCAGTGTATAATAAAATCACCCAAGCACCATATTAATATTATAAAAATCACGCAATGCAGACCATCCATGTTTAAAATATATGCTGCCATTATTTTTTTCAACTAAAATTTAAAATTGATTTCTGTTTGGATCAATAACGGTGTGTTTGGTAGGAGAGAAAATGAGAAGAGAGAAATAGAAACACGGAAATCAATGCATGTATTCGGATGTACGATATTTGATCCGACAATGATCGACGTACTTCTCTAAGTCAGTTATTGGATTATGGATTCAATGGTGCTATGTGTAAAAAAAAAAGTCAGTTATTAGATATGAATTGAATGATGTTATGTGTAAAAAAGAAAGAAAGTAGTAAATATAAAACGCGGCGAGAATGAATAGTTAGAATAAATAAAATATAAAATAAAATTAAAAAAACCTCTTAAACAACGTAGCGCAAGTTGAAATTCAATATTTTGATCAGTCATATTAGCAATAGAAACACAAATTTGTGATAGCTAAACATGATATATATATATATATATATATATATATATATATATATAGAGAGAGAGAGAGAGAGAGAGAGAGAGAGAGAGAGAGAGAGAGAGAGAGAGAGAGAGAGAGAGAGAGGAAAATATAAAACGCGGCGAGAATGAACAGTTAGAGTAAACATGATATAATATTCTTTGTAGACATATTTAAATATAATATATAACATTCAAATAATATTTGTAGAATACTATCGAAAAAATGAAGTTAGGAAATATAAATATATAATAAAAACAAAAAGTGCAAAAAATATTAAAAAATCCAATTTTAAATCATATTTAGTCAATTGTTTTTTTTTAATTTTAAGGCAAAATTGGAGCAATTGTGAGAAAATAATAGGAGGTCAGTTGATTCCGCAAGATCATTAAAAAATAGATTAATATGTGATGAAAAAAATAAATAGGGTTGATTTTCATGTAAACAAAATCAGACATTATTATTAAGAAAAAATATCTTGGATTTGAAAAAATATATATATTATTATAAATGAATGTGTGTTGGAAAAAAATGGAGTTGATTTATAGGAAAGCAAAATTAGGCATAAAAAGTCATAGTCATTAGTTGGTGT
This sequence comes from Trifolium subterraneum, assembly GCA_951799995.1. Taxonomy (NCBI): domain Eukaryota; kingdom Viridiplantae; phylum Streptophyta; class Magnoliopsida; order Fabales; family Fabaceae; genus Trifolium; species Trifolium subterraneum. The sequence goes on along the minus strand of OX637463.1, from coordinate 954,638 downwards.
AACCAAAATATATCAAATGAATTTAAATAGCTTACTGGTATATGAACTAACCAATTGTGAGAGGATATGAGTTTGATTCCTGGTGAGGAAATTTTTAACATTTTTAATAATTAAATTAGGGTTAAATTAGAGTTACTTGGAGAGTTAACTACTTTTATATATATAATGATGTGTATTCCTTAAATTTAGCTTAGATAAAATAAATACTCCACAAATTCTCTTCATTTTGGAAATTCTCCAAATTAACTATCAAAACAAAGAAATTTCGAAGGAAAAACTTGAATAAATGACTTATTACAAAAAAAAATCATATCGATGCGCTCTATTATAAATAATTCATAAAATTTCTTACAATAAATGACTTATTACAACAGTTTGACCATTCCGTTTTATTTTTCTTCTTTTACTCTCTTAACCTAGCTAACGCCCAATTTTTCTTCTTCTTTATATACTCAGATAGTGGTGGTTCCCGAAATCACCCGCTCCAAATCACATTTTCTTTCACTCTTACTTAAAAAAGTGTGACTTTCACCTAGTTAGATAAGTGCGGTTTTTGCATTTTTTTTCATTTTTTTAAATTCGCCTTCTTAGGGCGTCGTTGTTTGTTTTTATTTACCGTTTTAGTGAAATGTCTTTTAATTGCCCAACTTGGTGCAATGTTCATTTGATTTGGGTTGAAAGATTAGTTTCAATACAATGCATATCTAATCAATGACTTTGACGCCATCAATGTTATAGATCTGGAGGCACGAGTATTCTAGACACTTGAATATAGTCATATTAGTAGGTTTATACAATTTTTCATTTTATGTTATTAACGTGGATGTTGTAAGTTTATTTGCAAATACATCTTCTTCTTTTTGTAATTTAATATTTATATTGCATCAATGTGCTTTGTCAATTTAAATGAATGAATATCGTTGAATTTTAGGGAAAAAAAATGCTAATGAACCAATAATTATTTGAAATATATTGGGTACAATAAAAACAACTATTAAAATTACAATAGAAAGAAATAAATAAACTGCCATACCAAAAAAAAAAATGCTTTTAAGAATTTAAAGATTGATCTCCTTCATTTGAGAAAGTACAAATTAAATTTGACTTTTCCTCATTCTTTTTGTTGGCCGATTCTCTAGAGATTTGGCAACACTCAGCATAGGGTGTTTGCATGCTGGACATTTAGGGTCAGTTTTGCAAACCATCACATTCTTGAGGCAATTGTTACATCCAATCACAATCATTGATGGTAATTCATCTTTGGCTGTACCACCAAGATCTGAGCCAAATATTGAACACAAATATGATGGTAATGGAGTTGAAAATTTAGGAGCATTTTCTGAATTTTCAGAGTTATTTATTGGTAATGCTAATTTTAGTGTTAAATCAACATTCGAATGATGTCTATATTCATCCTCTTTTGAAGCAGCCAATCTCATGTTCCTCCCCACAAATGTTGGTTCAGCCTTTGAATATACATCCAAAAACAACATAAAATTAAGATCCATTGTATATTTATTGAATTTAAAAATAATAAATGAAAAAAGTTCAAGATAAAATACAGTATTCAACATCAATCTATCAAATAAACCAAATCATATGACAAAGTATATATTAAATGAAATAAAAATATTACCCTCAGATTATATTCATTATGCCGTTCGGTTTGCGCCGGTTGATTAAGATCAGAAGTGGAGTGAATTTTTTTCTCAATAGACATTCTCTTTTTTGTAATTTTCAGGTGATATATTATTGACCCTAAACCTGAATTGAACTGTGCTAAAATGTTTATGTGTTTGCATGTATATATAGTGAACAATAATCAAATAAATTTAAAAAAAGTTGTTTTCAATTATTAATTTTTTAGATAAAATATAATAAACATATTTGCAGTCAACATTTGAAAATGAAAAGAATGACCGTGCAATTATTGTACCTAAACAATTAATGTAGAAATATAATAAATATAAAAAAATATAGTTTAAAGAAAAATGTGAAGCTATTATAAGATTTTTCTTAAAAAATATGGTAACATGAGAGGTACGGGGAAAGGTACATTAAAAAATGGTATGAAGCAAATAAAATATAAATGATAGTCAAGTTCAAAATTTAAACTATTTTCACAAATGGAATGCATAAGAAAGTTCTCTTTTATTTTTTTTACTTTTTTAAAAAAAATTATAGAAAAGTTTTTATGATCATAACCTTTAATTTATAAAATCAAAATACTATAATTGTTATTAGAGAAAAATGTATATGCACTGACAGTGTAACACTGTCAACCAATACCAACCATATTTTTTGTCACGTCACCTTACTTTCTTAATATTATATGACAAAATAATAGTTGTTTATTGGATTATCGTGTAAAACTATTTTACACCGTCGGTGCATCTTCATTAAACTTTTGTTATTATATTTTATTGTCATTATTGAGATGATTTTCTATTAATAAATTAATCTTCTTTTAAATATCAAATCAAAAAACTATTTTTATCGATCGTTAGTTGGTCCAGTGATGATTGACGTTGGATTTGATAGTGAAGACCACGGCTCGATTCCCCACAATCAGAAGATGGCTGAAACCACTTGATGCCATGACTAACCTCAAACCAGATTAGATGGTTCAGATTAGGTTACAAGATCAATTATTTGGACATATATATTCACTAATTATTTGAAAAATATATTTTCTTAATCTTGAAGCATTTGATATCAGTGAAGAAAAATATTGAAACATTTAAATTTATTATTTTTAGTCAATTAGTCAAAGAAAAATAATCTTAGTATTTAACACCATAGTTATGTATATTAAATTGTTGTCAACTTTGAATAATATTTTTTTAATTTTATCTTTGAATCAAAATTTAGTCAAAACTAAAAAATTGAATAAAAATGTGGATTTACTTCTAATTTCACATTATATATAAAATAAAAAAAATATGTGGTATATTAATTTATAGAGTAATTAAGTATTTACCAATTTGATTTTTAATTAATTTTGAATTCTTTATAAATTAATTGATACTTCTTTATTTTTATTTTTAAAAACAACTAAATTAAAAAGTCATCACATACACCAAAGACTAACAAATTAAAAAATAAATGGAATTATTTTTGGCATACAATAATTATAGAGTTGACCAACATAGTGTGACACAATTGGTAGATACTTGATCCCCTTAACCATTTGATTATGAGTTCGATCTTGGACGGTGCGAATGAAAAACATTTGTTGTAAGAGGATTGACCCATTAAATTGATCTTAATTAATTCAAGGGGATTAGTCTCAGCAGTTGCACATGAATGATACCTTTGATTTACCAAACAATTTACACAGTTGACAAAATATATATATATGAATAGGATATATATATATATATATATAGCCTATTCATATAATGACAAACATTCTATTAAAATTTAATATTAACAATCACTTGTTTAAAAAAGTTTTTAAAATGTTGATTTTTTTGTTTGTTTTGAGATTTAAATTTTTTTATCAATAGGAGCCAAACTCGGTATCTTGGAATTTAGAACATTGACAAATAATGCACACCAACCCCTTGACTTAACAATATGAACTAAAATTATTTGTAGATTTTTTGTGTAGAAGCCAGAAGTTATAATTTTTTAAGGAATAAAAATATATTTCACCCGAATAATATGTTATTTTATGACATTTAAAAGTGTAGTGTTAGAAATAAACTTCAAGAACTAAAACATAGAGATAAAGAGAATGAAAGCCTTCTATTTAACCCATGTATCTCTTTACATCATAACAAACGTCCTATTTATAAGATACAAAGAAGAAAGTGGAAGAATAAAAGTAATTAAAGTCCACTCACATGCTTACCAAAGTTATCGATTACCACAAGCTTTTTATAACATTTCTTTTATACTTTTGTATGTTTGTCTACATAGAACAATTTTGATTTCAAATATTGAGTATGAGATTGAGGTTGAGGGGATGAGTATGGTATTTTGTGATGAGGAAGACAAATGATATTTGGGATTGAGGGGATGAGTATGGTGCATTGAATTATTGTGCTACTATTAGTTTTGAATTCAAACGAGGTCATGGGTATTTTGAATGAAAGTTTCTTATACAACAAGCTTTTTATAACATTTCTTTTGTACTTTTGGATGTTTGCCAAAATCCAACAATTTTGATTTCAAATATTGTGTATTTGAAATGCATACAAAATGTTGAAATCATAAAGGAAATGATTTTTTTTTGACAATTTTGCATTTAAATCTTAAATTTCTGAGTTGAAATGTCATGGAACTTTTTCATGTTATGGATCACATGGACCATCAACCGGGTTGAATTGGTTCATCTTTAAGGTTGAAGATGAAGTTATAAAAAGAAGCAAAAATAATGTGGTTTACATGAATCCGATCCCAAGACGCATCACTGATTTTTCAATTATCCTACCACCATACTGTACTAAACTTCACTTAACTAAATTTGTTCTAAAGGGATTCAGATTAAGTATAATAAAAAACATGTGATGTCATGCAATTGACGCATTTAAGGTCATCTAATCAAAATGGTCGAATTTCAATCTCAAATTTTAGATTAAATAAAAAATTAGAAATTATTTTAAGATATGAACCGTCCGATCAAGATCGGATAATTTAGAAGTGATGACTACACTTGTATTTGCCACACCAGCATATGTTATTGTGAGTCAACGGTAAATATTTTCAACAGGCTACAAACAAAAGTAAAAATATATTTTTTTAACTCAAATGGGCCAAGTCCAAAATGGAATGGTCTTGAGTTGCAAAAAGAATAACTTTAATCCATCCAATCTAGTTTAGATAATAGTAGGAGTAAGAGAGTTCAATCTCTAATCACTATATATAAGATAAGGATTTAGATCTCTCTAATTTTTTTTATTTTTTATGTATTTTTCTCTCTCATCATCACTTGTTTATTTTTTATTATTAATTTCTTTTTCTTCACACTCATAAAAAGAAAAATTGGAGAGGGAATTGGAGAGGATCCAAATCCCTATATATAATATGTCAAAAATTTCTCAACTGACCCCGCCGTTATTTTTTATCCTCTGAATCTCCAATTTTGCCCTTGCAAAAAACTTCAGTTTTTAAAAACCTAATTTTTTTTACTTGAAAATACATTTTGGTTTTTAAAAACCGAAATTTGCTCTAAATTTGTACTAAAAAAATTTCGGATTTTGTGAACCGAATATTTCTGCAAGAATAAAATTGAAATATTGAGAATAAAAAAAAATGACAGGAGTCGGTTGAAATTTTTTCTAATATGTCAATGTCTCCACCAACTAAACCAATTATGAACCCACTTGGGTTGGTTTGGTGGTATTGATTTAGAACCTGGAAGTGTGCTCCTCTTAAGGTCCCAGGTTTGACTCTCTCTGGTGCCAATTTGGGTGGGCTAGTTTATCTTTTTCAAAAAAAAACTAAACCAATTATGACCATTTTAAATGATGATGTAAAATTGTCAAAAAAAATGATGTAAAATAATTTTTTTTTTCTCAATTTATTTCGTCTTTAATGATTTGACTGCAATCCACTTAGCAAATGTCTTCACGTGACAAGTACTTTTTTTTTTAAAGAAAAAAACTTTGTTTCTTTCTCTTCTAAAAATCATTTTTAACGTTCCACAAATTTGAAATTCGAAATGCGCCAAACACATCCTTCTTTCTCTTCTCACTTCACCGTCCGGTGCTGACTTCACTTCAACAATGTCGGCGATTGAAAAACACGTCGTTCAGATCTTCGATGCTAAGAAACGGATCCTCGATCAGGCTCGTTATGAGTCCAATCTGTGGGAGCATCATCTTCTTCCCAAACTCATTCTCAACGGTATTCCTCCTCCTCCATGGCTCAGTAACTCCACTTTTCACTCAGATCCCAAAGGTACTCTCTCTCTATTTCAATTCGTTCGCAGAAATTAGGGTTTATAGTGACATTATGACAGAGAATTTTCGATTTTCTTTTTGTTGTTGATTTCGAAGAATTTACTTGTATTTTAATGATATTGGATAATAATTAAATCTAATTGTTATTATTTCATGGTAGATCCTTGAATCTGTTAAGTGGAGTATATTAGATTTTGCTTAATTTTGAAAATCTGAAATCCAGTGGTTTTAATTTATGCACATAAATGTGGATGACATTTTAATTTTCTATTTCAGAGTTTCAGTTACAGATTTAGATTTTACTGTTTTCTCTTTTATATCGTTTTAATTTTCGATAAAAAATCTGTCAAATGCGATTGTGGCTGGTTTTTTCTCGATGATTTCTGCTAGCATGGGTTTAGTAAGGTTACCTATTTTGTTTTAACAAAATCTCAGCCAATTTTATTTTGTGAAATTTGATCCTGATTTGTTAATTTTTTTTTAATGTTTGCAGATTTAAACATAGATGGTATTGTTTCTGAAGGTCTACTATCGCAGACACAAATTGGAAATCCTTTCACAGGTCATCAATGCAGTCTATACAGCAATCTGGATGTTGTATCTGATGGTGTTCAGCATCATGTTGGGTTGCGTGATGAAATCCATGGTTTTAAAAAAGACCGTGATATGGGGGGCAGGCTTTCAAATTTACCAGATTGCTCGGTCAACAATGCTGGATGTGCCTCAAGTGGTCATCCAGAATTGAATTCGGATGCTATTTCACCTCAGAATCAGATAGAACCAAGAACCTCGGAGAGTTGCCATGACCCAGAAGTGTCACGGGTAAAGTTGCAAAGATCAAGGTCGAGGCAGAAGGCTCTGGAGCTACGTAACAGTGCAAAAGCGTCCAAACGGTTGTCAGGAGATGGTGATAATGCTGGTGATTGTAATGCTGCAGCTACAGGTTCTGCGTCACCATCTTTACAGGAAGACCATATCAAGGAGTTAAGCTTGGTCAATGAATTTCATCCCAACAACCAAAGTTGTTTGATGGAAGAAGTGGGAAGAGGGGACTGTCTAACTCAGAAAGATCCCAATTCTAATAACACTGGCCATATAACAAGATCTAAAAGTTCATCCGAGAAGATCAACTCTTTGAGTGTAGGTAGTTCTTCTGTAGAGAAGGAAGATGGTCCTGCATTTAATGATTTGAATGAGGTAGTGGAGCTAGTCAACCGGGCTTCTTTGATAAATGGAAGTTCTCAGGTTCAGGAACCAAATATAATAGAGTTTCGGAACAAGGAAGTTGAAAGCAGTGTCTATGATAAGAGATTAACAAAACCTAGAAGTTCTAGCCAAGCAGAACATAATAGTGAATTATTGAAGTTAGACAGCACCTCAGGAAGATACAAAGTGGTTGAAGCATCTGATTCGAAGCAACCATGTTCTCATGTTGAGTTAACCGATTTAAGCAAAACCTCTGATTGTATCAGGGGAAGTAGGAGGAATATAGTTCAAGATGGCGACTTCTGCCAAACTAAACAAGAAAGTAACATTCAAAGCAGGTTAAGACTACATAGAAGTTCCTGTCCATCACCAGGGGATGGTTTTTTCACAACTGGTGGTTCTGTGAAGTCTATTGATAAATCAGTGCAATTGCTTCAACCTTTACTTTCAAAGAATTTGCAGGACCCCTCAGCGGCTGTTGTTGGGTCTTTCGATAGCCAAAAGGAATCTCACATTTCTGCCGTAAAAACAAAAGAACATTCAAGCAGAAGTGGTTCTGGAAAGGCATACTTAACTAGAAGTTCAAAGTTAACAAAGTCTCCAAATTCCAATTCATGTGAGCAAAGTGCTACCCATTTTGAATCTGCGGGTAAGAAGTCTCAAAATGTACAGCCTACCAAATTGGGTCCTACAAGGTTATCTTCAATTTCAGTGAATTCTGCAGAGAAGGAGAACATTGCAGGAGTTGATGCTTCTAGAAATACAAGGTCTGTGACTAGTTGCCCAAAAGAAGGACCCTTGAGGCCAGCGAGCACTTCGAATTTAGAAGGTGGTGCGTCTTTGCTTGCAGATTCATCATACATTAAATTAGCTGTTGCTGAAAAGGACTTGGATAGATTGGTTGATAAAGATCCTTCTTGTTTGGTGTCAAGACTCACTACTGTTAGGGAGGATGTTGCCGTCTTAAGGCCTTCCCCTGATTTCGTTATGTCTGTGATGCCTAAGCAACTTGTTTTCGATGATGGTGAAGAGACCAATAGGGATGGAATATCTAGCCCTGATTTGAAAGGACACCAGAGAATGTCACCAGATAAAGAACCTTTGGCATTGTCAGAACCGTTGAAGTTACTCAATGATGACATGCAGGAAGTTTGGGGAGATTCTTTTTCTGAAGCAGTTACTGAAAATGCTCTGCCAAGCCATACAGACAAAAGTGATACAAAATTGAACGGTAGGTTCCCATTTGGTTCTCCTACTGATGAATTGAATGTTGATTTGGCACAACTTGCCCCAATTACCATTTCCTCGGGTCAAAATGGTGACTTATTGAGGCAGGCACCACTCAGTAACGGAAAATTTACTAGTTTATCAACCGACTTCCATAATTTCAGAAGTTCCACTGATAGTTTCACTAGCGATGTTGAGCATTCATGCTCTCAGCATAAGAGAAGAAAGATTGAAATTGAAACAGAGAATTTTCTTCCTGATTCTACACACTCATGGGAAAAGTTAGTTGATAATATCGACCAAAGGCCTGCAAGTGGAACCTCAAGTATCAAAGAAGACAATCCTGAGGCTGTCATTGAAGGTCAACATTTGGCATTTGATCAGGCGGATGATATAGGACAGGAACATGTTAGTAATATCCCAACAGATGTGATGGAAGACTCCGGGGAAAGCCAAAAAATGGAAGGATCTTCATGTAAAGTGAGAAAAGAAGAGGTAAATCTATTATCTAATTATGTTTTACATTATAAAAAATTTCAATTGATATATTTTAATATTTGTTTAAGTATTCAATAGTAGATATGAATTTTTTGTATATCTTGCACTTACAAAGTTGCTGTCATTCAATATTTAAAATCAAATTGTACGCTAGGGAGTCGTGGTTAACATCTTTACCGCTGTAATTGTCATGCAGTGTTGTTTAGGCCAAAACATTGCCAGATTTACTTTATTGGATGATCACACAATACTTTGGAAGGTATTTTAGATAGAAATTTCTATTCTGAAAATTATGGAAAATAAAAAGCAGAATGGTTTTAAGTTTTTTAACTCTATTTGAAATATTTGCAAGTATACACAGTAGTGAAACAAAAGAGAGAGGTGGGAAGATTATTAGCTCAGTTACGAGAAAATCCATATTAAAAACTCAGTTTACATACAGTGTGGCCTAGCCTTGTTTTATACAAGTTAAAAAATGTTGTAGCGTTTTTCATGTTATCCTTAATCAAATATAAAAGAAATGCCTTTAGTATTTATGTAATAGAAAACACCGAAAATGAAATAAATCTTCTGAATTAAGTAAAACCGATTCCAATAGAATAAATCCTAAAAGCCAACAAAGCCTTAAATAATAACTCAGTTAGCCCATCTAGGGGAAAACATTTTTATCTGTTGCTTCTCAATAACCGTGGTAAGCAAAAATTCTCTGCATTGAATTGAAAAAATTCTTTATATATGTATTTACATTGTTTTATTTTATTTCTAACTTTTGGCATCTTTGTTGTTTGAAATTTGCTGAGCTTAAACAACACATTTTAAAGCAGTTGAGCTAGGGGAAAAGTATAGTAGTTCTGTGCAATAATACTATAGAAATATATACCCAAAACTATAGTCATGGAACACTTCATTTTTATTTTTATTTTTATTTTGAGAAACGAAGAGGATCCCTACTTAGATTGTTGGAGAGGATGGGTGGGAGAATCCTAAGTTGGTTAGAAAGATTGCAGGGAGAATCATAAGGTGGTTAATACAAATGAATCTTATCAATTGTAACAGTAACTTTGATGCAAGCTGGTATTAATTTAGGTAAGAGAATTTGAAAACACGCAAGCTTTAGATTGGAATTTCATTGTTTACATATATATATATATCCATTTGTTTGTTTATTCTTGTCCTTGTTAATTGTGACACTTCACATCCTTATGGCATGAACCATCTCTTCTATGATCAGAAAGTTTCATCAATAGGCTAGTTTCTACAGTTATTGACTATTGTTTGTAAAGCTATGTACTTTGTTTTGGGGATAATCAGTGAAAGACAATCTTCCAATAGCTGGATTGTGAATAATAAAAATTCAGGCAAATGAAAATGAGTTTTTCTATCGATTTATAAATGTTACACTTCAAGATCCGTAAATTTTTCTGGCTCTCTATTTGTCACCGGCTTGTTATAAAAGACATTGTGTTTTTAACCAGAACTGCACTGGTAACTGAACAGTGATATTATTCTTTAATATCCTATTCTGCACGAAAGGGAATTTATAAATATATGTATACATACAGGTATATAATTGTAAAAGTTTCTTTTACATTTTACTTGATTTGTCTGAGTAGATTGTGCTTCAATGATTTTCCTGTTAGCAGAAACTTATCTTGGATGGAAGAGGCAGAAGCTCAGACAGCCTTATGTTGCCAGAAACAATTCCATTCAGTTTTATTGACTCACCAGGGTTCACCATGGAAGAGAAGGGGGGGTCACAGCATCTTCAGGTTAATTCTGGACAAGATATTGTAGAGCATCTGACTTGTGTTGAAAGAAGTACCTCAAGTAGAATAATCTATCCCAGAGGTGATACTGAATCTTCAGGACTCCGAGATTTGGATTTGATTGGTACAGGCGAAGCTTTACCAGAGCTTGAAGGGTTCCTAATGCAAACTGATAACACACAATCATGCACTGCCCAAGACAACTCAGTAGAATATACATCACATGGTAGATCTAGATTCATGCATTCTCCGGTTTGCTATTCTTCAACTCCATACAAGTTGCATAGCCTAGAAAACCTCTATCAGTCTTTACCTAATGGACTTCTGGAGGGTTTTGGTCTACAGACTGGGAGTCCTCTGAATGATGGGAGTCCAAGGGCCCTTTCTGATTGTGGACCAAAATGTAATGATCAGTTTAGATCTTCGGTCCAAACTCTTTGGGATAGATTTAATTCGAACTTCGGAAGTTCAGGAAAGCGTAGGAGTTCGAAACCAGAGCTACCCTGCATTAGTGAAGAAAATGAAAATGTGGATGAGATTGCTGGTACATTCCACAAAGGCATTGGTTCAGAAGGAATGACTGGGTCAATTATGAGACGACCACTAGCTGTGATTGTAAATAATGCAAACCCTTCTACTTCAGTTTTAGAAGATACATTAGCTAGTGGCCGTGAGGATTTTGTTAGCTCAGAATTTAACTTGAATGGGACTCACAATAAAGTAAAAAAGAAACTTGACAAGCAGGACGGTGATAGGACAAGATTTACAAGTAAGGGGAAGGATAACCACAGTATATCTCTTGGAGCAAATGGTGCCAAGAGGAACTCCAAATCAGTCCGTAAAGGATCGAGTAGGCCAAGGTTATCTAAAGATAGTATGAAACAACAATGTCCCACTTTTTCTGGAGGGAAGTCTACACGCAAGAATATTGCATCTAATGTTACTTCCTTTATTCCATTAGTGCAGCAACAACAAGCAGCAGCAGCAGCAGCGGGTTTAACAGGTAAACGGTTGTTATTTAAAAAATGGAATTTATTTTTCTGATATACAGGTTGCCTCTTTTGGATATTGCAAACAATGTTGTCAATGGTGGATGACCAAAATTCCACCAGATAAATGATAAATGTGGGATTTGATCTACGGCCTACACAAATTGCTTATGGCGGCTGTCACAAAATCCTCCATGCCATTCTGCCATGGCGCTGCCCTGGCATCTATGTAACAACAATGATTGCAAAATCACTATATTGACATGGAAATACAAATGATTAATCTTTTTGATAATTATTCAAAACCATAATGTGCGAACATGTAGGCAGGAGAGATATCAAAGTAGTGAAGGCCCTGAAGGCTGCTGCAGCTGCCAAGGATGCTGCTGAGAAGAAAGAGAATGAGCGCAAGAAAAAGAAGGAGGAGCAGTTAGAGCGGATGAAGAAAAAGAAAGAGGAAGAAAGAAAGAAGGAAGCTGAAATGCCAGCAAAAAAAAGACTAAGGGAAAACGAAGAGAAAAAGAAAGAGGAAGAAAGAAAGAAGGACTCTGAAATGCCAGCAAAAAAAAGACAAAGGGAAAACGAAGAGAAAAAGGAAAACCAAAGAAAAACAAAGCATGTTAATGAAATGAAGCAGCAAGAGAAAAAGAAAGAAGATTTAAAAGTACATCAGCGAGCTACAGTAAAATGCCTCTTTTGCCAATAAATTAGTTTTTATCTCTCTGTCTTTTGATTTGTGAAAATGCTAATATATATATATTTTTTGGTCTAGGATGAAGAAGTCTGTGAAAACAGGACAATTATGGATGGAAGAGACAATCATAACATACTGCAAGAGAATAGACAAGGCAATGCGGAGAAAAATTCAAAACCTGAACCTTTGACCGTTAGGGATTTACCTAATAATAAAACCAAGGAAAGCTGTCGTGAATCTGTGAGCGAATGTGCCAATAAAGGAAAGGTAAAATAATTTTCTATGGTTCTCTTCTATGTTATCTTTAACAAAGATGTTCTTTTCTAGTCAGTCAAATAAAGTCAATTCTTTTTGTTTTAAATGCTGTTAATATTAATTATTGGGTCATGTTAACATGTGCCCTAAGGCACATGTTAAGCTACCTAAAAGTAGAAAGTTTGTATTTAATGATACAAAATATTTAATGTTTAAATAATTAATAAATAGACAAATTGCAATAAATTTTTACTACATTTGTACCCTTAAGGGCACATGTTAACATTCCCCTTAATTATTTAAAGCAAACTGTTTCCTAGTAATATAGTGCTCAACAATTATTTGAAGGGATACATGATTTATCCACTTAGTGTTTAACTAAACATAATTCTCTCGTGTAATAAGTACGGCTTGTGCTAAGCAGGGGCTGACTGATAACTAGTCTTTACAATGACCTTTTGGAATCTTATATTTTTTATTATTTAAATGTATTATTTGGTTCCTTTTAACCATTGTGAGATTTAAATAACTTTATAGGCATCAATGGTTGATTTGATCAAAGATGTTGAAGATAATAATCTGATCATCAAAAACTCACTTCAAGAGCAATCATATGAGATGTCTCCATATAGATCAGATGATGATGAAGATGAGGATGACATACCAAATCATAAGTTTATACCATCATGGGCAAGGTTTGTGACTGTTCAAGTTTCTGCAGTGTACCCACTAAATAATATCATGGCGCCTTCTCTCAATGTGATTTTTGGGGTTTTAATACTTTCATGGTGCATGTGTTTATGTGGAGCATCTTTTATTCAAACTGAAATACGGAAGATAAATTAAATAATAGCTTTAAAAGGCAATATGTGGTTGGCGTGAATATTAATTGTGCAGAATACATATACATGTTCGGGTTCTAAAATTAACAGATAACTATTGCTTTTGGCTTATCCATTTATCTAAAAACATTGAGTTTGGTTGTTTTCTGCAGTAAGCATAGCCTGTCACTGATTGTTTCTTCCCAGAAAGTGGATCCACAAACGATATTTCCTCGGCAAAGTTTTTGCGATATAGCAAAAGGTAACTTTAAATATTATGAATTTGTATATATCTGTTGTCTATAAACTAAGCACCAATTGCATTCTTTTTTAGTTCTCCTGCCTCGGAAGCTTCAGTTATAGTTCAAAGTCAGGACTCCATAATATAGTGATTCTCCCATCTCACAATACAGGATTTTGTGTTAAGGTATGCTGTCTCTTGACATCTTATACCTTGTAGGCTTGGAAAACAGCATTGTATTTCCTTTTAGTTCTTGGTAGGCATTTGGTTATGCTGAAGGTCAATAGTTTGTTTTAATACTCAGTACGGAGACTACCTGTAAATATAGTATTTACTAATGTAAGTCTGCATCACTAAAAAAGTTCAACTGTGAAAACTGACTATCACTGTTATCATAATTATGTCATCCTTTGTTGCTCCAACATTGCATGTTGAAGGTGTGTTTGAGTGTCTGCTATGTGCTTGATGCCAACACCTGTACGACATATGTTAGACACTATATTCCAATGTCATAATATATAAATAATCTGTTGGTTCAGACAATTTAAAGACACGGAAGGATACGGTTCCAACTCTTAGCTGTTATTTCAATTGCGCTGGACATGAAAAGAGACATGGATGATACGAGAATTTGTATTTTTAGCTGACCATCTTAATATTGCAAAAGTAATTAGAGTACATATATTTATTTATCAATATAGAGGGGGGTGATTTTAATTTCAATAGAAAAAAAGAATGGAAGGTTTTATATCAACATAGTACTCTACGATAACACCAAGAGAAAACTGAAATATGAATCACCTGATCAGCTAAGATGATAATTATACTAGATGTTACTCAGGTGAGAAAACTGTTATTATGAGAAATGAAAACAACTATTGTGATTGTTGAATTCTACTTAATTACAACAACTACTTGTGATTGTTGAGTTGCTTTTTTATAATAATTATCTAATCTAATGATAGACTTGGTCTGTTTTATAATAATTATCTAATCTAATAATTATATAATGTATAATTATCTAATCTAATAATAGACTTTGTCTGTTGTATACCTGTTGCAGTTTTTGTAGAGCTTTTTACGGATTAGGCGCAGCTGCAAAGATGATCAGATGATCTCTGCCCTGTCTTTTTTATATTTTGATGCACCCTCAAATCTGCTGCTTCTATCAATCCTGGATTTTGTTTAAGATATGTCCTTTTGTACAGTTAATTAGTTAATTGTAAAAGAAGTTGATATTTGTATGAAATTCATTGTTATAATGAAGCGAGGAGCTGCTATCTTTCAAGGCCCTTAAACTTGACAACAGTTACGTTAGAATGTAAATGTACATGCTGGCTGGTAGGCATAGGTTTTCGTGCTCATGCTCAAGGCCTCGAGCTATATGACCGGCTTTGAGGGTGTCGTGACATAAGCACTCACACTTTCTTTAAAAAAAACATGAGCGCTCATACTATTAATTATTATATATTCTTATTGACCTAACTAATAATAAATAGTAGTTTTTTGTATAACCTCGTCGTTGTTATAAAAAAATGTTACAGTAGTCGCCATCTTAATTGAAGCACAAGAACTGGTAAGAAGAAATAGTTCATTCAAAATATGTATTGTCCTGTGATTGAACAGAAAAAATAAGTATCCAAGCATGAGGAGCATGGTGTGATTGCGAAACAAAATTGGAAGTTATCACTAATTTTGTCAAAGGGGATTAAAGTAAATAATTACCTAGTACACATTGCACAAGCATTACTATTTGAAAAAGAAGAAAAATTATAGCACTACAAGAACTAATTAGATGATTATTCGTTTCATGTGACTACAACTTAATTCAATTAACTGGATCAGACTAGTGCATAATGTAATGAATTGACAAAGCACCATCAAATTAGGCTTAATTGGACTTTTATGTTAATTTTTGCATAACTTTATATTTCTAGTCATGACCCTCTCCTCTTTGTTGGGATATCATATCTTGTTACACTCATCATCTAATTGGGAACATCTATATCTTGATATATAAATTTTGGAGGCGTGTTATTGAAAACACCATTTGAGACAAAAAAAGTTAATAAAAAAAGTTGTTTTTTTAAATAATCTTATGGAGGACTATTTTGTCAACACAGATATTGGATTGTGTCATTAACCGAATTCATTTACTTCATCAACCACACTAAAATGCATGATATCAAAGATTTTTAACGTATATCTTATTAACCATTTTGACTATTTCATTTATCATAAAAATACAAGTCATTAACCACTCATTTTACACAATTCTATGTACTTCTGTCATTTTGAAACTAGGTAAAATAAATGGTAAATGCTTTCATTTTCGTAGTTAATGAAATAGTACTAAAAATAGTTAATGAAATATATATTAAAAAAGTGATTAATTGCATTTTGTGGTTAAGGAAGTAGTAGAATTTTTTATTTTTTTATTTTGGTGAAAGGAAGTAGTAGAATTAATTAATGACCGAATGAAATATATGTGTCACAAAAATACTATATATTTAAAATATTTTTTATAAAAAAATTGACAAAATAGTTTTGGAACCTTTCTTAAATGCATTTATCCTATACATGGATATTTTTCTTCCCACAAGGTACCTGATATTTTTGTCTGTCACCCTTTTCTCAATTTCCCCAATCATCTGTGTCAAAAATAAAATAAAAGTCCTACATGGTATACAATAGATGAATTGATCATTTCTAATGGCGAACCTTCCCCTAAAGATCTTTTCGACATTGTTTAAGAAGGTGGGAATGAATGTGAATCTCCCTTTATTTGGAGTTAACTGAAAGAAAAGAATACTATCAGAATTCACAAGTTCACCAAAAATCTCCACAAGAACATAATCCGTCCTTAAAGTGATGAAAACGGTTTGTATCTCGAACAATAATCTCTCGACTTGTAAACTTACATACAAGTTTCATAAAATTATGGCAATCACCGCAAATTCTAAGGTTTTTCATAATCCTTATTGGTATATCGCTGGGCAAACACATCAATCCAAAGGTGATAGCAAGTTTCTCACTGTGATGCCTCAAAAGCATCTGTTTTTTGCTCTCTTCCACATCGTGCAGGTCGTTACTGGTATCAACCTTGTAATTTAGCTTCTCCAACTCTTTCACCAAATCATCCAACTTAGCATAAATCTCCTTGATTTGTGGATGATTTATCTCGCCAACCGTAAATGAATGAATCTTATTCTTAAACTCAATCCAGCTTGTACCTCTCTCCTTCTTCAAATCACTCTCTCGAAGAAACTTTCTCGCTTTTGCAACTTCCTCCCACCTTTTATTTGCTGCATATACGTTGGCTAGCAAGACGTGATTTCCTGCATTATCAGGTTCCAATTCAAACAGATGCTTGGCTGCAATCTCAGCAAACTCGATATTGCCATGATTTCTACAAGAAGCTAAAAGTGAACCCCAAATAGAACTAGTTGCACTAAATGGCATTCTCTCTATCAATTCATAAGCTTTGTGAACAAGTCCCGCACGACCCAGAATGTCAATCATACATGAGTAGTGAAGAACACCCGGCCGAAGATTATGTTGTCTAACCATGAGGTCAAAATATTTGTGCCCTTGTTCATGCAAACCCATATGACTGCATGCATTTAGTACAGATACATATGTTACATCATCAGGAATGAAGCCTCTCTGCTGCATTTTTTCAAATAAGATCATAGCTTCTAGCACACAAGCATGTCTTGCAAACCCAGAAATCATTGCATTCCATAAAACAATGCTTCCCAATTCCACACCTTGAAATACAAGGTAAGCTTCTTTAATACAACCACATTTTGCATACATGTCTATAAGCGAGGAAGAAACATATATGTTTGAACCAAATCCTGATTTACAAGAAACAGCATGCATTTGCTTCCCTTCAATCAAAGTTGCAAGGCCTGCACAAGCACAAACAGCAGACGATACCATAAACGCATCCTGCTCGAAACCCATCAACTGATAATCACGAAAAAGCAACAATGCCTCCTCATGAAGCCCATTTTGAACATACCCCGCTAGCATCGAACTCCATGTAACAGCATTTGTTTCAGGCATGCTCTCAAAAATCTTACTTGCATCTTTTATCGAAGAACATTTCGCATAAACATGAAGTAAAGCGGTTCCAACAAAACAATTTGAATCAACAGAAACCTTAATTGAAAAAGCATGTAACTGCATACACTCAACTATAGCACATTTAAAGGCACACTCACACAAAACACTGGAAATAGTAAACTCATTAAACAATGTTCCCTCTCTTAGCATTTGAATAAAAAGCATAACTGCTTCTTGTTCATCTGCAATCTTGGTAACTGCTCCAATCATTGTGTTCCACGAAACTACGCTTCTAACCGGCATTTCATCGAATACTTTACGAGCATCATCAACTAAAGAACATTTAGAGTACATATTAATCAGCATATTAGACGTTAATGTATCGGTTTCGAATCCAACACGAATAATTTGAGCATGACATGCTCTTCCGGCCATGAAAGATTTTGTTTTAGCAGATAACTGTAAAAGATATTGTAAATTCGATACGCGAGTAGATTCGGCGTCATGATCAACAATATTAACTACTTTTAAGGGCTGTGAGTTAGAGAGGGAAACAATAGACAAATTCCTCAAATGAATGGAAGAAGTAGAATTACAGAGTCTGTCACAAATTCGGAAGGGATTCAAGCGAGGTTTAGAGAAAGCATGGGAAAATAACATGCTTTACGTTCCCTCCTTCCTAATGCTATTCGAATTTCAATTTTGTTGAATGTCTTGCCACTTTATTTATTTAATGACTCTCTTTTTAATTTTTATTCAAAAAGTTAAACACAATAATTTTTAATGGGTCGACTCTATGTATTTAAAAAAAAATATATATATATATATATAAAACTTATTATTTAATGTCTTAAAAAGTGTCACGGACACTCATTGACATTTGACTTATTTAATCAAGAAAAATGCTAAACAGTGTCCTCGGGACACTCTTTAAGCGCATTAATTAGTAAGTTTTTTTGAACTTTGTATGAAAATGTGTGAAGTCAACGTATTGGGAATTGAAATGTTTTATTTTTGAATAAATTATTTCCTTAAATAGAATGTTTAAAGAGTGCCTCGGGGCATTGTTTAGCAAGACCCTTTAATTAATATGAAATGTCATGTACTTGAGGGTATTTATGCATCAACCAATGGGAATAAGTCAAATGCAAATTCAAAAAGTTTGTTATAATTTAGTTGTCGTTACCACATGCAAATCCACTTGTGCGGCTTGTTATCATTAGAGTTGTCAAAATTAGGTGGATCAGACTTCAAAAAAACCTAACCCAAATGCAACTAGACTTTTCTGGCCCAAACCCATGTAACCCAAATAAAAATTGGGCCCGATCGGACAAGTCTATTGTGCTTCGAGTTGAAAATTGCTCTTAAGGCCCCCAAAATTGCTTACAGACCCCCTAGATTGACAAAAATGTCCTTTGCGTGCGATGGGAAGATAGGATCCGAAATTACAGTCTGTATGGGATCCTAAAATCCAAAACAAGTCATTTTTGTAGGGTTTTATTGTTTTGAAAAATTAATGGTTTTAGAAGTTATCTTGTGAACTGGGATTTTTTAATAGCAGTTACAACAAATATACTTTCATATCATCTCCAACAAGAAACTCCAAATTTATGAAAAAGATGCAATTTTTTCACGTGTTGGAGGTATGAAAGCAACATTTATTCACACATAGAGGATTTTTACAGTCATTTGGCATCAAATAACAGGTAAATATGTGTTTTAAACGGTTTAATTTTTTGAATTTATTAAGAATTTTGTAATCTCCGGAACCGTAATGAGATCAAATTAGTATGCAACATGAGATTTAATGGTAGTTCTATTGTTCAACTATTTGTTGGATGATGTTATTGTCTCTTAATTGTGCTTTATGGAAGAGTTACTTGATGAACATTCATCCACCACACTTGATTGATGTTATCTTCAAAAACAAGCATTATCTTCATGTTATTTAATTTTAAATAGTTTAACAGTAAATTTAATAATTTAACATCCTCCGCTCCCAGTTGAATTTTGCTCAAATTTTGTTAATATTATTCTGTGTATCAGTCTTTATGATCATCCTTAATTATTTTTTCATGGAGTTATTACTACTTCTTTACTTGTGGTAGTTGTTAAGGCATTTTTTGCACTTGCTTTTAAATGGTGTTTGATTAATGGCTATAATTTTGGTTTTTGGAGAGGTGATAAGTTATAACAGGATTTGGAACTTGGACGTTATGTTATTTTCCCTATAGTCTGGCTATAAGCTTCTTGGTTTAATCTTTCAATTTCATCATGGCTTGGTATACATAAGGGTAGCTTTGTGTGGTTTTTCTTCTTCATTCAAAAGTGATTATTATTAGCATGTAGACATGCTTCTCCAAAATAGCGACATGCGTCAAATAGTCATTTGAGTAGAAAAAATATTTATTACTAATTCTTTATCTTGATTATACTTATTCACCCTTCTAAAAAGCATTTGGGCTAATAACAAACAATGTTAGCATGCGGTGTGTCTAAGACACGTGAGATTAAGAGGTCTGCACCTCTATGATGCCTTATTCTTCAATGAGAATAACATAAGCAGTTGAAATATGATAAACATTTGAAATAAAATATAACAAAAATAAAAGAAATTTTTTTTTGAAAAGCTTGTAGCAATGATAGAAATATTCAGTCGTTAAGCTCTACATTAATGGCAATGTATTCGTTAGGCTTCTAGCAATAGTTCTAATATTTGCAAATTAACAGAGTTGCGAAGTAGTGCATTAACTACTATTGGGTTAGTTTTGAAAAGTATATGTTTTATTTCAGTTTTAGATTTATAATGTATGCTATAACATCAAAAAATTCAAAATTAACTTCATTCATGCATTTTGTCAAATACTTGGTATACATAAATATCACTAAAATTCCTACACACTAATTCAACCCAACAACTACCATATTAAAACAACAAACCTTGTTATAATCATTTTCAAACATAAATTCTAGCACATACACTATATTTTTGAACATAAACCTTAAAATCTATAACTATGAATCTCAATCTAACCCATAAACTATCATTTTACAAATTATAAATTGATGTTCAACAAAAATCAATTACTTGTTGTTGTGTTGATAAAGTTGGATATATGATAAAGGATGATTGAAGTGGATGGAAGGACTTTGATGAAATTGAGAGTGAGATGAAGTGAAAATTCAATTTTGTGAGAAAAAAAAACGTAAACAGAGTTGGCATTACCACTCAATGGGAACGCATCTTCCAAAATTAAATGCTATTTTGGATTGTACAATCCCATCCATATTAGGCTTAAAATGAAGGATATTTTTGGATTTTTGGGGGGCCTGTGAGCAACATGGGGGGCCTTAAGAGCAATTTTCCTTCGAGTTGACCCATTTAACGACTCTAATTATGATTGGTTAATTAGTACATACCTTCAAATTATTATGAAGAGTAAAATATGTCTTACCTTTAAAAAAAGAAGCTAATATCATAGCAAAATCAATGATCAACTGCAATCAACTAAAACCACCCCTTTTAAAATCAATCAGAGGTAACAACTAGGGGTGATCATATCTGAACCAATCCAAAAGTAAAACCGCAAACCGAACCAATCCAAATCGAAACCGCAAAAAACCGCATTTAGTTTAAACCGCACGGATAGTTTTTCATCTAAACCGCACGGTTTGGTTAGGTTTGCGGTTTTCATTTTAGAAAACCGAACCAAACCGCAATACTTAACTTAACTATATCAATTAATAGCAATCAACATATTACCTAGTCCAACTTAGCAAGCTCAATTCAAATTGAGTCCATAAAACAGTACGCTGTGAAAACATATCATTTAACGCGATCCAAAACTATATTATTGGTATTAAAAACAAGTTCTTATGTATATGCAATTTGTGTATATGCATATTATATCACGTAAACAATAAATAAATTAAAATTTCCTATGTTTATTTCGTAACAAGTTGGTAATATCGTCATATTTTTTATATCTCGATAAACCGCACCAACCGAACCGATCATAACCGCGTTGGTTTGGTTTGGTTTGAATTGGATGCCTTTTTAAAAACCAACCGAACCGCATGTATTTTTATCTTGCGGTTAGGATGACTTTTTGGCTCAAAACCGAACCGAACCGCGAGCACCCCTAGTAACAACCACACAACAACACCGAAACCTCTTCTTAATAGAGGAAATAATATATTTTTTTAATTGATAATTGTGATACCAATGACTAATTTACAATTGTTTCCGATAGAATTTGATTTTTATCGCTTAAAGTTATATAATCAAAACTATGAGGCACGGGTACTCCGTTTGAGGAAAAGTACCGGTACTGGGTACACATCCATACCTTAATTTATGTCCATACACATGTATTAGTTTTTCTAAAAATATCGTACCCCGTACCGATACCCGTATCGGGTACCGGTACCGTACCCGAACCTAGGCAACACTTCAAAACTCTTAACTGTGAACGGACACCCTCAACACAAATTTAGTTGGTAAGTATGCTTATTACGTCAATGAATTTTAATGAACACAGAATATGTAATAGAAGTATAATTTCAACAATTTTGTAATGGAATTGATCTAAAAATATTTAAAACCATTTAGATACTACTTCTGAAAGGAAGAAAAAAAAGCAAATAAAATAATTACAAAAATAATTTTTTAAAACCCTTTAGAATAAATTTCTAAATCATTTTTTGAATGAAAACAATTGCAATAGTAAAAATTTATCATTAGAAGGCTAACTACTCTGTAATCATTGATTAGAGACAAATGTTGGATTTCAAAGGGAGGGGTTTATGCAGTAGTATCGTCTAATCTGAAACGAGTTCAAGCCCATAAATAGTTTAGTTCATTTGGCCCAAAAGATTTAATCAGTGTTCTGAAATCTGAAAGGGGGTGCACATAACATAAACAATGTTCAGATATGACACTAACCTAGTTATTATATTTTTAAATTAGAGGAAAATCAATTAAAATCAAACAAAGAAAAAACACTATAAAATACTATGGGTGTACCTATATATAACTTTTTAACATGCACATCATTGACATTCTTCATTTTCTTCTATTTGATATTGATATATATATATATAAATATAGTACTAAGGTTAAACCAATAAGTAAGATCCATATATACGGCATGAATACGATAGCTTCATAAATCAGGCCAAAAACTGACAAAATGTAAAAAGGGATGAAAAGATCAAAAGATACAAATGCAATATACAAGAAAACAAGAATGAAGTAGATGGGTTGTGGACCACACTCACTCACTCACAATGACACACATCTTTATCTTCTAAAAGTGAGTAGACAAATACCAATATTACCATAATTCAAACAAATGAGATGTCCCCGATATTTTGACTTAATTAAGATTCTGAATTCGATTAGAGATTAGGCTTTGCGGTTACATATAAAAAATATCTGATTTATGTAACAAAAATAAATCCAGCATTACCATAATTCATCTAGAATTAAACTCAAATTTTTTAAGCAAAGTTCTTAATCGAGTGTTATAGATAGAAAAAATGCGGTTGAAAACAAAATTATGCTAAACATGATCAGTCTAATTCTTTGGTGAAGATAAATTATTAATAAAGTCGATAAATATTTTTTTTTGGTAAATCAAAAGTATCCTTCGCGTGCAGCTGCAGAAACTAATTCTCTCGAAGTAACTGAGATTCATTTAAGGGGTTGATCTCTCCTAAAAAATGTTCTTTCATACGCATCAGAAATCGCACCCAGGACCAAATGATTAGGAATCTCAAGTATCTATCACTTGTACCACACAATGTCGGTAAGTCGATGAATATTTTGTATAGATAATATTAGGTAATAAAAAAAAGTTGAGTAGACAAATGAACAATCAGCCCAACTTCAACTCCCACAATGACTTTTTGTTTTGTTGATTTACTTTTCCAAGTCATAGGCATATTATTTTGAATTCTATATGTATTGAGGAAGTCTTTTCATATAATCAAAATAATATCTTAACTAACTAAAAGCTGAAACAAACAAACAAATAAGAGATACCCAACACATCATTTTACCCATACAAAGATTTATCTCTTTTTCAACTTCAATTCCTTTTTTTCTCACTTACCTATCTTTTTGGGATGTACTTCACTAAAATGCAAAACATAACAATATAGACAGGCTGCAAGTTGAGTGAAAATGATATTTTTTTATCTTACTTTTGATTTCATTTTTCTGTTTGGTTCTTGATAAGATCTTTTTAGTTGGACCTACTACTTGATAACTTTGTCTTCACATGTTTCATATGAGGCTAGAAAGAAATCTTGCACGATCAAGGAAAAAAAACATGAAATATACTTGTGATTCAAATTCTTCAATGTAAAGTATATATTTTATTGTTTGGAGGATAAATTTGAAGAATTTTTAGAATAAAATTATTCTATAAAGTAATTTACCGAAACTAAATTTGGAGTGTGTTTGAATTAATTATTAAAAATTATAGGAAAGTTATTATAATTTTTTTTTTATAAAAAAAAAACATAAGCGGGTCTATGTCAGAAAAGAAAACAAACTACAAAAGAAATGATATAGGAGTAGAGACTCTCCTCTAATATTACACAAAAGCAACTAGCTTGGCTTAGTTGAACAACACCAAAGAAGTGCACCCAACCATCATTTGAATCGCAACACATATTAGTTAGAACATTCGCAAAAACATTTGCTTCTCAAAAAGATTGACAAATTTTTACCTTTCGATCAATATCGATGTTAGGTCATCTATTATATAGAATAAGCCTCCACCCTAACACTTTTTCAAGTTTACATTGTTGCAAACATTTGACGATTACTTCAAAACTTACATAAAGCTTCATTGCTACAAAAACCCTACTTTAAAATTTTAATTAGACAATTCAAATGTTTCAATCGAATTATTTTTATCTCTATTTTTTTCGGATAAAGTAATAAAACATTGAAAATAATAATAATCATTCTTAAAAGCAATCCAATGAGAATTTTAAAAATTTCGAATAAAAATTTGATAAGTTTACACTTAATTTTTTCACATGTTAATCCTATTTATTTTTTGAATTTTCTAAATTCGATCCATAAATTTTGATTTCATATTGGTCCTTATGAGTACTAATGTCTAATATTGATTCAATATATATATATATATATATACACTTAAATGAAAGATAAACTAACAACGAGTTGCGCCGTTAACCCTTTTCAAATAGCAAAATCAATTTTTTTAAATACTATATTTAGAAACCTAGTTAGAGTCGAATTGAGCATTGTTATTTGAACAACTAAAAATTAGCAATTAATTCCTATATCATACTATATAAAAATAAATTTATAACTATGAATATAATTTTAAAAAAATAAAAAATAATAATAAAACCAATCAGATATATACTATAATACTAAAAAATTGTTGAAAAAACATTTCTCAAACAAATTATAGTGGAAACATACAAGCCAATGCGATGGGATTGGATCATTAGGAAGTGGGAATCCATGTCCGTTGACTGTTCTTGATGTCTTGAACACTGTTTATCCAAAAACTAATTAAAGTGAGAGCTGAACTGTGCAAATTGCTAATGAGAAGAATTAGCCACTTAATTATGATCTTATCTCATCCACAATCTTTTCAATACACAATAATGTAATTATATTTTGTAGATATTGCACAGCCGACAAACAATTAGAAACATTAAGTCGACCATTAGGACTCAAGTGTACATATTGTCCCATACAATCAGATTGAATGTTTGAATTCAATTCAATTTTAGAAGATTTAAAAGTGTTTCTGAAAATTCAAAAATAATTTTGTGGGTCTTTAGCTAGAAGAAGCAGCAAAATTAAAAAGACTTCAACTCAATTTTAAATAATTGTATCGAAATATATAAATTAATTAACATAAACTCACTTTTAAGTATATTCAAATTTTACTTTCCAAAAATGATTCTAAATACTGCAAATCAATTTTGGTATGTTTTAAGGTTCTAGATTAGAATTAGTGTTTTTTAGTCAAAAAAAAGATTAGCATTAGTGTTAATATAATATTAAAATCTGTAGTTTTATTCTCACCATAAATTTTACATTTAAATTTATATATTGTTCAACTCGTTTCTATGATCGAAGGAGTAGCAAATGACGAAATCACAGTGGCAACATATAATTTTATTGAAGCTCTAAAATATAACTTTTAACAAAAATTATGGTGGTTCGCCGTAATTTTGTGAATCCAAATTTACATTATATTATTTATATTTTATAAAAGTCTTGATTGAATACCACGAGATTCTTAAATCATAAAAAAATCTTTTAAAATTTTTTGAAATCTCAATCCAATACACCCTTTTAAACTCAATTTTAACCAAAATTCATTCATGTTTAATTCCAATTTTTGGCATAGACAAATTTCGTTCTTGATAAGTAGAATTGTTTAGATTTTTATCTCTTGAAGCTACTGCAATTCAAAACTTTTGTCTATATATTTAATTTTAGCCTTGAATTTATTATTCAACCTATTTTTAAATGATTGTATCCTTGAAGAGAAATTTTTTTCAGACACAATATATTATAGGATTTTGAATTTTGAATTATGTTTTTCTTCCTCTTCAGGTGGTTGTTCTCCCACCTCAGGATCAAGGTCCACACTAAATAGAATTCAATGTCATGATCATGATAAGGTGTTGGAAATTGGTGTCCAAGCAACAATTTATACATGGCTAATGTTAGGATGAGTTTCACCATTGGTCCACCGGTGACTAACGTTTAAAATTATTAGAAATATTAATATCTGTCGACAATACTCTTTAAAAGTAAAAATCGTGAATCTTTTATTTTTACGGCTGAAAAAATGACAATAAGAATCTTTATTATTTGTTGTTTTAATCAAATCAGTATCAATTAAGTCATTATTTCAATTATAAAAATAAGGATGACCACTAATTCATATTTCAAACAACAACATATATTATCAGTAATATTTAAATGTTTTTTATTACTGGTCTACAATAAACCACTTGAATAAGTGATCCATATTAGAATTTGTCATTTATACATAAATCATTTTACGTTCAAATCAATTTTTTTTGCCACAATACTAAAATAATCAAAATTTATTTTTGTCACCTAATACACTCCGTAGCGATATTTAAAGTTGCTACTATTGATTTATACTATACAGAATGTTGACATTTCAATTGAAAAAGATGAGTTTTTGTATATATATGCTCACAAACCCAATACTTAATACTAATTTAATTCTCAAATCAAGTAAAAAGTCTCTTAATCTCTTCCAATAGCTCACAAACATGAATGGAATATTGATGTGGATTACTCAATAAGTAACAGTTTTGTTTTGTCCCATATTCTTTTTTTTAATGTATAGTTTAAATCATTCATACTTGGAATTATCCCAATCTTTTACTTTTTCATCGTTGGAGTAATAGTATTATGGAATAGCTAGCAGACATGAATGCGGCTTCAAAAACAAAATATGCCACCGGCCAAAATGGGACCATAGAAAAATAGTAGAAATTAAGGATGGAAATGCAAAAAGTAAATAAGGATAAAAATATAATAAAAACAAAAGGGATGAGACAAGTTAGAAAAAAAAAACAAATGGTGCAGCAGACAAAGAGAGTTCTTCAATTAGTACACAAAAGAAAAACATGATACCAACATATTGGCCCATGTTTTTTTGTCCTTATACTTACTTTGTCAGTTAGATAACACTATCATCCAATTTATCAACTAGTAGTTTAATAAGGCCTGGTTGTGTTTGTAGTGATGATTTTGTAGATTTTATGCTAATTAAGCTTTCACTTTTCTTATTTTATATTAACTTAGTGTAATTAGTGTCCTTTACATTTTATAGAGGTACCTTAGAGTACCTCTAATGCTGCTTATCTTAAGTAAACTCTCATGTGTCACATTTCTAAGCATATGTTTAGTTTAGCCTTTGCATCGCTTAAAATTATTGCAGAGAATTGTGCCAAAGTAAAGCTACATTTTGTAGTTTCTGCAAATATCACGATAGAGGTACTTTTGCGCGGTGGAAAGGTCAAACCAAACATACATTATAGCATTAAGTAATTTATTCACCGTTAGTTTCAATGAAATTATTTCTAATTACTCAATGGATTTCATAAGTTTATGTCTCAAAACCGTTTTTACTCTCAAGTGCAGTTGTTTTCCGTTCTTATGCCATATCGCCATATTGGTGTACTCCAATGGTAAACTTAGTAAATGAGCTTGCTAAAGTTTACCATTGAAATCACTCTTAAAGTGTTCTCATAACTTCCATTTTTAATATGGAATTAAGTTGTTTTACAAATCAATTTCAAAAATGAAATTGAAATTCTTTTTCTAAAGAGTCAGGTTATCAATTCACTAAGTTGTCTTAATTAACTTATACAAACTTCAGGAATAAAAATGAAGTAGCAAATACTACTAAAATTTACATACACTACGAATTAAAGTGTCCGACTGAACAATATTGATATTCGTAAATTGAGTTATAGATACATTATCATGTGTCCTTAGAGCACGTGTTAACATGACTTTAAGTTTACTGATTAAGTAATTGCAACTGTATAATTTAATATTTAAGTTGACTAATTAATCACTTTAGTTGATAATAAGATCATATTTATCAATTTATTGTATTCTATGATTGGTAGAATAATTGGATTGAAGAATTAGTGGGTTATTTGGTGAATGAAACAAAGGCATGCCAATAGGTCAATTGGTTAATGATATGTGAATGCATCCTTGATTGAACTTCCTTCTGGTTTACAGCACACACTCATTTAATTCAAAAATCTTCACACTAATGGAAGGAGTCACATCTCATTAGTGACTGATTCACAAAGTTCAAATACTAATTTTTGTGTCCAAAAGCTAAAAAAGCACCACCTTTGCTAGTTGATTTTTTCTTTTCTTTTTTCTTACACTATATATTCTTTTCAATTTTTTTATGTACAAGAAAGTTTTAAAGGGTGCTACTTGCTAGCAAGATTCACGTGATTTCCATTTTTCCTTTAATTTATATATTTTAAATAATTATATATATTTTTAATTCTAATATCCTCTGCACGCAATTGTATCCTAATAATTATTCGAGTCAGATGTGATCCTAATAATTATCGTATTGACCTTAGTAAGAAAAGAAAACTCATTAACATATGAAGGTGGATTTATGAATGCTTGCCATTACATATATACAAGATGTGACTACACAATATGTGATAAAATGGAATTCGTGTTTATCAAATTAGAGCATGGTAATTTTTGGATTCTCATATTTTTTTTCTTTCAATTTTCACAATTTATGTTAATGATGAATGAACCAACATCAATTATTATATAGCAGCATATGCATTAGATATCCCTTCAATATTTTCTTCTTTTAAGAATGACATCAATTCCACTTTGTGTTATATTAATTGCCTTTTTTCACTTAAAATAGACAGCATAGTCATAGCATAATGGTCCTTTCAGATAAATTCCAAATGCAATTATTATGATATGATACCATATACACCCTTAATCATGCTCACCAGGATCACATAAATCTACCATTACAACTGGTGTGTTCATGTGACACACAATTCGTTTTGCCATTATTTTTTGTTTTTTTTCTCAAATAGCTAGTCTAATAGTCAGAATTTTATCGTTAAAATAAATAAGTGGAGAATTTCAAATAGCTAGTATTCAATCAAGATATGCAAAGATTTTATTTTTTTTTAGGATGATGACAAGAGCAAAAGAATTTACAAAAGGGGATTACCACCTAAACTTCCTTTTAACTATACAATTTGCCACTTCTACAAAAAGTTGCAACCTATTCTAATATTCTAAAAAATTTAATATTCATGTCATATAATTCTTCCTCCCCACTTGTTTTTAGTGAACATTAACCATCCAAAAAGGTTCAAGTCAATTTGAATTTAAATTCATAAACATATACTAATAATATAATATAATCATAATTAAATTATAATATATAGATCAATCAACTACACTTTGAAACTTTGGTCCACACTTTCTTTTGACTCCGTATGGACTTCAACATTCTTTTGACTTAGAGAACCATCTCCTTCAGCATCATAGCTAGCATGAACACTATAGAGCACATAAAAGAGCACTGCAACAACAGAAAAGACTCCAAATCTAACATAAGATGGCCCATCAAGTGATCCAAGCAAAAACAAATTCAAAAAAATTGATGTAGCTGGTATCCATGGCATAAGTGGTACACCCCAAAATTCTGGCTTTCTAGCTTGAGGGACAGTGAAATGAAAAAGTTGCAATATTGCTATAGCAACCACACCACAAGCACTTAACATCCCAGCTTTTGCTACCCCTGATGGTACACATTTCCAAATGAGGGTAAACATGATTGAAGTGAATGAAAATGATAAGAGAAATGACACTGTTGGCCATGGATTTGTTGTTCCTGCAGCTACATAACGTCGATAGACCACAGCATTTGCCACCATGTAAAAAACAAAGAGTGTACCAATTGACACAAGATTAAGCAGAACATCAAGATCAGTGAAAAGTGCAATTGCTGCTGTGAATATCCCTGAAATTGATATTAAATGCCGATATGAGAAAAATGTGAACATCCCAAAAAAAGCATAATAATGCACAAGAAAGCATAAAATCATTGAAATCAAAATCCATGATTAAGGCCAACTTAAGGTCATAATCATCCGTCAATGATTCTATTTCTAATCAAGAGGAATAAATCAATTCATCCAATAGTGGAGGTATAGAATGAGAATCAATTAAAAAATAAAAACCACCAATATCTTCCACCTGAATTGGTTTATTATTATTCTTCTAATGAGTTGAAAAAGAAAATAAGGTGTCACAATCAAAATTATTATTATTTTACATATCAGTGAATGATTCACATCTTTCCATCCTAAGCCACACAAAAACAAGATTAACACACAGTTGTCTTTGTCCTTACATATATATAATCAAGATCAAGACAAGATAGTATTTACCAAGGTGGAGAAGGTATCATATTATAATACAAAACACATTAGAAAACATGTGACACCCATATGGGATTGATAAACTTTACTACTCAGCACTGTTTTTCAAGTGCGTTACCCAGTTTCCTTCCAATAAAAATAATTCTATACTAAGCCAACTACAGTTTTTCACAATTATTCATGTCAAAAGAAGGCATATTTAACTGCTAAAACTTAGAAAAGTACTTCTCTTTTGGCCACCTTTATTTGATAAATGTTAAAGCCTCAATCCACACTACCCTACAGTGGTTGAATCTAAACAAAGGGATTAGTCTCCAATAAATATGTATTCGAAAGAGGTACGACATTTGGTCCTACTGCAACAAAATTGTCTATGATAAGTTGATAGACGATGAATTTGTCAAAATTATGATAATATCATGATTTGGTTAAACCTCAAAAAGTATAGTTTTTATTCAAATAACAGTGACACGCCGTGATTCTATCAATATTGCTCTGAATTCAAAGATATACTCAATCTGCTTCATTATGAAGGTGAGAATGTACAAAGCTACACAACACCCATTAACATTAATGAGGAAACATTGAATCTTATCACAATCCAACAGAATAACCACACAAATCCCCTGATAACATCTCAACCAGAGGCTATATTGTTGAAGTGGGTCCCTTTCCTTTCAGAAGCATTGTGAAGTACCATTCCAAAAACACTAAAATCCATACCATTCACACCATCCACACACGTTGCCAAGAAATTAAAAACGCAACAATCAAGCAACAACATGTAGTAGTATATACTAGTAATACTAATACATGAAAAAACATAATAAAAAATTTAATTGATAATAACAGAGAGTACTAACACTAACAGACAGTAACAGTAACACTAAGTAACATACCAAGAAAAGCAGAGGCGTTGACAGGAGTTGAGGTCTTTGGGTGGACCTTAGCAAACCAAGCAGGGACCACATTAGAACGTCCAATAACACACATATAACGAGCCTGACCCAACATAGCCACTATCAATGATGTCAATATTCCAAAACTGGCCCCCACTCCTATCACTCTTGACGCCCATCCCCAGCCGTCCGATTTAAAAGCTGCTGAAAACGGTGCCTCAGGATCAATCTACATAAATACATTTATTAATATCATCATCACCATCCCCATACGTAACACCTTATACTAAATAAAATCACATCATCAAATGCACCCAAAAAAATTGGTTCATAGACACCCATCCACGACAGGTTTAGACTTAACACAGTTACTGCATCACGCCTGACCATCCAATTAAAATGGATGGTTGTGATTAAGTAAGTTAAAAGTATAGTAGCCGTCTGATAAAAAATTTGTAACCAAAATCATTTACTGCGTGTAATTGCGTGAAGCGGTTACATCAGTGGATCCACGTCCATCCACACACACTCAATCACTTTCAAAAATGTGGTTAATTCTGTTAAAGAGATGATTAATTCAATTCACGACTAAAATCGTAATTATCATCAGGATGTCCATGTATCATTAATGCGGATACAAATGTAACTGAAAACTAGACAAATTGTGGAGTAATTACCATGTCGTAAGGGAGAAGCATGCACATTGAAGCAGCCATGAGACAATAAAGAATCGTAACGATAATTACAGATCCAGAAACACCTATAGGAATATCTTTAACAGGTTCCTTCACTTCTTCCGCCATTGTTGAAACAGCATCATAACCAATATAGCTTAAATAAACCGCTGCTGCACCATTAAACACACCAGCAGCACCAAACGGGAAAAACCCCGACGGATGCTCCGAATTCGACGAGTGTGTAAAATTCTTCCAACTACCTTTCCAAAAACCTATCACTATCACAAATGCTATGAACAATATGTGCAACGCTGTCAATATCATATTCACCACTGAACTTTCCCTCGTACTACAAAATTAACAAAAACACAAAAAATAAATAATTAATTATGATTGGAAATTGAAATGAAAATTAAGCTTCATTGAGAAACCGTTACGAAATGAACCTGTAGCAGATAACGATGGTGATGAGTAAAACGACTACAACAGCGACCATATCTATTTGATTAAATCCTTTCGGAAATGAAGGAACGGTGATCCTCCATTTATCGGAGGAGATACCGATTGTGGTGCCGAAATAGGCCGTAAAACCTCTAGCAACGGCGGCATTGGACATCACGTAATCCATGATCAGATTTGCGCCGGTTATAAACGCAGCAAATTCACCTGAAAATTGAAAACGACGTTAACAAAAGTTCTGAAAGTATTTGAAAATGGAAAATGACGTTAACAAAAACGAAGTTAGTTACGTTACCGAAGGTGACGCGAAGGTAGCTAAAAGCACCGCCGGCGACAGGCATATCAACGGCGAACTCAGTGTAACAGAAAGCTGATAAGAGAGCGCAGAAACCAGCAATGGCGTAAGATAAAACAACAGCAGGACCGGCGTAAACGCGACTAGCGTGACCGGTGGTGACGAAAACTCCGGCGCCGACCATTCCGCCGATACCAAAGCCGACAAGGTCGAACCAGCGGAGTGTCTTCCGCATGCTGGTACCGGACCTGGCTCGAACGCGGCTCATTTCTTCATAAGAAGTTGAGACGGAGAAGCCGCGACGAGCGAAGCGAGAAGGAGTGTTAGCGACGGCTTGGAGATAGGTTCGGAGGCTCGAAAATGATGAGCCGTGGCTTGCCATTTGTTTTTGTGTTTTTTTGTCTGTGTGTGGTGTGTGTTATGGATGGATTTGAAAGAGAGCTTTTATAAACTCTGCAAAGTGCAAAAATATTTGCTGGAAATAATTTCAGTTCAGTGAACTAGTAAAGTATCAAATCATGGGGTAGGATAATGCTATTTATTAATTTAATCTTATTATTATTTTATTATAAATATAAATATTCATTTAACTCAAGTTGAAATTCAAATTGACCTTCCCTATAACATTGACCCGGTGAAAACACGTCAAACTACTGACCGTTAAAATTGAAGTAGATGGTAAAAATATCGGTGAATTTTTTTACGTTCAAGCTAGTGAGAAATGTTTAGGAATGAAATTGCATAACTTAACTAGTTGTGAGAAAGGGGTTATATAGTCTAGAAAGTGGTTGTTTGATCATTGATGAAAGGGAGCCGTTACAAACAACGCCTCATCGTTGGCTATTGACACCTTATTGATTGGGGAGTCTGTGAATTGGAGAAACTTCGAAATAGATTGAGAGATTTAAGTAGAATTAGGCTTATAGGGCGGTGGGCTTCAAGGTGGTGGTATATTATATTGTACCTTTTGTATAGTGTGAATTTGAGACTTTATGAAGATTACATTTTTGTTGAAATTAAATGACATTCATTTTAATACAAATTATCCGCACCGGCCAAGAATCAAATCATAAATCAAATGTTTGAACGAATTAAATATCTATCATTTATATAACATGTTATTCGTGAATTATTATACCTCTACTTTATTTGTAAAAGAAAAAACAATTGCAAGTCTATTCATTTTTGTGAGTCAAATCTTAATTAACAAAAGTAACTTAATATAGGAAAATAACTTAGAAACTTGTGTAATTTATCATTTTAAAATATATAAAATATATTTTTTCAATATAAATTTCATCTTTTTTTAGTTTATTTAACTAGTCATCTCATGGTCTTATGGAAAAGAAGAAAAAAAACTAGTATCTCATGGTGGTCATAAAAAAAATCTCATGGTCACTAATAATTGACTATTTTTTTTTTTGACAAATAATTGACTAATATTAATGACTCTGAAGACTGAAGAGTATTAATTTTTAGTCAATATTCCGTCCATGCCATAAAACCAAATTGTTGAAGTCAAATTACTTTTACCACTATCCCAAACTTTTACTAGTATTAGGCTTTTCTTCATTCATCTTTTACAAACAAAGATTAAAATATTTCCACAAAAAATTAGATTCGTTTAGCCATAATAGATTCTTGACCATGCTACGCTAGCTATGCTTTAAATTGATAGTAATAATCCAAAAGTCTTTCTTTAATTATTTTGATTCCCGTTTCAATTTATGCTAAAAATCACTTTCATGTACGAAAACGGAAACAGGGTCCTTGATTGATTAAGTTCCGTGTAAAACGTCACATAATACAGGTTCCACATTAAGCAAAGTCCACCAAAAGTTACTCTTTACTTTTTAGAGTAAAATGAAGATGAAAACAAAAAAAAGAAACTTATATATTACGCGTGAAAAGATTATGTACATTGTAACAAAATAAATAAAAATCATGTAGTACATGAATGTACAAAGAAAAAGTACAACAAAATCAAGTGATCGGAAGTGGTTTATGAGTTTCACTAAAATGGCACCCGAGTCAATTCTTGGGTGAAACAATTTTTGTGCTAAAGTTTATTTATTTTGCGGTCGAACTCTGAATTACTAGGGTTGGAAATAGGAGGGTCGGAAAAAAAAAAGGTACAAGAAGACAAGAACAATAGAGAGTATATATTAATGATATGCAACGTAAGGAAATGGATGGCTAAGAAAAAGAGTGTTTGTTTTTGATTGAATGAAGTGAGGATAACTACAATGGTTGGCTTCATGTGAAATTTAAAAGCTGAAAACGTAACTGAGCACCGGAACCGTGGCAGAGATTCAGGCTAGCCAAATGTGAATGGTGACAAACACTTCCAACCTAAAAGTTATCGTATATCTATTATCAGCACATAGTTTGACCCTTTAATGTTTTATAAAAGTTAACAAGCTTGGGTTTGTATTCATAAAGAATATATCCCCTTACTGTTATGTCTTATCTTTAACCCTTATAATTAGGTTCATGTCCAACACTATATACATGTGTATATGAGAAAAAACAAATTTGTATCACATTTTTTTAGTAGTTCTAAATTAGCTATATTCGTACGCTATAAATGTAGAAAAATAAAAAAGTCAGAAATTCGAACTTCAATCCCTCAAATAATAGTTATGATGGAATCTTTTACTTATTTTTGAATTAATCCAATCTTTATCATGACTATATATCATCGTTCGTTATCCTATTTTCGTCACTATGACACACTGACACTCAACATTAATTTAGGTGTTGTGAAAATGTAGTCGCGTCAAAGCATTAATAATAATAAATAGATCACATCCATTGATGTATCGTGTGATCTGTCCATTCTAGATATATTCTTATTTTCATAAATTCCTTTCACTTAAAATAATCATAATTGATGCCTATAAAAAAAATCAAGTGTCTCGGTTTGAATCACTAAACATAATCTTAATTATTGATTAGATTATTTTCTAAAAATATGTAAGTGTTTAATTATGACTAATTTTATATAACAATAATGAATAATGATAATGAAAATTTATTTTATAATGCAACACGACCTCGTACGAGTGATTTTAATTGTTAAGAAGTCCTTGCATTTAGGATGAAATTTTCACAAAGAAATTGTGACATCTATGCTCCCTCCTCGCGCTTGTTTTCAATGAATAATAAAGAGTTATAGAGTATGTTTGGTACGACTTATTTTAGTATTGAATATGATCTCAGTCTTGTCTATATACACCAATTATTTTTATTTGCAAGTAACTCCCTATTTTTTTTATACAAATAGTAAATACAGAATCATATATAATCAAGATTTTTTCTCTTTCAAGTAACTAAGAACTAAATATAGATCGACCATTTGCATATTTTGTCTTACTACGGAGTGAGGGAAAGAGAAAGACTGAGAGTCGTGTCTTGTTTGTACTAATTGGGTTGGTTTGTACTTTGTACTAAATTGATTTACATGTTGCAATAATATATGCATAGACATAGACCTATATCTATCAAAAGGTTAAGTGAAAAAGATAAGTTAATTAATTAGATTAGATGTCAATATGTCATGGTTTAGCTAGGGACTCCCTCTATATATCAAGACAATGAGGAGAAACATCGAGGTACTTCTCTTGCTTGGATTCCAGCTCATAGTGGATTAGTAGTTTTCAATTTTAATCTTGTGTGTACTAAACAAACCCACGTACTCATATTGATTAAAAAATTAAAATATTAACAAAGTAAAAAAAAAAAATTGATTGATACTGTACATGTCATTTTTTGAAATAATGTTTGTTTTGAATCTTATGTATAAACTTCACAATTTTTTCATTTGTTAAAAAGTGCCTCAATAAGTAATGAGAGACTTTTTAAGTGTTTGAAATTGAAAACTCTAAATATGTACTAATGCTATTTTCTTCAAGATTATTTGATTAAATTAAAGTATGTTTCACACTGCTATTTTCCTATCTCACTGTCTGCATGCATCAACACTTTAGCAGAAGTGTTGTTGGCGTGTGTCAGCATGTAATGTTCTTAACTCATCTTTTTGTCACCATTACATATATCCATCTTTTGGTTCCATAACTCAACTTACCCATTGAGTCAGAAAATAATGTTTTTTAGAATTTATTTTTTTATTCTCCATATTATTTGAACGATTTAAATAGTTGGTTGAATTTGAGCACCATTCTGTTAATTTGGAACCCATACTTGTAAACACTTCGACATTCAAATTATTAAAAGTGCGATGAGCGATAAGTTTTTAGGTGAAAAGAAATTGAAACTTTTTGGCCATAAAGATACATATTTATAGGGCTTAAAGAGGAGCCATTGGAGAATAATAGAGGAGTCATTCAATGTCTATAGTAGTTGAGAGAATGTCTTACGCATTTTAGGGTCTTCGATATGTTGGATTGGACCATTGTGAAAATTTTAGTTATGACTAATATACGGATCATCAATTATGTTACTAATTGATTTTATTTTTATTTTTGTGCTTAGAACTTTTGCTCGTTACTTTACGTGCAACAACTTATTTAAAAACATATTGCTATTGACAATTGTTTATCCAAACATATTCTAAAGTGAAATGGGGCTTAGTATGGCTAGAAGAAGTATAACATAAAAATGTTGAAGTTTATGGTGCACATATTTTACTTCTCCACGTGCTTGTTTTGGAAATGGCAAAGTACAGTAATAAACAAATTTTCTTGAAGCCTATTTTGTCACACGCTTCATTCAAAGACACAATTATTGGAGAGCATCTTCTCCTAAGTTTATACAATTGCACACTTCATTTTTTTTTTCATATTTGTAATTCAGGATCTTTAATTGCATAGTAAATGTAATCAGAAAATAGCTTTGTGTAGAATGGAGAATTATTGTTAAGTTAGGATTGGCATGTGATTTTGATGTGAATTGGGTGAATAAGTTTTTGAGCTTATGTGATAAACCCATTTTCAAGGACCAGCTTAGCCAATAAAAAACTATCCTATATGACAAACAATAAATTAGTCTAAATAGTGAATGTTTTGGACCTTTATGTTAAGGAAGTCCTACATCGATTGTAAAATGATCTGAATATGTGTTTATAAAGTAAAGACAATACTCACTTTACAAGTAGATTTTGTAAGTTGAATTAAACCCAACTTTTAATTCTAAGACTTTAAGCATGTGGAGATTCCTAATTTGTGTATAGAAAAAGTTATGTTGGGAGGTGAGAATTCACTTTGTGTCTCACAAGTTCCTTGACATAAATTAATCACTGTTAACGGCGGTGTAAATTTCGCACCTATATTATGGCAAGAAAACAAACTAGCCTATGAACCTTGTGCTACGGAGAATTTT
Organism: Trifolium subterraneum; assembly: GCA_951799995.1. Taxonomy (NCBI): domain Eukaryota; kingdom Viridiplantae; phylum Streptophyta; class Magnoliopsida; order Fabales; family Fabaceae; genus Trifolium; species Trifolium subterraneum. The sequence goes on along the minus strand of OX637463.1, from coordinate 916,277 downwards.
TGCAGGCACCACCACTCCATTTCATCAGTGTGCATTGTGCAAGGCCACCAGGGTTGGTGATACAGGGCAAGATGGGCTATTGCATACGGTCTCCAAATTTTGGAAAAATTCTCATTCCACCCCTTACATATTTTTTCTATTCCCCAATATTTCAATGTTGTCTTTGAAAAAAATTTCGGAACGCGTTTTTTGAAGTTTTTCTAGTTCAAATTTTGGGAAAATTCGTAAAATACATTCTGAAATTTGTTTTTAATGTAAAAAAAATTGGAAAATGTGTTCTGAAGTTTTTATTTAAGGCAAAAATGAAAATTTAGTGGGTAGAAAAGATATATATAAGGGGTGGGATGAGAATTTTTCCAAACTTTGAGAGCCCAAATTCTCTCAAAAATATTAAATGGGCTTCTTCAAAAAAACATTAAATGAAAATGTTTAAAGGTTCATATTTTAGCCAAATATAAAATTTTGAATTTAATTGTAAAATTTTGAACTTAATTATATTAATAATATCCAAATTTTTAAGGACTCTATAGTATTTACAGACCCAAATTCTTATATATATATTAATGTCGGCATCTAAAATTTTGAGGACTCAAATACGAAAGATTCTCTCCCCACCCTCCTCCTATCTTTTTCAACCCCACACCCCCCAAAAAAGTTCGGAGAATACGGCCCGAACTATTTTCTAGTGTAAAATTACACTGAAAAAAGTTTGGGTTATAGAATCCGATTTTTTTTTTTGGTGACGGGGTGAAAAGGACATATGGGGTGGGGAGAGAATTTTTCCTCAAATTCTTACAGATAGCAATTTTTAAAATTAGAACAAGGCACCAAAATATTTAATCAGGCCCAAATTCTTCTTCCATTCAATTTTCTTTAAAAATAAAAAAAATTGAAAAGGAAAAATTAGTATAAATAACGGAAGAACTTATTATTTATTTTAAGCAACTTATTGTCATATTACAAATGTGACATATGACACAATTCAGATTGAGAGACCTTCAACCATCCCATTATATCCAAAATAACTAACTCTATGTAAATAACTTGATCATGGAAGATTTGGTTTCTCACCTGAATATTAGAGGTAAAATGAAATTGTATTTTATTAGTTTCATACCTGTATATGATCAAGGAAGATTTGGTTTCTCAAATGGCAATTTTCAACATAAATTCAAAATTCAATTTCTTCTATGATATACACAACACAACCATTGTAAATTAGTTGGATGGCGCTCTCCGCTGAGGAACTTGAGGTGCTTACAATTGTAAGATACTGAGTTCAAGTCTAAATAGCGAATGTTTTTTCAAACCGATTTGTCATTGGTGGGCCGATTAGCCCATTAATAACAAAAACACATGAAATGTTTTGATTGTTGTGAGTTTACCTGTAAAAATAGTCTAAAATAGATGAATAAATGAAAATTATTTAATTAAATAAATAAAATAATTTTGTTAAAAAAAATTAATATTAAAATAATTAACATGACAGATCAAACCGTCTTGTAATCAACCTGTATTATATGTGAAAACTAGTTAAAATTTTGTATTAAAAAAAAAACAAAAAATAGGTGAAATTGAGACAACTTGCTACTCATATTTGACGGCTGGCCCTTTTCCATTTGGTGTGTGAATGGGCTTAAAGCCTTGCTTCGTCAGTAACAGTAAGGACAATGGGGTGTTAAGATAATTTTTTTTAACCTTACTGTGTTAGCACTTAGCACATAATTAAGGTGGGGTGTTAAGATAATTTTTATTTTCAAAATATCTTTTTTAATCGAATTTCCAATTAAAATGTTTAAGGAATAGCTTTGTAATCTCCATATCATATTTGGTCTAGTGGTGAGGGGTTTGAATAGTATGCTAGAGATTCTGGGTTCGTTTCTCAGCTCCATTGTAAACAAAAAAAAATTAATAAGTGAATGGAATTCAATAGACCAATTGATACAAACTTTACTCAGGAATGGGATTCAATAGATGAGTGTACTAGTTGTAAACTAGATGCTGGAGAATAATTGAATAAAGCCTAATCTCCACACTATATGGGTTTGGATTTGTTCCTTGAGGATAAAGATAGCACACACATAAGATGTGTGATTCCTAAGTTAATAAGGTGAACTGATTCAGGTGCAAGAAAGAAAAGCTCAACTCAACTCAAAAGAATTGTGCGAGAATTATGGGATTGTGAAAGGTCAAACATAAAGAGGCTGCTGATTGTGTTGTGTTGTTACATCAACAAAGCCTTATAAAATCATTTATTCCTCTTCATTTTTTTCCAAATGTGTACTATTTATTTGCACGCATGATTAATCTATATATTATATTTTGGGTTTACGTTAGTATAATGTAAAATGGCTCGCACTCATTATCGCCCACCAAGGCCTACAATTTTACAAACCTATTGTTTTCTCAAAGGCGTGGAGAAGTTTTATTCATGCATGTAATTCTTTGATTTTTATGTTGGTCTAATTTATTTTTACGAAATCAACTTATAAGATGAAAGTTGTCTCTACGTTTATACTCAATACCTAATAGTAAGTAGTCCAACAGATCTAATTTATTGATTTTGTTGCACGGATATAAATAGTGGATGATTCTTGCGAAAACCTAATAGTAAGTAGTCCAACAGATCTCGAAAGAGACTTTGATGGCAACTTAAAATTTTAGGTGTCGGATCTATCTCAACTTACAAAACTGATTTATAAATAAATATTGTCTTTATTTATAAATTTATGCTTAGATCATCTCACATCTTACGTGGAACTCTATATCTGTAAAATTGCTCACCATGCATTCTCACTATTTATAAGATTGCAGCCTATTAAAATAAATGAAAATAACTATTTGTACTTGATGAAGAAAATAGTTACTCTCATTTTCATATTTTGATATAATTACAAAATAATTGTATTTCCTAAAACTACCCTTACTCCAAGATGGAATTTTTTTTTCACAAATTATATACTTCAACCAGTAGAAATATCATAATTGTTAGTGTCTGAAGTTAAGATCGGATTATGAACCCTTGTCACTCCACTTTATGTTTGTGAGTTTTTAATAACTTTGTCATTTCGTCTATTAACAAAAAAAAAATCAAATTTTTGTAATTCAATAAATTAGTATGTACTATTTCTTGGATTTGGATCCTCTCCAATTTTTTCTCTCCAATTTTTTTTATGTGCTTTTCTCTCTCATCATTAATTGTTTATTTTTTATTATTAATTTCTCTCTCTTCACATGAGAGAGAAAGACACATAACAAAAATTGGAGAGGGAATTGGAGAGGATCCAAATCCCTATTTCTTATAGTCCTATGTATAAGAAAAAATTTACTTTTTAAATTCATTGTAAAGTTGATACATTTAGACAACACTATAGTTTAAATACATCAACTTTTTAATAAATCTAAAAAGTAATATTTTCTTCTTATATACTTCCTCTAGTTCTTTTTAGGCAAAATACATCTATTGTCCTTTAAGTTTTACGTTTATATTAAATAAGTCCTTTAAGCTTTACGTTTGTATCAAATAGATCCTTTAAGTTTTAAGTTTGTATCAAATAGGTATTTGATACAAACTTAAAACTTAAAGGATCTATTTGATACAAACGTAAAACTTAAAAGACTTATCTCACACTTAAAACATTTAAAGGACCTATCCGATATAAACGCAAAACTTAAAGACCTATAAATGCATTATGTCTTTTTTTATAAGAAACGGTTAAGATTTTCATTCCCTCTAGTTCTTAGTATAAGAAACAACCTACTTTTTAGGTTCATTAATGTATTTAATCTTCATTTGTATACCAAGTACATTAATTTTTCAATAAACCTAAAAATAAGTTGTTTCTTATATCAAGGACATGAGAGAATACATGGTAAAATAAACGAGTTAAGATTTTTTCCATTTCCTATTCTTTATATTTTTTTCATTACTATATAGTTTTGGAAATATAAATGTAAAAATGTGACATTAAGTGAGTCCAAATGTTTTTTATATGAATTTAGGCTTACTCCGTTTATCATCCCTCTATTTGTTCTCCATTTAGAGAGAGATAGATACAAATAAAATTAGTGGGACCCATTAAAAGTGGGTCCCACTAAATAGTAGGTCTTACTAATTTTTATTTGTGTCTATCTCTCTCTAAATTGAAGACAAATAAAGTGAACCCAAACCTTTTTATACACCCAAAAATATTTAAAACTTTAGTGATAGAAGAAACGAAAATAATAGAAAATGGAGAAACATCCAACCTCAAAACAAACCCAATGGAAAGAAGAAAGACGGCATGTACCCAAAAAAAAAAGAAGAGAAAGACGGCTAGTGAATGACGTGACAGTACGATCTTATCCAAAATGAATTAGAAGACGCCCACGAGCATAATTCCAAGTGGGATCCACGTGGCACATATTCCCATAGTTTTACTTTTAGTACTTTCGGTTCGGTTGTGTTTTTGAGTGTTGACGGTCCTTAAAATTAAACCGAATCAGATGTGTGTGGGACCGTTGCTCTGTCAGCATGTAGCTTTTATCACCTCACACGTGTGCTTCTTATGACACCTCATTATCCTACAGGTACTTGCCGACATTTTCTCACTAACCCTCCACTTCATTTTACAGGTAGTAACTTTTACTTTCCTTTTTCTTCTTCTGGTGTTTATTTTTCTAAACACAAGTGGCATGGAATTATGATTCAAGCGTATTCGTATACTTTATCTGTTTCAAAATATTAGTAAAAGTTAATCAACAAAATTAAATATATTTGATCTAAATCTTTAACTAAATACATCAAGTTTTTTTAACTCATTTTTACTTATATTTTGAAATGTAGAAAATATATTATTGTGAGGAGAAATACTTACATGAACATAACCCCAAATAATTTTATCTTAACCACACTCACAATAATAAAAAAGAATTAAAAAATAAATTAAAGTGATGTGATTGTTTTATAATCATTAGACTATTTGATTTGCTAAATTTCTCTCCACTATAATTATGTCTTATCATGTACTATTGTGTCTTATCTTATAGTACTTGTTAAATGTGTAATTGTGCGTTGTTGGAAGATGTTTGAGGTCTCACATTATTTAGGTTCCTAGGATGTGAAGTTTATAAATATGTGAGGACAATCTCACCCTTATGAGCTAGTTTTTGGGGATGAGATCTAAGTATATTTAACATGGTATCAAAGCGTGTTAATGACTACAATGTGGACATCTGACCTAGGACCACGCTAGGTGTGAGGGTGGTGTTGAAAGTGTAGTTGTGTGTTGTTGGAATTTGTTTGAAATCTCACATTACTTAGATTCCCGGGATGTGAAGTGTATAAATATGTGAGGGCAATCTCACCCTTTGAGCTAGATTTTGGGAATAAGATCTAACGGTATAAAAGGGTGAGGGCAATCTCACCCTTTGATGCTATTCTTTTTTTCTTTTTTCTTCTATAATTTGATTACGAGATAAGTAAAATGTGATACAATAAAAGATAAAGGAGTATTGTTTTTTCTTCTTATATTTTTTTTCTTGGGTACAATTTCTTCTTGTTATATTTTTTTTTGTTCTCTTCTTGTATTTTACTACTGGTACTTAAGAATACTTGTACGGATGGAATAGGACGTGCCGTGAGTTTACTTGTTAGGCATAAGTCTAGTTCGTAACGAGAAAATTATTTTATCTTAAAATAATTATTTGTCGCTAAAACAATGTTTATTTTAATTCATTTGTCCATGCAAAAACAAAAGAAAATATTTAAATTTAAAGTCAATAAGATATCTTTCGCAGAAATAGTTTCAGGTCAATAATATTTGAGGTGCCGACGTACCGTTTTTCTTCTTCCTAATGGGTACCGACGTAGGACGTACCATTTTGGTTTTTATGCTAAGTTTTTTAACAAAAAAATATAAGATATTATTTCACTGTGTCTTTTTATGAATACAATATTATTTTATTGTGCCATATGTAATTTTGGGAACAAAATTAAAATATATTTAAAACACTTTAAAATTGATTTTCGTAAAATTGAGATATTGCTGTGGAAGAAAAAATTTAGATATTAATTTTTTTTTTAAAACGAATTGAGATATTAATTTTACATTTGAAAGTGTAAAAATAAGAGAGAATATAATATATAGAAGAGAAAAAAAGTATATTGTGAGTTGATTAAGAAATTTAGTGATGAAATCTAACATGATAAAATAAAAGTTACGTGAATATCATAAAATTGAATTGGCACAATTGAGCATACTAAAAAACTTAAATTGATTCCTTAAAATTATAACATTACTACGTTAGAGATGTTTGTCTGGTGATCTTATATCAGTTGATAGGGATGCTGTATTATATATGAAGAGAGTTGAAGTTTGAACTCCAACATCTAACTTATTCGTCTTAAAGGTGAAATTTCTAATAACCATTAAACTACTTAAAAAAAAGCTCATAATAAATGAAGAAGCTAATGCTAAGGAAGGATTGTTTCAATGATTTTATTACCGCTGGTTTTCTTGTTTATTGTGGATATTTTTTTTTACAAATAAGTATATAATCGAACCTAAGACTTTATCCACGGTACACAAACCCATTATTACTAGAACAGATCTAGTGGTTTTTTTTGGATGATTATTACTGCTTATTTCGAATATTTTTTAATAATTATTTCAATAAAATATTATTTGATAAAAAGATTAAAATAACGTGTAGTATGTAAAGTCTAGTTTAATCAACTAATGTAAGTGTTATTAAACCGTATATTTTTATTTGAGTTTGAATCAATTCATTAGAACCTCTTTTAGCAAAAGTTTGAAAAAAAAATATGGTGGTAGAACAATAGAGGACAACAACTATAACTAGGATATATTCCGTTTTAATTTTAAAAATGACACGATTAAGATGAATATAGCGAAAAAATCCATAATATGAATCAAACCTCACATCTTAACACCTAAAAAGTTATTGCGGCTAAGAATACAATAAAAATTATGAATACAACCGAATATTAATATTCCTTGTTTTGAGTAAATTTAATATTTTATTAAAAAAAAGTCACTAGGTTTGGTCTAGTGGTGAGGGGTTTAGATAATATGTATGAGGTAATGTATTCAATCAATCATCTGCTCCATTGTAAGCCAAATAATATTTCATTTATGAATACACCGAATCAAGTATAGATACTAATTCCTTATAAAAAAAAATATAGATACTAAGGGTCTGTTTGAAACAGTTTTTAAATACTCTTTTTTAGTTTTCAAAAATTAAAAAAGAAAAAACATGTTTGGAAACTCTCTTTTCAAAAACTGTTTTTAAAAACTTCTAATTTTATAGCTTCAGAAACTAAAAAACAGAAACATATTATAGGTGTTTTGTTTTTCAAAAACTATTTTTAAAATTTGATTTATAAACCACATTTTAAAAACTAAAAAAACAAAATTGTTTCAAACAGACCCTAATTTACCCCTGTATAGGCTTTGAAAAAGCTCACTCTATACATATGACCCGGTTGACCGTTTATGTTTAAAAAGAAAAATAGAAGTCCAAAAGAAATTGACCCAAATACACCTCACTTTTTCTCCTCCCACCATAGAAGAATGTATTATTATTATTATTATTATTATTATAGTTATATTTTCTATTCTAAATTTTTTACTTAAATTTTTTCATTAAAAATCTACAAATGTTAACACCATTCAAAATTTATTTTGATTATATAGGTAAAAGTCATCAAAAATTTGTGGGTGAAAATCGACAAACAAGAACCTAAAAAAATATATATAAACAAACTTATTTTCAAAATTGTTTTGAGTAGTTTAATCGTTAAAATTTCACATTTAAAAAGTAAATAAATAGATGTATCCCATCCATGTATATTGCATACAATGTCTTTATCAACCGAGTTAAATAATGTATGAATGTTATCAAATCAATATCACTTTAAAATTAATATAATTTAATGTTCAAAAACCTTTTTGGATATGAAAATATATTGTAGGTTTCACAAAACGATGTTTGTAAGTTTTAGTGAGAAAGTGATTTTTTTTGTCAATAGTGAAAAAGTGATATTTTTATCTTAGTATATTGGAATATGAAAGTTGATGTTAATTGTAGTTATCACAAATATATCTAGAGGCTTTAGAAAATATTCATGAAGCAAGACAATTGTTCAAAAAATCTTATTGCAAAAAGTTAGGTTTTTAAAATCACAATGGTTCATGAAAAAATCATATACAATGATGTATTCAGTCTGGGATATTTTAAATCGGTTGTTATGAATGGCGGATTTTGTATTCAATATTGTATTCTATCAGATTATTTTAAATCAGTTATTACCGGAACAGATTTAAAATGTGTAGACAACTTTTTTTTTAAGTTGATCCATGCCTCCATGTTTATCTTTAAAGTTAACTTTAGAAAACTTATTTGCGATTAAGTTTAAAATAATTTTTGAGCATTTTAAGTTATGTAATTATTAAAAACGATAAACCAAATATAAGGAGGATACTTACAATTATTTTAATTAATAAGCTTAAGTTTGTATCTTCATCTTGGTTCCTCATCTCGAGACTCTATAAATTATTATTTTTTTATGTGAGTTTGTTATTATCAAAACTCAGTCAAATTTGAGAAGAATATCTTCTTCGCAAAATGTAATTTCTATTCTGCCTAATCTATTTTCATCTTTTTTTTTTTATTGTGTAGAGGGCTAAAGCCCAAGAAAAAGAATCTATTTTCATCTTTGGTCAACAAAAAACAACCAGATATTTTTTCCCTTCCTATATTTAGAAATTAAAATAAGGCATATGATTCTGTTGATTATTGTGGATTCTACTACATTTCTATGGATAAATTCACTGAAAAAAAGATTCTGCAGTTAATCTGATTTACTCCACTAAGCAACAATTCACAAAAGACGGTTAGAGACGTTAGAATCTATTCTATTCGCGCAAGGAGTAATACTATATGAGTGTCGGTTTGACTAAGAACAATTTTATACTACAAGAAATGAAAAAGATGAAAAGTCCCACTTAAACAAATTCCTCTATCCTAATATTTTTTGTCTTCAAGCCAAATTCAGAAATTGTCAAAGCTAACAAGGAAACAGGTGTGATTATTTTGAGTGTGACCATAGCACTTGTAGTAAGCACAATTAACCCCACTCAAATAACCATAAGACCATAGCATTATTAGAGAAGCCCACACACGTATTGTATAGATTTTGATTTGTAGAATTAAGTTCAAATTTAAGATTTTTTTTTTAATTTTTCTATACTTAAAATGTATGAGTAGAGTTTAAACCTATTTTTTTTCACTTATCTACGTTTAAGATGTGAGTTTAACTATTAAGATTTTTTTTTAATAACTATAAGATAATTACATACTATGTAGTATTCAATTTATTCATTGTCTATCTAATAAAACAAGGTGGTTGGAAGAAAACTTAGTTAAAGATAGAGATTTGAAATGTGATAGGAAAAAATATTTTGATAGGATCTTTTATGCCACACTCATGCTTTAAACACGGGTCTATGGGCTAGTTTTGATTCAAAGTATAATACTTTTTTTGAGTATAAGTGTTATGTTATAAATTAGGGGACCTATGTTTAATAAAATTGTGTGAGTAGCTCTCCTCATATCTCAACTTATCTATTTGTGTGATCTCTTTAATGAACATATATATAACAACGATCACAAAAAATTGACAATGTGGAAAGTGAGGGGTCGGAAGGGTAACACAATTGGTTGTACTAGTTGTGTTAAGGGTTAAAAGAATTTGAGGTTCGAATCTCAAGTCTTGGCGATAAGAAAAACTAACATATAATGTAATATACTAACTACTAATAATTTGACATTTAAAAAAAAAATGGAAGGTGAGGGCTTTTGCTGATAATGTTGCTTAAGAGAAGTGAATAAGTTGCTTTACAATTATGAGATTATTTAGATTGATTTGTTTAAATTTATTATTATTTTTTTATAATTTTTGTGAGACGGTTTGAATTTTTTAAGACCGTGTGTGATAACTTTTAAAAACAGTGTGTAGAATAATACTAAACAACTTATCTTTAATTATTTTATCTTCTATTATAAAAATTACTTATATAATTATACATAAGTGATCATTATGATAATTATATATACTACTCCGTATAAATTAAAAATAAATTATTTATCTAAACATGCTCCAAATGGTATTTATCTAAATAATGTGAATATTTAAGTGTGTGTCTAAACATTATACATTTTTATATGTGCCTATGCAAGACTTTTTCATGCTAAAAAACAATATTGTTGGATCCATCGGTCTATAAAAATTAGCAACATTTAGTTTAAAAAAATTCATTTCGATGAAAAATATTAGTAACATTTAGTTCAAAACGAAAAAAGGAAGGAATTTTTTTTGTAACATGCATTTCCTTGTTTCTCTATATTTTTTATTTTTGTCAAGTAATTTATTAGTTAGACTTACAAATTTAAATATGAAAAAATGTAAAATCCGGGATTCGAACTCCGGTCACTTTAATAATATTCCTGATAACTACTATTTAAGCTAAATTTATGAAACGGTCTCTCTATATTTTAAGGCCAAACTTACATCTTTTTAAATGTCATTCTCTCTTTTTAAAATATTTCATTAAAACATACACTAATTTTTATTTTATTATTTTTGAAAAATAGGCCTTGTTTTTCTCTAAATTCTTTTCAAACATATAAGAAGCATTCCACCGTCGTAGGTATTCAGTTCAATCCATTGAACTGCTTGAGCATAAGCTTTTAACTAATCGTCTGATAGGACATTGCATTATATATGCAGAGGATCAATGTTCTAATTTTGGTCATCTCACTTATCCACATTAAAGGTGAAGTTTTTAGCCACTTAACTACTTGACAAAAAAATATATCTTGCACATATAAAAAATCCTCAATGATAGAAATTCATAGTATAAAATATTTCGATATGTCCATAAGTCCTAGCTTAATTAACAAAAATTGCTAAAATTATTAGGCCGAACAATATAACTTAGATCTCAACTCCGACTCTCTCACTTATGCGAGTTTATGATGATTTTTCTATTTTATCTATGTATAAAAAAAAATATTCCGATACAGTAATCAGGAATCACATACTCATCAAATCTTAAGAATAAAAAGGCACGAATCTTAAAATTAATTTGTATCATTAATCCTCGATAGAATGAATGTTCTCAAAATAAAAGTAGAATGATGATTAACACGATTAATTTTAATTATTTTCCAAAAATAGGTGAAACGGTGTATTCCAAATCACCATGCACTGTACACTACAACTTCACAAAGAAACAAAGTAAAGAAAAAGGAAAAATAAAATCCAATTAAAGCAAAAACGTGTTGATATTGAAAACCTCATTAGCTGGACCCACCCAAACAGATTTTCTTAAATCCAACTCAAAAATTAAATTAACTTTTTCATAACAACAATAAATAATTATAATAAACAACAAATTAAAACCAAGATACACCAAATATCTGTTTGTTTTTAATTATTTTTTTCTCTCCTATAAATATTAAACGCGTTATTCATTTAATCTCTCACACCAAACAAACGCATAAGCAAAAAAAAATTCTTAGAAAGCGATTATCAAATAAGCTCAAAACTACCTCACCTTTTGAATTCAACTAACAAAACGACAACAAAGATGTATCAGAAGACAATTCCCATGGCTACTACCGCCGCCGCCACAACGCGGTGGCCGAGTCAACCAACTCAGTGGACTCGTGAAGATGACAAGCTTTTCGAGAGAGCTCTTTTGACGGTGCCGGAAGATTTACATAACCGGTGGGAGAAGATCGCTGAACAAGTTCCTGGTAAATCTGCGGTGGAAGTTAGGGATCACTATGAGGATTTGGTACATGATGTATTGGAAATTGAATTGGGTCGGGTTGAGGTTCCGAGCTATCCTGATGACTTGGCGGCGGTGAGTGGTGGCGGTGGCGGTGGCGGTGGATTATCTGATTGGGATTCTTCGAATCAAATATCGTTTGGTTCAAAGTCTAGACATGGTGATAACGAGAGGAAGAAAGGAACACCATGGACTGAAGAAGAACACAGGTATATATATCTCAAAATTTTCAGTTCAATTCAATTTTTTTTTGTGTTTAGGGGATTTTTTTTTTTTTTTTTTTTTGAGGTTTTCAACTTTTTCTGTTTCACATAACTGTTTGGGGATTAAAAAATTATTTTTAATCTGTTTTTGGGGGTTTTTGATTTATTTTATAATTTTTTTAATACATTGTTTTAGGAATGGTGGAATTCAGTTTTTCTGTTTCTAAAACCCTGTTTTATCGGAAGCAACTTAATTTTGTAAAAGCTGTATCCTATAGTTTTTGCAAAATTATAGTGAATCTATGTAATTCTGTCGAAGTCATTGCAAATTTTGACTGAATTTGAAACGCCCAAAAAATATTTGGTCAAAAAATCTCTCTGAAGCACGGACACTACTTCAGATGAGCCTGGTCAGGCATCAGTGTTGGATACCAACACGACACCGACACTTATAATTACACTCAATTATGTCATTTTCTAAAATTATTATGAGTATCGACGAGTCACATGTTGGTTGGGCTAGTCAATGTCCGTGTTTGATAGAAAAATCTAGTATCAAATACCTATGTTATTGTTAGTATGAAATGTCCTCAAATAGAGGCTTGTGATATGTGATTGTGTGATTGAACATACTGATATTGAGGTTACTGATCTATTATATATGTTTTGTGGCAGGTTGTTTCTTGTTGGGCTTACCACCTATGGTAAAGGAGATTGGAGAAGCATTTCAAGAAATGTTGTTGTGACGAGAACACCGACACAGGTTGCAAGTCATGCACAAAAGTATTTTCTTCGCCAGAGTGCGGTGAAGAAAGAGAGGAAAAGATCAAGTATTCACGACATTACATCGGTAGACACTAATAAAGCTCCGATGCCTATTGATCAGAACTGGGTTCCTCCTCCTGGTGGTCAGCCTCAACAACATCAGCATTACCCGTCGAACAATTTGCATGATCAAATGGGTTCATTTGGTTATTCAAACTATGGATTTTAAATGCAAAGAATGGTAGAAAGAGTGTGTTTTTGTATATAAGTGCATTAGATTTTAAGTTATCTGTTTTAATATTTGGGGGTGTTGGTAGTTGATAGAGTTACTAGGAGTATGTTGATAATTGAGTTATTAGTGGTTTTAGAATTTACTTACTTAAAACAAATAGGAAACTTTTAGGAATGGATTTTACTGGAATTGAAAATTCTTTATCTGTCCAATTCAATTAACTGCTTTGTAAATACTTTATCTTTTCTATTTATCGGCTCAATGAATGTACTGTAGTCAAAAGTTGTTTCAGTTACTAAAGTTCAGTTGTTTAACTTGTCAAGGAAAAAAGTCTGAGTTATTGTTAAAAGAGGATTAACTATGCAGCAGAACTTTATTGTATTTGTATGGGTTTAATATGTTTTTGGTCCCTATAGTTTTGCAAAATTTCATTTTTAGTCCTTGAAGATTTTTTTCGCACTTTTTAGTCCCTGAGGTTTGATCAGTCAGTGTTTTTAGTCCCTACTTTTCATTCAACTCGTGCATATTATTCGAAATTTTAAATTTTTTCCGCGGTCATGTTTAGTACATTATATAAATTTCTATTACAAAATTTTAATTTTTTTTAACAAAAGATGAATTAAATATGAATTTTTTAGTTTTTTGTACATAAAAAATTCATTTTATGTTAAAAAATAAAATTCTAAATTTTTATCGGAGATGTTCTTATAATATTATAAACATGAATACAAAAAATCATTCAAAAATACGAAAGTATACAAAAGTTTGATTAAAAGTAGGGACTAAAAACACTTACTGATCAAACTTCAGGGACTAAAAAGTGTGAAAAAAATCTTCAGGAACTAAAAACGAAATTTTGAAAAACTATAAGGACCAAAAATATATTTAACCGTATTTGTATTACAGTACTATTAGTATTACCAGTACTAAGTTCACATTTATTATTTAAAAAATGACTTTTTTAAACTTATTATGTAAGTAAGAGTATAAATCAAATACATTACTATTCTGCAAGTTCACTACAGAGAAAACAAAATGGTGAACTAAAGGAGCCATAGCTGTGTAAGGAGAAAACAAAATCAGTAAATACAAAGCCATGAAAAACATCTATCTGGGAATGAATCACTTGTTGGGAATGCTTTTGCTAATTTCCCCTTTAGTCCAAGCAATCATACCATATATGAACAACAAAATTTGATTTGACCATAACTAGCTAGAGATGATACATTTGTAGAAATAATAAAAATAGTTTATTGACATTTTCACTATTTCTAAAAATGCAAAAAATTGTTCACTTGAACGGTATCTAATTATCTTTTTGTTACTTACCACACAAGAAGTAACCTCTCTTTTTTTTCCACTCAACCGCACACTCTTACAACCCTAATTCCTTTTGATTGTTTTTTATTTCTTTTTCAATTTAATAAGTAATTTACACATAATTTTATGTTTCATTTGAGTTTTTTCCTTTGTGATTTATTCGTCTGGTGTTATTATTCCCATCTTAGTGCGGAATTGTTTGTTATCCCGTCTTCGTATGATGTTTGTCCCATCTCCGGAGGCATGCCTATTCCAAACACTCTGAGTTTATTATATCAATCGTAGGCTTTGTCATATTAACTCGGATCATGTAAGCTTGTTTGCAGATTAATTCTTTTTTGTTTTTAGCGAATTTGAATATATAATGAATATCGTTTTGTTTATAATAGTTAACACAAATTTTATAAAATAAAAATAGAAGATGTTTTTGTAAAATAAAATGCCACTAAACTTGTCATTTATTTTCATTCTCTAAGTATACTAATTAGTGACTACTAATTTGTTTAGCACTTACAGCCCACAAAAGTGAAAAATCACGAGGAAAGGACATAATGTACCAAACTTGCAGCGATGCAAGTTACATCGTCACCAAATTCTAAAGATCGTCAAAAAGAAAAATCTAAAAATAAAAAAGACATAATCTTAAAATTGATTTTTTTTTTATCAATACTCAATAGAACTATTGATTTTCAAAAGAAAAAATAGAATGATAATAGTATGATTCTTGTTCACGTATGTAAATACAAAGTTAATACAAAGGGTGAGTTGCCCTAACTAGTTCTAGAGCACTCAAGAGGAAATAACTATTACAATACACTGTTTTTAACCTCGAATAAAAATCTCTCTTCTTTCCTCCCAAGTGCCTCCTTTTATAGTCCAACATCCCTTGACCTAATGGGCCTTCTCTTGTGTAGAACTATCCAGGCCCAATAAGCATGACATTAAGATCCATAAGCAGCTCGTCCGTACAGGACGTGTGGAATTAGAACTCACGTGGCTCACGTCACCTATCCGTGCAGATCACGTGGAGGTGAAACAAAACTAGCTCACGTCACTCGTCCGTGCATATCACGTGGAGGCGGAATATGCGAAGGTAGAGCTTGTGATGTGATTTAGCTAAGCCTGTACTAGTGGATCTCACAACGTGGCAGAGCTAGACTTGTAGGAGGGGAGCTCGTGGTGACCTGAATGGTCAAACTATAATGTTATTTCATGATATGGTCTCCATATCAGTCCAATTCTCAATATTTTTAAAATTTTTTCTCCTATAAATTGTTTCTAAATCATAGTATAAAATATTTTAGTACCGTCATTACGATGTCATCAAATTCTAAAAATAAAAAAGACATAAATCTTATAATTGATTTTTTTTTCATCAATACTCCATGATTCTGAAAAGAAAAAAAAAATAGAATGTTGATATGATTCATTGTAATAATAAAAAATAACAAAATAAAACCAAGATACACCAAATAAATATTTCGTTTATTTATAAAAAAAATTCTCCTATAAATATTAAGATTCATTCTTAAACTATTCAAAAACAAAACAAAACAAAACTACCTCACCTTTTGAATTCAACTGAGAAAACAAACAACAAGATCGATCAGAAGACAATTGCCATCGCTGCCGCTGCCGCCAAAACACTGTGGCCGGCTCAGCCAACTCAGTGGACTCGTGAAGACGTCAAACTTTTCGAGAGAGCTCTAGTTGAGGTGCGGAAGAATTCACTTAACCGTTGGGAGAAGATTGCCGAAAAAGTTCCTAGTAAGTCTGTGGCAGAAGTCAAGGATCACTACGAAGAATTGGTACGTGATATTTCGGATATTGAATCGGGTCGTGTTGAACTTCTGAACTATCCTGACGATGACTTGCCTATGAGTAGTGGCAGTGGAATGCCTAGACAAGGTGATAAAGAGAAGATGAAGAAGAAGAAAGGAATATCATGGAGTGATCAAGAACATAAGTATATATATATGTTAAATATAGAACTAACTATTTTTTGTTTCATGGTTTGTGATCTTAATTACATATATGTTTTATGTGAAAGGTTGTTTCTTGCTGGGCTTGAGAAATATTGCATAGGACAATGGAGACAGATTTCAAAAAACTATGTTATGACAAGAGATCAAATACAAGTAGCAAGCCATGCTCAAAAGTACTTTCTTCATCTTAGCAAGAATGAAGTGAATAAAGAGAGGAAAAGACCAAGTATTCATGATATTACACTGGTAGATAGTAACTTAGCTCCTGTGGTGCCTATTCATCAGAACTGTGTTCCTCTTCCTGGCGGTGTTGGATCACGACACCAGTCTCAAGGAATGGATTATTTTCCCTCCAGCAGTAGAATGCAAGATCAAATGGGTTCACAAATGCATTATTATAATAATAGTACAGAATATTCCGATAGGATCAGCACATAGTCATAAAATCTTAAGAATAAAAAAAGACACGAATCTTAGAATCGTTTTATTTTATTAATACTAGGAAGAAGGAAATCAAATAGAATGATTATTAATTGTAAAAAAAATTCCAAATATAGGTGAAACCGTGTGTTCCAAATCAGCATGCACTGTACAACTACAACTTCACAGTGAAACAAAGATACACCAAATATCTTGTTCGTTTTTAAATTTTCTCTCCTATAAATATTAAGCGCATTCATACAATCTTTCACCAAGCGCATAAGCAAAAAAAAAAATTCCTACAAAGCGACAACGACAATGAATCAGAAGACAATTGCTATGGCTACCGCTGCAGCCACAACGCAGTGGTCAACTCAGCCAACTCAATGGACCCGTGAAGAGGAAAAGATTTTCGATAGAGCTCTTTCGAGAAGAATTCACCTAACCGGTGGGGGTGGGACGAGATCCGAATTAGTTCCCGGTAAGTCGGTGACAGAAGTGAGGGAACGCTATGAATATTTGGTTAATGTTATTTCGGAAATTGAATCAGGTCGGGTTGAGCTTCCGAGTTATCCTGATGACTTGGTGGTGAGTGATGCTGATAAGGATCCTTCGAATCAAATACCTTGTGATTCGAAGACTAAACATAGCGATAACAAGAGGAAGAAGACAGGAATACCATGGACCGAAGAAGAACATAGGTATTGTTTTGCGATAAAATAAAGATTTGTAATATTAACTTTGAATTTATCTTACAACTTCTTGTATATATGTTATGTTTTTAAAATTTTGAAATAACCTCAAATATATAAACTATCAATTTTTTCATGTTTTATGTGACAGGTTATTTCTTGCTGGGCTTGAGATATACGAGAAAGGAGATTGGAAAAACATTTCAAGACATTCAGTTGTGACAAGAACACATACACAGGTAGCAAGCCATGCTCAGAAGTACTATAAACACCTGAAGGAGAAGAATAAAGAGAAGAAAAGAGCAAGTATTCATGAATCATGATATTACGTTGGAAGATAGTAACTCAGCAGCTCAGGTGCTTATTGATCAGAACTGTGTTCATCCTTCTGGTGTTGGTTCATCACAACAGCCTCAAGGAATGGATTATTATCCCTCAAACAGTTTACAAGATCAAATGGGTTCATTTGGATATGGATATTCAAACTATGAATTTTAAGTTATTTGTTTTTATTTATTGAGTTTATGGTGTTAGTAGTAGTTGACAGAGTTATTACTAGGAGTATGTGGATAATTGAATTGTTAGTTGTTTTAGTTACTTTTTTAGGTCGATTAACTACTTTGTTCTTATTCAACTTAGTTTAGGTTTAATAAAAGTACTGTATGCCACTTTAGTTTTACTTATTCTGCCCAGTGCCCACGCTGTATATCCTTAATTCATCTTTCTCATATTAAACATGTTAATGAAGTAATTAAACTAAAGTAATTAACTTGCACAAAAAAAAAAAAAAACTAAAGTAATTAACCAAAAATTATGATGGAAATAATTCTTAACACTTGTGGTTGAACTGATTACCAAAATTCTTAGAGTTGATAACTAAAAGAAAAATCTTTTAACTAGTTGTTCAAATTACTCAGAAAGAATCAATTTTTATTTATGAATCATTGTCCTAGTTCCAAGTTTATTTTAGTTCTATTCTTTTGACATTAGTTCATTCAAAATTAGTGTTTTTTTAAAAAAAATATATATATAAATGGGGCTGATATTCATATTACATTGAATAAATAGATAGTAATGTAGTTCTTAAATTTGTGATTTTATAAGTAAAAATAGGGTGATTAGGCTAGAATGCCAAAATCACAGTGATTAGTCATCAAATCAAATTTATGTTCAATATTAGGATGGATAGGCTAGAATGCCAAAATCACAGTGAGTCACCGTGATTGTGGTATATCCACGAATATCTAGTCCCTCAGCTATAATTCACAACTATCCATAGTGAAACTCGCATTACGATGCCATTGTTTGTGAAAACATACTTTTTCCCCTAAAATTTGTGTTTGTTTTAACCTGGTCAAAGGCTCTTGAAATAAACCATAGAAAGAATATGAAACTTGAAAAACTAGTTAACACAAATTTTACTATTCCAGAGAAACAATGAAAATAGTTTATTGACATTTTCACTATTCCAGAAAATGCAAAAAATTGTTCACTTCAAGAGTATCTTATCTTTTTGATATCAAGTTAACACAAATTTTAGTAAATGTTTTTCTAAAATAAACTGCGACTAACTTCCCATTTTTTTTCATTCTCTAAGCATATTGATTA
This sequence comes from Trifolium subterraneum, assembly GCA_951799995.1. NCBI lineage: Eukaryota > Viridiplantae > Streptophyta > Magnoliopsida > Fabales > Fabaceae > Trifolium > Trifolium subterraneum. The sequence continues at coordinate 897,191 of OX637463.1, read as the reverse complement.
GTGATTACTAATTTGTTTAGCACCGAGCTCACAAAAGTAATAAATCACAGGAAAGGACATAATGTACCAAACTTGCTGGATGCAAACAAAATGGTCTCATCCATCACCATTGAAGAAACTACTAATAAACGAAAACACACAATCTATACAATGACCACAGTTCACTCAGAGTCAATGTGTTTTATTGCCCATGATTACTTCCCATAAGCGACCTTCACGGCTGGCATGACCGATAAAGTCAGTTCTTTTGCGACCCGTCAGATTTCTACAGCACAAATAAAATTAGAGGAAAGTGTTAAATTGAGGATGAAGCAATATACAAATAACCAAAGTTCAACACAGCGGTAAAACTTAAATGTCACTAAATTGCTGCAAAACAAAAGCAATAAATAATTCTAGAACTTTCAATTTCAGGCAGATAATTGAATCCATATGACATATTGACAAAACAATGAGAGATAGAGGAAGAAGAAAGGGTTGAATCGGAGATGTAGATTTGAAGTATAAAACTATGGAATTTTCTGGAGAAATGGAGAGTTGGTGGTGCCATTGAGAGAGGGGACATGTCAGTATTGGATTTTCTTTTAAGTCTTGGATTTTTTTTACTATTGGGTTGGGTTTTTTTGTTTGACAAATCACAAAACTATTGGGCTGACTGTTTCACATAGAGAGTGGTACAGTAAAAAATTAAAAAAAGGAGTGGTGTGATTTTAAATGATTAGGATCCTTTTGGTAATTTACATTTTAAAAGCAATTTTGGTTCAAATTATCAAAACGACATCTTTGATATAAATTGGTTTTACAGTAAAGATATCCAAACATAAATCACTTTACACTAACTCACTTTTAACTAAAATCAATTCATTCAGAATCAATTTTCGTCATCGCACAACCAAACACACTATTAGATTAGTTATGTTACGTGCGCAACATGGTAACGGGCAGGGAAAGCATTAATCATCTCCCTGCTATACTTGGGAGGCACATGCAAGAAACAATTTGCAATGGACCCTTTTATTCACAACAAATTGAAATTATAACCAAAATATGTACTAAAACATACAATATTTAGCAAGAAAATATCTGTATCAGAAATTGGCATTTTAATAAGTTATAAGAGTTCAGATGCAGTCCTTCAAGGTTATATAATTTTGTTAAGCATCACATTTAAATTTTAATTGATAGCAAATACTTCAGCTGTTTATAGCGTAAAAGAGGTAGTAGATTACTTGCTTCCATAAATAAAAATAACTAAGCTCAAAGTTAAACTTGGTAGTTTGAAAGCAAAAAAAGGGAGAGAGGGCTTAAGTCATACAAATGCACATGTCAACTACTGCGTGATAAGGATCACTAGTAACACACTCTTTGCAATTTGTTCATTTTTATAAACACAAGAAATGTGATGAATTACAAAGAGAAGAATGCAAGGGTTACACCCTCTAACACACCCAAGAAATTGATTAGATTGTGTTTAAAGAGTGTGTTAGAGGGTGTGACTCTACCATTCCTCATTACAGAGAATGTGATAATGTGTTAGGTTTTGTACAGCTTAATTATAATCATTATTAAACCCTGCTCAAGCATTCCAATTCCATTTCATTGAAACTTCAGACAAATTATGAGTTTCACTAAAAGCCAAATCCACCTTGAAAAAAGTGTGTTCGTAGCTAGGTAATGACTAAACAATGAAAGCTTCCCCTACTTAATTTCTAAACAATGAATACTTCATATGACAATCATATCCAAGTCCGTGAAACACAACTACATATTTCAGAAAGCTAAATTATGTTCAACCCTTGTTTGAAAGAAAGAAAAAACAGCTTGGCCAAAAATTTCAGAAAGCTAAAAGTGGTTAAACAAAAAATAATATCCATCATATGAAAGTTAGTACAGAATATCATGAGCCATAAAATAATTTGTCATTTATCTATAAATCATCCTGAGCTTAATGCATAAAAATAGGCATATATGTAAAAAATTGAATAAATTTTAAGATATGAATCCTAGGAACCAACAATAATACAACTTCAAATAGCTTCAAAATTATAAAATAAATTTTGTTCAAAAAAAAAAACTAACAAATGAAATTAAAATTTGCAGTGAACAAAAAGCGTCATATCCAAAAATAAACCAAATCAAGGTTCATGACAGATATAGTAATTAACACAAATCTGATTTTAATCAAACACAAAATATGCATAAATGAATATTAACATCAATCAATAACCTAAAAATCAATCAATCAATAACCTAAAAACAAAAATCAGAGAAAAAGAGTGTAAACAAAATTATGTACCTTGCTATCAGCAGCATCTTTGTGTTTCTCAGCCCTAGCCTTGCTAGCTTCTTGCTTCTGTTTCTCCAACTTTTCCCTCTCCCATTTCTGGAAACAGAAATCAACGATTCAACAATTTCATAGCTCAAATCAAAGAAATAATCGAATCGAAAATGGAAAAAATGAAGAAAATGAAAGTACCTGGATGTAGACGTTTTCTTTGGCTTGTTCTTCTTCACTAAGAACCTTACCTTTGTCGCTGAAGAAACGAGTGAAAGCACCACGAGATGTTGAGTCCATTGAACGAGTCACGATTCCTCGACTCAGTGCAGATCTCATTGCCATTGTACAAAATGATTTCACAGACAGAGAGCGATTGCGATGAATCGGTTGTTATTTATTATTAATTCAACTTGATTTTTTCAAAAGACAAAGTCAAGGGCCCTAGAAGTTTCGGTTTTATCCAAATAAACATCGGACCGGTCATTGTATAAGGGGGACCCGGCCTAACCAAAAAATGTGTAAATCGATTACTCTCTTCTTATAATTGCAGAGATTAATTTTTAAATTTAGTAGGATCTAAATGGTAAGGCTGAGTACAAATTTGTGATCTAACTAGAAATTGATGCAACTGACAATATATTAAAACATTCGGTCGGATCGGGCATGACTAGTTGTATACAAACGGGTTGAAGTGTCTAAAATTTTATCTCTTTGTAATTGAAATCGGTCGAATAACCATTAAAATGTAAGTTCATTGTTTTCCTTCTCTCTCAATCTCACGTACTTTCACTTTATTGTTTTTATTATATATGTTTTATTGTTTTTATACATCTTTGATATAGAATATGAATGTAATATTTTACAAGTTTATAGTATGTTGACGAATGATGTGTGAAAGATATTCTAGTAGTATATTATTCTTGCATAAAAAAAATAGTATACTATTCTAGGTCTATTTTAATATATATTTCTCTTCTACTTGATTTATTATTGTATTTAGATCTACAGGTTTAAAACAAAGTAAATGCATCCCACATTTTTTGTTTTTTCATCTAATTCTTCTATCATTTGTTGCATTGGGTACGAAGTATTAAACTATTTGAAAATTAAGAATTTCGAATAATGGAGTTTTAGATGTAAATAAAGTTTCAATATAACATGTAATAGTTTACTCATTCTACCCATCATTCGAACGACCCTATCCGGACAAACAGAAGATATAGATGGTCGAAATTGAGTTCAAATTAAATGGTTGCAGTTTTTATTACTTTGTATTGAACCCAAAATTTTGATTTAAGTCATAAGAGATCAATGTCAACTTATTTAAAGGAATATATGATTCCTTTTTCATTCTTGTGGAAATATTATGACTTCTTAATAAAGAAAGGGATATTCTTATGGAAACGGAACGAAGTTATATTTTTATTTGAATTTAATTGTTGTGCATTGTCGGTGTAATATTTTTTTACACGTACATTCAATAATATACTAACACATCATGTATTGTGTTTAAAAACAAATTATGTGTCACAATTATTAAATGATGTGATGCATGTGTAAAAAAACATTTACACTGACGGTACACAACAACTAAACTCTTTTTATTTTTCCAATATTGTGTTGAGTAATGGTAAAATAAAATATCATGTATTACGTTATACAACTCATACATGTTCAATTCTTAAAATAAAAAAAAAAACTCATACATGATCAAATTTATAATGTTCTTTATAACATTTGAAAGATCATAAAAATATTTTATCTCTTATAAAATATATATATATATCTTTGGTTTTTGTAGGAAACTTAAAATCAGATTGTATCACAATATAATAAATTAAAATATATGTTAAAAGTTTGAAACATGTTACTACATTTGTTGTTCATATGAACTATTTTTTGTAACAATATCTAGTGTTATAAATATCATTTTGAGATAAATTTTGTACCATATAACCAACGATAAATTGGTTTAAATGGTAAGAAATTTGCCCCGTTTTAAATTAATAGCTATGAGTTCAATATCTGACTCTTGTGTGTAAAAAAAACAGCCGAGGTAGAGAATAATCTATTTTGTGGTTTCCACAAGTTTCATAACAAATATTAGTAAAAAATATGTATGTCATATAAAAACTAAAGAAACATCATGTATTGTATGATTCATAGGAATACCACGGAAGTAAGTAAAACTGTTTCAATTGGCGTATGAACCCATGCAAGATTTTAGAAATTAAGCCTACTGCGATAAAATCAATTTAACATGTTGCAACACAAAACATGACCTTAACTAACTCGGCACAAAAACATACAAGTAAAATCCACAAAACATAGCACATGGTGTGCTTGACTTGAATATTTAATAATCTACTTTTATTGACTCAAACTAAAACTAAGACTAATAACCTTTTTTACATGTAATAATTCAAACATTTGTGAATTAGACTCACATAAACAGTTTTATCAGCTTCCTTCACACTTAATTGACACTTCTAAGTTAGGAAAGTTTATGATTTTTCCTCGCATGCTCATCTTTATGTTGTTTCCCTTTTCTAAATTCATCCTCATTTCAATCGTCAACCTCAGTTTCATAATCTGGGGATTCTAATTCTTTAATGTTTCCACCACGCCTTCCACCAGGGGGAAAGTCTTTGTTTTTTCCACCACGGCCCCCTTTTTTTATACCGTTACCACCTTTTGCCAACCCATGTCCCGCTTTTCCACTGGTGCTCCACCATCCTTTAGTCCACCTTTCACCATATACCCACCTTCCATTGTCTCCCCCCTTTCCACCATCGTCCCACCTCCCACCACCACCAGCACCCCATTTTCCATCGCTGCCACCTGGATAGTCCATGACTTTATCACCATCAGACATATCGTTTGTTTTTGTTCCAAGAATGCCTTTCGAAATTGAACCCCTGTCTGGCCAATATGCATAACAATCTACCACAATTTGTTTCTTTGATCCTTTTGTTTCACATACTGCAAATAAACAATTTTATTAAATATAAAAATGAAAAAATTGTGCATACATAGCTACTATTTACACACACACACATTGTTTCACGTCTTTAGAAAGCTCACTTGCTTCAACATATATAAGCAACAATGAATGACACAATGAGATAAAATACTTGATTTTCATCTTTGTTACAAGAGAGAGTTTATTGTGAAATATGAATACAGTTAACAACTATTTATAATGATCATTGAAAAATATAATATGTAATATTAATATGAATAGAAAGATCCAAACTAGATAAAATACATTCTATAAAAATAAAAATTATTTTGTATTGTACAATAAATGGGTCAAAGTCATCATTTGATACACTGAGGGGTTACATTTGGACACATTAATCAATAGACCAATAGACCGAAAACAAAAATATACAAAATATAATGTTTGTCTAACTAATTGCAAACATAATGGGTCATCAATACCTATTGGATAATTGAAGGGTTGCATTTGGGCATATTTTCATCTCACTGCAACTAAGATTTTGTTGTCAAATAAATGAGTACAACAGCAACTCTTTATAATGACCATTGGACATGATAAATGTAAGAAAAATAAAAACGGCTTCACTAGCTAAAATATACTCCCTCCTTCCCTTATTATAAGCCCCCATTGACATTTTTCACGCATATTAAGAAAAGTTGGTAGTGTAATTAATATGTATTTTTTGGGTGTTACAATTACTAAATTGTCCTTAGTGAAAAGATGTATTTGTATTTGACTTTTCAGATTTCAATGTAAAGTAGGGATATGTTTGTAAAAGTATTAATAAATGTGTCTAGAGATTCGAAAAGGGGCTTATATTTAGAGACAAACTTTTTCTTTGAAGAGGGGCTTATAATTAGGGACGGAGGGAGTATTATACAATAAAAAATAAATTATACATTGTATATATAAAATGTCCATCTGTCCCCGTGAAATTAGCTCAGTTGGTAGGGACATAACATCTTATGTGCAGGAACCCGGGTTCGAACTCGGGACACTCCAATTATTCACCTTTAAGGTGAATTTTCTAGCCACTAGGCTACTTGACAAAAAAAAAAGTAAAAAGTTCATCTGCCTATCTATCTATCTAGTATTACTATTACTCAACCCCAATCACGCCCAATCCTCCATCCTTTGATATTTGTAAATTCTCTCAAGTTTTTATTTAACTTAATCCTAAAACTCAACCTGAATCCCTCCTAATCATCCCTTAACCCACCAATTCTCAATTTTATTGTCAAGTAATCTAGTTCGTAGAATTTCACCTTTTAAAAAGAATAAGTGGGAGTACCGATGTTTGAACCATGGTCCATACATAATATATGCAATATTCTTATAACTGAGTTATGCTGCTCACGTGACTTAATTCCCTATTTTCACCCAATGGACAAACTTGAAACATTTAAGACTTGAGGGACAAGCTTTAAACATTTAAAATACAACGGGCCAACTTGAAATGTCTAAAACATAAGTGACTAACTTAAAGTCTAAAATAAACGTAAGAGATTAAATGTGTAATTAAGTCATTATTTTTTAACAAAAATATCTCTAATTAAATAAAAAAATTAAAATATTTTAAAACGATAGTGGAGAGTGTTGACAAATTTAACAGTGTTGTTAGAAATAATATCAAATCATTGATGTAGCTCTATCCTAACAGATTAAGTTTTTGGGATAATTAGTTATTTGAAATGGTATCATAGCCTCTATGACTAAGTGATATAGTGTTCGATCCCCGCTCACCTCACTTTATAATTAAAAGTGGAATTTAAGCATATGGTAGGTGGACCAATGCATTATCCACACTTCAAGCCCAAGTGGGCTCTTGCGTGAGGGGGCGTGTTCGAAATAATAAAACCATTGATGTAACTATATCCTAACAACTTAAACTTTTGGGATAATCGGTTATTTGACAAGTGTAAAATGTGTTTTTGTTCCCTGTAAAGTAAGCAAATTTGAGTTTTAATCTCTATAAAAAAAATTGACTCATTTTGCCCCTATAATTTCAAAGGATTTTGGTTTTAGTCTTTAATGCTGCCATGTCACACAAAACGCCGACATGACCATAATATGTTGAATGGGCCATTGTCGTGTGTTCAAAGAGCGGTGAATTTACTACGAAAACAAAAATTCCCCTAAATTATAAGGACAGAAATAAAATTCGCATAAATTACAATAGAAAAAGCAAAAATTGAAATTTTTATAACCATAACATGCTAAAAGTGCTTAAAAGCTAAAAGTAAAAAAAAAAACCATACTATTTATGTATACATATACGAGTGATATGTCAAATATCCCTCTGGAATTTCAAAATTTGTCAAATACCCCATGAAATTTGGAAATAGGCAAATACCCCATTGAAATTGTAAAATGTCAATCAAATTGCCCCCTGCTCCGTTTACTCCGTCTATTTTGATGACATGACAGTTAACGGCATACTTGCACCTCCCAACGTGGTGTCACGTACATGGGTAGTTGATTAAGATAAATGTCACATGAGATAATTGACTAAAATTTGCAAAATCAGTGGGCAAATTACTCTAATTTCAGTCAATTAGCCTCCTGATTTTGCAAATTTTAGTCAAGTATCCTCTTGTGACGTGTATCCGAATCAATTACTCCCCTCATGTGACGTGACACGTATGCAGTTAACAACAATGTCATCAAACTAGACGGAGTAAACGAAGCAGGGGACAATTTGATTGACATTTTATAATTTCAGGGGGATATTTGCCTAATTCCAAATTTCATAGGGGTATTTGACAAATTTTAAAATTTCAGGGGTATTTAACATTTTACTCTCATATATATATATATATATATATATATATATACAAAAAAAAAAAGACAATAGAATCGTATGTAGCTAGCACTTTATAGAATACTATTCTTTGCAGGAAAGTGGGAGCAGACAGCACAGCACCGCATAGATTAGAGCGAGCGAGGAGAGAAAAAAGCTTCTCACTCAATTTAGGGTTCCAATTGGAATCGATTCTGAATTAATCGATTTCAATAAGCACCGAAAAGCTGTTCTTAGTAATAATTCCTAAACTATAGTATATACTAATAAGAACAAAGAAATGGTAACAGCTAACAAAGAAATGGTTGTTTACTGCTTCGACACCCTCGTTGCTCACTACAATGGCGACCAACCTCCCCCCCCTTCCTTCGAGGATGGTCATCAGTAATCTCTCTCCCTCTCTAGATATTTTCTTCGTTTTTTTTTCCAATTTTTTTAATTTTTAAATTCAATGATTGATGTGTGATTTTCTTTATTAAATATATGATGTGATGTTGGAAATTCTTTTAATTTTGCCCTTTTGGGTTTCTATGTCAATCTAATTGAGGCTATGTTTGGATAAACAACTTATTTGCAGCTCATGATAAGCGGTTATGTATAAACTTACATAAGCTATTTCTATTGCAAAAGATATGATAAAGTTAAGCTGTTTTTGTATATGCTATAACTTGTTTTCATAAGTTATATTGGAGAATTTACGTAATAAGCTGAAAAAAATTATGAAAATTGTCGTGAACTGTTTTTATAAGTTCTCCGAAACAGTTTTACAAAAGTTATGTTACTAGATAAGCTTAAATAAGTCAATTCAAACAGGTCTTCTATCTATGTCGTTCCAAAGGTTCCATTGATTTTCCCCCTTGTGTATTAATGTGAGAATAAGGGTCTCTTTGGATTGGCATATTTAGCAAGCTGTTTTCAGCTTAATTCCATAAGCTCTTTAGTATAACTTATGAAAATAACTTATAACTTATATGAAAACAGGCCGACTTTATTTGATCTTTTGTTATGGAAATTGCTTATAATAAGTGCATATAACCGTTTATGCTATAAGGTACAAATTAAGTTGTTTATCCAACTATGGACTAAGTGTTCTTGCAGTAAAAATGGGTATTTAGAGTGGAGGAAGATACAATACTTAAGTTATTGGGTGGTACTTGCTATGTTATGGTTTATTTTTACACACCCTTTTTGATGTAACTGTTAGCTTGATGAGCAGTTGGGCACTGCACCTTGCAAAGTTTAATTACAAGATGTTTTGTTGCATAGGCGCAGGCACTGTAAAGTAGATATCTAGAATTTAATTCAACTGTTGGCTTAGTGAACTTTGTATTCCACTTAACATATTTCTGTGCGTGTGTGTCTGTCTTTCTCTTTGTGTCTTCCCTTTGATGAATGTTTGTCATTTATGTTTGATTCTAACATTGCCATTCTATTGTTGGAATGAGTATTTAATTTATGCTTTGGTTGTTAAAAAGTTTGAAGACTTTTCTTTAATGGTTTTTAAGAACAAAAATGTTCGTACTCTGATCAAATCATAATTTCTATTTTAGTACTATAACATTTTTGTTTGATGTAATTTTTCTTTGTTTCAGCCCATTGTTTGTTACTTGGAAGAAAGTGGTAAATGGTGGAGAGCCTCGTCTTCGTGGATGCATTGGTTCTCTAGAAGCACGTGGCTTGATCAACGGCTTCAGAGATTATGCACTGACTAGGTTTGTTGATGTGTGATTGAAGGACGATTCATTAGAAAGACACCCTCTTGCAGTGAAATTAATGAACATGGTTATGATAAGAATTTGAGTATTATAGGGTGTCCAAGTCCCACATCAAGTATTATGAGATGTTCAGTAGAGTATTTAAGTGGCTCGGTTCTTCCTCCTTGATATTTGATAGGTAGCTTTTAAGGGAGAGTTTTCTAAGTGGTTGGATACTTGGCAATTAGTATCAGAGCTTGGTTGTCGGTGGCTAGAAAAGGGCTACCTATGGATGGGCTGACCCTTAAGGCCGAGACATCGGTTCCCAGGGGTAGTACTATGATAGAGACTTGGGTATTATGGGGTGCCCAAGTGCCACATCAAATAGTATGAGAGGCTCGATTTAATATTTAAGTGGCTTGATTTCCCCCCCCCCCCCCTGATAGACAGCTTTTAAGGGAAGGTTCCCCTAGTGTTCTCCCTTGATTACCATGAATACATGCATATACTTTTTTATCTTATCTTATAATATATGCAATGGAACTTTGAGCATAAAGGTTCCTGTAGTAGTGAGATATAATGTTCCCTTTTCATCTTGGAAAATTTCCAGGCAAATGTAATTTAACTGTCATCTTTCTATACTATACTTTTGAGGGGACTCAAATCTGTATATTTCTCACTTGTCCATGTCTCCCTTATCTTGCAGCGCTCTCAGGGACCGCAGGTTTCCACCCATAGAGGCTAGGGAACTTCCTCTTTTGGAGTGCACTGTCTCTATTCTTACTGACTATGAAACTGCTAATGATTACCTTGATTGGGAGGTATGTACTAATTTATTTGATCTGGTTGTTGGACAGAAAATGAACGCACAAATGTTATTTAACCTACAATAGTCTACTATTTCCCTGTTCAAACTAGCTAGAGTAAATTATTTTTGTTTTTATCTTTTACTATTTTAGAGGATGGGTAAAGGATTGCTATGGTGGCCAAACATTTATAATTGTAGCTAACATAAAAGCAATCCCACTTTCTTCATTTTCAAGGGACTCCCGATCTCCCAATTATTCGTTCTCAACACCTTGGAGATCACATGGCTTGCTTTGCTCTATTCTGTCATTTTATTTATTTATATATTTTTCACGAATTTTAAAATAAAATGGGGAGCCTTGTGCAGCAGTTGGAGTTGTCATGTGACTAGGAGGTCACAAGTTTGAGTTGTGGAATCAGCCTCTTACTTAATGTAAAGTAAGAGTGCCTACAATAGACAAGTTGCCTTGTAGTAAAAAAAACCCACCCTCCGGGACATAGATTAACTTAACAATTGTTCGTGGAAGGTAAGGCTAAATCTAATATCAATCAGATGTACTACTACTACTAACTTTTTGTGTTATTTTTCTGAGCCCGTTTTCAAAGATTTGATTTGTATATTGCTTTTGAGAATAATCTTACTGAGAACTTTGAGATGGAGGTGGTGAGGTTCGTAATTTTGAAGGTGGGCAGGGAGAGGGCTATTGGTTTTGATGGGTTTAGTTTTAAATTCTTGACATTACACTGTCTTTCGCACATTCATATTCTGCCGGTTTATTCCTTGCAGGTAGGAAAACATGGTATAATTATTGAATTTTCTGATCCTGACTATAACACCAGGCGAAGTGCCACATACCTACCTGAAGTGGCTGCCCATGAAGGTAACCTACGTTCACCATTGAGCATTGCTTAACATTTGAAGTTAGTAGCCAAATTGCCATGCACCCACACAAAGTTTTCAAAAGTATTTTGATTGTAGTTGTATAGCAAGTTCAGAAGCTGAGGGTTAATGACACTGCATGTAACAGTCGAGGCCACTTCTTAACGTTAATCTACCAGTTCATACTTACCTGCAGTCCCCATGTCTATGAACATGTTTTTCCTAGTGGCACACCCTTTGAATACAGAGTATTCTGCTCTAACCAAGTGCCCCAAGGGACTGCATAAAATGCAAAGTACATATTTCTACAAATTTTTACTTTCACTATTTTGATGATACCTTTATACTGAATCATCTATTTTCCAAAGTAGAAGCACATACCTAATACTATCCGAAAAGTGTAAACCAATTGTTCCATACAGAAGGAACTGCCTTTTAGTTCAAAAAAAAGTTTCCAACAGTTTTTTTAGCGAAGTCATTCGATCCAATGTTGTTACAATAGCGATTTTGCTTAAGATTGGAAGGGGAGGTAGCAAGATTTGTAAAATGTAAGATCTTAACCAAGATCGTATGAACCTATGAAATTGAAAATAATACTAATCACTATATAGTGCATAAGTTCACAAGTCTTGTTTAAAAATCACATACAAAACATAACAACCAAGTCCACAAAATAAACTACTCAAAGCGTAAACATAAAACTACACAACCAAGTCCATAAAAGATCATACTTAAAGCCTTGCAGCTAGTACCTGCATCCGCTAACCCATTACCTCCAGTATCTATTGCAACAAAGAGATGCCAAAACCAAAAACAGAGGCAACCACCTTTCAGAGAAGTCTCGCGACACCAGAGAGGTGCATAGTCTGTGTGTCTGTGCTCGTGAAGCCAGTGACATAGAGGTCGCGAGAGACAGTGGCACTGAGATTCAGAAGGAAGAAACAAAGAGCAGAGAAACGGAGAGATGTGGGAGAGGAAAGAAACTGAACGAATCACAACAGGGGAGAGACAGAGTGTCACAATTATGAGGGGAAGCTTGGCCATGTCTGAAAAACTTGGGCTTTTTCATGTTTTTTTTTGGGATTTTGTGCAACTGACTTGCACAAACCTGAATTGGCCCAGGTTCAATCAGAAACAGTGAAGAATTGTCTAATCGTTTGATTTCACGATCAAGCCTGGAATTTCACCAACGTATGAGTTCATATACGATCAAGATTGTTGAACCACCGTAGGATTGTGAATTTGTTGAAACTTAAAATTAAGATTGCGATTTTGACAGCATGGATTCAATCTTTTCAGCCACTGTTTTTGCTAAAGGCGAATGTTGAAGAGTACATTTTGCCCTTTCTAGTTATAAAAATCATTTAAGCTAAAACGTAAGGAAGCACTTACAGCCAGTTTCAGAAACCTGCAGGATATTTAAAATGCATCATGTTGATTCTATTAACTTACCAAATTATTGTAACAATTTCTGAAATCTACCTATAGTTGTTGACAGGGGTTTCTTGTACTTTAGGATTTTTTAAGCAATAGTGCAAAATATCAATCCTTACTAGTTAGTTATAGAGCTATGTAAAAGAACAACAATTCTGAACTTGATAAGGCAAGACAGGTAGAGTAAATGCTATAAGAAAATGGAGCTCATGACACAAATGTTAGATTTATTAAAATAGTTCGAATCTGCACGAGCTGGGAATGCAGCGTACTATGATTAGAAAATCTACCAGTTAATAGACAATTCGGAACTTGAGCAGACCAGGCAGGTAGAGTATTATTTGCCGGAAGTCCTCTAAACAAGAATACTTTTATAAATACATTTGACCAATTACAATATTTAGGATCTTATACTCAACTTGACTAGTTTTAATGCTCTTCCCTATTACTTATTTCTTAGGGGACCCCTAATTGTTTGTGGTGAAAAACCGGTGGGAACCAACGTGCATCCCATGCTTATCCATGTTTGCTTGGGTTTCAGGTTGGACTCAATTAGAGGCCATTGATTCTTTGATACGTAAAGCAGGCTGCAATAGTAGAATCACTGATTCACTCAGGAAGCACATAAAGCTAACCAGATACCAAAGCACCTTATTTACCATGCACTATGGTGAATATGTTGCCTATGTGAAGCAAACAAGAGGCGAAGCTCCATCCATTGTTGGAGCTAAGTTGCCTAGCTAGTCATTTTTTCAGACATTTTCTAATGCTTGCATAGCTTTGATGGTAAAAGAAGGAATATAATTTCCAAAAGAAAAGAACTTTGTGCAAATTTGTTTTCTTAACTAAACTACTGTAACTGCTTCCAGCTCTTTACATTCTTCAAATTCATTTGATTTTGAAGAAATTGATTGTGCTGGACTCAGATTCTCTGAACATACTTGTATCAATCAATTCAGTAGCTTGGGAAAGCTGCAACATTGTTAAAACGATTGATGTTAATCTTGTTGAAAATTGGAATTTTAATCTTTCTCTTGGTTGGCGGTGAATCATGAATTCATGATTGTTAGATCTTATATCATGATCAAGGTTGCCAATTTAGATAAAGAAGTGCATGATAAATCAAAATACGGATCATTTGTGTCCTTTTTTGGGTGAAAAACTTGCATGACAAAAAGAGGACTATAGTATACTAGTAGCAATTCGGTGAAAAACTGTCCTTTTTCTCTTCAATTATTCTCTGCAATATCTGAAGATTCATGTTTCATTTTAATTTGTTCCTTTCTCGGGAACAAGGTCATTTGTATAAGTGTTGTCTATTTTGGTATTGGGATTACCAGGGTTCGAACTCGGGCCTCTGCATATTTAATGATTTAAATGGTAGGAACATTGCATGTAAAATATAGGATTGAAATTCAAATTCTGGTACTTTCATGATTTTACTTTAAAAAACTGTATGAAATAGGCAAACAAGTTATCTAATAAGGAGCAAGGGAAGTAAAAAGTGTTATCAATTCATTTACCATGAAAATTGGTTCTTTAACTCCTCCAACTACTTCCTATACACCTCATGTAAAGCCAAAGAGATTTCATACTTGAATCCAACTCCTTTCTCGACATAATTGTTTTGCCATTTCATTCAGTATTTATTTTTTTTATTAAAGTAAACACAAGGAAATGTTTCTATATGACGTGTCTTTTCACTGTATCATGTAATACAACAGAGCACATTGGTTTATTTTGACAGTAACAACAGAGCACATTGGTTTTGTTTTAATGGCAGTTTTTAAAAATTGGTCTGTCAGAAATCATAATCACACCGTTCCTCAATGCCTTGTGTTTTTCTTGTCATTTGTTTGGTTTTGCATGTTACCCTCACAAACATATTTTCCTTTCTGAATGTTAGACTCACACGTATACTACACCAATGGACCATAAAACCATTCCCTTACAGCTATGTAGTGGAATTAGTGATGTGTGCATGTGAATTTGTGACACAACAAAACTCTTTCAAAATTGCAGCATGGTAGTGTAGTGGTTAATCTTGACATGCACTGTGGTTCTTGTTTGTTTCCTATTAGTAGTAAACATCATCGAATCTCACTATATGCAATTTTTTTATATAGACAAATATTAGTTGTTTAATTTGCTAAAGGATGAAGAATATTAGTAATAGAGATCGAACTCAGACTAGATACATTCTTTTTAAATGAAGTGGGAAATAATTTTGAATTGTACTATTATGCATTTACATTTATTTCTTTTCGTCTTTTGTAAAATTCAAAATGTGGAATAATAATCTACTCCACTGATTAACAATATCTTTAAGTAATAAAAACTATGTAACTGTGATATCCATGTAATTAGTGTTTTCAAAGTTTTGGGCGAAGATGTGGTAACGATATATTTTTTATGATCTATTACTTTACTTCAACTCATTCATAAGAGTTTTTCTCTGATTCATTCTTTCGAGCTTCCATTTATTGTCCATCTTTAACAAGTGATATCAGAGTCAATGGTATTGTTGGGCGAGTAATATTTGACGACGGTTAATGTCTGGGCTTAGTCCATCGTTCATTGGTAATCTCATAAACACGCTAAAGCTTCTACTTGAGGGAGAGTATAATAATGTCAATACTTTTATTTTCCAACTTGTGCTTCAACACCAACGACACATAATAGCAAATAATAACAAAAGGTTGGGTTTGGTTGCAGTTACTTTTTGGTTTTATGGTCCTTATTTTACACTGTCATCTGCTACCCCTGCCATTCATTTTGTAGCTTTCTTTGTTTTAAAATCAAGGAGTTTATTTGTATTCGTAGCGTGTGGGTAGTTCAACTAGTTTAAGCTAAAAGTTAAAAAAGTTGAAGTTTTTGAATTCAAACCTAAACAAAGGAAAAAAAAAAATTAACCTAACAACTTAATTACTAATATTGACTTTTAAAAAAGTTGTACTACACCAGTGACTATGAAAGTTGTACTACACATCAGAAGGAAATATGTTTATAAGTCGAAGACATCCTTTCACTTTACAAATAATTTTTGTAGGGTTAAGTTAGACGCAACTTAAATTTTAAGAATTATATTAGTGATTCCTCAACTGAACCAACTCCTTTATAGTTTATTACAGGACCTTGCTGCTAGACTGCTAGAGAAACAATGGGAGCTGGAGGCAATGTCACTACCCCTAAACACAAGCAGAAGCCCCTCTCAAGGGTTCCACACACAAAACCACCATTCACTGTTGGCCAATTAAAGAAATCCATTCCACCACATTGCTTTGAACGTTCCATACTCTTCTCATTCTCTTATGTTGTTTATGACCTTTCAATAGCATTCCTTCTCTACATTTCCACTACTTACTTCCACTTCCTCCCTCACCCTTTTCCCTTCATTCTTTGGCCTATCTATTGGATTCTCCAAGGTTGCATTCTCACTGGTGTTTGGGTCATTGCTCATGAATGTGGTCACCATGCATTTAGTAACTATCAATGGCTTGATGATCTTGTTGGTTTCATACTTCACACTTCACTTTTAGTCCCTTATTTCTCATGGAAAATCAGTCATCGTAGACATCATTCGAACACAGGTTCTCTCGAACGCGATGAAGTTTTTGTTCCAAAACCAAAATCAAATGTTGGATGGTATAGTAAATACTTAAACAATCCACTAGGAAGAGCTTTAACTCTTCTTGTCACACTCACATTAGGATGGCCATTATACTTAGCCTTCAATGTTTCCGGTAGACATTACGATTGCTTCGCAAGTCACTATAGCCCTTATGCTCCTATCTATTCCAATAGAGAAAGGCTTCTAATTTTTGTTTCTGTTACTGCTGTTATTGCTGCTAGTTCCTTACTCTACTTCATTGCAACTTTGAAAGGGCTTGTTTGGTTGATATGTGTTTATTTTGTGCCATTGCTTATTGTGAATGGTTTTCTTGTTACAATAACTTATTTGCAGCATACACACTTTACTTTGCCTCATTATGATTCAAAGGAATGGGATTGGTTGAGAGGAGCATTGGCAACTGTGGATAGAGATTATGGAATTTTGAACAAAGTGTTTCATCATATAACTGATACTCATGTGGCTCATCATATCTTTTCCACAATGCCACATTATCATGCAATGGAAGCAACTAATGCAATGAAGCCTATATTAGGTGAGTATTACCAGTTTGATGATACACCATTTTATAAGGCATTGTGGAGAGAAGCAAAAGAGTGTCTCTATGTAGAGCCAGATGAAGGAGCATCTCAAAAGGGTGTTTATTGGTACAAAAATAAGTTTTGATGAATAAAAAAAAGCATGCATGTTATGATTATGAACAATGTATTGCATAAAGTGAGGGTTGAATATCATGTCTTGTATTGTATTAGTTAATTAAAAAGTTAAATAAGTGGATTTGTCCATGTTATGAAAAATGTATTGCTTAATATTATGAAAAAGTTGCTTGTAATCATCATGGTTATAATGTAAAATAATAGTATTAGTTATGTTTGGAAAGAGTCTTTGTGATTGTAAGTGTTAGTGATAATTTTTATGTGTTAATTGGAAGTGGTTGGTGAAAACAAGTGGTTGATATTGATACAATGACAAATTGAGGGCTTTCCCTTGATTTGAATTTTAGGATATTTGATGCAGCTTCTAAGTTTCTCTCACTTTCCTTTGTGGCTGTTGTTGTTCTTATTGGATTTTAGTTATTTGTTTGTCCTTTAAGCTTCTTTCATTCACAAAATCTAATTGAGTTGAAACTTGAAAATTTTAGTTGAAGTTATAGATCAAGTATTTAAGGATAAATTGAATTCAAGTAGTTAATGAGCTCATCCTAAAATGAATTATGAATTGTTTAATAGAACTTGAGTTCGATTACTGATTTAAAATATTATTTCTAAGGGATACACAAGAGTCCAACATTGTAGGTAAATTGTAGTCTTGTAAAATGCGATAGATGAGTACCTAAACTCGAAGTATGACATGTTGAATGCGTAATTGCGTGGAGCCATGAATTGTTAACTGCAACAAATTGAGTCAAAAAAAAAATGTTGAAAGTGAATTTTGAATCCTTTTATCACTCCTCTTTTATAACGGTTTCACCATAGTCACAAAAAATTATAAGACAATATTAAAACATAAAATTCAATATCTTAACATTTATTTAAAGCTTTTTTATTTTAAATAATTACACGTGAATAAAAAATAAATTAGCAATAAATTTCATCACTAATCCAAAAACACAATAATTTTTCAACATGTAATTTCAAAAGTATTAGGGGACATTTCTTCATAGTTGTAAAAAAATATGATTATGGGAATATGGGGTTACAAAAATAAATCCGTATTAGTAAAAAAAAAAAAGAAGATAAATCCCTGGATTTGTGATTTGTTAAAAATTAGAAAATTAATTTTTAAATATAAAACATTTTTTTGAAGCAAAATATAAAACATTTCCAAGATAAAATAATTTTCACTTTAATATACTTTTACTTTCAAAGAAATAGGTGGCTAAAAAGATAGCTTATAAAAATGGATAATAAAATTAATTACTACTTATATATTCCTTCTATAATTTTTTTTTCTACTTATATATTCCATTTCTACAAATAATCTTAAAAATGTGATAAATATTAATCAAACAATTTTTTTTAAAGTACTCAAAATTAAGATTCCTATTCTTATTTTTTGGAAAATTATTTGAAATTTCATGATAATTCGAATAATAGTAATTATTATTATCCTGTAATTTATTAAACAAAAATAATTATCCTGTAATCAGTTTGAGTTTATTGAAGTAATTGATATACTTAAGTGTTTAATTACACAATCCTCTTCTACCACGTTGCTTAACGAAGCTGATAAAAACTAAAATCGCTTATCATTATTAATACTTTCTTTCTTTCCTTCTTCGATCAAATCATATCAGCAACAAACAACAATCGCAATTTCAACATTTTGATCTCGCTCCACTTCAGGTTCTTCTTTTCTCTTCCTCAATTTTAATTTCACAATTCAATTTAACCCACAAATTCCTAAACCTAAAAACACTTGATTTTGCTACTGCTACTTTTGCTATAAAAATTGATCCCTTTTTTGTTTTTTAATCGCTATAAATTAATAAGGATCGGAGAAAAAATTGGGTTTGTTGAATTTATTTATCTTCAACTTTTGCATGCAAAAAAATCATTTCTTGAGTTGTAATCGTTTTAGGTTTAGTTTCTAACCTCAATTAGGGTTATTAATTATTATAAATTTGAGTTTTTTTAGGGTTTTTTTCTGATTGATTTTGTTGTTTGCAGCTTGATTAGGTTGTTGTGGTGATTGTATTGTTGTATCTTCTGGCAGTTTAGTTTTTGTGGGAATTTGGAGATATGAGTCAAAGGGGTTTGATATATAGCTTTGTTGCCAAAGGAACTGTTGTTTTAGCAGAACATACTCAATATACTGGAAATTTCAGTACTATTGCTGTTCAGTGTTTGAACAAGCTTCCTTCAAATAGCACCAAATACACATATTCATGTGATGGTCATACCTTTAATTTCCTCTTAGACAATGGATTCGGTCGGTATTCATCTTTCTTGATTGTTTTTATATGTATTCTTTGTTATTATTACTAGACTAGATATTCTGTTTTGGTTGTTACATTGCATGTGTTGATGTATGATGCAGTTTTCCTTGTTGTTGCTGATGAATCGATTGGAAGGAGTGTTCCTTTTGTATTCCTGGAACGGGTGAAGGATGACTTTAAGCAGCGCTATGGTGCTAGTATTAAGAGTGCAAGTGACCATCCACTTGCTGATGATGACGAGGACGACGATTTGTTTGAAGATAGATTTAGCATTGCTTATAATCTTGATAGAGAATTTGGGTTTGTTAATGCTTGATCCCTTTTAAGTTTTTGTGCACTTTTTAGTTGTTTGTTTTATTTATAGTATTTTTATGCTGTGACACAGACCAAGTCTTAAGGGGCATATGCAGTATTGTTTGACCCATCCTGAAGAAATGAGTAAACTATCAAAATTGAAGGCTCAGATAACCGAGGTCAAGGGGATAATGATGGATAATATTGAGAAGGTATATCATACTAAACTTAATGATACGCATACACATTCATTCTGTTTCTATCATATGTTTTCAGCTCTGATACTTGGTGGAAATACTAACTAGATTGTGTCTGGATGTACGGTTTTCTTTTGTTTTTGCCTCTAAATGATCATATAAGGGGATGATGATTACATTTGTATTGCAATTCTGTTTCAAACTTATGGATTTAAATCATGCTTCCTGGTGGGACTTGTAAAATGTGTTTATGTGTGTATGGCCTTTCTAAAGATTTTATATTTTTATAAACAATCACATTGTTTGGTCCATCTAATCAAATCCACGTAGTTTAAAAAGGACTTCGGTGGTTGTTATGATATTCTTACTTGGGGGGACTCAGGATGCAGTTACGGTAAGAGAGCTTAACTTGGATATTATATTTCTTTATTATTCTGAACTTAGGATTGTGTATACCACCCACTGGCCTCTTTCTGTTGTCAAAACTTTTGAAAATAACACACCTGACATTTAGTCATTCACCAAGTGAGGTAAACAGTTATTCAATTGAGAAGTACCCACCCAACAATGTGTTAGCTTCTAACGTCTCACCTAGTCCATTGAAATATTGATTATGGTGCTGCCTTACATTTTTTTGTTGTTATTAGCCGTCATATGCATAACTGTCTTCTTTACAAGATAACTATTTATTCGTTGCCACTTTTATTGCATAAACTCTTCCTTTTTTTCTCGTGGTGCTTTCCTAATGGATACTAGTACTGTAGAGGTTTTAATAGTCCCTATATGCACACATAGGTTCTTGTTTGATCTTTTTTGCAAACTCCCACTCTTCCTCCAGACGTAAAGCACAATTGCAATTATGTTGGGTTGCTTGCTTCTTAATTTGCAGCCTAGCAGATATCAGTAAGGTCAATTGATATGGCAATCACATTGCTTCACTCTTCATTGCCGATTTTCATTTTCAAGCTATTTACAATGATTTTTAAGGATTCTCCACTTCTAGTTCAATTTTGTATAGCTTAGAATATTATGGCTGATCAATGCACACAAAATACTAGATAGGATCATGAATGAAAGCATTAGAGATAAAATCAGGATAGCACCTGTTGTGGCAAAGATGCTAGAATATCACATAAGGAGAAGGTAGTCTCGCAGTTAGAATTAAAGAGAGGCCAAGAAAATTTACAGGCTAAAGCGCCACACGTTAAAAATGATTTAGGATTGAATGGTTTGTCTTTAGACTATGCTAGTTCGTTGTGACACTCATGTTAACTAACCCCACCAAACGGGAAAAGCTTCTAAAATATCTCTTACATCTAATTCTCAAAGTGATCATGTACTTACTCAATTGACTATAATTTAAAATTATTCATTTCAAAAAGTTAAGAAAAGAAAAGGCTCGCCATATATTCAATAATTTTATTGCTTTTCTCTCCTAAGTGTATTGAACTGCCCAAGTGGGACTAGATGAAGATGGACTCTTATGCATGCAGCATTTGTAGAAGAGATGAAACTTTCTGTTAATTGGAACCACATTTTTTTTTAAGGTTTTATAGTAATTAAAACTATGAATAATACTTTATTACATGTATTGTATATTATATCATCTTGCTATTAAAATTTACATGGTTCATGCAAGAATTTTTAGCATTCATCTCAACTTGTGATGTTGAGGCATACTGAATAGGATTTGGATCCTATCATACTGAATAGGCATACATGTGGGAAAGAGATGGACACATATTTTGTGGTAGAAAAGGATCCAGCCATGATAAAAATGATTCCAGATCCATATTAAGTGCAAATGTTCCTTTAGGCCATGGTTTTATAAGATTTTCTTGGGATTGATACTTTGATTTCATTGCTTGTCTTTCAACCTTTTGATTACTTGTAAATATAAAACATACAAGCATAAGATAGGATGCTTACTCCCTTAGTAAGTAGGCTTGGTTAAATTGGGATACTGCAGCGGGTCTGAGTCCAGTTAGATACTAATTGGTATATACTTTATTATTGTGCTGGATGATTATCAAGGCAATCTTTGTTGCCCTGTTTGTAATGTATTAAAATCACCTGTATATATGATTTATATATCAGTTTCAAACAAATTGGGAATCAGAAGAAACCATTTAAGCTTTTCAACTATTTTTAAAAAACCATGTTCAAACTTTTTAACATCCTATTTAATAATTGTTTTGAAGGTTTTGGATCGTGGAGAGAAGATTGAACTTCTTGTGGATAAAACTGAGAACTTGCAGTTCCAGGTATTAATTATCGTCCAAATCTTAACATGTCTGAATTCTGTAGCAATATATATACTGATGTAATTGTATTTATTTTGCATTAAATTTTAGGCTGACAGCTTCCAGAGGCAGGGCAGGCAGCTGAGAAGGAAGATGTGGCTGCAGAATCTCCAAATGAAGCTGATGGTGGGAGGAGGGATCCTTATTTTAGTTATAATATTATGGGTTATTGCATGTGGGGGTTTCAAATGTTGATTGAGGTATAAGAAATCGAAGTCTGTATTTTGGCACATAAGGGATGTAGAAACTGATTAATATACTCCATTTGTACATTGAATTTGGTGCATGGAATTTATGGTTGCTCTTATATTGACTAAGCTTGTGGTAAATGGCTGGTTACTTACTTTGAATCAAGCACTTACTTTAGCTGACATAAATTGGGGTGGTTGTGTATATAATAATGATAATGTTTTTACCATTTAGATCTCGTTGCAGTGTATTTATGTTATGATTAAAAATGTTAATTATACAGATATTCAAAAGAGCTAGTAATTGGTTAGGTTATATCAAAGTTTAGCTTTGTTTTGATTAAAATGTTGATCTGACAAAGCAAATTTTATGTTAATTTTCTACTAATAAAAATTGTACATAAAAATAAACTACTTTGGTAAACTTATAATATAATACATAAAAAAACCCACTTGGGTTGGTCTGGTGGTATTGACTTGGGATCTGAAGTGTGCTCCTCCTTAAGGTCTCAGGTTCGATTCTCTCTGGTGCCCAATTTAAGTGGGCTAATTTAGCTTCTTCAAAAAAAATATAATACATAAAAACTTATTTATTTGCATAAGCATAAAAATAAAAATAAGAACTTAATCTAATAACATCACTCTTTTATATATGAGAATGCTAATGCACACTCATCTTAGGATATATTTATCTGCTTTTTAGTTATCATTTGCTAACACACACCTATTAAAAAATAAGTGGGTGATTACATAACAAATGTCTATAGGAGTTGTTAACTTACACATGACATATCATTAGAATAATAAGAATAAATAGTAGCCAAATTCATTCTCTTATCTAATACTTGTCTAATATTGATTGAAACTACAAATCATTGCAAGTTTTTCATACTCTAACCAAATTATTAGCAAACAAGAAGAAAATAGGTGGGAACACCGAACACAAGTTACTCGACTAGAGAATAATCTACCTCACATCGTAGATGCCTAAAACACCAATCATATGTGAAATCTCCTAGCCCTCCAGGAGTTTGACAACAAATATTTCCGTAATTTATCTTTATCCCCTGAATACGAACAACACCGATCAAACATGAAGGCTGCAGTTCCATGATGAGAATATGGGAGCGGCATGTATTTTTCCGATTTTTTATCCCCTGAATATACACTATATCCTACATGAGAAGGAGTTACGTCATAGACAGAGTTGTTATCATATCCCAACTTGTTTGGGTTGCTCAATCCGTAACAATGTGTCTCTTCGGAATAAAATAATTCAATGTCGCCCAAAATATCTAGCTTAACATAACTCATGGTTGAGAAGTCTATCTTGTACACAGCTTTTATTTTTCTTGTAGAAAAATCAACCACTAAAAGTTGTTCATCACAATTAACCAACTTAAGTGAACAATATTTAGAAAAGCCAGTCTTCTTTAATTTTAGAAATTTAATATTTGATTCACTAAACAAACAAAAAACAGATTCAAATAAATTTAAAACTCAATATATTAAAAGGAACTACTACTTAAAAAATTTAATTTATCCTCATCAATTTTAATAATATTTCAAATCTTCTGTTACAAAAAAATATTTCAATTCTTCTATTATAAAAAAAATAAAAAATTTAAATCTTCTACTTTTAAATGTAACTAGAACTTTGACCCGGGGTCTAATTAACCGTAAAAGGAAAAATAAGATATACATTTTTTAACACTAACACGTATATAAAAAAGTCGAGTACCATTAAATATTAGTTCAACAATAAATTTGGACAAATGGTATATTATGAAATATTTCTTTATAGACTACATTGAAAGTTTTATTCGTATTTTCACCGTCTTCGTCGATAATCAATATTTTTAATCATTCTCTAGAAATAACTCTTGAAGTTGCAACATACAACTGACAGTGTAAAACGCAAATTTGTATTTTTTTTTTAGTATAACGTACCACATGAAAAAGAGAGGGAAAATGAGAGGGAAAAAATAAGTTTAGGGTTAACATTTCAGAGCAAACTTAGAATATAAGAGATATAATAATAATTATAATAATAATAATAAATATTTAACATGGTAGGAGAGATATATGAAATTTCAGTTTTATTAGATGTTGATTACAAAATTATACTCCCTTCGTTTTTTTATAAGTGTCCATTTAGATTAGTAATTTTTCCTACGAACAATAAATGGGGGTTCTATTAATAATGAGTATAATATGAATTATGTGATACAATTGTCCTTTTGGTATGTCAGTGATAGAAATACAAGTTAAAAAACTTTAATGTCCTCAAAGTCTAAATGAATCCCTTGTGAACTTGTCTTGGTATTTATAGGTGATGCCTCTGAGATAGTGCTAATTGTGGGCTATTTTTTTGCCTCCATGATCCATTCCCGCTTCAAAGTAGTGCTTAGTGGGGTGGTTGTCTTCATCGAAGTGGAGGTCATGCTTCAGCTGTTTCAAAGCTGCGCGCCTAGGCCCTTTCCCGCCATTGACATATTCGAGTGATGCCTTAATGGGCTTTATACATAATGGGCTATCCATCATTATTGTTGTTGGGCCTAGGTAAATTATACCCCTAGTCTATGACTGGTACACAGCCCCCCAAGCACGAGGCTTGAAGAGTCGAAGTGGTTATTGTTGAGGGATATAACTGTAACTGCTCGTCCAAGTTCGTGGAATAACCGTCCACGCTCACCCTCACTTTACTGGGTGGGGAGCTATAAATATGGCCCTTTGCGTGTGTGCTTCATCGTACATTTCTCTGTTATCATGGACTCTCCTGTTTCTTGTTTGGATTCAGCTGTTGCAGTTGCAATCAAGCAGATTCGTCGTATGTTGCGCTTGGACACCGAAGATCTTATGAAGCAAGTGGATGATTTTTTCGAGTTTGTAGAGGAATTACGCGATTATTCTTGGCGGCTAACTAATAAGGAGTTGCTCTTCCTTGAGTGTGTGCTTCTTTTGAAGAAGGAGATGGTTGCTGACGTCCCTTTTATTCATTCTATGGAGGAAGCGAAGTATTGTCACAAGGAGTTGACCTCAGACGTGTTCAACCAGTCTTGGCTTCTTAAGGAGGGAATCCGCGTATATATTTTAGTGGTGATTAATCTCTATAAAAAAACTGAAACATACTAAGTGAAATCTCCTCTTTCAACTAAATTTTCTCCGTTCACAAGTAAAAAATCAAACCACAATTCATTAACCACTTGCTTGAAGAGTTTAAGTCCTTAATGCTTTTAAAATTCTAAAAAATCGTACCAGTACTTTCATCTAGCATTCAAAAGACTTCACCAAAAATAAGTGAAAAATCCTCATGACAGCTTCAGATACTTTTAAGTTATAACTCAAGTTCAATATCTTCAATAGATTGAGTATCACGAAAGCCTAATTATATCAAATAACACTGGTTATCTAATTAGTCAGTGCATCACATTTTCTCTCTCTACATTTATACTAGTATAATTACATAAAAACTATATCCATGTCAAATGAAACTTAAAACTTGATTTATTGGATTTAATTTTGATCGCAGAAAGGGAGATAATTTTTTTCCTTCCAAAAAAATGTAATCAATGACTTCATCTATAAGTCACCAAACCGATGGTTTCCTTAATTTTGACAAACCAGGCATTAGTACATTTGATTCGAGTGCAAGTGATTGATCCCCACAATCAGTGGGAATAGTCCAAGACCAAGTTACGGTGTCATTTTCAGTTCTTCCTCTTTTTTTTTTTTGATAATATTTTCAGTTCAATTTTACCATCATCAATCTCAATTCCCTGATTAATAGCATATATTATAGACTCCAATTAATAGTTAACAGGAGGGATGGGAAAGGCAACTTTCCACATAAAATATACAAATTATTATATAGAAAAATATAGACACACATTTAAGTTCCTGCTTAATTATGATAAATCATACTTAGGTGTTACGCTTAGCAAATAAACCTAGATTATGAACTCATGAATGGTAACAAGTGATGCGACATGGCAAATACAAGCCAGTTGAAATAAAAGAACCGCGGCTGTGAAAGCAAAACTGTCTTCAAAGCTTAAAGTCAAAAGGATAATTGATCATACAACTTGATAGTTCTCCGTTATCAGCTGTGTTCTCTGAGCAAATTTGGGAGGATTGCCACCCTTTAGCGGAATGATATTTGTAACCTGCAAAGAGAAGTCAAACAAATTAAGGGAAATATAGCCCATCATTGTACACTCGAATAGAGAGTGATACTCTATCTACATTTAGACATGTATAAGATTTGCATGCAAAAAAACTCAGTTCAATACTTGCGTCAGTTTCAACCAGATCATTTCAATAAAGCACTATACATGCATGCATACAAGTAAAGTCAGATGCAAAAGAAAACTTCAGACAAACCTTCAGGTCACTAAATGTATCAGTTGCCGTAAAACGAACTGAAATGGGAAAGAATGCTGATGAATCTGTTTGTGGAACAACAAACTCCATCGACCCGCTGCAAAATATATTAAGATCAAACAAAACACAAAAAAATACAAAGATAATAATATAGCATAAGTTAGCTCTTAAACAACCATTCCAAATTTAGCATACCTGCGATTTGAATTATCAATCAGAAGGACAGACCACTCCAAAATGGAATTCCTAGAATCATACCTGCAATGCCAATTTTACCAAGGAATTATAAAGAAAGCTAGAATGTAATGTAATAACGTCAAATAAAATTATTTAGAACCATACATAAAATATTAATGACTAAACTCATGATCTTAGGAAAAGGAGAGAAGGAGTGGGGGGGAGCTGATTTAGTTTAATATAGTTCATATAAATCTAATCAGATAATTCAAGATTGCAGACTATTAACAAGTGTAATATCAAGGTTCAACCTAGAATGCAAATATCAAGGTTGTCCCTAACCCTTATCCAAAGGAAGAAAAACAAAAATAATTTCCACACCTCCATTCCCCATCAATCTGACTAACAGATGGTGCTTCGCGAAGAGCCGGAAGAGGTACTGATATCACAACATTCCGCAGATCAAACATTGACGAAGCCTCGTATTCAATGTTGACATAAGTTTCATTTCCAGAAGAAGAGGGCCAACAGTTGACTGTATTAGACATATATAGCACACTGTAAGTTATAAATACATGAACACAAAGTAGTAGCCAACACCAATGATAGTTATAAACTCACTTGTCAGTGGCACTATTGACTCGTCAGTGCTTTGCATTCTCCACTTTAAAAGTCCAACACCTGCAGCATCACTGGCTTGACCAGTGGGGAAAGGCCTGTTGGGATCCTTTAGACCTAGTATATATTCATTGGCAAATAACTCTTTATTCATGTTGGGGTGTGTCTTGAATGAGACGGCTTGATTATCACCAGTCTGAACCTGCAAAAATAAGGAACAATATGTAAGTATGTATCTTTTTAATTGTTCTCCTGAATTAATGTTTTCATTCAAAATAGATTTCAAGGCTTGACAAAACCTAGGCTGGGATATCTCATGAGTCAAGACTGAAGGATGGTAGGCGCAGACAAGTATAGGAGAAATCAGATGTGGTATTTTATTACAAAGAAATAGAGAAAATCTCCCTGGATTACAATTCTTCCAATCTTCAAGGGTCTGCAACCTCCCTCCCTATGGCCCCAATTCTCACAAGAAAATACCAATTAACCCTAACCAAAATGATTCATATTAAAAGCATGTGTATCCTTTATTACCTAACAATGGAACTGTTATGGCAAGTGTGAGGTGAGTTAAATCCCACATTTGATAGAAAAGTGGAAGTTGAGTACTTTATAAGTAAGAGGGCTCATAAACCTAATGTCTTAAGGTTTTGGGTAAAGATGTGGTGTCCAACTCACGTGTGTGGTAGCTCTTGGTCCAATGTGGATGATCCCCTATCTACCCCCTCATTACTCGATAGGAACTACAATTGTTTTCATGCCACAATAATTTTAAGTTAATCGTCATATAATATTCTTTAACTTCATCCTTTCTGCCTAATTGAATTGCCACTTTTATCCACCATCCCTTCTCATTTTATTTCCCCTCTTTTCCTGCCATTTTATTTTTCCCTTTACGCCATCATGTTTGTTCAGAAAGTCTTGGCCTCTCTACGCAAAAAATACTAAAATTGATGTTTTAACACAACTATATGACCTGATGGTTGTTAGAATTGTGATAAGAGAAAACAGAAGGAAGCGAAGGAAAATTTCGAAGACAATCTGAAGTCGAAAGTTGGTGTATTTTCATTCTGGTAAATAATGAGTCTGCGCAACTATTTATAACATTGGGTTACAGTTAAAACTGAAAGGCACAGTTGAGACAGTTCGCAAAAGAAACAAAGAAACTAAGGGCCTGTTTGATTCCCTTCTCAAAAACAGTTGTTAGTTTTTAAAAATTAAAAACTAAAAAACTTGTTTGGTAATCCAATTTTACAAAAGTGTTTTCAAAAACAATTTTTTATTTATCAGTTTTTAAAACTAAAAAAGTAAAACAAGTTCAACAAGTTTTGCTTTTCTCTTCTTAAAAACAGTTTTCTAAAACAGTTTTATAAAACACATTTTAAAAACTAAAAACCAAAATTGTTTCAAACAAGCTCTAACTAAATTCAGAAGACTATAATTCTAAACAAGCCAGTACTGCTAGCTGCAATGAGTTCTAAACTCAATAACAAGAAGAGAGAAAACAGGTTTTTGAAGAAAACAATGACGTGCTTTCCCTTCTCAGATCAATAGCTTCGGCTCTGCCAAGGAAGGAATTCTACTCACAACTGAGTTATCAGTGAGTTAAAAATGTATCAACAACCCTTTCCCTGCTCACTCTTCCCTTATATTTATATTTACAGCCTAAGTTGTACAATAGCGTAGTAGCATATTCTGAGCTATCCTACCCTATTACTGTTTTTTTCTTTATTTTAGTCTACATGTTTACTATTCCCCATTTTTTATCCCTTACAAGCTAGAGGGGGTTGAGATAAACACAATGCCCAAACAGAAATACAGAAGAAACACAAATGAAAATACTTATAATCAAAAGGTATAAGATAAATATCTTCTGGTAATGATTGCGCATAAGAAGGTCATTTGTATGTCTGAATCGCATCAAAAACTGTTGACATCTACAATTTGATAAAACTTATAATTAACTTTTTTGAGCATTACATTAAACCCTAAAACATGTGCTGGTTTTTAAGTATACATTTGAAATTAGCTCATTGTTAACCTTCAATATCAATGACAACTGCATTTACAGAGGATGAAAACTGCATTGAAACTGTGTTCTCTGTGTACTTTTTTTATAAATAATAATAAAGAATATATTTAAATATATATGTTTGATACATAGTAGGGAAATTTATGTCATTTTATGTTGATTAACACTTGTCAAAAATTGCCTTGAAAGTGTGCTCTTTGTGTACTGTATTATTATTAAGATAAGATTCCCTAATGCCAACGAGATTTAACTAAACAAATATCACGTTCATGTCAATAGATAGTTATTTATCAAGAGACTGCTCAAATTATGCAAAGCAGTAGTCCAATGGACACACGTGGAGGTAGAGATAGATAGTGTCAATTCAATACCTGAACTTGAATATGTCCATCCTCTTGGTTAAGAATTTGGAGAGACAATTGTCCTTGAACATCAAAGTTACTAACTCCACCATCCCGTTTCAGTGTCACGTTTAGTTTCTCCTCAACAGTTAAAGTGATGGGATCAGTAAGTGGTGGGGCAGCTGACCGAGACGAGCCAAGCTTTGGCTGAACATCTTCAAGAATGACCTCACCTTCTGCTTTCAATGATTCTAAAAACTGGTTTGTCTTTTGAGATTTACCAAGCTTCATACCAAGACCCTTTGGCGGAGCATTAGCAGATGCAGTTGGACGACCTAAGGAAGACAGTAGGAGTACATAAATGAAAAGATTACTCCTTATTCAGAAACTTGTTAATTTGGACATAGAATGAAGCACCTACTGCAAGCTTCATTCCCATTCTAAGTTGTTGCATTATAGAAGAATTTGAGAAAATTGATGAAAACCAACCTTTAGGCTTGGTAGAAAAGGAATCCACATCAGTACTCAATCCAAAACCAGAGCCACTTCCAAAACCAGTACCAGTGCTAGATAAGCTCAAATCACTTAAGCTATTTTCAATTCTTCCAGATCCCATTGATGTTAACGGACCAAACCCTCCTTT
The DNA here is from genome assembly GCA_951799995.1 of Trifolium subterraneum. Taxonomy (NCBI): domain Eukaryota; kingdom Viridiplantae; phylum Streptophyta; class Magnoliopsida; order Fabales; family Fabaceae; genus Trifolium; species Trifolium subterraneum. The sequence goes on along the minus strand of OX637463.1, from coordinate 866,549 downwards.
ATCACCTCTATTCTTTTCAATCTGCACAATAAATGTATTAAATTCAATTAATTTATGTGCAATCCCAGAATTAAAAGTTAAAACATAGAAACATTAATAAATAGTACTCCCTCCGATCATACCTTGCTCTTATCAATCTCACTTGCTTTCCGCTTCATAACATCCTTGGTTTCATTGATCTTGCTCTGCATAACCAGCTTGTGCAGCTTCTCTTCATGACTTTCCATCTCACAGTATTGCTTAACTTGTGCAACAGTCACATTTTCCTTGTGCCCAAGAGAGATGACTTCATCAAATGCAAAAATCAGCTCAAAGGCATGTTTGCAGATACCCTCTTCGTCAAGGGAATAAGAATATTCAGGGACCTACAAATATTAAGTAATAAAATGAACATGAGAAAATATTTCGACAAAAGTTTAATACTTTAATTCAAGGGTTTAGAACTGATTTGAAAAGGTAAAATATCTCCCACTAAAACCATTTCATTGATCCTAAACTTTCCTATAAAATTCAATGTACTAGACACTGTTTAAATGAAGAAGTGGAACTTATGCGTCTCAAATTTGTACCACCAAAACCCCATGAAAACACTAATTTGACATTTAATTGAGACGAAAGGGCACAAAAACTCTACATTCAAGCCAGCAAGTCATACCAAGTTAACAAAAAAACCAATAATGCTCTTAACAAGATGAAAAGATCAATCAATTGAAAATAAATGCATTTGAGAACACAAGTCAAACTTGAAGTATGAGAGAAAGAATACAAGTTTGGAGAGAAGTCTTAGAGTATCCAAATCTTCCAGTATGTTGCTCTGTTTGTTTGTCACAAGAAGCAGATACAGAGCTTCTATTGGCTGGTAAACATAGCGCACGTTCTCAGTCTCAATATATGTGTGTTGTTTGCCAGTGCCTATCAACTTGGGAAATGCAGCTAGAAGCCCCTCGATTCTTATACGAGACATATCCACAAACTGTCTAGAAACTAGCACTGTAAACAAAAAGCAAAAGGTTATTAACATAAGGCTATGGGTGTTGAATCCATAATTATTTAGGCACCAACAAGGATAAAAGACCTCGGGTGAATCAGGGGATGCAGGGAACTCACCTTTACCGGATTTGCCAACAATGGATGCAGCAAGGACAACCTGTAAAAAAAATTAAAAATTAAAAATGAAGATATAAAAACTAGGTTTAAATATTATATTAGTCCTTGCATATATAACACGTTTTGGTTATAGTCCCGTAGGTTTTTTTGTTTCGGTTCAGTCCCTGTAATTTTAAAAAATTTAGTCCCTGTCGTCATACGCGGCCCAGTATAATCATGCAAAGTAGTGCCACCTGACCCAATCAGGTTGTGTTAGGGACTGAAGCCAACCATTTTTTAAATTGCAGGGACTGAACTAACAATAAACTCGGGACTAAAACCAAAAAATGCTACAATTACGGGGGGCTATCATCATATGTAAAATCAGGAGCAGATAGGATTTTTTTTTTCCTAAGCCAAGCAGATTACTCATACAGTCAATCTGAGTACAATTTTTGGATGAAATCAAACATTAAAAGTTACATAACCTTGCACCGGAGATTCAATATTACCAGTAATCTTGAAGACAAATCAAGCTAAAAAATACTAGAAGATAAAATTTATAGAAAAGGATTATAATTACGACGATTTTAATTTCCAGATCACGGATTAAAACTGTATATATTCATTCGTATAACAAGATTGAAGTGACTAACTACAGGCTCGCCCAAACATATCCAGTGCCAAAATTATTCCATAAACATGAATAAACAATAAATACTGAAATCAAGAGGGGAAAAATAAAGTAATAAGTGTGAAAATGGTTAAGCTGTGCGAAAGAAGAGTTACCATTTTTCCGTTTGATAATTGAATTGAGGAAAATGGCTTTGGTCTAGTCTTGATTTGAATCTGCAAAAAATAAAACAAATCAATTGCATTGTTAACTGTCAAGACCAGTGATTGAGAGAGAGAGAGAGAGAGAGAGAGAGAGAGGGAGGGAGGGAGGGAGAGTGTGTGTACCAAAGCAGGATCTGAGATTGGGTAGTGCGGATCTGATCTGATCTGATCTGAATCGCAGAGAGAGAGAAAGATGGTTTAGCGTCACCCACCGAAAAGAGAAGAAAAGGAGGAATCGAAGCACGGCAATGCCTGGGGGTTAATCCAACTCGGGTCCGGTGGTTTTTTTTTTTTTTGTTTTGTCAAGTAAAAGGAAAGCGGAAAAGGTAGAGTGTCCCGAGTTCGATTTCGAGTTCATGTACATATACTGCGATATTTCTACCAATTTAGTTAAGTTCACGGAATAAGTTACGGTTTTATAAGTTTTTTTTACTCCCTCCGTTCCTTTTTATTTGTCGTTTTAGAAAAAAATATTTGTTTCAAATTATTTGTCATTTTAGATATTTTAAGGTTATATTTTGTCTATTATACCCTCTTTCCAATTTTTTTATTGACTAAATTTTATATAATTTTTTTATTGTATCTTTTTTTTTTATACTAGACTTTTTCATATAATCTTTTTATTGTTTTTGTTTTGTTCCTATTTTTTTGTTGTTTTGTTTTGTTTCTATTTTTTTGTACATAATATATTCCAAAAAATAAAATAAAATAATGGTATAATAGGAAGATAAGGTACAAAAATACACTTTCTTAATTTGTAGTAAATTTTCTAAAACGACAAATAAAAAGAAACGAAGCGAGTATAAGTCTTTAAGGTTTTATGTGCGATTCTCTCTGGTGTTAGTATGCTAATTTAGCTTATTCAAAACAAAAACAAAATGTAATGTGTTTGATTTCAAGGGGTAAAAAAATAAAGAAAAATACGAAAATCAATAAATGTAATCCCTCCGCCGTTTCTTTTTATAAGAAACAAAACAAAAAAATTACTAAGATAAAAAAAACACAATGTAAATAGTTATTTTTATTTAATACTTTAAATATATTCCAATAATACCTTTAATTAATTACTCTTGATTCCGCTGATTTACTTACTTTTGATATTATCTCTCGTAATAAATAAGACTACAAGTGAAATTAAACATCTAAAACAGTTAAAAATTGGTCAAAGTTTCTTATAAAAAGGACAAAAAAAAATCTTTTTTGTCGCAAGAGGGAGTATATGGACTAACTTTAATGTAAGTTTATTCATTGACTTCCGTGTTTTTCTTTATTCAATCTTTCTTTCCCTCAAACCAAACACATCCAGATAACAAGGATGAATATGTAAATAAATCAGAATGAAAGTTTGTTCGGAGACACCGTTTAACCCAACACACATAGATTTAACAATTAGTTTCATAGTATGTGAAAATGGATATGGATCTTTCCTGGATAACAATAGTGCAATTTTAATTTTTTGAATGCGAAAAGAGATAAATTCAAATAAAAGATGATGACGAGTGAAAAAAAATAATGATAGAGAAAAACACATGAAATAACATAAGAGAGAATATGAGAGAAAAAAACAGAAGATGGTCCAAATCTATGTGCAAATGTCTAATATCTAGTAATTTATTTATTTATATTTAAGAGATGTATATTTTTTTTTTAATCGTATCCTTCACATAAATAAATACTCCGCACCTATATATTTGCAATGTTAGCATTTAATTTTTTTTGTCAAGTAGTCGGCTAAAAATTATACCGTTAAAGTGAATAAGTTAGATGATTAGAATTTAAACTTCGACCACATACATATATAATCTACGTTGCCCGGGTGCGGGTACGGTACCGGTACTAGTACGGGGTACGTCGTTTTTAGAAAAACTAAGGTACGGGTACGTCCCTATCATTTTTTTAAAATATAATTATATAAATTAAATAATAGAATTATATTGTTAGAATAAATAATTAAACATAAAAAATATTACACCACAATTTAAAAGTAATTCAAATTGTTCAAAAACATCAAAATATGAAATTAAAAAGCAATTAGCTCAAAAAGAGTCAATTGTTTCCACCTCCGTTATCACTAAAAAGAGCGGCTTCTAGTTTAGGTTTATCGTGAGAAAGACTAACAATTTCAAAAATATCAATTATATATTAAATAAATCTCATTCATCTCTACGAATATTCCACATTTTTGTTGCTCTTTCATAAGTATTACTATTTATCTTTCTTGAGAGAATACGAAGATTTGTATGAATAAAACTAGATCTTCATTTCTCTTTGAATTTAGTATATTCATTTTTAATGAATGAGTGAATAATTTCAATGGCTGTTTTTTTTATTGTTTTTTAAGTAGTAGGTGTTACTTTTATATTATACAAAAATAAAAAACCTAAATGTTTATATAAAAAAACAAATTAAAGAAAAAAGAAGAAAAAAAATAGTGTTTTTTTGGATTGGGGTACCACAGATGTACCACTCGTGTACCCATTACAAAAAAAAATTCTAAATACGGCGTCGGTGCGTACCAAGGGAGTATCATACGCGTACCAGTACCCGATACCAGTACTCTATCTAAAATGGAGTATCGATGCATCATAGTATATAATACAATGCTCTTTCAATCGAGTGTGGACAAGATTTAATTTAATTTACTCCCCTATAGCAATAAAGTTCTTTTTTGGTTGTATTATTTGCACCAAAAATATCTGATTCCGGTCAAAATATAATATTGACCAAATTGCTGTAATAATAAAAGAAAAGAAAATACGTAGACTTTTGAATTTCTTTCTTCCAAACCAAGCATAAATCAACGTCACATGGTATCCTTGCAGCTTCACATCTAAGTTACCACCAAACCAAATCCACTTCTCTCTCTCTCTCTCTCACTTTCAACCCGGTCGGTGCTATAATCCAAGTTACGGCGTCGTTTTCATTTCGTTTTAGTTTCACCATCACCATCTTTCTTTCACAATCCAATCATCATTATCTTAATCCATTCACTAATCTCCAATCACAACCATAACAACACCTTCACTGAATACTGCACTTCAACTTCTTCAATGGGTAACTGTTGGACTAAGTCGGACAAATTAACGGCTGAGATTATACCTCACGACGGAGCTAAAGTCTATCCAACGGTCCGTTTATACGGTTCACCAAAAAGCATTCTCGCAGCATACATTCGTTTCTCTCTTCTTCAAAAATCAGTTTCATTTGAATTCATTCCTTCAAACGGCACTCTCAGGGAACATATCGAAGGACCCGACCCGGATGGACACGTCACTCTTCGGGTTGGATCCGAAACTGTTTCGGGTTCGCGGGAGACACTGTTACGGTTTATTGACGCGCGGTTTCCGAATCCGACGGCGGTGGGTGGCGGCGGTGGTGGTGTGGAAGAGGGAACAACGCCGGTGATGGTGACGGTGACGAGACTGCAGCATAAGAGTATGTTGTGGCATGTGGAGAGGGTTTTGAGATGGGCGGAGGATCTTGTGACACGTGGAGGGAAGAAGGCTGTTGATCCTTCTGTGGGAACTCCGGGGATGGAGATAAAGAAATTTGCGAGAAGTTATTCGGAGCTGTTGGAGGTTATGATGGAACATGCTCAGATGGAAGAGACTCTTCTCTTCCCTTTCTTTGATGCTGCTGATAGAGGTAACAATTTTTTTTATTGATTTTTGTTTGTTATATTTTACTACTATCTTTTACTAAAACTAAAAGATTGAATTTTGCAGCATAGTATATGTCATGTTTTAATTTGGTTTATTTGAAAGTTTTATTTTTTCCCTTGATGTTTTTGGGTTTTGGGGAGGATTTGCAATGAATTTTTTGAACAGTGAAAATATGAGGTAGAAGCTAGCTATGAAACACCGACACCAATAATAATTTGAAAAAATGACATAATTCAATGTAATATTATGTGTTACCGTAGTGTCATACTGACATTGTCAAACGTATAATACGAAGAGTGTATGTGTTTCATAAAGCTAGCGGTGATTGATGAATTGTTAAATTGGTGTTTTGGTGTTATATGTAATTTTTTCATTTTGGGTGATATGTTTGGTTGTATTTGAGGAATGAAGTTTACTTGCCTTTGAAGTAATGCTTTTGGGAAAAAAAATGCAGGGCTTTGTAAAGCTGCAAAGGAGGAACATGCTAGGGACCTACCTCTCATGAATGGTATCAAAGAAATTATCAAATCTGTTGGTGTTTTGAACTCGGGTAGCCATGATTTTCAAGAGGCCTTGTACAACCTTTCTGCTCGCCTCAAGTTATTGCTGGTAAGTTTTAGAATAATCCATTTTCATGGAATCTCCGTTTTAGTGGGTAAAGTTAGTAATATTATTCATTGATAAAGAAATTAATAGTTGATATTATGTGCAAATAGACAACAAACTAGTTAGTTTAGAGGAGCATGATGCTCTTCGTTTTGTTGTTATAATTTGGTAAAATTTTGTATGTCTTTGACTATAATAACATCAAAACGCTCCGAAAATATTATCTTTCGACCGAAACACAGCTAACAGTCACCGTACGAATAAAATCGAATCTGCAAATCCCTGTACTGAAGGACCAAGCCAACTCCACCCAATAAATCAGCACAGCAGAAGGCTATAATATCGGCGAACGCTCCGAAAATGTTGCGTCTTGAAATCGTGTAACCCGCCACTATAAAAAACTTGGGCGCAAAAAGCGGATCCTTAATTCCAATTCAACAGAATACCAATCCTTAATATCTGGGATTTAGCAGCCCCCCTTATGCTACAGACCCCAACAGCACATGACCCTTCAAACTACTTTTTGAGCAAAGCAGCGATCTTCACTATCCAAGGATGCAACACACTGGGATCTCGCGCCAAATTCACAAACAACGCAAGTGCACTAGAAGTAAAATTGGCTTCAGACCCGAGCCAAACCGGACTTGGCCTTGTGAGATACGACCAGAGCGGCAGCAAAGGCTAGACAAAACACGAGATACGCTCAGCTACATTGCACTAGAATCTGATCACTGCCTGCAAACCAATCATTAACACAGCCAAATACACCATGAGCGCAGCAGAATGAGAGCTGGATGCTCCCGCGCTGGATCTGATCTTACAAAACGCCGATAAAATACCAACTGTTACGGGTTCCTATATGAATCAGTGCTACGAAATCAAGATTGAAACAGCTATACACATCATCAAAGTTAATCAGTCAGTCAGCGCGTAGAATGTCAATTTTCTGATTTAACCAGCCTATTTATCCTATAACATTTACTGTTAATCAGTCAGTTAGCAATTTTTTTTGAAGTAGCAATTTTTTTAGTTAATTTGTGATCTTCTGATTTTATTTGTTTTTCCAATATGGGAGTTGATTTGTTTGTTAATTTGTCATTAGGGCCAGTGCAAACAACATTTCAGGGAAGAAGAAGTGGAATTACTTCCACTAATGGAGGCATTAGAATTAAGCAAAGAACAAGAAGAGAGAGCACTAGATCAATGCTTTGATGTGATGAAAGGAACACATGGTCGTTTGTTGAAGTTTTTTCTTGAAGGGCTTCAACCTCGTGATGCTATGAAGTACTTAGATTTGATTAGCATGTGTAGCAATAAAGAGAAAATGGAATCAATGCTTCAAATAATAGTTAAGTGAAAAATATTGTTAGCAAGCTCAATCATCACATACACACATGGATGATCTGTGAAACTTGCTTTGTTAATAGATGTAATATTGTTTTGTTTTTTAGTTGATTCTTCTGGTGGAAGCACCTAACACTGCACACACTGCACATGATATGGGACATTCTTCTTGAACATGTTAGTTTGGCCTATTGATTAGGGGAAAAAAAAAGTAGTGATACCATTTCAAAAAGTAGGGCATTTTCTTTTTCCTCTTTTCCTCGTGATAGTTTGGATAAGGTTGTCATGAATATATATTCCTTAGTAATGTATATGGACTCAAATTTATTCAAAAAGTATTTGAGTATACTAGTTTGTAATTGCCCCTGTTGAATTGGTAATACAACAATTTGTTAAAATTCCTTAGCTATGTCTACTAGTACCTAATATAGTTTGTTTCTTTCCAAGATTTTATCACTTTGTATTTGAACACTAGTTCTTAAGTAAGCTTCCTTGCTACTTAAAAATAAAGTTTCTGCTTGGATCTATCATCTTTGTAAAACTTGAGTAGCATGTTAATTGAACAGAGATTAAACTATTTTAAACATAAAGCATGAAAATATTTGATTTGGCTAAAAACATTTTTAATGAAGAGTGCATATTCAGCAAGTAAAAGAATATAACTACTAATTTTAAAGTGTGATTAACATTTTTTTGTCACTTTGCCAAAAAGAATAATTTTTAAGCAAAACTTTGTCAAAGAATAAACTCAATTATTAGTAATAATAGTTATTATAAATAAATATTGTATGACATTTTGTAAATCTTAAGACTCATAACATCATTATTGTTATCATGTTATGATTCTGCCACTTTTTTTTTTTTCCAACATGTAACATTGCCAATACGGCACTTCCATCTTCCATTATTTTTTCAATTTTAGTTACTATTGCCACATTATTTACAGTCCTCTACTGATATCTTAACAACCACCTCTCAGCCTCACTGCCATTATTAACAATTTATCAATTATCATCCACCACTTCCCTTGTTACCTCATTATTGTTACCTCTGCTTCACTCATCTTTTATCACACCACAGGAGAAGCTTCACTATCACTAGCACCATTTTAACCACTAACCACACTTTCAACTTTAATTACAACCAAAAGCTAACCTATTATTTGTAAAACGCTTCATATGTGATTGGTACCTTTGCCCTAATGATGAACTTATCATTGAGTAATATATCTTGAATTGCATTCACCAAATAATGTAATGTAGATATTTTATGGAAAATGCTATTGAGAATATTAGTTAAGAAAACATATATGAAAATATAATGTTGGAGGTGGTGTAAATGTGTAATCAATTTTTTAAAAACTTAAAAATCGTACTTTTCAATATAAAATTTCTATTTTTTTTCCTTAACAAAGTTGAAATTTAATATCACAATTTACAACCTTTGTTTTATGGGTCATGTTAAACAGTGTTCTAAAGACACTGATTAAGTATAATAAAAAGAGTCGAAATTTAATATCACAACCTTTGTTTTTTGTGTATATATCGCCAATCATCCAATGTTGATTTTGTTATCCTTTATCTGTTTTTGTACAAATGACGAGTTTTTCTTCATGACAATGGTAGTTAGATAGAGAAGAAGTCACCACACGACTTGATCAACTAGAATATTTTATTCAAAATAAATATAAAATAAAGTTATATGCTCCATTCTAAACTATAAGCAAAATTTAAAAATAAATAAATCACACTTATAAAGTAAAGAAAAATATATGTACCAAAAAAAAAAAAGAGTAAAGAAAAATATAATAATTTGATATATGAATTTTTGTATTTCCTTTGAAATAAGCTTAATGGAAATTGTAAAAAAAAAAGAATGATTGATTATGGACAAAAGGAGAGACAAAATTAAATGAAATTTACATTTACTTTCATGAAAGCTTCAACATTGAACATGATTTGAGTAAAATTCTAAGCTTCGAATTGTATAAACAAAACACCAATAAAGACTTAAACCAAAAAATTTCGTATAACTGCAATTGCTTTCGTGTAACGCCAATAAAGATCTAAACCAACATTGTATAATTGCAATTGTTTTTGAGTGGATCATCAAATATTGAAGCTATTTTTGAGACCATCAAATTGGGGATAGGAATCAAAATGGACAAAAAAATAAAAATGATAACATCTACGTATATGAATTAAATATTATATTTCCCTTACAGTCATGAATTTCCTATTATTACCCTATAGCTTTTTCCAACTTTAATTTCATCCGCTCAAATAGAAGAACACATTTCATCAGCAATAATAGAAGAAGTAAAACTATCTGGTCTAGGGATGAGAGAAGTTTTGGATTCAATCCTCGGCTCTGTGTAAAAAAAAATAGAAGTAGAAGCCAGATACAAGACTAAGAAGAAATCAGATTTATTATGGTAAAAATTTAGGGTGGTATGTGAAGTAAATAAAATGGACTGCTGATAACAAAAATTGTCGGTCTTTTCTTCATTATTATCGTAGGTATTTATAGGTTACATGAGGGAAAATCTTCCCGCCTTTTTCTTCTCCTTAATCAACCTCACGTTCTCTCACTATACATTGATCATGTGTCTATTAACACTCTGATCATGGAAAACATGGGATACACATAAATTCATTGCTCAAATCGTGTTCCTGGTCATAAGGATCGTGAGAATGAACATAATAGATAGTGGGTAAAATAGCGGTTACACAAGCAGATCATGAGTATCGTGGGTGAGTCGCTTTCTCACCTGGCTGGAAGTGAACACCTCGCCTTTATGCCACGTTTTTAGTATGTTTGGATTGAACTTCCTTTTGCATATTGGGCCTCCCTGTATTGGGCCTTTATTTAGATGTTGAACAACATATGAACCTTGCTAAATACACCCATATATATTAACCCGGTCCAAGATTCATCTAACACGTGGCATGTTTTAGAGCATCAGATTCATCAGACGGACCACATTCAGCCAAAGTCACCGTGACTTTCCCGCAATAAAGTCAGCAAATCCTGATCCCTTTGAACAAACAAAACAAATCACTTCAAACTTGTTGCCCTAAAATCGGAGGCAGCCAGGTTTATATGGCGGGAAGATGAAAATGAAAATGAACAACATAGAAAGGCAATAAAGTTTACAGATTTGGTTTTCATTTTCATCTTCGCGCGGTTGTTTGTTCCCTGAGAAGCGGAAATGGGATCTGAAACTATGATTCCAGAATGGGCATCGGAGCCTTGCATTATGGGTATCGACGAAGCTGGAAGAGGCCCTGTTCTTGGTCCTATGGTCTACGGTGCTCTATACTGTCCTCGCTCTTACCAGAACACCCTTGCTACTCTCAGTTTCGCTGGTATATACTCACTCAACTTTATTCTAGACATTTATTCATTATAATTGATTTTAATTGTAATTAATTTTGTTGTAATAGATTCTAAGACACTGAAAGAAGAAAAGAGGGAAGAATTATTTGAAACTTTGAAAACCAATGGTTCTATTGGATGGGCTGTTGATGTCATTGACCCTAAAGAACTCTCTGCTAAAATGCTCAAGAAGTAGTTAACCAACAAAAACCTTACTCCTTTTGTTTTATTTTTTCTTGTTTTTTCAATTTCTATTACATTTTTGTTTATTGTAACTTTAACAGGAATAAGATAAACTTGAATGAGATATCACATGATTCTGCCATGGGCCTCGTTGACCGGGTGCTCAAAATGGGAGTGCTTCTAACTGAGGTGAAACTTTCTCCAACACATTTTAAATATCAACTATATGCACATTTTTTTAGGGTCCATTTGATTTGTAAAATGTAAGTATTGGACATGACAACGTTTACGATGTTTGGTGTAAAAAAAGTTATTTTGATATTTTAGACAGCTTGTGCATATGATTATCAAGGGACGAGAATTTCGGGTTTTGTCTTGGCCCCCGGTTTATCTAGTTCCATAAACAATTTTAAAATTAAACATAGTACAACTAAATTGTCTTGTTCAGCCCTTTATTTTTTAACAGATCAAACACACTCTTAATTACTCCATTAAGCTCACCGAGGCAGGCAAGAGTCGCACGTTCTGTCCATGACTTTCTGTGGGCACTTCGCACCTAATTTCCTCTTGTAAAATTGAGTAATGAAATTGTAGTAATCGAATTAGTGTTACATAGATAAGAAATGTATAATTTGTGTTTTTCAGGTTTATATTGATACAGTTGGAGATCCAGGGAAATATGAGACAAAGCTTTCTAAAAACTTTCCATCTATTAAATTTGTGGTTGCAAAGAAGGCTGATAGTCTTTATCCCGTTGTCAGCGGTGCAAGCATAGTTGCAAAGGTACCTAACTCCTGCTTAACAGAATTAGCTGCAGCAAACAGTTTTATTGTCGACTTGTAAACTTTAATCCAATCTTTCAGGTCACAAGAGACCGAGCTGTGAGAGAATGGGTGCTTGATGAGACTGCTGATAACATGCACAGGAATTTTGGCTCTGGATATCCTGGAGGTGAGAAGGTCATGACTCATGAGTACATATCATAAGATGTCTAGTATTCTGATTAACATTGTACTTACAATAACTATGGTTGTTTTTGTTTGCATAGATCCTGCAACCAAGTCTTGGCTAGAACATCACAAACATTCTATCTTTGGTTTTCCAACATTGGTCCGGTTTAGTTGGGGAACTTGCAACTCTTACTTTAAAGGTGGTGCTGAAGTCTTATGGTAAGCATGCTTTCTTAATCTTCCCAACAATTTATGAGTGTATACTGCACTTATTTTCTAAGGGTTTGTTTGGTATCACAACATTTTCTGGTTTCATTTCTTGTTTTCAAATTTTTGTTTAAGATACATATAAAACTTTTTTCATTGTTTCTTACACAAAACTTTGTTAACAACAAATAAAGTGAAGGTGAAGTGAATCTTTTGCAATTTAAACCAAAAATAGGAAATGAAAACAGAAATCATGCAGGTTCTGAGTTTGTTCCACTTTATACATGTCAACATATTCTTTTCGATTTTCATGACACGATTTCCGCTGTGTGTTGAATTAGCCTGGTAGGTACAGTTGACTATCATGTGTTCCATGTTAATGTTGATATGCTGGTAGCCATAGATGCTATTTATAACCATCATCACAAGAAACTCAAGTCAAATGTTGAGATGACGTAAAAAAAAGTCAGATGTTGAGTTTAGTTCAACATAAAATCTAAAACTTACATCCTTAGTTTTAGGGGCTTTGAGGTTCATTTGCTTCCAGAATAGCAATATCAAAGAAAAACCGATCTCACATCAGTATTTTTTGGAATTTGTTCCTGTTGGGTTGTAAAAGTAATTTTATTTTTGAAAATAGAAAATCATCTTATTTGAAAATTATGTATCTGGTATAAGTTTTTTATTTGGTCTTCGGTGAAATTGATCCAAACTTATCTGCACTTAACCTTTTCTTTTTCCCGATTTAGTCTAATTCCACCAACTTCATTCTTATCCAATTTTCCCTCACTCAAGTTTCTTTTCTGATCACATTCCCCTGCTGCTGAAAATGAATTCTGTTTCTGCTTCTTCTTCTGGTTTAACAAAAGTAATATTCTTAACTTGTGCTATTTTCACAACAGCCCCTACATGGTCTTAGCACCACCGAGACATCCTTATTGATTTCAAAGTCACTTTTTTGACAGTCCTTCAAAGTCACTCATGTGGTCTGTAACTGATTTCAGATTGATTAGTAGGAACTAGGAACTGTCCTTTATATTTTGCACTGCCTTTTCTTGTTAATAAAAGAATAAATCATTTATAACTTCAATAGTGTATTTTGAAATATTCAATCGTCTTAAAAGCTTAAGGTGTTTGGCGTGGTTTTACATTTTTAACACAAACTTCGCATACAAACTTCGAACTTGAAGCTTGAACTATGCATGGGTCCGCTAAACCTTGTAAAATAGCTTGGGTTCCCCTGCTCCCAAAATGATATATCTGTCATTAAAGATGAAGAATGGAATTAAATTCCATTCTGTTTATATATGGGGAAAATCACTCTTCATTTCTCTGTTCCAAGCCTTATGTGCTAGGAGTGTATGCTTATTTATCTTTGTTAAAACTCTGAATTTTTAATAGGGAGTCTGACTTGGATGAAGATGGTGGCAGCAATAGTAATGGGAAGCGGCAATTGAAATTAAAAAATATGGGTTTCACCACATCCAAGAAGAGAAGTGAAGAAATAGAATCAAGTGGCAAAGGGCGTTCTAGGTTTTTTCAGGCTCGGAAACTCGAGCACCTCACTCATTTCTAAAAATGAGGCCTAAGTGTTGTCTTTGCATTATCAAAGTAATTTACAGCTATTTGAAATTTTAGAATATTTGAGAGCATTTTGTGTATATATACTTTCTAGTTTCTACGATGATTCTCTCACACTCAGTCTAAACAGACGTGTACTAGTATTGTGTTAATTTAGTTAGTATGATTGATGTAAGTTGAATTTTAATGCACCTTTGACATCTGAATGAAGTGATTGAATTAGTTGAATTTTATGTTTGTCCCTCTTTATTTTGATTCCCTTATCAGCAGACCTTCTTTCCGTGTGTTTCTCATGTGGATTGTAGTTTTCTTGTTTTGAGCTTTTAGCTCATTTTATTCAACTAAAAAAGGGATATGCCTGTGCAAAAAGCATAGGAAACATGGCCATGATTTGGAAGAAAATAACAAAAACAATATTTTGAGCAGAGGAAAATAAGTCTAAAACTATTATGTGTGTCAATTTGCTGGACAGCTTTAATATTGCGAAAGATCAACATTAGTGCTCTGTATATTCTGTTACATTCAACTTGCAAACACTGCTTCAAATTTGTGTCTTTAGACAAAATCAATTATGAAAAATGATAATATTTGTGTTATGCAATTTCAGTTATGTTCATGCATCATGGTACGACCTACCCAATCTGTATCTTTCAGCCTTACAACTGCTGATCCATACACAACACAACAACTTCTGCTTACATGAAATGTAAACTTTATTACCTTTCTATGTTGTTCATTTGATATTTTGAGCATGTAAACATTCCTTTATTTGCATGGTGTCACAAATTCTAACCGAACAAAATACATTACTCACTATTAGGGCACTAGAAAGTAGAAAACATTACTTTAAAAAAGAACATGTAACATGTGCTGCATAACATATACTGAACTCTTTTACACTTTCTATGTTAACAAAAAAAGCATCATGAGAGGATAGACAAATATTATTATAAGCATTGAGGAATTTTTTATTTTGTCGAGGTTGCAGTCTGCAGCACCACGATGACTTTGAGGCTGGTGATTTTTATTTGCAGCACCGGCTGCATAAACTGGTATAGCTGCTCCTCCTCCATGTGATTGGCCACCATGACCGCCTCCTCCATGAACACCACCTCCTTCCATCTTACTTCCATATATTGTCTTATCTTCTGACTTTCTCTTCTGCACAAATTCTGTTCAACAGAAGTCTTATTTAAGGTATTTACTCATGGACCTGTTTCTTAAACATGCTTAAGAAAGAAACAAAAAATGCTTATTCCTCCTAGTATTTTGCTTGTAAATAAAACAAAGGTTTCTGTTCAAAAATGTAAAGTGCAGAAGTTATGTGGTTAGTTTGCGTATATTCATCCTACTGTCCACTGATAAGTAATATAACTGTACACCCTTCTTAGGAATGTTATGTACAGAAGTTATGTGGGCAGGTGTAATAATGATTATAATTAAGCTGTACAAAACAGAATGCATTATCACATTCTCTGTAATGAGGAGTGGTAGAGTTACTCCCTCTTAACACTCTTTAAACACAATCTAATCAATTTCTTGAGTGTGTAAGAGGGGATAACCCTTGCATTTTTCTCTTTGTAATCCGTCACATTTCTTGTGTTTATAAAAATGGACAAATTGCTAAGAGAATGATACTACTTACTAGCGATCCTTATCACGCAGTAGTTGACATGTGCATTTGTATGACTTAAGCTCTCTCTCCCTTTTTTTGCCTTCAAACTACCAAGTTTAACTTTGAGCTTAGTTATTTTTATTTATGGAAGCAAGTAATCTACTACCTCTTTTACGCTATAAACAGCTGAAGTATTTGCTATCAATTAAATGTGATGCTTAACAAAATAATATACCCTTGAAGGACTGCATCCGAACTCTTAACTTCTTAAAATGCTAATTTCTGATATAGATATTTTCTTGCTAAATATTGTATGTTTTAGTACATATTTTGGTTATAATTTCAGTTTGTTGTGAAATGTGAATAAAAGGGTCCATTGCAAATTGTTTCTTGCATGTGCCTCCCAAGTATACCAGGGAGATGATTAATGCTTTCCCTTCCCGTTACCATGTTGCGCAGTTGTGGCTTTGTGCACGTAAAATAACTAATCTAAGTGATAGTTGAATCTTCCTTCAAGTTCATGTTTTGTCAATATGTCATATGGAATTATCTGCCTGAAATTGAAAGTTCATGTTCATGTTTTGTTTTGCAGCAATTTAGTGACATTTAAGCTTTACTGTTGTGCTGAACTTTGGTTATTTGTATATAGCTTCATCCTCAGTTTAACACTTTCCTCTAATTTTATTTGTGCTGTAGAAATCTGACGGATCGCAAAAGAACTGACTTTATCGGTCATGCCAGGCGTGAAGGTCGCTTATGGGAAGTAATCATGGGCAATAAAACACATTGACTCTGAGTGAACTGTAGTCATTGTATAGATTGTGTGTTTTCGTTTATTAGTAGTTTCTTCAATGGTGATGGATGAGACCATTTTGTTTGCATCCAGCAAGTTTGGTACATTATGTCCTTTCCTGTGATTTATTACTTTTGTGAGCTCGGTGCTAAACAAATTAGTAATCACTAATCAATATGCTTAGAGAATGAAAAAAAATGGGAAGTTAGTCGCAGTTTATTTTAGAAAAACATTTACTAAAATTTGTGTTAACTTGATATCAAAAAGATAAGATACTCTTGAAGTGAACAATTTTTTGCATTTTCTGGAATAGTGAAAATGTCAATAAACTATTTTCATTGTTTCTCTGGAATAGTAAAATTTGTGTTAACTAGTTTTTCAAGTTTCATCTTTCTATGGTTTATTTCAAGAGCCTTTGATCAGGTTAAAACAAACACAAATTTTAGGGGAAAAAGTAATATTTTCATAAACAATGGCCTCGTAATGCGAGTTTCACTATGGATAGTGGTGAGTTATAGCTGAGGGACTAGGCATATCCAGGTGTTTATAGTACTTCTGAGCATGGCTTGCTACCTGTGTACGTGTTCTTGTCACAACTGAATGTCTTGAAATGTTTTTCCAATCTCCTTTCTCGTATATCTCAAGCCCAGCAAGAAATAACCTGTCCCATAAAACATGAAAAAATTGATAGTTTATATATTTGAGGTTATTTCAAAATTTTAAAAACATAACATATATACAAGAAGTTGTAAGATAAATTCAAAGTTAATATTACAAATCTTTATTTTATCGCAAAACAATACCTATGTTCTTCTTGGGTCCATGGTATTCCTGTCTTCTTCCTCTTGTTATCACTATGTTTAGTCTTCGAATCACAAGGTATTTGATTCGAAGGATCCTTATAAGCATCACTCACCACCAAGTCATCAGAATAACTCGGAAGCTCAATCCGACCTGATTCAATTTCCGAAATAGCATTAACCAAATATTCATAGTGTTCCCTCACTTCTGCCACCGACTTACCGGGAACTAGTTCGGCGATCTCCTCCCACCCCCACCGGTTAGGTGAATTCTTCGACACCCTTGAAAGAGCTCTATCGAAAATCTTTTCCTCTTCACGGGTCCATTGAGTTGGCTGAGTTGGCCACTGCGTTGTGGCGGCAGCGGTAGCCATAGCAATTGTCTTCTGATTCATTGTCGTTATCGCTTTGTAGGAATTTTTTTTGCTTATGCTCTTGGTGAAAAATTGTATCAATAATACCCTTAATATTTATAGGAGAGAAAAATTTAAAAAGAAGCAAGATATTTGGAGTATCTTTGTTTCTCTGTGAAGTTGTATGTAGTTGTACAGTGCATGGTGATTTGGAACACACGGTTTCATCTATATTTGGAAAACATTTACAATTAATCATCAGTCTATTTTATTTCCTTTTGCCTAGTATTAATTAATAAAATAAATTGATTCTAAGATTCGTGCCTTTTTTATTCTTAAGATTTTATGCCTATGTGATGACTGTATTGGATTATTCTGTATTATTTATCATTGATCCGTGCCTTTTTTTATTCTTAAGATGTTATGACTATGTGCTGAGTGTATCGGAATATTCTGCATTATTATCTGTTTTATACTATAATATGATAATAATAAAATAGAATACATGGTAATAATAGAATATGTGTCAGTTTGAATTTATTTTATTTTTTAGATTATGAAAATAATTTATATAAATAAATACACTTTATTTTTTTTGTAAGAAAATAAATACACTTTTAGGTAAATAAAAAAAGTTGTACGGTCCCCGTGAGCTTAGCTCAGTTGGTAGGGACATCAGGCTACTCCACTTATTCACCTTTAAGGTGGATTTTCTAGCCACCAGGCTACTTGACCAAAAAAAAAAAAAAAAAGTTGTACGAAAATTAGACTTAATTAATTGTAAAATTTAAATTAATATTTTTATTTTATAATATTTAATAAATATTTTAGTTTTAATAATTTTTAAATTACAAAATTACCCATGTGACAAAATCAAATATTTTTTAAGAATGAATTACGTATTAATTATTGGAAATTATGACAATTAACCATATTAATCATCATTCTATTTTTTTTTTAAGATATCATTCACTCTATTGACAAAGAAATCAATTTTAAGATTCATTTTTTTTTTTAAATAAGTTGATGACAATGTAATGACTCTACCAGAATATTCTATACTATTAATTAGGATCAGTTTGATGTGCACACAATAGAAACATAATGCTCCTTCCGTTTCAAAATACTTGTCGTTTTAGAAAAAAAATTGTTTCAAATTACTTGTTGTTTTGATAATTTAAGATTATATTTTGTCTATTATACCCTCCTTCCCAATTATTTTTTATTGATATTATTTTTTTATTGTATCTTTTATTTTTACTAAACTTTTTCATATATAATCTTTGTATTGTTTTTTATTTGTTCCTTTTGTTTTTTTACATAATATATTCCAAAAAATAAAATAAGGGTATAATAGAAAAATAATGTGCAAAATACACTTTCTTAATTTCTTATTTTTTTTTTCCTAAAATAACAAGTATTGAAACGGAGGGAGTAAATAATAAATATTATATAGAGCATTTGTAAAAAAAAAAAATTATTGTACAAAGCAGAATAATGATGGGATAAATATAAACAAAATATATTATATGCGTTGGTGCACACATAATGATAAATATGACATTATTTTATCGTATCATGTTTTATATATATATATATATATATATGTATATATATGGTTTGTTAATTTAGACCCATATAAAAACATTAAGGTGTAAGTTAAGCGCACCTTTTCACTTTGCACAAACAAAATCAATTACCACTACTGGGTAGTTATGTCAATGTCATTTAATTAATTAAAGAAAATAATTAATTGAACTGGAAAAGTCACGTGCCTTTCAAGCAACTTCTTATGGCCGATAAATCAAGTGTTCCATGTTAAGTCATGTGTCCCTTTTTAAAATAAAGTGAGTGTAAATTAGCAAAGTGAGTGCAAATTAAAGAACATTTTAAATGAAAGTTACAAAACTATCTCTCAAGTTATTAGTTTTAAATAATAAATATGAATGATTTTTTTGTCCAAAATGAAAAGGTGGACTTTTAAGGGATAAGTTTAGAAAAACTATTCTTTTTTGTTTAAGAAAACCATTTATATTTTAAAACAAAAAACTAATTTCGAATGAACCAATGTCAAAAGAATAGAATCATCATGCCTACTCAAGCATAGTGATTCACCCTCCAAGGAAAGGAAAAAACCTCAAATAAATCAAAAAAATAAAAGGATAAAGAAATCAACCGTATTTCACTCTCTCAGCCTTCTTGAAAAGAAATATTCTAATGCATCAAACTGAAATACATTCAAACTAAGCTACCATAACAATAGTAGATTTAGAAAACAAACTTATGTTGTGTCTTATAACTTGTTTCCTTTATTTTTTAATATGATTCAGGAAGTTACACAAACACCAGCATAGTGTCACGATACCCAGCTTCATGACACATAGTCAAGCCAAGCATAGGAAAAATAACATATAGTAATTATTATTAGTCTTGTAATTAGGTGCAACTGAGGTGATAAAGTCCAAAGACTTTAGAGACATTTTATGCCTTGTGGCACATGTCAAAGCATATAATAAAATCAGATTTGGCTGAACGAAAAGTTTGGATGGTTCAAAATCAAATGCTCCCCAGCTCTCCCTGCAATATACTTCGAAACAGATGCCATGGAATGCACCTCCATTCAAGAGCCAATATATTTGTTAAAAAGGACTAGCAAAGTTTCTTACAAAGAATGGAAGGGAAGTGATGGAAGTAATTTAGATGTGAAAGAACCAAACATGCTAAATGAAACTAGTGATTCATTCATTTTAATAAAATGAGTATTGCTAAAGACGATGAAGATTATGAGAGACGCATAAACCTAACTAGACATAGCAAAGAAATAGTTAAGGGGATTTCAAAAACATAAAACAGTTCAAACACAGCACATGTCTGCATGTCAGATCCTCAAGAAAATAAACATATATTATACATATATAGTAGTTCCTATCATAAAATGCTAAACAGTATGCAAGTTCTTTTAGCATAAGAGCTGCATCTCAATTCCATCCGGTAGCTGATCCATCAGTCTTCGAGATCCCTAAAGAAACAGACTTTTGAATTGACCATTTGCTAGTTGGCATAACTGATTGTAAGAGTTGACATCTACAAAGAGAGCCGAATCAAAATCAACATAAGCGGTAAACATCGGAACAATAGGAATTTAAAAACCACTTAGTAGTGCCTAATTCCAATTTGGGAACATAATGCCAATTAGTAGTGCCAAATTCCAATTTGGGGATTTCAATAGAAATTTAAAAACCAATTAGTATTGCCTAATTCCAATTTGGGGATTTCAACTGTTAACATGATGTTTGACAAAAAACACAATTTTCTTAATGTGACATTTTTTTCAAAGTTGAAAACAAAAAAGTAAATGATCTTTAACTAGTACTGTAAGTGATAACAATATTGATTCATACCAAATGTGGCACCAAAGTCTGTAAACATTTCAGCGCGGATAGAGTCGTTACTTTCAGCAATGCCAATAACTTCTACATAATTCATGACTGGGACTTGTGATGATAACCCTTTTACAGTTATCTGAGAGTTATCGGTGGATTTTCCTGTGATTATCGCGCCGTCAGAATGATTCACCTGAACCACTGTTCTTACTTTCTTTCCAATGAAATTGGGAAGAGACTGGGCATTGACAAATGCAGCAGGATTTGAAGTATCCATGATCTGAAACAGAAAAGAAAAAGTCAACAATAAAAAATAAAAAAAATCAAGATTTATAGCCTAACTAAGAATCAAGATTAAGCAAATGAAATTTCTGATTTATGGGTAATGATCGAAAACACAAATCAACATTCAACAAAAGATTCTAACAAAAATTATTATTATCAGCAAAGTCTATGAGGACTTTCAACAAACATGATGAGTGCGTAAGTGAAAAGGGGAATCTGATGGAGATTGAGTATAATGAATGAATCGGTTGAATCAAAGAAGAATTGAGAATTACCGTTGTGTAATTGCTGATTGGGAGGCTTGAAATTGAAACCCTAATGAACGAACCCTAAAATGCGTTTTGCGTAATTTGAAGTGAGCGCTGCACAGTAAGTAGTTTTTATGTATTGGGATTTGGGAGCGGAAAAAGCGAAAGATAATAAAAGCGGGAAGGTTTTCATTATTTTTGTTCTTTACCGCGCGGGAAACAAATATTGCTCACTTTACCGTTTTCTCCCTAGATTGGCTTATTTTTTAGTTTATGCAAACCGCTTATGCAATATTAATTAGATTTTATGTTATTTTATAAATTCACACTAGTGAAAATTGTATTTTTATCGGTTGTTTTGTCATAAACTACAATGACAAATTTATAATAATACATAAAAATTGTATAAGCTATTTGCATAAGCTCAACAATAAGCTAATTCAAACGGACCCTAAATATAAGTGAAAATTTATGCATATAAGATAGTAATAAAAGAAGAAAAAAAAATTCGTCCTCATGAGCATAACTCAATGGATTGGAACATTGCATGCAATATGCTAGATCGGGGTTCGAACCCCGATATTCCCACTTTCACTTTACAAGTAAAAATTATAGTCACTAGGTTACTTGACAAAATTTTTTTTTTGAAATAAAATATTAATTAATTGTAATTAAGACCGATGTTTTAAAAATTGAATCGGTTATCAAACCAACAATGTCATGGATTCAACAGTTCATTGATTGAACCATGAGTTCACCGCCACAAATCTAAACCGGATAATTTCACTGAATAAATCGATATATAAAAATCATGACACCTAAAAATATCAAAAGTTCAAAATATCACAAATTCACGGTCAATCTTTAAATTCAAATTCTAAACACGACAGAACAAAATAGTACAAATTCGTTTTAAAAATCATGACACATTCATAACAGCTTTGAATTTTCATTTCAAAACTACATTCCATAATTTGAAATTACAGTTAAGTGTCATGCTTTTAAAAGGGTGGTTTCAAGTTAAATTTCTAGCTAAAGTATATAATATTATAATAGAGAACAAACTAGATTTATCTTGGATAAATTTTGTTAAGGAACATTAATTTAATGTAGAAACACCACCTTTAATCCTTAGAATCACAAATGTTATTAATATAGTCTTGGAAAAAAAGACTATTTAGTTATTTGGAGTGAAGTGGGGCTTTTTGAATTTTCAAGTTCTAATACATCAATTGTCAATCAAGTGATAAAAAGACAGTTCTTCTAACAAAAAAAAAAAGATTTTGGATCCGAGTCTCACTAGTACTTTTGGAGGGAGGTACATGTTCTAAGAACTTTAAGGTCATTTTCTACCTTAGACTTAGACTGAGCATCATCCTCTCACCCTAAATTTTCATATATTTAGATAATATATTTGATCTGACTTGAATGCTGCAAGTCCCTATTGTTTCATCAGCTTGAAATGCTCAATCTTCATCATACAATCAAAAAATATGTTTGCTTCAATGAAAATTAGATATAAGTGCTAATCTTCATCCAAAGGTTTCTACCTATTAATTACAGTGAGCTCCTGATTTTTTTACTGCATCAAATATATTTCCATCATCATCATGCCTACTCAAGCATGGTTCAAGCATACTGCTTCAGCTTCCAAAGAAAGGAAAAAACCTCGCATAAATAAATCAACAGAAATAAAAGGATAAAGAAATCAACCATATTCTCACTTCAAACTGTGAAACACATTCAAACCAAGCTACCATACCAATAGTAGTTTTAGAAAACAAACTTATGTTGTGTCTTATAACTTGTTTCCTTTATTTTCTAATATGATTCAAGAAGTTACACAAACACCAACATAGTTTCATAATAACCGGCTACATGACACATAGTCAAACCAAGCATGGAAAAACTAACAAAAAGCATAGATCACTCAGTAGAGGTCCTCCTCCTTGTGTGTGTAAATCACGGTGTCGGATTTCGGGTACGAGACACATGTGAGAAGATAACCCTTCTCTATTTGCTGCTCATCGAGAAAGGATTGATCAGACTGGTCGACAGAACCTGAAACCACTTGGCCGGCACAAGTAGAGCATGCACCAGCTCTGCATGAGTAAGGTAGCTCCACTCCAGCATCTTCAGCTGAATCCAGAATGTAAGCATCATCAGGGGCATCAAATTCGTTCTCCGTACCGTCCGGTCCAATCAGTTTCACTTTGTATGTTGCCGTTGCAGACACTCTGAATGAGGAAGATTTTAGTCCAAATTTTTTGGACACGTTCTTCACAGATGTCAAAGTTGACGGATTCTTCATAAAAGCACAAGATGTCCTAGAGAGTGTTGTCCCGCGCAATGAAGCTGTCGGAACTCTCACGGTGGACATATTCACTGTTGACATTGTTACACCTGTATCAAAATAAAAACAATGTATTTTTAGAATTAACCACATAGAAAACAACTATTATCATGTTCGAAAAAGATTATTTTGGTGAATTAATCACTTCTTTAAGCCCCCTAAAGCTATCACAATAAAAAAATTATGACAAGTTTTTCTCTTGGACCCAAAATAAGCAAATCTAGCCGCAACAAAACTCATCAATAGAATTATAGAAAAACAACAGAAAAGAAAGAGAGAAACTATTTATTGACCTGCACAATGACTTAAAATTTTCCAATCATCATAACGACATTTTTAATTTCAAACATACAATGTATACTCGAACAATGACATAGTTAAGGACAAATTACGCATTACTTGTTGGCAATTTTGCCCTCTCAAGTTTTGTTTGAATCACTTAACCCACTTAACTTTAATTTAACTCTGAAAGCATCAATTTTTCTGTCAAATTCTACATAATTGTAAAAGTTATCAGAAGTTTGTATCCTATTAACAATCACTAGAATCAGGACTGTACCAACTACGGATAAAAAATACAGTATAACATATGATTCTACTTGCATATAGTATCAGCTGCAGCATCAGTTAAAAAAGGTATAGGATCATATATATAAAAAAAAAAAGGTATAGGATGAGAGAATGGAATAGCATAGGTTATATCGATTTTTTTGTTTTTTTATGATACAGAATCTGAAGCCATGTGGGGCACAAAAACAAAACCCATGAGTAATTCAGAAAAATTGGAAGCTGCAATTAAGAAGGTTCTATCATTTTGATCCATGGAGATTCAAAACACCAAAAGGGGGTGTAGATCACAATAAAAAACAATTGAAAAACATGAACTAAATAAATTTGTGATCTATAATTTTAGGTATCAAAAGAGGGCACCAGAATAATAATAATACAAAAAACTATATTACACATAGTCATACAAATCATATAAAGAACATACTCATATATCATATAATTAATCGAAATCTAAAAGCCTAAGAAAGATTTGAGAAAAGAAAATTGGGGGTAAAGATGCTTACAGTTAGTTGATTTGAATGAGAAAGAAGTGAGAGAGGGAGAATGAAAATGAATTGTGTTTGTGTGTTATATTGGATTGGGAAAGTGACCTTTTGAGGGTTCGGCGGGACACAACAAATGTGAGTTGAGTTCTGTTCTGTTTTGTTATCAGGTTTATAAGTCCACTTGTCTGTCTGCAGTAGTCTTTCACTTTCATTTACCTGCCCTTTCCAGAGTTCAATCAAACAAAACAAAACACCTTATTTGTCTTTTGTTAATAAATTATGTATCTAGACAATAAAATGGTTAACATCCATATATGTGTTATTCGATGAATCTAATTATTATTATTTTTTTGTTTATGGTCCAGATACATACATGTTTTATTCGATGAACCTAATTATTATTATTTTTTGCTTATATTTAAAATCGGAGCCTCTATCTATTTTTAAAATGAGCATAAACATTTATCCAAAAAAAAAAAATGAGCATAAACAAATTGTAACTTGAAAACATGTCTACAACAAAAAATGAATTGTTCATTTTAGGTTATGTTTGGATTGGTGGTACATGATGGAATGGAATGGAGTGAAGTGGTAAATAATTAGGTTCCATTGTTTAGATATATTAAAAATTGATGGAATGTAATGGAATATGATGGAATCCATTCCATCCAAACCTCCAATTTTCATTTCATCCAATTTAGGGTGTATGCTATTGAATGAACTTCATAATTGAAATATTATTCATGTCATGTTAAAAATACCCAAACAGTGGAATGAAATCTCTGTTCTTTTCCATTCCATTCCGCTTCATTCCATTTTATTTCATTCCGCTCCGTTCCATTTTGTTCCGTCAATCCAAACAGAGCCTTAGAGATGTAAGATATCGCGCT
The DNA here is from genome assembly GCA_951799995.1 of Trifolium subterraneum. Taxonomy (NCBI): domain Eukaryota; kingdom Viridiplantae; phylum Streptophyta; class Magnoliopsida; order Fabales; family Fabaceae; genus Trifolium; species Trifolium subterraneum. The sequence continues at coordinate 840,940 of OX637463.1, read as the reverse complement.
ATGAAACACCATGAGAGTGGCGTGGAAAATATAGTATGAGAAGGAAAAGGGGCATTTGAGTAATTTTAGATAAAAAAAATCGGAGGACTTACTTAATTTTGGTTCTTTAAATGGACCTACTTAATTTTTTATATTACTTCACACTTCCTAATTATTTAAGTAACTCAATCACATTTTATAAATATTCATAAAACTTATCAAAAATTCTCAAATGGATGTCATTAATGTTGAGAATAATGCCTAAATATCTTTTTTTGAAGATTTTAGTCTTAAATATATTTTATTTAAAATAAAATAATACTAGGATTTAAGATTTATATTTCAGTTTATAATATTTAAGATTTGTTTAGAATTTTTAGAATTAGTTTGTTTTTTAAAATATATGATTTGTTTTTATGTAGCTCTATATATAGTTATGAATAATATAATGAGAAAGAAAAACAAGAACATGAGAGTATTCTCCGTGTAACAATCTATTTTCTTCTCCATTTTCTCCATCAAATATATCCCACCAAATTCCGCAATACCAAAAAAACACAAAAAAACCATATCAATTAAACCCCACAATTTTTTTTATGTTAGTATATAAAAATGTAAAGATGAAACAGGCAGTAAGAGAAACGTTCTTTAGTAGATGAACGTTGTTGAGTTAAAGTACGGTACTGACAGTTGGAGGGGTGTAATTGGACCGATTTGGATCGGTTTTGAGTGAATCCAATGTCCAAACCAATGAACTCTCGATTGGTTCGGTTTTTAGTGTTTTTCAAAAATGAATCTGAACCAAACTCATAGGTTTGGTTCAGTTTGGTTCGGATACTTTAATCGGTTTTTAGAGCGCATTTTTTTCCGACGTATTTCATGTTGTTATTTTTTTTTCCCGATATATTCTTTTCCCATAACTTCATCAAATACAAAATACAATTCATCAAATATAAGTTCATCAAATACAAAATACAAATTTTTTCCCATAAATTCATCAAATACAAAATACAATTTTTACCCATAAATTTATCTAATAAGTTCTCATTTATGTAAGGAACACATTTATTGATTGGTAGTTTTACTATATGACCAAAACATGTTTATTCTTACGTAGTAAAATACTCAAAATCAATAACTAAGACCAAAAGATGTTATATAACTAATCAAACTAGTTGCTCTATTTGATTATCAGAAATCACAAAAAAAGTATACCAAACTAGCGTTGAGAGTAAATCGATACAAAAAATCAAAACAACGTTTGATAGGAGGTTGTTTGCAGCTGTGACTATGAGAGAGAGAGTGCGAGTTTCTAAGTTTGGGTTTGTATTGTGATGTGATTGAGGAAGTTTTTTTCTTTTTAATATAAGTAGTTGGACTTGTTTTATTTTTTAATAGATGTAGGCTGCCTAAAAAAAATTATCATTTCCCATATATACACGTTCAAAAAGATACCGTTTTTCTGCTGTTCAAATGTACTACAGTATACTGCTTTCAAACAAAAATACAGTTTTTGTCCGTCCAAAAATACACTTCCAGAGGTAAAATACAGTTTTTGTGGTGTGGCCAGTAAAATTGTTTTTGTCTATAACTCTGTTAGCACAATTAGGATTTAGGACCAAATATTTTACACTACTATGTTAAAATAAATTTGAACTGATATGTTTTGATTGTTTCAACCAAATTATGAGCACCCTAATTATCTTCTCCATACACATGATATTACTGAATATATTTCCAGCTTAAAGCAAATTAAGGACCTGATAATGTGTGTAACCAGTAACCATTGCATTTGCATAGCAGTGGCGGGGCGGAAGGGAACACATCATCCATGTACAATAATGTACACGAAAGAGTAATCACTACAATTAGATACAGAGTCCAATTTTTTTTCCAACTAAGATCTTTGGAACATTAAAACTATCATACAACAATAAAATTTACTCTATCACGCAGCCCTGCAGGCGTTTTTCCACTGTGTCATAAGCAATCTAAGAATAAACAATAATAACAAACCTTATGCTAAACTTGGGCTTTGAGTCAGACAGTTTAACAGTTGACATAAATCATAAGTTGGCAACAAACTACACTTGTAATCATTATCCACAGGCATAACACAATGAAATGATCTCCACTGGTGTTCCAGCTTTCATAATACGAGCATCCCACTGTTCAACGGATCAGTTTCCACTAACATGTTCGAGCAGGAGAAGCCAATTATACAGCAATTAGTAACCAGATAATAGTTCTAGATTATTTTGAAAACAATAATGCTGATAAATTAAAGGCACGTGGAGAATCTATTTTAAGCATTTTTCCATTTGGTACTGTCTAGAAACCCATCAAACTGTGTTTTACAAAACAAATCAGATTTAGTCGATGAATCCACAACCATTTCTCCTCACTTCTTTGGCTTTGGTGAAGACAATCGGTTTGCAGACCATTCTTCAAGTGCCTTGCGATGGAGAGCATTCATGCGAATGTAAGGACGTTTTTGTTTTATCAGCTTTTCAGCATTCTTCCAATCCTCAGAGATACCTAGTGCCACTAACAGTGCGCACATAACAGCAACACTTCTTCCGTGACCTTTACACCGGAAAGGGGAAACAAAACAAAATGATGTCAGCTATATCACATTCTTGGATTTATATCGATACAAAATTTTATAGGTCTGATAAACTCTTTACAACTCTACTCATCGAAAGTTGTGGATACAATGCATTTGTGAGGCAATTTCCTGTGGATACATTTGACCAATGTAAGTTCCAATATATTACAATACTACTAGTCCACCAGAAAACTTGTGTCAGTGCACATGCCTATACAGAGACCTTGGAATATAATAGTTTCACTTTTAAATGTCATATAATCCTACCTTGTTGATAAAATTTTGGGCTTTCATAATCCTGGAGTGCCTAATTTTTTCATTGCATATGAGTTATTCTAACTAACATCAATATACTTATATTTGCAGCTGAAGTACTGATAATGATGATGAAAAGCAATCACATAAACACCCAATAAACAGGATGGGGAGTCCTTAAAACTCGATGCATTGAAGAACAAGTTATAATCAACGAAGGACAGTCAGGGATCTTCATATGCATAAATTGTGATTACAATAACTTCCCCACTTTCAAAATTCAAACCTGCCAACACCTGATACTAATTGAGCATTTGTTTTTCAATCTTCAAATAAATAGACATATTTTGCTCCATTCCTAGTTTGCATTTTCTTTTATATTTTATTTCGGTATAAGGGATCAATACTAACTAAATCCACTTATCTAAACACTAAATAAAGCCTAATGGGTCATATTTTTTGGGTTTCTTGTACTGGACGGAAGCATAAACCGGTGTAACAAAGGCGTGTTTAACGACATTGAACAAACTTCGCCAACATCAAAAGTAACATTTTTTCTAGTTGGGCATCAGATTTGCAATCATTTTTCGTCTCTCAAAAGAATTGTGAAGTCAACCTGAGATAAGCAAACACAACAATATGAAGATCACCAAAAACAAACTTTCACCTACGACGCCAAAAGGTCATGTCATTGGCAATGCTCAACCTTTTTTTGTTGATGACAATAGTGTGCAACACCCACAATTAGCAGTATTTTAATAATCAAATTCTTTCTTCCAATGGCTGTCTCAGTTCTCTGTTGTTTCATTTCAGTATTCACGGTTCAAAAGATCTCTAAACACTTCAAGACATGTAACATTTTTTTCTCTTTATCTCTCTTTGGTTGGTCTGGTTACTCTTATTTTAACTACATCTGTCCAATATTTTCGTCCCCCCCAACTTGGATAACCTCCCGTGAAAATTTCACAGCAGGGAGTCCAGTGGACGGATCTAAGTGGCCTTCTTTGATAAAAGTTACACTATATGATATATCCTAAAGCCTAAGGATTGAAATAGGCTTCAATGTCAATGAGACTTTAAGGTCACACAGTCCAATTCCAATTGATAGTATAATATATAGTACTGATTAAACTAGCATACCCTTGTGCAGACATGATACTAATAATACAATACAAAAGCAACAAAACAACAAACAACAAACAACCCTATCTACCTTCTATCAATTCAAAGAAAAATCTTCCCCAAGTGATATCTAGCAAAATTTCACACATCTATTTCTCACTATTTTTCCCACATCAGTACGATCTTGCATGTGATCTTTACCGGTATAAACAACAGTCAAAACTAAGGGACAACATAACCATTAGTAATTTACTACCACCCGATTTAGCGCATTGTAAGTCGCTATTCATACTCGTAAAAAACACATAACCATTGATTTGGTAACATTTGACTATCCAAAACAAAACACAAAAACAGTCAAAACTAAACAGCAATATCATTCAATGAATGAAAAAACAAGTAAAAGTGAAAAGCATGATAATTACCATAAGCACAATGAACAAAAATAGGTCTATTAAGCTCCCTTTTTCGACAAGCCCATTTAACAGCATGTTCAATATCACCGGGTTGAGGCGATCTAGTATCCCAAGTAGGAACACACATATAAGGTAATCCACCACTAAAACCTTTCAACCTAGGAAACTCACAAGTACAATCAATAATAGCAGGATCACCCGGCGGCATCTTTTCCGGCGAAGAAGGCCAACCACCAACATAAAGTCCATCATAAACTTTCGTATAAGGTGGTTCACCGCTTTTTCGCCTTCGAAGTGCAGAGAAAATTCGAACGAAGTAGAGATAAGGACTGAAAATTATGAGTGATAGGATTGGGAATGATCCATCGGAGGTTTTGCCAAGTAGTAGTGGAAGATCAATTGATGGATGTGATGCGATTGAAACTAGAAAAGAGATTAAGGATGCATAAAGGAATGGAAAGGATAAAATGATGAACCCTAGTTTTTTTAGGTATGCGAAGATGAGTAATAGTGTTGTTGCTTTTAGTGCTATTAGTACTGATATTCCTACACCCATTTATTTGGAATGGATTTGGATTGAGATTGGAGAATGAGTTTACCGTAACGTCAAGGGTTTTGAAATTGATGATGATGAAGACGGTGGATGAAACTGAATAACGGCAGACAAAAGGGAGAAAAGAGATCGGAGAAGTGGTCTTTGCTTTGCTGTGTAGTCGAGGCGGTTATGTGAGATGAAGGTACTTTGACTTTTTTTAAAAATGGGATAAAACTTACCTGCATTTTAGGATGATAATTTGACTCATATTAAGCGGGTACCCGCATAAAATACCCACAACGGTAGAGTAAAAATCCGCATTTTGGGTACGAGCAGTGGCGGATCCAGGACCCTAGGTCAGGGGGTGCAAATTTTGTTGACTTCATTAATATATATTAAAATTATATATGTGTGTCTATATAATTGAATTTTTAAATTTTGTAACTTATATACATTTTTAGATAGATTATATACTCTAATATTATGAACAATGTATAGATAATAATCATAGCTAGCTATAGCTTCTATTCTTGAGACATAAAAAATAAATGAGAAGAAACATACTAAAAAAGAAAAGGGCAGGAGAAATGCAAAAAAAAAATTATTATTTATTTATTTATTTGGTTACAAAAACAAATTATAATTTATACAGTGATATATATATATATTTGCAACCATAGAAACAATAATATTTATATGGCCGTGGTATATTGGTTTAGGCAAAAAGAGTATAATCATCTGTTTGAATCACTACTTTCTTGATTTTGAAGTTTAAATATTTAAAGCATAATAATAACAATCAGAAAAGTAGTATCATAATAAATTAGAAGAAGAAAAAAGTCACATAAATAGAAAAAATGCTACACTTTGGGCCGCCTTTCCAAGGAGAAGAGAAATCTTTGGGCTGGGTGCAAACTTAAAAAGTTCAGTGGGTGCAAAATAGATATAATATACTATTATAGGTGCACATAGCAAAAATCCAGGGTGTGCAACTGCACACCCTCACTTACAAGTGGATCCGCCACTGGGTACGAGCATGGGTATGGGTAATTACCCACAAAAATGAACGGGTATGAGTGCGGGTACGAATACCTTAGTACCAACTCCGCCCCATACTCATATAATATATATTTATTAATTTTATTATATTATTATATAAAAATATATGTATATTAATTTTAAGAAAATACAACCACTATTAAACTATTACCTATGTTTTTAATAAAAGTGTTTATTTATAACATAATCAAACAAAATGTGAATATGTCGACAGAGATATGAACTTTAACATGAGATTAATAATAATTTTGTTTATAATTTTGTTACCCATGCGGGTCTGGGGATGAGTACGAGTATTTTTTCAAACTGCGGGTATGGAATGGGTACTATAGTACCCTACCCATCGTCATCCCTACTACATTTTCATACATGTATTTCTTATTTTTCCTTTCACAAATAGGTAGTTCTTTTTATTAAAAAGTAATTTTATTTTATTTTTTCAAAATGAAAAAACACAAATAACCATCTCTTTGTGAAACAGAGGTGGATGAAACTGAATAACGGCAGACAAAACAGAGAAAAGAGATCGGAGAAGGGGTCTTTGCTTTGCTACGTAGTCGAGGCGGTTATGTGAGATGAAGATACTTTGACTTTTTTAAAAAATAGGACAAAATTTATATGCATTTCTTACTTTTCCTCTCACAAAAAGGTCGTTTTTTTTATTAAAAAGAAATTTTCTTTTATTTTTTCAAAATGAAAAAACACAAATAACTACCTCTTTGTGAGTGAAAAAGTAAGAAATATATGTATGAAAATGCATGTAAGTTTTGTACTAAAAATATTTACTTTCATTTTATTTTGATTTTTTTTGTCCCATCGACCACTTAATTTGGTTCGAAGGTTAATTCTCACATCTCGATTGCTTAATCTGGTTTTGACGCCAGTTTTGACGTCAATTGATTTTAGCTTACTCCTCGATCGTAGTTGTGAAATTTAACTGTGATTCTCGCTATCAAGTTAAACATTAATCACTGTTGAATCAACTAATTATTGGTTATTTACTTTTAATTAGACTCTACCTTTTTTATTTTTAGCTAAAAAAATGTCGAGAAGATTAAACTCCATTCATTAATGAGTTGTTTTTAATACGAATTGTTTGGGAGAATTCAAATTCGATATTTTTTATTGAAAATAATTTATTTGGGTGTGCAAATTGAGCCACCCAGCAAGACTCAAACATTTGGGGGCCTTCAATTTTTTATATCAGTCGATTAAAATTTTTATATACGTAAAAATGGAGAATGACTCGTTCTAAATTTTTCATGTTTTAATTAGAGTTGTGTTATTTGTGCAACAACTTTTGGGTCAACTATTTTTTCCCTTCGTCTCTTTTGGGATAAAAACAACAAAGAAAGAGATGAGGAGAAAGAGTGAGATTACAATGAAAGTATCGGAAAGAGGGTTGTCTAAAATTAGTTGTACAAATATTATTTTTTATTAGGGATTGATTCTTAATATTCATAAGGCCTCCAAATAGTCGACCTGGGACAGTAGTGACATTAGAGACAAGTAGAATTGTATATAAAATTGAATGAAGATCTATTTTAGTCTCTGAAAAAATTTGAGAAAAAAGTCGGGCTCCTTTGATAGTACTACTTTACTTACATACAAGAGGAACTCAAACTGGAACCCCCTCCATTCACTAATTCACTAAAATTCTAGCAACTAAACTAAAAATAAATAAACACTCCAACGTTTTTATCATAAAAAAAGCCTTTCAAAATTATTTAAATTTTTTTATTACAAATTGTTTAAAATCTTAATCCAATAATAATTCACTTCCTCTTGTTTAGTTTTTAGTTTTGGAAATCAAACTTATTTTTTTACACCAAGTTCGGAGGCGCGATATACTAGACAGTAGTACCAGTACCAGTGTGGCAGTGTCTGCAGTTTTCTGAGTTAAAGTACTTTTCAGCGGTGGACTCGCTACATCTCCGACGCCTGGAGCGGTGGCATTACTACGTTCGTCGATCTAAACAAGATGGAACAACAGAACGAAGAAACAGTCGTAGCAACCGTGATGAATCAAGAAGAAGACGACGAGTTTGATTCTAAAGAAAGAGTTCTTCAAAAGTATTTCCTTCAAGAATGGAACCTCGTCAAATCATTTCTCAACGACACCGTTTCAAATGCTCGCGTCACCGATCCTTCCTCCGTTCGCAAAATCAGATCGATCGTATTCTCCTCTCTCCGCATATTTCACTTCATTATTCGATTTTCAATTTCATAACCGTTTTTTTGTTCATAATTTCGCTTCTATTTGTAGATGGACAAGTATCAAGAGCAAGGACAACTTCTAGAACCTTATCTCGAAAGCATAGTTCCACCATTGATGAACATTATTCGATCAAGAACAATTGAACTCGGTGTAATTTCGGATGAAATTCTCGAAATAATTAATCCAATATGCATAGTTGTTTATTCAGTAGTAACTGTTTGTGGATATAAATCAGTGATTAAGTTTTTTCCTCATCAAGTTTCTGATCTGGAACTTGCTGTATCCCTACTGGAAAAATGTCATCACACGAATTCGGTTTCGTCATTGAGAGAGGAAAGTACTGGTGAAATGGAAACGAAATGTGTGATGTTGTTGTGGCTTTATATACTTGTATTGGTTCCTTTTGATATATCTAGTGTTGATACTAGCATTGTAAGCAGTGATAATCTAAGTGAGTTTGAGCTTGTACCTCTTGTGTTGAGGATAATAGGGTTCTGTAAGGATTATCTTTCAGCTTCTGGGCCTATGCGGACTATGGCTGGATTAGTGCTCTCAAGACTACTTACTCGTCCAGATATGCCAAAAGCCTTTGCGAGGTTTATTCCATTACTTTTTTATAGCTTTCTTAGAATTTGTTTGGAAGAGTTTATTTGGATTTATCTGTAGTATAAATAAGCACAAAGTGTTTCGAAGAACTTATTAAAGTAACTTAAGACATGTCTATAAGTTGTTTACATCTTATTTTAGTAAGGTCCCCTTAGATAGCTTATAGAAAAAGTTCACGTGAAGCTGGTATCCATTCCCTAGTTGATTATAGAAATAGCTTATAGCTTATATATAAGCTTTCATATGATATAAATGCTTAATTAAGTTGTTTATTCAAACACCCTCTTAATGTTAGCTCAAGCTTTATCTTTGCTTGCCTAAAATGTTTGTGTCATGATGTATAGATTATTTTCATTAAGATTAAAGCTTAGCTCAAATCATTAGTTGATTCTTTGGTTTTTTGCTTATGTTTACAAATATAAGAAAAGTTGTTATTAAGTTTCTTGAATATTTTTTTTAATCGGCAATAGATTACAAATCACAACAATTATGTGTTATCACTTTTAGGCATGTTTCAGTTTGTATTCATGACTGCATTTGTGTTGTATAGAAGCTATTGTTTCACTAACCATCATGCTAAAAACCAAGTACTGAATCACCCTACAATTGCTGCATAAACTGACTATTCTAATTGCCTCAGCTTTGTCGAGTGGACACATGAGGTAATGTCATCTGTAACCGAAGATGTACTCCAGCATTTCCAATTACTTGGTGCCATTGAAGCACTGGCTGCTATTTTCAAGGTTTGTTTTTAACTTTCATTTACACCATCAGGTGCAAGTGTTTTCTCACCATTATTTATGTTACAATTTCTACAAAATTCTGTTGAGGGAGAGGATGGCAGATATGGATAATTCATGATTGTTTCATTAGTCTGTTGCTTTATTGCTAGGGATCTTGTTAGCAACCTTAGTCAGTATTCACTGGCCTTAATTTCAATTTTAAAATTTTGGGTCTCCTAAATATTACTGCCGTTTGAATTTCTGTTTGGATTAACATTTCAGCTGTCTTGTTGAGTCATCTTTCTAAAGATACTCATCTATTCGACTTATCTACCATATCCCTAAGTTGTTTTCCAGCCATGTTTGATGGAGTTTGCTTTATATATTTTTGTTAGCTTATTTTTTATTCGACGGGTTCATTTATAACAAGATTTAAGCTTAGTAAAATTGAGCTTGAGAGGGAGTATTAGAATACCAGCAAAATATTTGATGGAATGAATGGTGCATAATAGATGAGATTAATTATGTTATTTCAGGGATAATTTGTTACCATATGTTCAGGGATCTTATTTGTGAGGAACCTTAACTTAGTTTTAGGACTTTTATCTTATCTTTATGAAGTTATTTGTTCCTTAATTTAAATTTAACTAGGATTAGGAGTCTACTATTAGCGAAAATAATACTATTGGGTTAGCATTTTATTTTGCATCCTTAATGTATCTAGTCAATATCCTATTATTCTGAGTTGGTTTTTTGTATTTCTTTTCTCCTTCCTAACTTAAACCTGATAATGTTACAACTTACAAATTGATAATTAATAATAGATTTTTCATGCAAATAGATACAAACTAAGAATGAGGAGGCAAACATTATGATTCAAACTGATTGAATGCGCCAGTTAGCTTGGGGAGACAAACCATCACATTTAGCTTTGTTGTTGAGTATTTAATATTTAATCAGAGCAGTCATAATTAAAAGCTGTCTTAAGCTGTCTTTGTTGCCTTTAACGAGTCTAACTGTTATAACATAAATCTATAAACAGGCAGGCAGTCGAAATCTGTTGCTTGATGTAATTCCTATCATTTGGAATGACACTTCATTGTTGTACAAGTCCTCAAATGCGGCTCGAAGTCCATTGCTCCGCAAGTATCTGATGAAGTTAACCCAAAGGATTGGGCTGACTTCCCTTCCTCATCGTTTACCCTCATGGCGTTATACGGTTAGCTTTTCTGTAATTCAAGTTCGATGGGATCTCAAATCTTATGTTTGAAGACACTTTAGTTTTTGCCTAATTGCAAGTATAGTTATCCATATTTTGTTCATTTTTTCTTTGAGCTGGCATTTAAATCACAGATTCACAGTAACTAGTTAACTATAGTATATGCATTATCTAGAAATGCACGTTATGCCAACAAAATAATAAGTGCTTCCACTGCAAGTCAAGACGAGAACTTGAAACAAAACTTGGGTGGATGAAATTGGAGAAATTATTGATAATGGAAATATGAAGAGTTGAACTCAAAGATCCCTTGAGCACTTTGGCTATGGTATCATATGCTGGATACTCGGTCCTTTTAAAACTTTGAGCTACTATGAATGAAAATATTTTTATCATGTTAGATAGAGACCCAAGTCAACTTAGTTGAACTTCTTAAAATTTAGTTGTTTGATTGAGCCTTTGATAAAAGCTAACTGTCTCATCTACATAATTTTTTTACTCCATTGTTTGGTTCTCATCATCAGTCATCAGTGTTACCTGTTTTTTTGTATAGATTCTCATCAGTGTTGCTAAATAATGGGTAACAGATATAATATATAGCTTACTTTTTAAGAGGACAGTTGTATATTATTTGTTTGACTAACTATAAACAAATTTAGAAGCTTAATGTTTGCCACCATTTTCTTCCCTTGACAATTCTATGCATATCATGCAGGGAAGAACTGCCAAACTAAATATTTCTTTGAACACATCCAGTACAGCTAATCAGTCCAATTTGGGTGTGAACAACAATTACTCCAACTCAATTGAACTACATACAGATGAGGCAGAAGATGAGGAGGATATGGATGTTCCAGAAAATGTTGAAGAGATCATTGAGATGTTGCTATCTGGTTTGAGGGATATGGTATGTCTAAAGGGTGAGATTCTTATTATGAATTTTGTATTTGACATAAGTACTAAGTTGCCCATAAGTCCAAATCCATGTCAATGATGATACATCTGAAACAAAACGGATGGCTTGGTTTCTTTGTAAATGCTTTGTATAAAGAAGTCTTGTAAGCTATTGAAAGCAGTAATTACCCTTTTGACGACATTCATTTGTTATATGAACTGGCATGATATGTGAAATAATGATGATATGTATGATGTAACTGGACCTACTAACAGGCTTGGTTAAACACCGTTGAATATAAAGGACTTAAATATTACTCCAATGTTAGTCAGCTCTGATTCTGACATGTTTGAGTTAACTCAAATAGATAAGTCTATCAAATAACAAATGTCTGCTCCTGATTTAGTTCCGTATTGTAGAGCTTTATATTATATCATTGCTGGGCCCTGTATTTATGTTGGTTATGTTAGATCCTGGATTGTAATGTTGGTTGTAGAGTGAAATAGAACTACTCGATCAAAATAATTCTAGGGCTCTTAACTATATGATTTATTCAGATGAATGGTTTCTGACATGATACTACTGCACTATTGACATAGTTTGAACCTTATGATTTTCTGACATACTCCTGGCATATGATTATCTTCCAGTTTAATTAATTATTTTGTTTCAATACAACTTATAAAGTTCTCTGTATGTTCTTTGTATATTTCCAAAACCTGATCACCTTTCACATGAGATAGCACTGGTGGAGCTGTAGTAGTGTTGTCAAATATTGGCCATGGCAGATTTTTTGACATCTGTCACGGCCAATTTATGAAGGGCGGCATTTTATGGCAGATACGAAGGCTTAAAATAGTGGACTTTTGGCTTTCAGCCATGATCAACCATCCTCAATTGATAACACTAAGTAAGTGGTAGCAACCACAATTTATCTCCTGCTTGACCGGCAGTAGTCTCATTGTGACTAAATTACTCTACAATTTGACTCCTAACTAACAGTAGGATATCATCCAAAATTAATCCCTCAATTAATCTCCCTTTGTTAACTATATTTATTACATCCTTGATTTGGACCTCATTTCATACTAGTTTTTCTTTACTGGAGATCACCCGAATGCCAAGGAAATTTGACAAGTGAACTGCCAAATGTGTTGATGAGAGACACCATTATTTATGATATATAGTTGCTTAAACATCTCGTTAATTCACTAAGAGCTACTTAAGCTGATCATGTTTTTTTCATCTATTATAGTTTTTCTTTCTCATACCAAATGAATGTTGGCGTTGGATTGTAGGACACTGTTGTCCGTTGGTCTGCAGCAAAAGGTATTGGTCGCATAACTTCACATTTGACATCTTCTCTTTCTGAGGAGGTTTTATCCTCTGTTTTGGAGCTGTTTTCACCTGGTGAGGTATGATACTTTTGTTTATACATGTTCCTGGCGATCATAATTTACTAATTAGATTCACATTCACCTAGGTTTATACACGTATTGCAGAAGTTTTGCTATGTTAACTAGTTGTTTGATGCTACTCAAAAGACCAATAACCCTCCTGTTGGGAAGCCATATTCCAGAAGAGGGTGTAGGATGTAAAACTCTGCCCATGTGGAAGCTATGTAGGCAGTTCTGTAGTTATCGAGTTACATAGTTATGTAGCAGTTAGGTATTCCTAATATATGGTGTAAGTAAGGGTTAGTAGGGAGAAAAGGGATGTCTATTTCGTAGTTTGGTGAGCTTATTCTCGGTAGGATTTTAATAAAGCATCCTTGTTGATTGTGTAAAATTCTTTTTGCGTTTGATCACAATAAGCCCTAATTAAACATCAAATTTATTTGGTGTTATATCATTGTCCCGTTCCAGATTTCCAAGTTTTATAGCTCAATTTTTTATTTATCAGGGCGATGGTTCATGGCACGGAGGCTGCTTAGCTTTGGCTGAACTTGCTCGCAGAGGCTTGCTCTTACCTGCTAGTCTCCCCAATGTTGTTCCCGTTGTTGTGAAGGTGGTATTTACAAACTATACCCATAGGCTTATAAATAGGATTGGGGGCTTCACACTACTTGATTTTTGCTGCTTATAGTTATTTATTTCTTCAAAGTACTTTATTTATTTTGAAACCTGTACCTGAAACTAGGGAAATCATTGACATCTTTTTTGAGATAAAAGCTACATGACAGTGGAAATAATTAGCATATTTTTATATCAGGCACTGCATTACGATGTTCGGAGAGGTCCGCATAGTGTAGGGTCTCATGTACGTGATGCTGCTGCATATGTATGCTGGGCATTCGGACGTGCATACTATCACACAGATATGAGGAACATTTTAGAGGAGCTTGCTCCGCACCTCTTAACAGTAGCATGCTATGACCGTGAGGTCCTTATATCTTTTATTCCCTTCTCACGAGATGCTTTGTTTTGGATTGTTCTGCTCTTTGTAAATAGAATGTCTAACTGACCTGTAATAATTAGGTTAACTGCAGAAGAGCAGCAGCAGCTGCTTTTCAGGAGAATGTTGGAAGGCAAGGGAATTATCCGCATGGCATTGACATTGTGAATACTGCAGATTATTTTTCACTTTCTTCACGACCGAACTCGTATCTTCATGTTGCCATCTCCATTGCTCAATATGAAGGATATCTTATTCCATTTGTGAGTGACCTGCTGGATAGAAAAATTTGTCACTGGGTAAGCCCCAATTAAATCTCTCTCTCTCTCTCTCTGCTACCGTATTGACCATTTGTGCTACTTTCTAAGTGAAAGCCAAATATCATTCTGGCCTATTTTATGGGTGATAAATTGTATAGAAGATTTTGTGAGGATTATTGACGTTATAGGGTTTAGTCCTGTAGATAGTAACGAGAGGAAATGTAATACTCATAATATAAATATGCTTACATTTATGTGAATGATGTGTTGGGTGTTGCTACAAAATATGAGAGGTAATCTAACATCTCTGCAACATTTATGATAAAATAATGACGTGATCAGACGTTTTTCAAATATTCTAACAGAAATCACCTATAGAAATGGCAGAGGTATTTCTCAATAGGATTGTTTTATTAACGAGTCATACAATAGGATTTTTTTCTTCATAGGTTTATTGTTTCCTAATTTTTTTAAAATCTTCCAAGTTTAGAAGGATGAAAGATACAAGTTATTCATTATGTTCCTATTTGCTATGTAATAGATGTGTCTTATCAGATATATGTTGTTTCAGTTTACCTCTCTACTTTATATTTCTGATTTATAATCTACTAAACTCACTCTTACCTTTTCTTATTTTGGCCTGCATAGGCCAAAGCCCCACTAGCTGCTGCTAGCTTTAAATTGTTCCAGTAGATTGAAGTAGTTTGAAGTTAGTTCATTCTGTTACAGATCATTTCAACTGATTACTATAGTTGCAAGTTGCAACTTAATCTAATAATATAAATGCTCTCCTCTATCAGTGTATTCATTATAATCAGAATATACAAACTGTTCCATCGATTTACTCTCAAACTTACTCTCACTTTCCTCCATTTTCTCATCTCATGAATCTTGCCACAGTATTGTGATATAATTTTTGGGTGAAAGGACCACTACCACACATCCTTTCATATCTGATAGCTCACAGTGCATTTCTCCAATGTGCCAATGATCTTTTTACACCCAATCAAATTGAAGTTTGACGATACAAAGTTCCTGGAATGGAAGCAGCAGATCAAAGGCATCATTCGAGGTCACAGGCTACAGTACTATGCCGTTCTTTACAATATTTTATCATGTTTCTTGTCCGAATCTGATGCCAAAATGTTGAAACTATTATACAGAATAGGATCAGCAAGATTTTTTGATCTTAACGTTGCTTCTTTCTCCATCTTTGGTTTTGGCTATCATGAGTGGTTGCAGATTGCCATTTTTGGCAGGTACTGGAAGAAATTCACAGTTATTTGCAGTGTGATGAAAAATAGTTTCAGAAGCTGAGATCTTATTTATGTTCGATTACCAAGCAAAATAACACCATTATCAGTGTTTCTCCTTTGAGTTCACACAATTGCTTCCCCACTTCTCTCGATTGGCGCTCCAGTGTCTTCTCGTGACCAATTCAAGATCATTCTTGAAGCCTTACTTACCTGTAAATGTGTGACTTTGCAGTAATCAACAAATCTGGTCCTTGCTCCTTTGATGAACTTAATTGAATCTGTGCTTGTCACTCATGAATATTGTCTTGAAAAGAACAAAGAGAATCCTCTCACCGAACCAGCTTCGAATAATCTCTGTTGAGCTCATTTGCAAGACTTTGCTCATTTTCAAATGGCACACCACATCATAAAAACTTTTCTGACAATAGCTCACAAAGTTCATTGGTTCCACTGGTAACAGAGGGGCTCATTTTGCAGTGGATTTTTTAAACTCTTAAGCTAACATGGCTAAATAGGATGGTCTTATTTTCAACTGTTTGTTACTTTTTAATATCATGATTCCTTTTCGGCGTAACTTTATTTATATTCTGGTATTTACTAACGATTTATGGTTATTTTTGCTGCTTCCTGATATTCAATTTTCTTGATAAATTGAGAGAATTGACTTGGAAATTACATCTTCAGGATAAAAGCTTGCGAGAACTTGCTGCAGAGGCCCTTTCTTTTCTTGTAAAATATGATACTCAGTATTTCGCGAGTGATGTTATGGAAAAGTTAATTCCTTGCACTCTTTCATCTGATTTGTGCATGCGCCATGGTGCAACGCTGGCAACCGGGGAACTTGTTTTTGCTTTACATCAATGCAATTATGTTCTTCCTTCAGGTTGTCATTTCACAACTTTTGATTATGTTATTTCCTGTCAGTTATGGAAGTGAGACACATTTATTCTATTAAAACTATAAAAAAAAGAAGGAAAAAGGAGGCAGTTATTTTTGAATTTCAATTAGTTTATGTTGATGTATTTCTGTTATACAAGCCTTGCATACCCGGTCTATAGTTTAAGCTTGTGTTCTGAAATAAAAGTTTTTGACTTGGAGATGATTTCCAAGTAGTGCAACCTATTACAGTTTCACATTCACATGTTAGAACGAAATAAATTGTTTCTTCAGCTGCTGGAACTTCAACCAACTATGGAAACCCACGTTAATAAACATTCAAAATGTATTAATTGGCCAGAGTGGCTCTGTTTTAATAATTGTTAATGTTGGGCTTGTGTTATAGGACTATTGAACTGTGGGCTAGGCTTACACTAATATACACTTGAAATTTATTCTTGTCTTGTGCATACAAGTACAAAAACTGTTTAGAATAGCAACATCACTATTTTCGTTCTTTCTCTGTACCCTCTACTTATCATTTGTGAAACACTAAAGCTGCCAATTTCCTATCTGATTTTTAATTGAATGTCACGACTTTAGAGCTATGAAAATTTGTTAGAGTCGTTAGATGGTTTGGTTTTCTTTCGTTGTCTAACTTGTATGTTATTGGAGGAGAAAATATCATTTATTTCAAAGAAATTATTTTTTGGAAGAAACCTATGAAATAGAATTGCTGGATTAATTTGATTTCATTCTTTAACTTGAAAAGAAAATGAATAAAAGTTTTGGACTGAGGCGAATTAGATATTAGATACTATCAATATACACAAATTTTTAGTCAAGTTTATCTTACTAACTAATGGTCATGGTAAAACATATCTTTATTAAGTTAAGTAGTTTCAAAATATTTAGGATGCTAACTGTACTTTGACATTTTTGAAAATGTCAATGACAGATAAACAGAAAACTCTTGCAAGTGTCGTTCCCGCTATTGAGAAAGCACGTCTTTATCGTGGAAAGGGAGGAGAAATAATGCGTGCTGCTGTTTCTCGATTTATTGAATGCATCTCCATATCTAAAGTGGCATTACCAGAAAAGATAAAGAAAAGCCTACTCGATACTCTAAATGAGAATTTGAGGCATCCTAATTCTCAGATACAGGTTCTATTCTATCCCTTTGACACTGGCATTTGCACCATTATTAATTTTTGGTTAATGTCATTTGCATTTGCCATTTTATTGGCCATTATAATATATATTTGACAAGTAAAATCCTCTTTTGATGTACAGAATGCTGCTGTTAAAGGCCTGAAACGTTTCATCTGTGCATACTTACTAGATTCAGATAATAAAAGTACTAGTGATTTAACAGAAAAGTACCTTAATATGTTGACTGATCCAAATGTAGCTGTAAGAAGAGGATCTGCATTGGCAATAGGTGTCTTCCCATATGAGTTATTGGCCAGTCAATGGAGAAATGTGATTTTGAAGCTTTGTGGCTGTTGTAAAATTGAGGTACTTTACTCAGTTACAAATCCTACATCTATAATATCTCAAGCCTACATCTATACTATCTCAAGTTCAAATTCCAATTATTGTGTTACCCAAATGCTTTCCTATTGCAGGAAAACCCTGACGAAAGAGATGCTGAAGCACGGGTGAATGCTGTCAAAGGGCTTGTATCAGTATCTGAAACATTAGTTAGTGGAAGAGAGCATACTGCTACCTCTTTCACCGAGAATGGTTTTTCTCTGTTTATTCTTATAAAGAATGAAGTGATGGCGAGTTTGTTTAAAGCTCTTGATGACTATTCTGTTGATAATAGAGGTGACGTAGGTTCTTGGGTTCGTGAGGCTGCATTAGATGGCCTTGAAAAATGTACGTATATGCTCTGTAAGATCGACAAGTCAGGTTGCTTGTCTGGAAAATCAGATAGAAATGAAATTGAATCTGTAGCGCATCCTTTGACTGATGGTATGCTTAAGAACAATGAGGAGCTTTTATTATTCGATGAAAATCTTGCTGCCAATTTAGTTGGAGGGATATGTAAGCAAGCTGTGGAGAAGATGGATAAGTTGAGAGAAGCAGCAGCAAACATTCTCTACAGAATTTTGTACAATCAGATTATTTATATTCCACATATACCTTTCCGAGAGAAGTTAGAAGAAATCATTCCGAAGGAAGCAGATGCAAAATGGGCTGTAAGTTCATAGATTTTTCATCCTTTCTTGAGTTTGATAGTATAATTGTTTTTTTTTATTTTTTATTGAGAGACAGCACTATTTTATTGCAGGTTCCTTCTTACACTTACCCACGCTTCGTACAGCTGCTTCAGTTTGGTTGTTATAGCAGAAATGTGCTATCAGGATTAGTCATATCTATTGGTGATTTGCTAGATTCTTTGAAGAGGGTATCACTCTCAGCACTATTAGAGTATTTAAAAGGGGTTGAATCCGAAGACCCTAATACAAGAACACTCAGGGAGTATATGCTATCAGTTGACATCCTGTGGGTTCTCCAACAATATAGGAAATGCGACAGAGTCATTGTACCCACTTTAAAGGTAATGCCTTTCTAAGTGCTTTATATTATTCTTGCTTTGGTTAACTGAACGTTCAAAAGATCTGGTTCTATTTTATACCTCTTTTATCTCTTTTTCCGGGTATGGGGGTTGGAAAATATTCTGTATGTATAAGAGGTGCTGGTTCCAAGCTTAAAATCAACACCACACCATGTGAATCCCTGGGTTGAACTTCTATGGCCATCCGTGATCTCTCAGGTCGCCGTCAACCTCTGTTTTTACTCATCCGCTGGCCATCAACCAGTTTTTGGGTCTGAACGGACCAGGCATCTGACCAGATCACTGGTTTTTCAATTGAACTGACCAGTCCAGTCTAGTTTTGACTATTGGGTCACTACTAACCTTGAAGCTTCAATCTGCACAAACGACTTTCCCGGGTAAACAGTTCGATGTACTTTAGGAAGTTAGGATGTAACCTAAAGATTTACCTTCTACTGCCCCCATAATTTGCTATATTCAGTTAGTTACAAGGTAAGACTGGTTCATAGGTTGTAGTTGAAGGTTCTGCATTCTGAGAATACCTTGTCATTTATATGTTTTGAGCAGAGAATCCTGGTCACAACTCTCCTGAACACCAGTAATTTTTTTAAAATAAAATGTTAGCTTATTTTCTTTTTGTCAGTATATGTTGCATGTCTCCTCTTTTATGAAATGCAAATCTATACATGTAATTAATTTTGCACTGAATATTATATGGAACTTTGTCATATACTCATGAGCTTATGTTGTATTCCAGACCATTGAGAGTTTGCTCAGCAAAAAGATATTCCTTAATATGGAGGTTAGTCCCAAATCTATGTTTTTTTGTTTTTTTATCTTTACTGTTAGTAGGTTGTCTGATACTCCTTTTCTTCACGTTGCCAATTTCTGCGTTGCTTTTTTAATAATTCTATACGTTATCTTTACTGTTAGTATTGTTTCTGCATTACTTATTTATGCATTAAACCCAATATGATTTTCAATATTGTTGAACGGTGAGAAAACACTTGTACAAGAAAAATAACTCACCCACAGCATGCTATTGTTTATATATATTAAGAAAAAACCACAATAGCAATCATATGATTATGATTATATTTAAATGTAAAATTGTTTGTGGGCTATAAGCCATGGGCTTGGTGCATTGCTTAATACGCTTTAGCAATATCCAAAATTTTAGTCACCAAGACAAAAATTGAATGCCCTTTCTTTAGTAAAGAAGTTATAACACTATATGTAATAAATAGCACTGATTAAATCACCAAAGGAAATCTGTCAAAAAAAATAATTCACCAAAGAATTATGTATTCAATTTTTTAATGATGCAGAATGGTATAAGCTGAACTTGGACTATAAAGCATGCATTTAGATACTCTATAACTTTCAACAATTATTTATAGAAGTGTGATAAGCTGCTTAACTATAGATTGAGAATTGAGAGAAAAAGGGAATAGAGTCCCGATATTCCAGAAGAGGGAATACTGATAACAAAGCTCAATGCCACTATTTTCCCCTTCATCCTATGTACATAATTCCCTATGTCATCCAGATGACTCAAACTGTATGAGCCATTTTTGCTGTGTACAAATAGGAGAGCAGGGTGTTCTATTTATTGAATTTATCTTTTACGTACTTACAAGTGTTTTGTGAGGACACATTTGATTTACAAGTTGTAATTTCAGGCTCATACCCCAACTTTTTGTGCTGCTGTTTTGGATTCTCTGGCAATAGAATTGAAGGGATCAAAAGACTTCTCCAAATTGTATGCTGGTATTGCAATACTTGATTATATAGCTTCAGTACCGGAACCAATTGATACAAGGGCATTTTCTCAACTTCTTACTTTTCTTGGTCATCGGTACCCTAAGGTGATTCTCAAATATTCATCAACGCATGATTTGCGATTTAGTATATTACTTTTTGCTTACAAGAAATCACTTGCAAAGCAGATAGGGTGTTGCTATGAATTTACTCTTTTTGCTTGCTTTGTGGCTTCACTTTATACTTCAGTTTACTTCATTTAATCTCCTGCTAAACAGATTCGAAAAGCCTCAGCTGAACATGTCTACCTTGTCCTCCTGCAAAATGGGAATCTTGTGGCTGAAGACAAGATTGAGAAAGCACTCGAAATTATTTCCGAGACTTGCTGGGACGGCGACATGAGTTTAACAAAACATCAAAGATTGGAATTGTTTGAGTTGGTTGGTTTGGAGGTGGGCCCACCCGGTAAGAATAGTGATGGAACAAGGAAAACCAGCAGTAAGAAGCCTAAAGACTTGGATGAAAATGCATCATATTCCTCCTTAGTGGAGTCATCTGGGTTCTGATTTTTTTTTTTTTTTTTTTGAACGGCTGGGTTCTGATTGTTGTTAGTGCAATTCTAGATTTAGTGTGTGAATGAACGTTTGACAAATGTGTAATCTTTGTTGGACTTGATTTTGTAAAATTAAATTAATTAAGATTGAAGTTCTAATTAAGTGATTTATAGAGGTATTTATACTCTAAAAGTAAGTTTGATATAAAACTTGGTATAGATATTTTTTTATTTATAGTTTTTTTAATCTAACGCAAAAAAGTATCTTTTGTCACATATAAGCAAAAAATATTTAGATTTGGATGTATCAAATAAAAACAAATTTAAATTTGTTTTTACTCTATAAAAAATAGTGGCATGTTTCTTACAAAATTTATATGCATGCAGTTTCCGTCTGTTATTTTTCAAAATTTTAAAAATTGTTTAATTATCTTTAAACTTAAAAAAATTTGAATAATTTTTTTCATGCATATTTGGAATACTATAATAAGTTAGTTTAACCAAGAGAGAAAATTGAGTGGAAAGACTTTTGGATCATGAAATCTTTTATACTGTTAACTTTAAGGTACAAAGACTTCATCAGTTTCATCCATGTACAAATTTTTAGTAAAGATAAACATGCAGTTCACGATTTCAATAACGTGCTGCCATTCTCCAAATATGTAAGATACTTGACTTTTATTTTAATCCAACATATAATATAATCACAAACATGACTTAGTCTCTCTATTTAGAAAAATAAGGTTCCATCCATCAAAGATGCTAATAGTTAAGAGTCTACATTGTTGGAATTAAAAATCTAGAATTTCGTTATTATTGTTCACAACTATCAGATTTAAACATTATTAAATTGATCTCAACAACATCAATCCGATTTCATAACATGTATTTTAGAGTCATGCTAATATGTACCTTAATGACAATAAATGTCAATCATTCAGGTATCAACTGATACAAAAGTGGAGGCTTCTGTGACCATTGAACATGAAAGTGTGGCTCTGAGCCAGCGCGAAATTGAGCTTAACTCAACGTTTCATTAAACTTAGACCTAGTCTAAAACAATACATGTTAGCATCAAACTTAAGATAGTTAGCAAATTGGTAATGATATCTTGCTGTCACCTTAACCAACAAGTAAAACAAAGAATGAGGCATCAAGCACGGGTCATGGGGTACAAGCATAGTTGAAACAAGCCATAAATGTCAATGTTATGCAATATAATGCAAATTCTAATATCATTATCAATCAAGTCTATTTACCAAAACTTAAAAAATGTTTAATATTTAGGACATGTATCATTAATGTATATAAATATAAAAAAATTTAATACTTAAAAAAATGAATGAAGAAAATTCAAGACAATAATTTTATATTATTTGTCTTCTTAATATGTATGTACTCTTAAGCATTTTCCTTAAAATACCATATATATCCTCACACCTCAACTAACATTCACCTCCATCATTTATAATCATATTCCCTCACAAATATCTAGATACACAGAAAGCTATAGCTCTATAAAATATCTTATTTGGTTTTGAACTTTAGAGTGATAAATTAATTTCATTGAGAACAAGTTTTTATCACTTGTGTTGTATTTACCAAATTAATTAGACACTATGGAGGGACATAAACTTTTGGGGTTTGCTTTCTTTGTAATTGGTTTATGGCACCTCTTCAACCAAACCAAACTCCACTTTCTTTGTTCTTCTTTCAAGTCTTTCACATCAACTATATGGTTTCCTGCAAAAACAACTAGATACTTGGAACTTCTTGTAATCATGGCAAGTGGCATATTCTTCATAGCCATGGAACTTTTCATGACTCCTCATCATGACCACCCATTTGACTCTCATGATGGAACCATTCAATCCAACTATCTACACAACTTTGAACACTCTTCCATGGCTTTATCTTTCTTAATCTATGCTACTTTTGCCATAATTCTTGATAGATTTTCATCTAGTACAAAAGTTCAAAATGAACTTAGCCATTTACTTGCAGCCATAGCATTTGCACAACAATTTCTTCTTATTCATCTTCATTCAAGAGATCACATGGGGATAGAAGGACAATATCATTATTTATTGCAAATTTTGATTATGATTTGTTTTGTGACAACCCTTATGGGAATTGGATTTCCAATGAGCTTCTTAGTATGTTTTGTTCGTTCTGTTTGCATAATCTTCCAAGGTTTATGGCTTATATGTATGGGGTTCGTGCTTTTTACACCTGGTTATGAACCCAAAGGTTGTTCCACAAAACTTGAGGGGGATCAATTTGTGGTTAGGTGCAGTGATGAAAAGGCTCTTCATCGTGCTGTTTCATTGGTGAATCTTCAATTCAGCTGGTTCTTGATTTGTGTCCCTGGTTTTGCTGTGTCTTTCTACTTGATTATGGCAAGATTCTATGGTGAAAAAGTGGAGTATGTTTCACTGATGAAGGAAGAACATTGCCCAGAAGATGGCTTAAAAAATTTCGATGTTGAATCATAATGTCAAATATCAATACAAGTATGCAAGAGCAAAACCGAATAACTGTATGAAATCTGCTTTAATCTAAGTAAGTGGTTTTAGTATAGATGAAGTTTTTTTTGTGTTTTTTATTTTTTTTATTTTGTCGTCTTAGTGCGACGTTGTTTGATTTTTCATGTTGGTGTGGTGTTTGTTTGTTTAATTTTCCGTCTTTGTGTGATGATTGTTTGATTTTCCGTCTTGTTGTGATGTTCATTTGATTGAATTGACAGATGAACGTGTTTCTCAACTACTGATTCACAGAGTAAAGTTCGTCAACGATGCAAATTTAGAAGCATAGATATTCTAGTTGGTTTGATTTTATCAAATTATTTGTAAGCATGGGTATGTCATTTTATGTTATTAACCTAGATAATGTGATTTTGTGAATTTGTATTTGGAATTTGATGTACTCAATCAACCTGAATAAATGAATATCTTTATTAAAAAAATGGTATGCCTTGTCCAAAATGTACTCAATTACCTACCGATTTTGCAAAATTTAGTCAATTACCCCTATGACATGAGTCACTTTGGCAAATATCACGTATACGGTTAACATCCACTGTCAACATCATTGACGGCAATAAACAAAGGTAAAGTAAAGTGTAATTTGACAGACGGAACACAGTATCATAGCGTATTTGACAATTCGAAAATTTCTATTCAACAATTATTGCAATTTTAGAAAGATATTTGGTTATTCATTCAAATTCAAATTATAAAAATTCCAATTTTGACAAAAAAAAAAAATTGATTGCTTGTTGATTCAATTGACATAGAAAACAATCCTAACGTCTCGTGGACGTCTGCAATGTCTCTCTGGTATGCATCTATAGTATGGTATCACCACAAACAATTAAACCATACCATTATTAATCCAATCAATAATCATGATCCATCAACTTCTTTAAATGATTTTCGAAACAAACACTATTATGAGATCAGATCTTTGATTGAAATCAACTTCAATCTTTATTACAATGTTTATCAGATCTTTGATTTCTCTTGTAATATAATGTGTTCTTCTATTGTTTATGATATCGTGATTGTGTTTTCAATGCATGTTTTGCTTGCAATATAGTGCGTTACTTCCATGTTTTTGACTCTTTGTGTGCCTTAAATGCGCAATTTTGCTATCTTCGTTCAATGTTTGCGATTTCGTGACTGCGTTAAATGTGTTATTTTTCCTATAATAAAATGTGTTATTTCATTATAGTTCGGTGTTTCTGATTCCGTGTGCGTTAAATGTACCATTTTGCTTGTAATGAATTGTGTTCAATTGCACACTTTTGCTTGTAATGAAATGTATTCTTTCGCAACAATTCTGTGTTTCTGATTCTTCGTTAAATGCACACTTTTGCTTGTAAAGAAATGTGTTCTTTCATAACACTTCAATGTTTTGTTGGAATTAATTTAATATTAATTACATGCTCAAACTAAATGATTAAAACTATAATACTTTATCGCGGAATCCGAACAAACAAACAAGCATGCTTATGATTTAGGATTCACGACATGTTGATTTATCAAAGATCGGTGTAAGGAATATCTAGATAGAAGAATTCATCAGATAAACCAACCATTGGTGTGACACGTAGTATTCCTGAAACATAAAGAAGAAGATATTGGATGACGAGCACCCGAAGGCTTGTGGTTCTTCCTCAAACTGGATTCCTTATGCCTGTAGGACTCTTCATATGGGAGAAGAGTCGATATTTGGTGTGTTCGGTATATTAGGGATCATAGTTTTTATATAGTGTGATGGCCAATTAGCGTTTCCATTATTCTGAAATGAGTCATCCTGACATCCACCCATATATCGACTCATATCCAATTATTTAATTAATTATAAATAGAAATTCAATTAACCTTTTAACTTTATTTGATCACTTAATTAATCTAGGCTCTTAATTAATAAATATCTAATATAATTAATAAAAGGGTTCGAACCCGGACTCCTGCACATATAGTGCGATATCCCTACCAACTGAGCTAAGCTCACGGGGATAGTTAATTATGCATTTTTACTTATAATAGAATGTGTTCTTTCACAATTATTTATGATTCCGTAACTATGTTAAATTGGCATTTAATTTGGCTTGTAATTGAATGTGTTGTTTCACTCGCAACAAATAATACTAAGTGGATACCAAAATTTGAGGGCATTTTATATACATTTATTGTCAATAAAACATATCTAGTGCATATACCATATACAACGTATTTACATATGTATCCAACCACCTTTTAGACCACAGTCACATTTGCATTTTCCTATCCAAAAGCATGAGAAACTCCTTAATTAGAAAGATTATGCTTACTATTTATTGAGTACATGAAGAAGACGATAAATATGTCCAACATTTTCCTACCATAAATGTCCATTGGCATGAAGTTTCCTTAACGTAAAAGCACCTTCTAACTCAACTTTGGTTTATTATATACATTGTTCCTTAGCGTAAAATTTCAAACTTTGCACCTTGTGTGAGACACACCACAACACAACAACCTTTTCCCTTGTAAGGAATTTCCAACTCGTGTCCTATGTGGTGGTCTCTCATATACAGACACTTGTATTTTATAATACCATATATATCCTCACCTCAACCAAAGAGCTAGCTCTATAAAACATCTTATTTGGTTTTGAACAACAAAGTTTATCACTATACCACATTAATTCCCTTTAGAGTTTGCTTATTATTACCATTGGTGAAGAAGTATATTATTTGTTAGCTAAATATATATATTTTTTCCTTTTGTGTTGTGTTTATCAAATAGTTAAGCACTATGGAGGGACATGAACTTTTGGGGTTTGGTTTCTTTGTAATTGGTTTATGGCACCTCTTCAACAACACCAAACTCCATTTTCTTTGTTCTCCTTTCAAGTCCTACACATCAACCATGTGGTTTCCTACCAAAATAAGTAGATACTTGGAGCTTCATTTCATCATGGCATGTTGCACAATCTTCATAGCCATGGAACTCTTTATTGCTCCTCTTCATCACCAACCATTTGATCCTCATGATGGAACAATTCCATCCAACCATCTCCATAACTTTGAACACTCTTCCATGGCTTCGTCTTTCTTAATCTATGCTACCTTTTCCGTAGTTCTTGATAGATTTTCAACAAGTACTATAATTCAAAATGAACTTAGCCATTTGCTTGCAGCCATAGCATTTGCGCAACAATTTCTTCTTATTCATCTTCACTCAAGAGATCACATGGGGATTGAAGGACAATATCATTATTTATTACAAATTTTGATTTCAATTTGTTTTGTGACAACCATTATGGGAATTGGATTTCCGATGAGCTTCTTGGTGTGTTTTGTGCGTTCTGTTTGCATAATCTTCCAAGGTTTGTGGCTTATGTTCATGGGGTTCATGCTTTTTACACCTGGTTATGAACCCAAAGGTTGTTTCACGAAACTTGAGGGAGATCAATATATGGTTAGGTGCAGTGATGATAAGGCTCTTCATCGCGCTATTTCATTGGTGAATCTTCAATTCAGCTGGTTCTTGATTGGAGTCCCTGTTTTTGCTGTATCTTTCTACTTGAGTATGGCAAGATGCTATGGTGAAAAAGTGGAGTATGTTTCACTGATGAAGGAAGACCATTATCGTGAAGATGGCTTAAAAAGTTTCGATGTTGAGTCACAATGTCAAAAGATCACCACAGGCGTACAAGAGCAAATATGAAGAACTTGATGAAATTAATAAATATTGTACTAGTGACAAAAAAAAATGTATTGCTTATGTTCTACATGTTTGTTGTAGAAAAACTATAACCAAGGTGTCTGGATATTTGGCACAACAAGGGTATTTGATGCATAAGATTTTATTAGGAAGTATTACAAGCATTACAAGCATACTTAATTATGATTAATAAGGATTCCCAAAACTTGATCCTCTCCTCCTCTGTGATAAAAATAATGGGAGATGAAGAGAAAACAGAATATTAAGAGATAAGATATGATAAAGAAAGCAAAGAAAATTAAAAGATGGATTCATCAGTCCTATTATAAACTTATATACATATTTCTATTTCATATTTTTTATTATTAAAATATATCTGTAATGCTAAAAAAATATTGTAATTATGAAACTGGTTTTAAGAAAATTATTAATAAACTCATGAACATGATGTATTTCCTGATATAATATAGATATAGATGTGTCTATAGATACCTGTAAGTAAAAAGTGCTTGCACTGATGCTAGTATTTCGTAGTTTCTTAGATTTTAGAGCACTATTTAATACTAAAAAAAATTAATACTGTTAAAAAAAAATTAGAGATTTCATATATAAGAAAACAGTTTTAGATTTTGGAGCACTATAGTATAATTTTAATATTCTCACCCATAAATATTTCAAATACAGACAGATACATTCATTTCAACATGTTTTCATTCCATAATCTGGTAGCAGTTAAGCTGCCAGATTTAAAAGTGAGATGTATGCCTCTTAGGTCATAATAATATGGAGCTCACCTACAGTTTGGTACAAGAACCGTTACATTTGAATTTGAGTTGATATTATACAAGTAAATGCGGTATCCTCAGTAACTATCAATATCTGTTTCTGGCATCCGAAGGTAGTAACGCAGACAGTTCACCAAAACCTGAAATTGTTGTCAATTAGTTTCAGCAAAATGAATGTCCGATAAATAAGCTAACCTAATTTTAATACAAGAGAAATTATGCAGATGGAGATAGAGACTCGTTGAAACAGAAAACAAATTGCGGTTGCCTTTGTTGTTAAGTAAATTTTATTCCAAGATGTATAGCTATTTTCATTAATTGATGTCCCATGATTTGTTTAATATGATTGGTAAGTTGATCACATCGTCTAATGTTTTTTAGTATTAAATGACAAGGCTGTTCTATTTAAGTTATGTATAATTGAAGTTAGGAACTTTGAGTCTTTGACTAAGTTTATAAAATGAGTTCAAGGTGTTGGTATCATGTATTGATAAATAATGTACAACATTAGTTATAATGAATTAAAACTAAAGTATTTGTGAGGTCACTGATTATATTGCGTTTTTTTTTTCTAAAAAAATCAACTCTAATTCATAAATTATTTATATTCCATCAACTATTTGAAAACTATTGACACTCTACAGCCTTTGATTAAGACCGATCAAATCAACATCTACATTTCTTTCCAATACAGTGGTTACCTGAGACATTGATCTGTTTAATGCAGCTCCGCCATAACTGACATGAAATGTATCCTTAGCAATCAAACCCTGCAGAGAGAAAAAGTATGTAAAGTTACTTTGATTAATAGCAACTGACAGACAGATGGAGACAGGATAGAGAGGAAAATACTTCTGTATCAATCTCGGCCGACTCAACATCGATGTTCACATCTGCAATGACTTTAATGATTTCAACTAGCAATCCCGGCCTATCTGCTGTCTCGATGTACAGCAAGCTGAAAATATTGAATTCAATCGCGTTAGATTATCTGACATCAAGCATTTATCGCATATTGGGTTGCTAATTATGCAAATTCTTTGAGGTCTAAACAATTTCTTTAATAAACAGCTCAAAAATTGTAGCCAGAGAAAAGTAAAATAGAGAGGAAAAAAACAATTATGTCCACATATTATAAAGATGCAAACCTCCTCTTGGGCCCATCTTCCTTAACTTGAATATGAGTTGCAATTTCAATACCAAGCTGCACAAAACAATAATAATAAAGTAGATATTTGCGAGACTAAGACTAAAATTGCAGCATGCAATATCTGGTAGAACCAAGCATTTTTTGGAAACGTGCGCTAGTTAAGGAATCAAATAACTAAAAAATAAAAAGTATAAGCATTTAATAGTTTTTTTTTAGAAGTAATTAATATATAACAATAAAGCTATTCTGATTCCTTTACATGTGGGGGTATCTGTTAACAAAAACATTTTTTTATCACAAAACAACCAATCATCTTTTAGTATAAGCTTAATCCATACACTGATACAGAGTATGGCAAATTTTGTGAACTAAAAAATAACATAGAAACAAATTCAAGAAATCCACAAAAAACAGTGAAGAGATGCAAATATATAACTTCTACATGGCAGTATATCAATTAAGCAGTACAGCCTTATGTCTTTCAATAATAATGTCCAGCAATGATTAAACATTGAAAAGTGGCAATGTAGGCTGAATCTTCTTACCATTTAATAGTAATAATCTCAAAAAATCCGGTAATTTTATTTTCCTCGGTTCCATCATATATAGTCATCAGATAATTTATTTTACTACTTTAGTGCCCAAGTCCGCGTCGAGTACTAGTAGTATGGGATACTCAGTGAAGTACTTAAGTGACTTGATTCTTCTTCTTTCCCCTTTATAGTTAGTGTTTGAGGGAGGGTTCCGTAAGTGCAAAAATCCTTTTCAAAGGTTCAATTTTTAGGTGGCTAAATTGTTGTGGCAAGTAAAATTAATAATTTGGCCACAAACATATCCTACTCTAACCATCTCCAACTACCTAAGTCTACTAACTATTTGTTACTAACTAACTAATGGCGCTATGCAACAAAAATGTAGAGGTGACAAGTTAAATAGGATGTCAAAGTTTAAGGCCTAAAAAATCATTCAAGCACACAAAACTTTGGACTGCCAATTAATTAGGAAACGATTTCTACAAAACGTAATGTATATTCTGTGTAGGAAATAAAAAATGCAAGGAAAAACTAGAAGAGTATAGTATTCACCTTCTTATTTGGAGCCTTTAGGCCAAACACTTCACCAAGGGCTAGTTGTTCACCGGACTCCTGGACAAATTACATAATACTCATGAGCAGGAAAACTGAAAATTAAGGACAAGCGAAAACATATATTGGCTGAAAGTAACATAGAAAACAAGTTCATAACAGTTGCTAATTACAAGGAAGCTTCTCATGTTAAATAAGATAAGATAAGAATTTCAGAGAATAAGTATTTATACAGCATACTTACAGGATGATACTGCAACAAATTGTTGATAATGGTAAGTCGAATTTTCTCTAACATATCCGGATCTTCAACTTTGCGCCCAGTGTCTCTGACAATATATCAATGAAAAATAATCTGTGAAGACTAATAAATGTATTAATGAAGCAGTGAAAATATAGTGTGCAATGAATGACAAGTGACATTGGTATCCCTTCATATGTTCAACATGCTCTAATAAATATATCAACGAGAAAAATGTGGAACCAATAAGTAACCATATTTCTTAAAGTTTAATAATAATTTTGCAACTGGAAAAAAACGTGTTAACAAGAAATACAAGAAAAAAAATCAAATTTTGCAAACGGAATAAAATTCTTCACGGAATCTAATATATCTTTTCTATAAGTACAACACTGACTCCAAATTTTGCAACTAAGTATATGATTTGGAAGTGGCAGACCAACAAAATGACATATACCTTTGTAATGAATGAAATAACCCTCACACTACCTCATAAAACCGGAAAAATAATTCTTCAGTATCATGTTTCCAGCCATCAAGAGAAAACAATGCCAACAAAGGGAAAAGACAAACAAGACTTACGATTCTGTAATAAAGAATTTTGTTAGCTTCACTGGTCCCTCCGTGGAGACAGTTCCTTTTGAAACATCCAATCCTAAATCTTTCAATGCTTTCATCTGCCTTGACATTAACAAGCAAAAATCAATCATTAATAATCAATACTACTTATGAAATCACCTAGACAGCCAAATAAACCGTAGCGGACTATAAAGACTGGTATGCAATTTTCACATGAAACTTATGAAATGAGGAGAAAAATGGGGCTTATTTGCTAAGTAGATGGCATATCACTATCTTCACTATAAAATGTGCTTGTCCGAATAGAAATGAAGATGCACAGTGAAAAAAACATAATATAATAAAACAAACCATAGGACCTTCATGAGGAGATACTATTATAACAAAGAGTTTAGCCTCTGGATATTGATCATAACCCAAATATCACAACCAACACTCACAAGTCATCCTTGGGCTATCAAACTTGGTAATAATATAGAGGTGGGTGGGGGACTACTAACAGCTAAAAGGCTATCATGTGGATCTCAGACTTCTTTTAAATGTTTGAAGGCCCCAAAAGGTTTAACGATTTTTTTGGGCTGCCAACCACCAAAACACAAAGTTATTAGGACTTGGAACAGCCTATGTACCAATTTGACATAAAAAAAAGATGACTCACTTAATAACAAAATCACACTTCAAGGATATGTCATAAAAATACACTGAAGAGATTCAATTGGATTGAAACGAGAATTAGAGATTGATTGAGCATAACTAAATTCTGAATAATCACATCACCGTGTCAAGAAGAGCTCCAAGGCGATCACCAAAGCTAAGCTGCACAATTGTTGCTTCACAATCCGAGTCTTGATCTATCAGAACTATTGGCATTGGAACACTATCAAGATTTTTACTGGATATCTGCAAGGAGAATTAACCGATCAAATGTTGCAAACATATTGTGCATAAAAGCATGGCATACCCATCTAAACAACCCAGAGGGTGCATGTAAGGAATAATTAACAAAAGCTCAGATTCTTGGCAAAAACACTTTTCAGTTATACCAACCACTATCTTAGACCAGCACAGACACACACATACACAGAGTGAACATACTGCAGTATTCACTTGTAAAATACACAGGAGCTACACATGTGTGGTATCAGATGTAGTGTAAAGCAGAAGAGCATCTAGTCCAAAAAATAGTAATCATCTGTATTTGACAACTTTACATCAAGAAAATAACATTCTCTCTAACAAAAAAAGTTTTATGAGAAAACGTCACCATTCACCATAATAATATGACTGGCAAAATGTCCATGGACTAAAGGATTGAAAAGTGGAAGACCCTGAGAAAGATTCTCAAACTTCAAGACATGGTAGTTTTTAACTTGTTTAATTTTTATTCTTAAAACATTGTAATTGGTTAGTTGCATTACCTAGATCATGATCCTAACAAGATTCAAGTAAAAAATTCCATCAGATATGATTCACTGCATCAAGAGCATTTGAAATATGCCAGATAATTATCTTCAGTGTTTAAAAATACCGTACTTAAATCTCAAATAGTTTAAAAAGTCTTTGGCAACATTGAAAATATCATCAAAAGATGCAAAGTGTGTGAAACAGGAAGCTATAGTACTTTAGTCCAGGGTAGCTCGAGATATATTACACAGCCCATTAGCTTCTAGCAAAGTAAAATACTAAAGGGGAGCAAATGGTGACCAACTGTCAACTGACCATTAAAATACCTTTCTAAGAAAGGTCAAGAAAAATAAACCATGTAAGCAGTAGGCACAATAAAGTAATAATAATGGGCAAGAAGCTCGTCACTGACCGGTGAAGCTGAATCTACTGAATTCAAGTCATAAGAAGAAGCATGTATAATATTCCTGCACAACATACCAATTAGTAGTAAGAACAAGAGATATATAGATACCCTGTGATGTCTCTACTAAAGAAGATTAAAGTTCCAATGGTGTTCACAAACAACTAGAAATTATATATAAATCTGATCAATAACAATGGCTAAGCCAGGTTTCTAGGATTGGAGATTCCAAGTTAAGTAAGAATGACAAAGGGATATCATAGAGCAGCCACACACAAAAATAGTCAATGCATAGAACAACCGAGAACTTAAACGATCAGCGAGTTAAAGGAGTTTATTACACACAAAAAAAAAAAGAAGGATCAATTCAAATATCCAGAAACAGGAACATAAATCATTGAATACAATAATAAAAATATTACTATGATGATCTGATAAAAATACAAGTAAAAAAGTTATGAATAGTAGTAATATTATTTATCTAGTAATTTGTTTGTAGATGATGATGAGTATGTATTATTATTACTTTGATGATCCAATTGAATCCCTAGTGAAGTCAACATTCTGACACTATTTGAACTTTTGATGATATATTAAAATAATATTCAAATAGAAGATGAGTAAAGGAAAACATTGTTATAATATGCTCTAATAAACAGAAGAAAATCCAAAACCTAATAAATAAATAAAAGTGTGGTGAAGAGGAAATTGGTTCTCACTTGTTGTTGTTGTTGGAGGAGGAGAAGGAGGAGCGGCAGTGGAAGGAAAGAGATGGTGGAAGAATGGAGAACGGATCGGAAAAGTTGGTAGTGTGGAGAGTGAAGAATGAAGGAGCGAGAAAAGCATTGGTGAAAGTGAAAGGCATGGCGGAGAAGTTGATGTGACGATGGTGGAAGGAAGGAAGTTGATGAAACAAACAGTCTCTGCGCCTAACTGGAGCGAGGTATTTCCTTTTTTGCGTAAAAGGTTCCTTTCTCTAAATTTTATTTATTTTATTTCGGAGGGAGTTTGGAAATCATTATCATTCAGTTTTATATTACTATATTTTTATATTAATTTATTTTAAAAATATATTTTATCTAAAGATGCCCATGACCAAACTGTACATATTGTTTTGGTTTACAATTTTGTTAGCTATGACTTTATGCCTACTACCAAAATCTTTTAATAATAAATCAATCCTAGTAGCTTACAGAATGTAGCTAATTAAAACTAAATTGACTTTTAATAGTTTACATTAAGCAATTTGGTGGTCTATGTTTAATTATTAATTATTAGTACTATTTACTACATCATTTGAGTTTGTTAATTTTTTAAGTTATTTTTTGTTATCTGTTGTTGAAAAATATATCTTTTTTCATTATAAAAATATAAATAATATACTAAATCTATAAGTAGAGAAAAAAATTATTTGGCGGATCAGTCCGTCAACTCGTTAGTAAATGAGGTGGACTTGACATTTGAGCTTGGATGTGTAAAGCGGCCCACTCTGCCCTGTTTTTGGACGGGCTTTAGGAGGGTCGGAGGGACTTAAACGGGGCAGGCCGCCCGCTTTGCCACCCCTACCTCTCCCTCGCCTTCGTAATGTCATGTCACCATAAAGACAGTTCTCTTCCTCCACTAGTTGAAGGCATAAAAAAAATTGGTGTCATAGGTCCGTACCTGCGAATAAGCAACTCCGACACTGAGAATTTGGTTCACAAAGTCCTCTCCATTTGCAAAGTATGACTTGGTTGAATAATTCAAGGTTCCTGATACCTAACCCTCGTTTATCTTTAGGAAGACTGATAATATTCCAACTAACC
Source organism: Trifolium subterraneum (assembly GCA_951799995.1). Taxonomy (NCBI): domain Eukaryota; kingdom Viridiplantae; phylum Streptophyta; class Magnoliopsida; order Fabales; family Fabaceae; genus Trifolium; species Trifolium subterraneum. The sequence goes on along the minus strand of OX637463.1, from coordinate 805,976 downwards.
CAGCAAATCTTCTTACTCTCAGAACTTCCACCCCATAAAAAATTTCTTTGGATTCTCACTAATTCTTTCGAGACACAAACTGGTGCCTTAAAAATACAAAAGTAGTAAAGAGGGCTAGAAAGTACCAAATTAAATATGGTTACTCTGCCGCCGATAGATAAGTTTCGACTTTTCCAACCATTAAGTCGTTTTCTCATGGCTTACCCAGTGAGGTTCCGTGTTATCTTCCTCCGTGGATCGGGACCCAATGAATTTACTAATAAGTGGAATGTCCACCTCACATTGCAAAAAAGAAGACGCAGCTGACAATAAATTTTCATCTTAATTGATACAGTAAAGTTTGTTTTTAAAAAAGTTGACCTTCAACCCGAACACTAGCTCAAAGTTTCGCAACATAGTTTTCAAAGACCATAAATTTTCCTAGTTATCTTCTCTAACAAGTATTGTATCATCCGCAAATGGGAGAGTATGAAATTGTAAGTCATCTCTAACCTTGTAACCATGAAATTACCAATGTCATCTGTCTTCTGCCTTCTACATGAACCAAGTAAGTCATTCTACTACTATCAATAATAAAAAAGTAGATAACGAATCTCCTTATCTCAAACTTTTACCCACCGAAAAAATCTCTGTAGGACCACCATTAACTAAAACCAACATTAAACTATTGAAAATGCAAACTCTCACCCATTTCAACCACCCACGCACAAAACTCATACGCTACATCATGTACTCCAAAAAATTCCAATTTACAATATCGTAAGCCCTTTCGAAGTACACTTTAATTATAATGTTTTTTTTTATTACACTTTAATTATAATGTTGATCTCTTTATTTTAAATATTTTGTAAAATCGATTCACTTGTTTTAAAATTTGACGGTTCAAACATTTGATCTAAACTATAGTGGCATGACATGTTTTAAAATAATTTTAAAGAGATTTTTCTTACAAATTGTTGATATTTTGTTGTCATCGGATCAAATACAATCTAATTTAAAAGATATTACATCCTCAGTTTTATATATATATATATATATATATATATATATATATATATATAATAGAGTAATTAAAATAGTCAAATTTAAAAATACGAGGACCAATTCCATAAAAAAAAAAATTATATAAATAATTTGAATTTTATGATAACTATTTTGAAACCCACACATGGAGGTAATGGTAATTTGTTGACATTAAAAGTTAAAACACATTTTAGGAACAACGGATGAAATAATTTTCAATTAAAATTAATATTTTAAAAAACTGCATATGTATTATCGACTTAGGAAAATTCTACCATGGGCACAACCCTAAATAAAATTAGCCTAGGCACACTCACAACCAAAATTAAAAATTAAAGATAAAATGATTATTGATGTGATAATTTTATTTTTCTTTTAATTTTTTTAATTTATATGCGTGTGCCTATATTATTTGTGCCTATAGAAGAATACCTCGTCGACTTAAGTCATAATAAAGTGTCACGTAGACTCAGGGACGGATCTAGAATATTTGTTTTGGTTTGGCCAAAATTTATCACCATTGAAAAAATATTTATTTAATCTGTCTAATTTTTTTGACATAATATATATTTAAATATATAATTTTTTAAAATGATAACTGTTTAAGATAAAAGTAATATAAATTATGACCCATAAATCAAATATTGTGTTATTTTTTTTAGATGAACTTTTTTTAAAACACACCTACGTAATAATCATTAAAAAATATAAGTTTTCTTAACAATAGAAATCAAAATTGAGTGCATGATAATTTTTAGGGATTAAATATTTAATAAAAATTAACTCATTTTTTGTTTACTAGCTATAAATTCTACCTTAAAAGTGAATAAATGAGTGTCCGAGATTCGAACTCCGGCTCCTGAATAATATTATTTATCTTAAGATTCGAACTCCAACCAACTGAATTAAGCTCACGGGACAAAACATATATAACTCTACACATATATATGTATAAAAAAAAATGAAAAATTTGGTGTGGCCATGGCCACACTATGCCTTAAAGTGCATCCGTCCATGCACGTAGTAAAAATTTACAGCTACAATTTATATAATATAAATTTTTAATTTAATGGTAAATTTTATAAAATATATATTCGGCAAAATATTAAACGTTGTTGTATTGTTCAAAATATTACTGGAAAAAAGAATATGCAGTAGGGGTGCCTTTAATCCGTAAAAAAAATAAGGTATTGAATATGACAACTCCAAATGTACCGTGTTTGATTGTAATGTAAAATTGTTTCAGGGACTAGACAAACTGAGAGGCGAGGGAAAAAATTGTTCAATATCATAAAAGTTTGTTTTGTGTTGTTCTGTCATGTGTTTTGATGTTCTATCAAGTACTTGCCTTTTAACAAATCAAACGCACCATAGCAATATAAAATAATTTTAAACCGTTAATTAATAATTTCTTCGATCTTTTTTATAAGAAACAAATTATTTTCTTGATTAATTAAATAATTGATGTGCAACCCACTTGAGTTTGTGTGGTGGTATTGACTTGAGACCTGCAAGTGTGTTTCTCCTTAAGGTCTCAAGTTTGATTATTAACAAAATAAATTATTGATATATATGATCTATAACATATACTAAATACATCGGTTATTTAATAAATTTAAAAAGTCAATTTTTTTTGTAAAAGAACCGGAATAATATTCCTTCTAATCCTATATATAATAAGAAGCTTGCTTTTTTAAATTCATTAAGAAATTAATGTATCTAAACTATAATATAGTCTAGATGCATAAATCCCTTGATGAATCTAAAAAACAAACTTCTTTTTATATATCACGTCATCTCACATTCCTCTACTTTTTTTTAAATAGTTTTACGTAATCAATCAATTTTAACTAGAAGTTTTGTTTTTTTATTGACAGGTTAAATTGAAGTTTTGTACTTATTGTTTATTAGTGGGATCTGACTGAAAAATAAAATGATTCGGTGAAATAGCTGATGCGTGCTAATTGCTGATGGAGGAATTAATGCCTCTTTGCTTTGTGGATAGATAGGGAAAGGCACGTCAGATCCAACATTACCGTGATTATTTTTTTGGATTATGTCCAACCTTACATCAATTCCTTTACTATTATTAAAAAAATCCTTTAAATACGTTACCTAGTATTCTTTTTTAAACTATTTTTTTTATGACGCATATGGTCTTACTTTTATTAAAAAAATCCTTGAAATACGTTCCTTTACCGTGATTTTATTAAAATAAAGGTATTACTAACTTGTGCAGAAGATGTATTGTCAAAAAAAAAAAACTTGTGTATAGATAGATTGGATTTAAGTTTGTATGATCAATGCAAAATTTCTTGATAACGATTTTCCTCTCACAAACGTAAAGCATTTGATTGAGAGGTTAGATAATCAGTTAAATGTTGATAAGAAACAATTAGGTTATTAAGTTTTTTTTTTTTTGGTTGGTAGACGAAATGGCAAAGTCATTGGAAACTCACACACGCAAAGTGGAGTGACCAGGGATCGAACCCCGGTCATGACGTCCGACACTAGTAATTTCGGTATTTCTACCATTTGAGCTAACAATTAGGTTATTAAGTTAGTAGTAATTGATTAGTTATGATCAAAATCAGATAATTGAATTAATTATAGAATAATCTATTAACAGACTTGAGATAATCGATTGATGAGGAAAAATCAATTAAGGGACGTACATAATCATTAAAATCACGTGGGTAGCTAAAAAACACATTGTTAAAGTGTTAACTAAAAATCATTAAAATCTGCATTTTTTTCCTCCTTTTTTTAATTTAAATAAGTGATTATCTAAAATAAGTGATTATCACCTAGATTAAGTATTTTATTTCCTTTCTTTTGTTGTGATTTAGTCGTCTAAGTGCGGTGTTGTGTTGTTGGTCGTCATTGGTATGACATTTGATTTTTCGTCTTGTTGCGGTGTTCGTTTAGTTCATATCGAAATATCGACTCCAAATCAATTGCAGAATCGATCATTGATTTGGACATCATCATTGCAGATCCGGAAGCATGGACATTCCGGTGACTTTAGTTTTATCATATTATTTGTAGGCATTTTTCCGTTATATGCTATTAACTTGGATGTTGTGAGTTTGTTCGCAGACTCGTCCTTTTTTAGTGATGTTGAATATGTATTTGCATCTGATTTACTCTGTCAATTATTTGAATGAATGAATATCGTTTTTTTTTAATAAAAAATCAACTATAATGGTAATTGAGTGTAATTAATAATCTTAAAGAAGATTTTTTACAAAAGTAATCTTAAAGAAGTAAATTATTAGTTGATCAATTAAAAGACTCAATAGTTCTTTTTGATACAGATGATGATGGTGACTTAATTCGTAACAACCTCTTTAAGTCGTACCGAGAAATGTTTAACAATGATAGGAATAGGCGATAATATTTCTTTTTGATAAGGAACAGTTGATAACATTATCTTCTATGTTGGAAATATTGAATTGTGCTAGAATTCGAGTTCCACTAAATGGAAGGTTTTTCGCTCGCTCTAACGCTCGTTTAGTAGACATCGAGTGGAGTGCACAAACCTCTTTAGAGATAGGGGCGAGTACTACACGAGCTCGTAAGTCAAGTATGGAATGAACGAAAGAGATTGAACTCGTTTTACTTATGGCAAAGCTTCTAAAAGGCCCACCACTTCACTTCATAGGAGCGATAGCAAAGCCGTGTAAAGGTAAACAATTTGTATAGCTCGCAATAGCGAGCCTGTTCAATGGTCGTCGGTCGAGGAGGCCTTGAGAGAATTTGTCATTAGAAAAAAGTCTTCAAAAGTTTGGACTCCACTAGGATGGTTTTGTTGAAGTACGTATCTTTTTAATCTCCGAGGCGAGCTAAGTTAAATAATATGACTTTACTATAATTTAAACTTAAAATGTATATTTTTTCCACCAAATCTATGCATTAATATTTTATGAACGCAATATCAACATTGATAATCAATGCGAGGTATCGTAAAAGTTGTTAACCCAGCTTAAAGAAATTGATATTGAGAAGGGGCAAATGATTCATATTTCAGCTCAATGAGAGACAAACTATTGATAGCAACATTGAAATGACAAGACAAATCGCTAAAAGATGATTTCCAGAAATGCATCCTCATATATTGCATTTGATAAAAAAAAACCTTTGGTTCTCTCACGCGCGAGTGCGGCCACATAGGTTTAAACGCTTTTTAATAATGATTGTTGATTTATTTCCTTTTACTCTTCGTTTAACCGTCATTTTTTAGTTATTGTAAATAACATCAAATATGTTGGATTTTTTAGTGACATTATCCTTTTTTTTTATAACGATCTATACTAATGATTGAACTTTTTTTTTTACTCGTATCTTTCATACGTTTCCCATGCAGACCATTATCTACAAATTTGTCGGACCCACCAAATTTGAAATTAATCTCAAATTCTTCTCTGCAATCGCCAAAGTTTCCCATACGTTACTCTATCTCGCCATCTCGTCGTCATCTCAGTGTTCCCTATTATAGCAAAATCACACATCGTAACTAAAAATTCACGACGGATTATGCAGAACAACACCGTTGTCACCCTACAAACACCGTTCTTTCCCACTGCAATACATCTCCATATCCACGTTTGTTTACTTCACTTACGTAAACTCATTCTCAGTCAGAAATTTCCATCGCAATATATTCATTAAGTCTATATCAGAAAACTTCATGATCTACACCTAGAAGTTATACCCCGAAACAGAGATTGGATTTTGCAATCCAAAGTTATACCCTGAAAACCATGGCTTGCATCAAAACATTTAATCATTCTGCCGCTACTAGGAATAGAAAAGGAGACAGCGGATCCCCTTGCCTTAATCCTCTCTCCAAGGGGAATTCCTCTGTGGGGCTTCCGTTTACTAAGACTGAAGCCGAGGCCGTGCAAATGCACTCTTTCATCCACTTCCTCCACAGCACCGAAAATGACATTTTTCCCATGACAACATCTAAATAGCCCCAATCCACCGAATCATAAGCTTTCTCGAAATCGACCTTAAATAACATAAACTCTTTCTTGGTCCTACGAGCTTCGTCCACTGCTTCATTCGTTATAAGAATCCCATCAAGAATCTGCCTATCTTGCACAAAAGCAATTTGAGACTCAGAGATCGCACTACCAATCACCTGCCGCAATCTATTAGCTAAAACTTTCGCCAGAATTTTGTACAGGCTCCCCACCAGAGAGATGGGCCGAAAATCATTCAACCGTTGGGGATTCTCGACCTTAGGAATAAGAGCTATGAACGTAGAGTTTAAACCTTTCGTCAACTTCCCATTACGATGGAATTCAGCAATGAATCGCATGATGTCAACATGTAGCTCCGACCAAAAATCTTTTATAAAACCAAAATTGATCCCATCAGGTCCCGGACTTTTGTAGCTATCGCAATCCCAAACCGCAGACTTAACCTCCTCTATCGTAAAAGGTTTGGTCAGGCTACCACCTTTTAGCGGGGTCAACCTTCTGAACGCAATATCAACATTGATGATCAATGCGAGGTATCATAAAAGTTGTTAACCCGACTTAAAGAAGTTGATATTGAAAAAAGGGGCAAATGATTCATATTTCGGCTCAACGAGAGACAAACTATTGATAGCAACATTGAAATGACAAGACAAATTAAACGCTAAAAGATGATTTCCAAAAATGCATCCTCATATATTGAATTTGATAAAAAAAACCTTTGATTCTCTCACGCGCGAGTGGGGCCACACAGGTTTAAACGTTTTTTTATAATGATTGTTGATTTATTTCCCTTTTACTCTTCGTTTAACCGTCATTTTTTAGTTATTGTAAATAACATCAAATATGTTAGATTTTTCAGTGACATTATCCTTTTTTATAACGATCTATACTAATGATTGAACTTTATTTTTTACTTGTATCTTTCATACGTTTCCCATGCAGACCGTTATCTACAAATTTGTCGGACCCACCAAATTTGAAATTAATCTCAGATTCTTCTTTGCAATCGCCAAAGTTCCCCATGCATACGTTACTCTATCTTGCCATCTCGTCGTCATCTCAGTGTTCCCTATTATGGCAAAATCACACATCGTAACTAAAAATTCATGACAGATTATGCAGAACAACATCGTCGTCATCCTGCAAACACCATTCTTCCCACCCGCAATACATCTCCATATCCACGTTTATTTACTTCGCTTGCGTAAACTCATTCTCAGTCAGAAATTTCCATCGCAGTATATTCATTATGTCTATATCAGAAAACCTCGTGATCCACACCTAAATACGATTGACATTTTCCGTTAAAAAAACAGAGCTCAAATCATATTTTACGACAAAGTAGCAAAAATTAACGATTCAGATACATTGAATATTAATATACATCTAACTATCCACATCAATGATATCTAATCTAATCTAACCAACCAACCAAGAGTTGCATTGCATGCAAAAATATAAGGAGGCCCCCTGGTGACGACTGGAGTAGTAGAGACTAGAGTCAAAGCAACCAACCTTGGGTTAGGAGTTGAGTTGAAAGCGACCGCTTTTTACCAAATCCCTCGTTTCGTAAACCCTTTTTGTTCGCTTTATATACTCTCATTTTCTGCGGGACCCTCTCACTTTCTCTCTCATTTCACCGTCACACCACAGTAGTCTTCATCCTCTCTCTCTTCTCTCTCTCTCTCTCTACAATTCCATCCCAGTTTCTTCTTTGCTCAACAATTCTCTGGTCAATGCAGGTACTCTTCTCTCAACATTCACTCGTTCTTCTTCCATATCTCTATATATTTTGCCACGAACTGTTAATGTGATTGCGTTAACCTTTTCTTGAACCCTAGTTTTTTTTTACTTCTTTCGAATTGGATTGTGAATTTGACGCTGCGAATTTCGTTTACTCGTTTGTGTTGCTGTTTTTATTCTTCGGTTGATGATGATTTTGAATTTCGAAACGTTTTACTTGCGTTTTGTTTCAGTTGAATAGCATTATCGTTCTGCGTTTTCATCGGTTTAAAATTTCTGCTGTTTAAGCTTCATCGTCGTTGACGATGACGATTTTGTTTTTCATCAATGTACGTTTTGTTAACTGATGAAATTTTACTTTTAGTACTGTTTACGAGCAATCATGTTTTGGTTTATCTTTTTATCGCAATTTTATTGCATGTTTTAAGCAGAATCGCTTTGTTTTCTGGTTTCACAGCTTCTGTACAATGACGTGATTTTTTTGTAAGTAGAATTAGTTGAGCTAGGGTTATTGAAATTTTTAAGCGTTTTGGTGATTTTACGTGTGATGTGTTGTATTTACAGTTGGTTTGTTGAGCTGTGCATGCTTGGCCTCCGCCGTCGTCATACCTGTTGAGTTTGTGTGAAATTGTATATTGATTGTGATTTGTGAATTGTGGTTATCATCTTATTGATTTATTGCATTTATAACTTACTATCTTACTCTCACACTTGTTTACTGTTTAATGACTTGTCATCAGGATACAGTGGAGGGTACGCTACATATGTGCCGGTTTAATTAAGGTTGACTTATGGCGCCAAGCACTAAATTTGGTTCCCGCGCAGCTAGTCGCGAGGAATCGGCTTTTAACGGGACCTTTTCAAATGAGCAGAGGGAAAATTTGATAAATGGGGATTCGGATAACTCTGCAAGCTTTCGTGAGGGTAATGAAAGTCAGACGATTAATTCTGGTGCTAATGTGTTGCAGGAAAGTACTACATCTTCAGGAGATTCAAATCCATTAGCCCAGTCTTTAAAGGTGGATCCAAAAACCATAGGAGGTCAAAAGTATACTAGTCCAAGCGATTTAAGACGGGTCATGGGGATATCTATTGGAAACACCCTTCCAGCGGATTCGGAAGAATTGAAACGATTCAAAGCATCTCTAGAAGAGGCTGCTGCCAAGGCTAGGTAATTCAAGGAACTTTATGCAATACCATTATTTTTGTCATCAAATCACACCAATTTAACCCCACTTCTCATTTAATGTAATGTCCAATCAATTAGCGTGTAATTGCGAGCGTGCATTTTCAGCATATACAATTGAATGACTATTATTTTAATCAAATTCTCAGTTTTTGGAATACGGTGACGCCTAAATTGTCGAGAACTGTTTAAAAATTAATGCCTCAAACTCATTGGTCTATTGTCAGTTTGTCGCTCGAGTAGTGATTCTGTTATAAACGTTCCATGTTTTCTTTTTTCCAGAGACGGATCAAAAAGGTTGGATGAATCTGTACACAGATTGAACAAATGTTGGGAGGATGTAATGTCAAAGAAGCAAGTTCAGAATGAGTCGTTGCCCAATGAAAGGATGAGTGGGTCCCATTTATCAAAAACGGAAACTCAGACTCATCGAGGCCCTACAGAGTTTGCAAATCAAAGATTAGAGGACAGGCCTAAGAATGTCATTCTGAATAAGTGCATTCGTACATCAGCTGTTGAGGTACAAATTAGTAGCTAGCTAGCATTATAAAATTACTGTTGCATTTCCTTTAGTAAAGCTTTGGGTTTATGACATGTTAATTACTTGTTATCAAGTTTTTTATTGTTACAAGGAGGATAGAATTCCAATGGTATTGGTGCTTTGAAATAATTTGGATAAGGGAGAGCATGATGATATATTTTCTCTCGAATCTAGTGCAACTATATTCGATTTCTGTTACATATGCTTTTCTGAAGATTCAGAAGACGAAGTCCCACACTAAATGATCTGAAATATTTCATGTTGCAACTTGCAACTGTATGTGTTTTTTTAATGCATGTAAATTTTTAATGGTTGGGCGAAGCTGGATATCCATCATATATTGTTATTTTTTGTCCTACTTCCACTGTCATTTTATTTACTGAATATCTGGAGGAACTATATTTTTGGATAACTAATTATTGATTTGATTTTCATCTCTTGAATACTGACCATACTATGTTCCTTTGTTTTCCAAATAGAAAAATAATTTTTGACCTTAAAAATAGTTTTTTTAAATTTTTTTTAAACATCCACATTTACTCTATATATTCTGTTGATAAATAGACCGAAGGGCCAAACAATAGCTTTGTGAGACAGCCTTTGGCAATCGGAAAGAATAGAGACAACATCAAGGATGGTGGCAAGGTTTGTGATGGCGTTGAAGAGAATATTCAAAGGTTACCTGCAAGTGAAGAAATGCAAAGAAAACCTTCCATGTGCACTGTCTTTTCTGGATCCATTGATGGGGAAGGAGAGCCGAAAAGAGTTACATATCTAAAGCAAGCTAATGAGTCTGGTTTGCAGTCTTGTGGTGCCATAGATTTGAGGTAACATCATATTTAGTTCTTTGCCAATCAATCTGTCACTTAAACTACTAGACTGAGTATGCCTTTCTCTGTCTGAGTTGGACGTGATGCATTTTTTATTGAACTAAACATAGGTGCATTTCCTTAGGTGCTTAAAAGAAACAAGTATATAGGAATGGGGTCTACTTAAAAGAAACAAGTATATATCTGCTCGTTTGTATCTGTGGTGCATCTATAAAGTACCTTACCTTAAAAAACATTTATTTCTTTTATGAAACACTATATTATAATTTTACGATTAATGTTATTCTCTCTTTTTTAGGTTTGAGGACTATGAGAAAAATTATACCGGTGGTATTTATCGACAGACAAAAGACAAAACTTCAAGTGCACCTCAAACTGGTAATTTGATAGGTGGAAACTCATCCTCCGGATCTCATTCTTCTGAAACACTTGAAACCTTGGAGCAACCTTCAAATGTGAACAAACCTCATTCACTAAGTGGGACACTCAATCGTAAGCGTACCCATTTGGTCCAATGGGTTGGGCAGAGAGCTCAAAAAATTTCTCGCACTAGAAGAGCAAATGTGGTATCCCCATTCTCAAACTATAATGAAATGCCTGTTCCATTAGAAGGTTGTTCCCCTTCTGATGTTGGTACTAGAACGACTTCTACTACAACTAGTGGACCACTTATATCCAAGGGTGCTATCAACAACATTCAATGTGGTAGAATGAACAATGGAAACAGTTCATCCCCGGCCAGATTATCTGAAAGCGAAGAATCTGGCGCTAGAGAAAATGCTGACAGTAAATTGAAGGAGAAAGGATTGGACATAAACAAAGGTGATGAAAGAGCCATAAATAATTCCTGTAATATAAGTTCCTACATGTCAGTGACAGAAAAAGAAAAAATGCTGAACAAAGAAGAGACTGGAGACGATTTGCGTAGGAAGTGTAGTGGCAGCAGCGACTTTTCAGTGTTGACGACTGGCGTCTCATCAACAGAAGAGAAGTTGGAGATGTTAACCTCGACCAAGCCAATTCGAAATGTGAAGCCTTCTTTTGAAAAGAATGCAAGGTATAGTTCCTCTCTTTCTCTCGCCCTTGCTCTCTTTTCCTTCCTGATGGCTAAAAAGGGATTCCCTCCACTAGACTGAGTTTGTGTTTTTTCAGTAGATCAAGGCAACCTCGCATGAAGAAATCACACAATAGTAATGCCATTGCTCATCTTGGACATCCATCAACTAGCAGTTCCCCAAATATCGTGGGTATGTCTATCCATTTGAGTTACTACTCATTGCATTAAATAAGTAGAATTGTTTACAATATTATACTTATTTAATATAATAATTTCTTGCTTACTTATCTGCTTATGTCTATTAGTATGCGTTAATATAAGCCTTTGTACTGCTTTCTGACATCTAATTCTTTTGCTTAAAATCAACCCTGCTCCCACATACCCCTCAGTTCCCCTATTTTCTACCCTTATTTGTTCCAAAGGGAAACCCTTATCATATGTTAACTACTCCAGCCCTGCACCACTTAGGTCTTTTTTTTTTTGGTTGCCCTGTTTCTGAGGGGGTTTGTTACTTTATCAATTTAGGTTGTCAGTGGTATTTCTGGAAAATTTTCCATGTGCTAGATTCATGCGATCTTGTATGCCTATACATATTCAGTTTGAAATTTTTGTTGTATTCTAATTGATCTTCAGTTTATGTGAGTATTGTAAGAATTTTATTAATTAAGTGCATGAGTTAGCGTACAAAATATTGTCAATGTCATTGTTGAAGTTGTTGTGTTTTAAATAAAATAAGGAAAAGAGAAAATAATAAGGACTTTGAATATGGTACTGGTGTAATATTATTGATAATTACTGTATAATAATTTGATATAAAAGAGAATCAACCAAAAAAATTGATATAAAAGATTAAGCACCAGCCTTTTTTATAGGCTACAAAACTCATAATCTTAATTGAATAAGGAAACATCATGATAATAAACTTCAGAGATAACCTAAGATACTTTAATATTAGAAACTGATCCTATTTGATAAGTTAAGTTACTCTAATACAGTAACAAGATGTTATAAGATATTTTCTCATATTCTAACAGTAATGTTGTTATACAAACCATCCGTAATGGCAGGTAGGTCAGGTGATGACCGTGAGGAACTATTATCTGCGGCCAACTTTGCTCGAAATGCCAGCTGTATGTAACTAAACCTGTTACTTTTGATGTGTGTGTGTGTGTGTTCATATTTATGCAGAAACTTTATATATATTGGTCCTTGACAGATACTAGCTGTTCTAGTTCATTTTGGAAGAAAATGGAACCTAATTTTGTTCCTGTCAACTTGGAAGTCATAGCCTACTTGAAGCAGCTGGTGGGTGTTCTGACTATTTGTTTTTGTAAAATTTAAGTGGTCCTTGATTGATGTTTTGCCTCCCCCCCTTTTTTTACTGTTTGCATCAGGTTAAAACAATAGAGGATGATCAAAGATGTTTGTCTCAAATGCTTTGCCTTCAAAGTGATGCCCCGGTAATGTCTAAGAAGCTAACATCTTATATTTGCAATTATTTTGAAATCTTGCACCTTTTTATGGGCAATGGACATTCTACTTCATATAATTAAAAAGTCTATTAAAGTCAGCTTATATCTTCCTTTCAGGTGCATGTGTGTTCCAAATACCATATTACAATTGTATAAACTGAGAAAATGAAAGTTTCTGGGTGCATGTGTGCTTATACTCTTCCGACAGTGCTTTGAACATTGCATTATATGGAAAAATAATTCATGAAATAGAACATATAGGCTAGGCATTATACTTATACCCCCTTTTTTTTGCACAACAAATGTCAGTAGTTAGTGTGTTATGTCAGGGGAGGGGAGGGGAGGGTTGTACCATGATGTCCTTATCATTCCCTCCCTTATGTTCCTCCCCCAAAATCAACCCATCCACTTATAACCCCTTATCATTCCCTCCACATATTTTTCATAAATTTTTAAAACTATTTGATACTTCGTCAAGTGACTTCAAATGAATGTATAAAAACCTTTTATAGCTACAATTTTTGGATTTATATGAAACTTTGTGTGGTTGATCATTAATATAATACGACAATAATTGATGGTTGCGTGAGTGAAATTTAATTTTTATAAAAGGGGGTATGATATGGTAAGAATTAGGACTAATTAACTTATCATATCATACTGACTCATAGATTAAGACGCCGAGAGTGCTTCAAACTTGTGATAAGCCTAGTGTGCATGAACAAAGGTGATATAGTATGCATAGCCACAAGAATATAAAACTGGGGCAGAACTCACCAATTACTATCAGTATGCTGCTGCTACTGCTGCTGCCGCCAGAGTGAAGTTTTATCAGTTCTCAGTCTTTTTCTAACACATTTCTTTCATTCAAATTCTCAGGATGGTGTTGTGCTTACGGACAACCTTTTGTCACAAAGTCCTCTTGAGGGAGAAAGAGGGAGAAACATTTCAAATCAAACTGATTCAGAAGAGCTATCGTCAATGGTTGACATGGTTGATCAACATCGCGTAGGCAGCTTTCTGCACAGTCCAATGGATTTAGAAAGCAATCTAGCACCATTATACCAAAGAGTATTGTCAGCTCTGATCATTGACGATCAAACTGAAGAAACTGTTGGAGATGGAAACATATCTTTTCCATGTGAAAAAGATGATTCTCCTTTGGAGTCTTGCTTCTCTTGGGATTTTGAGAACGAAGCTAGCATCAGCAGGACCGAACATGGATTCATCACTGACAATGTTTCCTGTAATGGGAATGCTACCTTTGAGCAAATGGATATGGAGGATAAACTCTTACTGGAGCTACAAAGTATCGACCTATATCCAGATCCAGTGGTAAGCTTCTAATTTGGTGTTGATATCTGAAAACAGATTTGTAGTTTATTTGTACGGGAGGTTTTCTGTAGATTTAACTGCCTGCGTTTTGTTTTGTTTTTTTTTTTTGTTGAAAACTCGGTATCCGGCCTTAAGACCGACTAATCCGTGGAGACCAATCCCACCATCCACTAGCGGGGGCCCCATTTAAAGCCAGATTTAACTGCCTGCGTTACCTCTGTCCCCTGTTTTTTGTTTATCTTGTATACATGCATAGTGCACACACAAAACTAGACTCATAGAAATAGGAACAATTCTTTCAGCTCTACCTGAAAACTTCAGCACTTGTGACGACTTGTCCTTGACACGGTTTTGTCGCCTCTATCAAAAGTTCAATAGCGTGCCTCCTTCATTCTTCAAAATAAAAGTAAAATTCAGCAATATGTTGTTTGTTTGCACTTTGCACACACATAATCTATGGTTAACCCTAAACAACTTTCAGGTGATATGGTGTTATACACTCTTTGGTTTAAGGGGTTGGAGGGGATCCTAGATGTTCTCTTTGTTTAACAGTGAAATTTTTTAGCTACGCATTCCCACCAAGTAGTGGCAGTGGGGGTTTCATGCGGCACTTTTAGCGGCAGTGGGTGTTAAAGGCATCCGTGGTGATTGAGGGTGCCAAGTGGTGGTGGTTGTGGAGCATGATGGCTATGGTAGAGGGTCTCTAGTGGTGATAGCGGTGGTAGAGGATGCCTAATAGCGGTGGTGGGTGCCAGGAAGTAATTATAGACTTATATTGAAGGACATTGAGCGAATTTACATATGCCATGTGGTATCAGAGGGTGTTAGGCACTTGGATGGTGGAATTGAAGGTGCCCATGTGCCCATTGTGTTAGGATAGAGTAGTGTTCTTTCTTTTAAATTAAATTCTTGGGATTCTAACACAATGACAGCGGAGGTTCTGAGAGGCAGCAGTGATGGTGGAGTGTGTTCGATCTCAATGGTGTTTAGTGATAAAGAAAAGTGCCCAGCAGTGGTGGTGGTACTGTGGTAGAGTTGAAATAGGGCAGTAGTGATGGCGGGGACGGAGATGATAGTGTGTTGGGCAGCAAAAGGGGTGAAGGGTCTCTGAGAGTGATGGTAGTAGAGCGTTTTGTACGGAAGTGGTGAGGTTGTTGGAGTGTAATTTAGGATTTTGAACATAACTTAAACTTAGGACATTTCGGACTTTTAGTTTGTATATTTAACACATTTTAAATCAATTTTCTCTTCCTTCCAAATCTTCCCAATATTGTAGGGGAGTCAGAATTGAGAGGGGAAATATTTTGTCCCTCACCATTCCCCTCCCGCCCTTTCATCCTTAATTTTGAACCAAACAAGAAAATTTATTAATGTGCCTCTCCAATCTTTTAAGATGACTGGTCCTCGACTCCTTGGCATAGAGCATGATCTTTATATGTTAATGCATGCAGACGAGCATTATTTTTAAGAGTTTACCGAGTATTGAATATGACTTTTTGGGTTCATTTTTTCAATCAATGCTTCCGCTACTAACTGTTCTCTTTATGATTGTCTAAAGCCTGATCTTGCTGGTGGAGGTTGTGAAGCTATTGATCAAAATATTATTCAATTGCAGAAGGGACACTTCCAACAGGTTTTGATTCTTATCTGAAGTAAATTGTTTAGACGGAAGAGTCTGTTTGGATTTAAGTTATTCTTTGCTTATTTATTTACATGATAATTGTCTATATCTGACCAATTTTGTAGCTCACCAAAAAGAGAGAATACTTTATGAAACTTATTCAAGCAGTAGAAGGCAGGGAAGTGGAACCACGGTAAGATATTTGATAATATATAGTTTATCTTGATCATTAGTTGTTTTTATTTTTTATCTTGACAAATCTATATGCTGACCCTCATTAATAGCTAATATGTATTGTGTTAATCTGCAGAGCCCTTGAGCAAGTTGCTATGGACAAACTTGTTGAGTTGGCTTATAAGAAGAAACTGGTAATATGACTGTTTATTTTTTGTGCTTATTAGTTATTCCCTGTTGTCTCCTCTGAGCTATTTAACATATTATTTGGAACATGTTATTTGTTTGATTGAAAGGTGGTGTATTTCTAGCAGTTTAATGTATTTTTTATCTTTGAATTTATATTCTCTGTTCTCTCTCTCTTTTTCAACTCCCCTTGAGATGTGTTATAAAGTGTCTGACTTGTGTTTTACTAGACTAATCCTTTCAAAGTTATGCTGTGACAGATTTTGTCATGAAAGAGTTAAGTTTAATGGATTTGCATTTGAAAAATGACCCTTTATAATATTGATAGGCCACTCGTGGAACCATCGCTGCAAAGTATGGACTTTCTAAGATGTCAAGGCCAGCTGCATTGTCTTTCATGAAGAGGACTCTTGCTAGATGCCGGATGTTTGAGGAAACTGGGAAAAGTTGCTTTCAGGATCCTGTGTTTAAAGATATCCTATTTGCAACTCCTGTTCATGACAACTATGCTGTCTCAACAGTTGCTGAAAATCAGCCAGTTGCTCAAAATTCTCAGCAAGAATGTGAACTATCAGGTTTTCTATTTTCTTCTTGTTTTATTTGTTTTGGATTTATTTTCTATGATACAAAATCCTAAGGCATTTGCATTTTGCTTCATCTTTATTTATAACTCTTGGTTTTTGCAATCTTATTTGATTAGATCTTTTTTATTTCTTATTGGTAATATATCGGGCCTTGGTCTTGCAGGTTCATTTCCTTGCAGGGAGCAAAATGTGTTGGGAAATTCAGACCATCCCTCTGACCTGGATTTTGCCAGGATTGGACCAATACTGAACGGAGAAGTGCTGCTCGATGAAATTGGTGCTAGTGCTTCTTTGGGACCTACATCAACTCCTGGTAATTCCATCCTGCGTGGAGCAACAAGAAAGAGGAGGGGAAGAGGGAGGAGCAAAGGAGCTTCTGGGAGAAATTCTGTTAAAAGAGGTGGTCGTTCTTCTGCAAGCAACACGAGGAGTGAGCCCATAACAAAACCAAAGGCAGCTGAACTGTCTACTTCTGCAGAAGCATCTCTTGGCAAGTTGGTGGAAAATACTAACTCAGAGCATCAAGTGGCTTGTGGCTCTAATCAACTGGTTTCCAGTGATAACATAAAAAGTACCAACAATTTTGCTGTTGAAACTGAGGAACCCTTGGACTTGGCAAGCATGCCTGAACTAGACTCCATAGTAGGTGCAGGTAATGACCTGGATTCTTGGCTCAACATTGATGTGGATGCATTACAAGACGATGATGCGATGGGGGGGTTTGACATACCAATGGACGATCTGTCCACAATTCTTCTGTGAAGATGTATTCCTATGCTTATTTGGTGTTTATGAACCGTGCTGTGTCAGTTGAGTTGAATGCTGCTCATACAATTCATGCCTCTCAAGTTGGCATTCTTAGTTTTGCTCATTATTTTTCGTATACTTGTCAGTATTTATAGTACCAAATATAGAAGCCCAAAGGGTTAAAGAAATAGAAAGAAGGAAATGGTAGGGCTCAATTGTTCATATGATTTTGAGCTCCATATAGGTTGTAACTATTACATTCGTTACAAAACTTTGATAATCCCGTTGTAATATTCTCTCCGACTTGTAAATTATCTTCATCCAAATTACAGCGTTAGAAAACCAAATTTTGTTTGGGTTACTATGTTATAAGTTTTTACCGCTGTTTAGTAGTTATTAATGTCGGCAAATCTGTGAGACACAAAATTGATTCGCCTCAACTAAATTTTCTTATATGCTGAAGTGAAAGATCTAACACATGGTGTTTGATCATCTATTTAAGAGGTCTAAGATCCTTACTACTGCTTAGACCAATTTATTTGTGGAAGAAAACTAATTTGTTGTATTGACTAGAACCAAAAAAAGTCATTGTAGAAAGTCAACCATGTGTCCAAATACAACAACACTATTATTGCTTGAGAACTTGCAAAAGATTAATATGTATGAAAACTTATGAGATTAATTTGTTAAGAAAAAAGGTGCTATAAAGCCAATAAAACTGAAAATTAAGATAAAAGTTGGAAACCATCACCACACAAGCCCTTAATTTCTTACCTTTTTTTTTTCTTTTCTTTTCTTTCAATCTTAAAAAGAAAAAAGTTTTGCTAACGAGTGTCCCCGATATACTATTTAAGCATTCCATTTAAAGAAACTTTTTATTCAAAATGTTAAATACTATAATTTCTAATGCGTTGCCTTTACACATTTCTATAAAAATTTATAAAACTTACTATAGCATTTATCTAAAGAAAATACAAAACAAGAAAGAAGACTAAGCTCTTGTACGAACGCTATCTAAGGCATCTGTTGAGTCAAGAAAAAACAATGAACAACTAAAAATAGTGTTACGTTTTTGTAATTAAAATTGTAAGCAGTAAAATAGTGTTATGTTTTTGTAATTAAATTGGAGTGAAATATCAAATACCTTCTAAATTTTTTAAATTTGTCAAATACCCCCATGAAATTTGAAAATAGGCAAATACCCCATGAAATTGTAAAATGTCCATCAAATTGTCCCCCGCTCTGTTTACTCCGTTTATTTTGATGATGTGACTGTTAACTACATACTGTCATGTCACATGAGGGGGATACACGTCACATGAGGATAATTGATTAAAATTTGCAAAATCAGGAGACTAATTGACTGAAATTAGAGCAATTAACCCTCTAGAACTTAAAACACTCTTAAATGCATTTGACCTGTTTTTCCCCTTAAAACTTAGTGGAGACATTGTTTCATTGACACACATTTTCCAACAAGTATATAAAAAATGCATCCAAGGGTATTACTATGATGCATTAGATAGTAGTAGGACTTGACGGATATAATGATGCAATGCAATATACTACCAATTTGTTTGGAGCATGGAAGACTTTTATATTGTTTGATATAATGAATGCATTAATTAGGGTAATGTTCACATTATATTAGATTAGAGTTCCTTAATTAAGGCTTAAGCAATAACCGGACCAGTGGAAACAACTCAGCTGCCGACCACACTATGACCAATTCTTTTGCTTACAAGTCAATGCAATATTGCAATGAATAAAGCAAACATGAGTTGGTGACTGCTGTCATTTAATGTTCCCAACTAATCTTCCCTTTAATCCAAACCATACTTGTCAAGCAAAACTCATTTTGATACCTAAATGTAACAAGAGTTTGCCCACAAAAAAAATGTAACAAGAGTTTTAAAGTATGGAAATTACAGACACTTTTTTATATATTTTTTAATTAAGAAAAGATTGATTTGAGGACAAAAGTTGATTAACAAAAAATATATGTATGTTTTTGTAATTTTAAACATTCTATTTAATGACATGGCTATTATTGTGACGGTGCTTCACATTTAAAAACTAAAATCATTTTTTTTATTAATCTTCTGATTTTTAAAGAAAGGGTCTGGTAATCTATAGTTGGACCGCGAAGTAAATAAAATCTAACGAAAAATTATTCTCATTAGAAATTAAACTTGGATTCATCTGAACGAT
This sequence comes from Trifolium subterraneum, assembly GCA_951799995.1. Taxonomy (NCBI): domain Eukaryota; kingdom Viridiplantae; phylum Streptophyta; class Magnoliopsida; order Fabales; family Fabaceae; genus Trifolium; species Trifolium subterraneum. The sequence goes on along the minus strand of OX637463.1, from coordinate 786,278 downwards.
TTATCTTAGGAGAACACATTAATTACTTGAGTTCAATATCTTGTTAAACCAAAATTATTTTCATTATCCAAATAAAATTCTTACCCCAAAAATATCCCCATGGCCTATAAATATGGTACTCAATAATTGATGTAACAATTTGTGGACTCTATAAACTCATTCAAACCAAAACACCTTTCAAAACATCTATCTACCAAAATACTATTAATCTTTCAAAACCATGATGAACAACAAAGTAACAATTCTTTTAGTTCTTATGTTTTTCATCATTTCTGTTTTTTGTTCTGATCCAGACCCTGTTATGGATTACTGCATAGCCATATCAGAAGATAACAAATTCAGTTGCAAAAACTCATCTTTAGCAACAGTTGAAGATTTCACCTTTTCTGGTATAAAATCCGCAGGAAACTTCAAAGCAACTGGATTTACTTCAATGGGAGTGAATTCAAATGTATTTCCAGGTTTAAACACTCTTGGAGTATCATTTGTTAGAGCTGATTTTGATGTTGGTGGTGTTAATGTTCCTCACTTTCATCCAAGAGCAACAGAAGTTGCTATTGTTCTTGAAGGAAAAATTTATTCAGGATTTGTTGATACTAAGAACAAGATTTTTGCTAAAGTTTTGGAGAAAGGTGAAGTTATGGTTTTTCCAAGAGGACTTGTGCATTTTCAGATGAATGTTGGTGATGTTCCTGCTACTATTTTTGGTAGTTTTGATAGTCAAAATCCAGGTTTGATGAAAATTCCTAATGTTGTTTTTGGATCTGAGATTAAAGATGAGCTTTTGGAAAAGGCTTTTGGACTTAATTCTAAGGAGCTTTCTAAGTTAAAGAAGAGATTTTCTCCAAGTTAAAAATCATTTTTTTTGGGTGAAAAATGATTTTTTGACATCAAAATTTTGATGTTAATTATGGTGTTAATTAGTTTTTATGTGTATTTTTTAAATTCATTTTAGTTGTAGAAGATAAAAAATAAAAAAAAGAGAAAGATAAGCAAATATCATACTCCTATCACATATAGTCTATAGATATGCTATTTGCACAAGTCTGTATTTTATTTTATGTTTGTTGTAACATTGGTTAATGAAGAATGAAAAAAGTATTAAATTAAGATCCACATTATGCAGGTAGATATTTTTAGTTTTTTTTTTCAAATGTCCTTAGATAGGAGTATTGTGATTTTGACACATCAACAATGATACTAAAAATAGTCTGAAATAGGTTGAAACTGCACCAAAAGCTACTTTTCAAATGACTCTCTTGCCCTCGTTTGGTTGTTGCAATAATTTGATTTTTCATGCCTTTCTATGTGTCATGTTTTTGTTGGAGAATCATACAAGCTGTGATTATATAGGTGTCAAACACATTCAAAAGGAAAGAGTCTAAAAGAAGACACTTTTTCTTGTCTAATAAGTTTTGCACCCTTTTGATTGCGCTGTATAAAAAAAAGTTATTTTCATTGCTTCATATACAAAGATATACAATCTTTGGATACAAAAATAGAATGAAAGTTGGAGACAATTTTGTAATTAAAATGTGATGATCCACAGATATAGGAATGAGGTAGATCAAAATTTTGTTTAAATAATTATTAACCTAAGTCTAATCTTTCTAAATAAATCTTTAAAAGAACTCAAGTCTAAAATTAGTCAGAAACTCAAAATCGGCCAAATAAATCATGTCATAGGCACCTGTCAAATGATCTGTCTATTATTATTTCTAAGAACACGAATATCGCCTTTAACATATTGTTCCTTCACTGTTCCCAATTCATTTATGTCAGAGGCTTATGGATATTTCATTTATAATGAGCGTATAGTATATTGGACCGTCTCTCTGTATAATGACATTGCTAAATGGATTTGTTGGCACTTTATCAATTAAAAACCATAAATGACACTATACTTTAAAAGCATCGCAACATATATTTAAAAAATGTGTGATCCATTTGAGAGTTTTTGATAAGTTATATGAATATTTAAAAAATATAGTAGAGTTGTTTAAATAATTGGAAAATACAAAATAATATAAAGGCTTAATTGCAATTTTAACTGGCAGCAACTTTGGTTGCTTGTGGAAATCAAAATGAGAAATATAAGCATGATGTTATTGATGACAAAAAAGAACCACTCAAAACAGCAATGCTCTTGCAAGATTAACCTTAAAAAACTCTAGACAATAAGAAAAAACTCAGATCTAGAGCAGATGTTGTACACTGCTTACATTTTCAATAAATTCACACCAATTTTTTTGCAAGAAAATTAATAATCTGGTCACTACTATAAGCAAATGTGACTCCTTTCTCCTTTCTCCGACCGCCGACAACATTTTCCCACCGTCGTTCTTGCCTGTTGAACTCATCGTAAACATTCTCCTGAGGCTTCCGGTAAAGTATTCTCCTGAACAAAACTCATTTAGTTGCGTGGTTGATGAAAGAGTATGGAGTTGTTGAGTCATGGACTAAATTGATGACCATCCCCCGTGAGAAGTTAGTATGCTTGAAGTCTATCGATCGAAGTTCTACTATTGACCTATTGTTCATTTCAAATGGTGTTGCTCTTCTAATGGTGTCTTCCCAACTTATCCTATATAACTTAAATAGTGGTGAGTTGGATCATCCCTTGATAAATATCGACAATGTGTTTGATCCACATATTTATAGTGAGAATCTAATGTCACCGCGATGGTAAATCACATTTGTGTAATGTGGCGTCTTCCATATTTTGGCTTACATGAATTCTAAATAAAATAAGTTTATCTTTATCTTGTGTGTGGTGTGCTCAGAGGCGAGAGAATCGGAAAATTATTTGTTAGTCTTGTGTCCACTAGCTTGGAAGGTGTGGGCATTGGTCGATAAATGGTTTGGTTTGTCGATGGTGTTGCCGGATTCCATTCCATCCTTATTGGAAGGCTTCCTTTCAATATTTAGGAAAGGTAAACAAGGTTTTCAAGGCGTTTTGATGGTTTGGCATTCGGTTATTTGGGTTCTTTGGTGTGCACGGAACGATAGAATTTTTGAGGCAAAGATTCACTCGCCGGAAGACATTTTTTATAAGATACAAGTAGTTTCTTGGAAATGGCTTTTGCCAAAAAAGGTTAAGTCACCTTGTTTATTTTATGAATGGTGTGTTTACCCTCTACACAATATTGATTCGGTGTCCCAGTTCAAACTACTGGACTAATCATTCGGTGTTTAAGGAAATCAAAATGACAAATATAAGCATAGTGTTATATATTGATCATATAGCATTAATGACAAAGAAAACATTCAAACAGCAATGTTCTTGCAGGAGTAACCATAAAAGCCTCTACATAATAATTAAAAAAAAAAAAACTCAAATCTAAAGCAGATGTTGTACACTGCTTACATTGTTTTCCATAAAATCCATTCTATTGATTTTAATTAAAGCCATGCACTAAGCATCTCATTCCAAATATCAGGCACACCAGGGAGGCACCAGTGGCTACAATCAGAGCCTTGTTTCTGCCTCTCTTCTTGACTTAGTGCCTTACTATACACTGAAGGATGTCCATCTCTTCTAAAAGCAGTCATTGTTGTAATATCTTGTAGATATACAGGAAATCTCATTCTCTTCAACACTCCTTTTAGCACTACTAGTGGTCCAGGAACATGTAAGTGGCTGAAATACTTTACAGGTTGTCTTTGATTGTAACATTTCCAACCATTTTGCCTACTCAATAATGAAATGTCTAAATATGTTATGAAGCACTGAGATAGACACCGAATATAAACAACATTGATATGTAGACACTAGTAATAATTTAAGAAATTGTTAGTACCTGTTATGCCTAGGTGACATGCTTCTAAAAACAACTCGGGTTTTTCGAGGGTCTAAATTTAGATCCACCCACTTTGCCCATGTACTGAGTCCTTTCTCATAGGCAACCATTTGGTTCATGTTTGTGATGATACTATTTCCTTGCATGTAATAGTCCCACCTGGTATTTATCAGGACTGATTCCATTAGGATGCATGTGAAGTGTTTGTTTATAACATAAACGATTATCATATAAGTGCTTATGTACAAATTATTTCTTTAACTAAATAATAAAATAAAGTCAAACTATTTTCATTCAACTTCAAATGGAAAACTAGAGAATGAGAAAGGTTTCTCACGAGCTACTTTGACCAGAGTGAGTCCACCAATGAGCAGAATCAAATACAAGAATATCAACTCCTTTCCAATACTTTGCATTCTCTTCAATCAAATCCAAATGTAGAATTCTCTTATTATTAGACTCTTTCTTCAGTTCTACCAACAGTGGCGCCCAGAAGAATTCAATTGATGTCTCAAAATCCTATAAGTGAACAAAATATAAGTAAATCATTTTTAGAAGGAAAATTAAGGATAATAAGATTGATTAATATTGTCTTACCATAGCATGGAAAGACATCAAAGGACCATCATAGGTGACCCTTTTTTTGTCAGTTGGAATAACTCCTTGAACTAAGCATACAAGAGATTCCCATTGGTTTCTTATTATAGAATCACCCACTAGCATTATTCTCTTTCCTCTCATTTTACCAAGAAACTTAAGTGCATCAAACCTGAAAATGTCATCAACAAGCCAAATTTATCAGCACGGTTTGTGTTTGGTTTTGCGATGACAAAAATTGATTATGTAATATTGATTATGATTAAAAGTCAGTTGAATGTAAAGTGAGTTATGTTTGGATACATTTATGCAAAAGTCGGTTGAATAATAAAGTTGACACTCCTCTAAAATCATTTATGCACCTTTGGAATCAATTTTGTCACCTCTAAAAGTGGAACCAAACATACGCATTACATGCATATAAGTAAACAAGCAACAAGATATTGATCATGATGCAGTGCAAGCATATAAGAAAACAAAAAGGTAGCAATGTGAACAATTACAACTTCATCATTACCTTGGGATGGAACAACCTAATGGCTTCCACTTCCATTTTTCATAGTCTGAATCTGGCCTCCCATTCTTTTGACAAGTAACTGCAGTGGCTAGATAAGGACAGTTGGAATCATAAAGAGGGTATGATTGATCAAAAACCCATTTTCCAACTGAGAAGTCACATTTCTTCCATGAATCTCTACTGGTTTGCACCATGTTGACATCTTCAGTTTCTTCGAAAGCAAGCCAGCTGGGAACATCCTCTGGATTGATCAGTGATAATGTGGAGTGGAACAAGCCTAGCAAGGTGCTGAAGAAGAAGAAAAATGACAACAGGTGAAGGTTTGGTGTTGCCATGGAAGCTCAAGGTGAGAGCATAGTTTTAGTTGTGAAGGAGTTTTTGTAATTTAGAAAGAGCCATGTTTGGTGTGTACTTGTGTTGATGAAAAAGTGTTTGATCAAGGCATGACTTACGGTGTTGTGGACCATAAAAAGTATGTTACTTTTACCAATTGTCATTGATTGATTGATCTTTGTAGCAATGACACTTTTCTTCTTTTTTTACAGAGAACCGCAATTATAAGTCGATTAAGTACATTAGTGGTTGGTATCAATTTTGACAGATCATAAATCATTTAGAATAAAAAGTGTGTAACTACGAATTTTGGTAGGAAATAACCACAATTAGAATATTTGACTCTCCGTTGAGTCTATCGAATACTAGTATCTCCACAGTTGTAAACTTTTTTCGTCTTGCTACAAGATTAACTCTTGCTTCAGTAGTCAAATTTTAGATTTTCATCCCTTCCCCAAGAATATATTGTACAAAAATCAAACACAAGCTCTTTCTAACAAGTTTAGGTGCTATGCAACTGAGTTACAGTCATTGGCTGAAACTAACTTTGAACAATTTTTACTAAACAATAATATTATTAGTTTTATTACCGTAGTATCACATATACTGAAACTTAAGTAGTCTGTCCCTCCAAGACGACACTCAAGTGTAGCTGTTATTGTTAATGTTTGAGTTGTAGTGCGGTTTGTTAGAGGAATAATAATAGATATTAGAGGAATATCCAGAGGAGTGTCGAAAATTTCTGCTATGCAAAACTATGCGATGATTATCTGATGTGTAGGGCATCTTTTTCAGCCAAGTACAATGCAAGTAAAAAGAACTCTTAATCAAAATATAAAAAAGGAAATAAATTTGATCACATCAAAATCGGACAAATAAATTTGATCACATCAAAATCGGACAAATTGAACTTGCAAAATCAGGTGAATTAAATTACAGGTGCTTATTTTTCTCTCAGAAAATAGACTAACTAGACTTGAAAATAAGAATTACAGATACATAAAAGCAAAACACAAACTGCGAAATTGGAATGAACACAAATAATCATGCCATGGGTACCATGGGCTTCCTTGAATGGGACGTCTAAGACAAACATTCCGGGCTGATAAAGCCTGATGAAGAATAGATAACCATGGGAATATTTCCCATGAACCTTATTTGGGAAGCCCATTTTCACTGTTGAGAAGAGCTTGACTTTCATCAGTAAGCAAAACAGGTCCCCTTCCTGGTCTGGTGCATATAAAGTAACTGACATCCCCCTTGTACTTTTGTGATGGAATATTATCTTTAATTTCTGGAGGTGGTGGCAAAGCTTCTATGTCTTGTATTCCATTGATCCCAGCATCTTTCGCAAGTGACTTGTCACCAATAATGTAACTGGAGGGAGGAAAGTTTTGCAGGTAACTAAGAAATTCAAAAGATTGACAAAAATCTTAGAATAGTATGCATGAAAATACCAAAACTTAAAAATCACCTGTCTAGATCATCTGAATTTGGAGGGAAGTAGTAAAGCAGCCTCTGAATCAAAAGGGTAGCAGCTTTCCTATTACGTGCAATTAGAACCGCATTTGGCCCTGCATCAAACGTATAAGCTACCTGCACATCAAAACTAGCCTTAGTATTTAAATAGAAACCTACAAATTTATACATGTTAGTTTATTATGTGTGTGTTCGTGTATACATAACTAGAGTGATCAGAAAAGAAGGTAGTTCTGTTCCTCAAAGCTTAATACAATGGAAGGACAAGTCTATGGAGGATGTCACGTGGGAAGATGATGCCATAATTAGAGGACAGTATCCAGAATTTAATCTTGAGGACAAGATTGGGATTGAAGGGGGTGGTATTGATAGAAATAATGTTGCTGTGGGCTTTGAAGATGAAGTGGGCATTGATATTGGGCCTAAACCAAAATTATGGAGGGTGTACAAGAGGCAACGTGGTAAGAAAGCTATGAGGGGTGACGTGGAGGGAATGATGCATGGAATGCATGAGATGATGACGTATGAGAAGGATTGAGCTAAGCACTATATATATTCTGTTAGAGGAGAGAGAATTATCATCTATCTTTCTGTTTTGACGTGCATTCACAATACGTGAATAGGGGAGCCTTAGTGCTTTGGGGTTCATTATCAATTCTAGTTGTTATCTTTCATCTTTTACAGTTTTCCAGAAATTCCCATTGTATTTGATCTTGTTTTTCCATGAATACAAATCATAATTTCACTGTTTCCATTTAAATTACTTACCTGCATTATTGAGTTCTATCACACAACCAAACAAGCGGTGTGTATACACATTATTTATACGTATATTCTGGAAGTTTCTTCTAATTTCAAGTTCAAACGTTATGAGCCAATATTTCTAGTCATGCTTCCATTTTTAGAATATTCAGTGATTGGTAACCAAACAATTGACGAAATTTGACCCTAGGAATAAACCTTTCTGCATACGAGACATATATGACCAAGAAAGTAATTCAAACCTGGGGAGATTCTTCTGAGCGGTTCCACTTTTCAGCAATGCTGATTATCCTGAAGTGAAATAGAATAGTTGATGAATTAGAACAGAAATGTATTGTGATCTTATAAAACAAATATAATTGTCATAAATAACCGTCAATTATCAGAACCTACTTATGGGATGTATCATTCATGTAAAATATAGGGGGCGATGTATCCAGACAGACTGCATGAAACTGGTTGCTGTCGGTACAGGTGAGTTGTGAAAAAGATGCAAAATCACGGTTTCTGATGGCTTCTTCCATTTTCAGTATCCTCTTCGGCACTATTTCCTATTGTGGTTCAAATGAGAAAGAGACATGAATAAAAATTAATCAAACTTAAATTACCATAGCATAGTTTTTTATATAACAAAGAATGAAAAAAATAGCTCTCAAAAGTTGCAAACATTCCTAACGTGATATGAGAAAAATACTCATCTAACATGGTTGATACAAAACTTTTACGAAGGAAGTGGATGTAGTACCTTTGCTCGATGCTGCAAAAGCAAACTTGTTTCAACAGTCTCACGCATTCCTGAGGTACTGCTTGTTTCCTTTTGCCGAGAGCTAACCTAGAAGTAAATAATGAATGGGAATATTGAGCAGAGTATGACATGAGATAATACAATAGTGTAGATCCAACAGTGCTTAGGTGAATTGGAAATATCTCATTTACAAGATAAAAGATACTGCTTAGGAAAATAAAAAACATTGATGTGGAAAATCTAGCCAAGCTATCATTTGGCCATCAGCACATTCTACAACTTAAAACAAAAACCTTTGGTTGTCTGAGGCATAACTCATAAGTAGCAAGATGGAAGTGAGAGACGTGAAGAAGTAACGCAAGTGGCGAAGCGGCAATCACAACAGAGTTGAAAATTGGCATTGACAGTAATTGAAAGACAAGCCTTTACTTCAACATGTAACACAATAGGAAGAAAAGTGCTGAACTTTTAAGTTTTAACGCAATATTGCCAAATTAGTTTTTTTTTTAAAATAAAATATTGCAAGCTATTATTAATTAATATGATTCAAATGCAACCAAAAAATAGTGAAGCACTTAAACTTTATGCAGGGCTGAAACTGCACTTTTAGTGAGAGAAAAAGTTAAGTCGCATTCGCATAGAGCAAATATTATCTTGGTCTGTTAGAGAATAGAATACTGAAAACCAACAACCAAGGATTATTAGAGAATAATAAGCCTAGTTAAACCGACTAAAAAAGAGCTTGAAATAAATAAATGGGAAACTAGAAACCAGAAGCTATAGCTTTACATTGAAAATGACAACAGCATGCCATGAAATATATTAAAAGCCAAAACTGAACGACAAACTAATCCATTAACTTAAACGAAGACTGAAAAAATGACATACCACGGCAATAACAATAACAAGATCATCCCAATGCTTTTCATCAGCAAGTTGAACTGCGAGACTGTCACTTCCATTCTCCTCCTATAAACATCAACAGAATAGAAATTAGTCAAATTACAGATAGATTTTCGGGTGATATAATGCCTTATAAAATAAAATAAAAACTTACTTTTCCCATTATCCACTTCACAAATCCCCCAAATAAGCTGCGACAAGCACTACCTGATCCTTGCCTGTAGCGAATATCCGGAATTGTTAAATATATTATCAAACAAGTGTCCAAACCAAGCCATAACACCTTACAAATTTAAAATGTCGTAAAGAAAAGAAAGACCTTGCAATAGCAGATAGCTGACTTTCGTCTTCTTTGACATTCATTAGCTTCCCAAGGGCATAAACTGCAAAACAGAAGACAGAAGCCATTATGAAATATGATGACTAATATAAAGCTTAATATAAAATTAATACGAATCAAGAAACATTCAGTGTGCGAAGGGTTTTGCAATTTGAGAACCGGTAGAAGACTGCACAAGTACTGGCCAGCAACCACTTATGAAATCCAATTTGTTATCATACTCATAACTATTAAATGAAATAAAGTTTTTTTAAAAAAACAAAATTCAATACAAAGTGTATTACCAAGACAAGCAAAACCCGCGGCGGATGAAGCCAGTCCGGCTGCAGTGGGGAAGTTGTTGTAGGAAGCAATGTGTACATGCAATTTGCTCCAATCCTCTTTACTGATCTTAACACCCTTTTTATTATCCTCAACATCACAAGCGCGAGCGCGGATCTCCCTTAAACAGCTCTGGAATCTACCCCCAGAAAGAGAAATCTCCTGCACTAACCAGCAAAACCAAAAACCACCAATTAAAATTAGAAAGCAAAAGAATGACAATTCTCAACACCAGCATCTCAGTACACCCAAACAAAATCTCTATCCATTATTATATCTTACTTAAACATCTTTATTCTTAGCTAGAACATATAAACAAATACAGAGAGAATAAAAAAAACTATCAATTGTATTTCTTCTGGAATTTACAGAAATGTGAAAACTGACAAGCAAGTAGTAGACACAACATGGAAGTGGATTGCATGTTGTTACTGCGTTAACGACCGTCCGATAAAAAATGAATGGTTAAGATCGGAACTATGTGAAATTAGTCAAACTACACTGCATAATTCACAACAGTTCAATCACTTTTAGATTGTCGTGATCCTTTACGGCATGGAACTGCGTGAAGCAGTTACAACAGACAATCCGGTCAGATGCAACATAAAGTAGCTATCTATGAAACACTGATACAGACATAGACACGACACTAACATTGACATGTCGAGATAATTGAAGTAGTAATTTATAACTACATGTATCGGTCAAACAATCAAACACCGGACATGCATTCAATCTGAAGTGTCGGTATTACTCAAAACAGTAAATAAATATGATTGAAGTGTAAACATGAATTAAACAATAGAAATAGTGAAATTGAAAAGAAAAGAAAATGAACCTTGCCATTGAGCCACATGCGATCTTGTTGAAAAGAAGGACTAACAGAAACAGTGGTGGTTGTGCAAAGGTGATTAGGATCAAGAGTAACACTGATACTATCATTAACAGGTAAGATTAGGGTTTCATCTCTCTTACCCCAATACTTAATTACAGCAATGTTAGTTGGTGTTTGAGCAGTAACCATGAGTACCCAACTCTGCTGCTGTGAATCACCCGCCATTTTCAATCAATCGATGTAATTTGAAATTCTACAACAACGGGAAGAAATGGAAATTAAGTGAAGAAAGTGAGTTTGTAGTGAAATGGAATAGATCTCTGATCTAAGTGAGTGAGTGTGAGTGTTAATTAATTTTTTGTTGTAAAAATGAAGAAAAGAAGAAGATAGGAGAAGGGTATTTATATTGGTAATGACAATTAATTATTATTGTTAATTAATTAATTATGATAATAACTGTACCATTTTATTTCGGTTCCTAATTCACAGATTTGTTATACTTATGCTTCATTTATTTATTTATTCGTTTGGATTTGGATTCTCTCGCTCTCCATCACCTACCTTTCTTGTGTTTGTTTTCCTTACAGTGGTAGCAACACAATACTAATCCTTAATTTTTGCTCGTGCTACACGAGGGCTAACGGCAGATAGAAAATTGAGAAACAGAAAAAGGTGTTGCTCGTGGCCACCTTATTTTTATCAATAAAAAACAGAAATGGACTAAAGTATCACATTTTGTTCAACTATAGCAATTAGCAACCCAAAACATAAAAGAATAGTTGACACAGAATAAGAAAACTAAGCAAATTTTTTCCTTATTATAAAAAGTATAGGGAAGGAGTAGTCATTTATTCTACCATATTTGATTTGAAACATCCTAGTACATGATAAAAAAAAAAACAAAATATGCTTTATTTCTTCCTATGGATATTAATATGTACCAAAAAAACAGTAAATTTAAATAGGATAGGATAATTTTATCGTATTTTATCTTTTTATATTATACTTTTTATATTATATTATATCTTCCTATCCTGCACACCAAAACAAATAATTTAATTATCCTTTCATATACATTTTCTTTTTGGCAAGTATTTGTGTATAAGTCATGGGATACCTTTTCATCGAGCATCATAAGGATATGGATTAGATTATAGCATATCACATCAAACAAATTATCACTTTGAACAAATGTATATTCGAAAAACAATTTGAATTAGATCGTTTTAGATTCTTAGTTAATAGGTTTATGTGTTCAAATTATTACTTAAATAATTTTTTTTTATGTTGATAGGTTCATGCGATAAGTGATTAAATGAATTCAACGATCAATCTAAAATTACATGATAGAATAGAATATTTTTACAATTAAGTAATTATTTTATATTCTATCATTACAATCTCGAGCAACAATTTGTAGTGCAACATGTGTAGATTGTTGCCTAAAAGTAGTTTAGACAACATTTGCCATTTGTGTATTCAGAACACCATGTAATTGTTCTCTAAAGTCCAATAGGGAAAGATTCTATTCAAATTATAAATGATTTCACTTCAACTTCTTCGACAAACAAATGTTATTTATTGAGCTTTGACTCATCTAAATGAAATGAGTATTAGTAAAGTGAAAAAAAAATTCATGATTAATATTGTAAATCACTTATTATTTGTTATGCATGTGCATATAATTTTTTATCAACGATTAATATTATCCATTTTACTCTCTAAAGTGACTTGTTTAATTTAGAGAAGTCTTATCGCAATTATTGTACACCAAGTAACCCAAAAAATATCCATTTTGTGTGTTACCATTACCAATGTGTAAAACATGAGAGTATTCTCCTCCCATCAAAATCACTTATACACCAAGTTAATTTTATTCTTTTCATTAACATATATTACACTTTTTACTATCATCTCAAAGTTCAAAAACTTTATGCTACTAGTACTGGTAAAGCAGTCTTCATACCCTTGTGCATAGTTCTAATCACACTAGTAACCTGCTCAATCTGATCTTCATTGTTGCATGCTGCAAGAAGTACTTTTGCTGTTCCTCCATCTGGATAACAACCAGCATCAATCATCTTTTCAAATATTTCTAAGCACTTAAGATAAAGCTTTTTTTTAGAATAAGCTCCAATTCTACTAGTCCAAGTAACCACATCAGGTCTTAAACCTTTGGTAAGAACTAATTGAAAGAGTTCTTCCATTTTCTCAATAAATCCTGCTTGTCCATACCTATGTATCAAGATATTAAATGTACTAATATCAACTATATATGATCCTTTTTCCATCACTGTTAAAACTTCTTCCATTTTTTCAAATTGGCCTAACTTTCCATACAAGTTGAGCATGCTGTTGAGAACAAAAGTGTCTAGTTTTAGGCCTGATTTACACATTTGGTTAAGAATGTCTTCACATTTACTCACATTTCCCATTTTGGAATAAGCCGATAAAAGTACCATGTGAGATTTCATTGTTGGTGTTATTCCAACTCTTTTCATATCTTCAAAAACAGCTTCAGCATCTATGTTTCATTCAAAAAGTAAGAGAAAGAAAAACATGTGTCAGACCAACTTATGACATGTATGTAAGCTCTTTTCGGCTTATTTTCATTAGCTCTCCGAGATAGCTTATATTTTATTGTAGAAATAGCTTATACATAAGAATTTAGCTATAGGCGCTCAATTAAGTTGTTTATCCATACACGTCTTATGTGAATAAACAAAAGAAAATGATAAGTTTTGAGGGTAGATCATTACCATCTTGAAAACCTGCTTTCCCATATGCATCTACTAAGATATTATATGAGGCTCTATCTGGTTCACATCCCATGTGCTGCATTAGTGAAAATATTTCTGCTGCCCCATAAGGAAAACCTGCACGACTGTTCCGAGAAGAAAAAATGTTAACTTTTACTAGATATATAAAATATTGGCTAAATTGCACTTTTGGCCCCCTAAGTTTCACAAACTTACGATTTTGACCCCCTAATTTTCAAAATAGCACGTATGGCCCCCTAAAATCGCAAGTAAATATGGTATAAGCATTTGATGATAAAATTGGTGATACATTAATCAATCAAGAAGGAATTTATATCATCTTCCAATAACAACCTGTAAGCTTCCATGAGGGCATTATAAGCATAAACATCAGGTTCAAGTCCAGCTTCTTGCATCTGCTCAAATATTTCTTCAGCTTTCTCACATAATCCCTCTCTGGCAAATGCATTCACTAGAGCAGTATATGTGCAAATATTAGGTATGCACTTTTGGCTTAACATTTCATCAAAAACTTTTAAAGCCATGTATGATTTACCAGCCTGCATAATAAAATTCAAATTTCATGAATGAATGTTACATCTAGTTGCATAAATTATATGTAAATAGCCGTTAATAGCTTACCTTCCCGTATAAATTTATCAACATTGTATAACTTTCAATAGATAGCTTGCAACCATCCTTTTTCATCCTTTGAAAAATCTCTTCTGCTTTGTCAAAGTTTCCTCCTTTCATTAATCCATTTATGTAAGCGTTGTACACAACAGCACCTGAACAAGTTGATTTAGGAACACTGTGAGTGTTGTAAACCTAAAGTGCCGAGTTTGATTCCTACCGATAAAAAGACAAGTTTATTGAGGAACATACTTGAAGGAAGGCCATAATTTCGCATTTCGGCAAATACAGCTTCAGCATTTTGTAGCTTCCCTGACATACAATAGGCCTTTATGAGAAGGGCATAGGTATCTTCATTAGGAATGCATCTAGCCTCATGAAGCTGCAAATAAGTGGATTCTGCTTCCTTGTATAGAAACTTTTGCCCAAAAGCATCTATGAGTAAATTATAGCATATCACATCTGGCTTGAAGGAACTCCTTAGCAGTATCCATTTACATATCTGATCATAATCCATTAAAAGAAAATGAAAAATAAACTAAAAGTGTAAAAGTTGCATAGGATTAGTATGCAGTAGTATACTGAGGTCTAACGTAAGTAGTTGGTGTGCGAAGAGTGTTGTAAACCTGAGATACTAAGTTTGATTCCTACTGATAAAAAATATATGCATTATGTGTTTCTCACCGAAATGATTGAATCCCATTGTTTTCTCATCCGAAGTTGAACGGACACAGTTAAAACATCATCCCATGCATCAAGAGAGGGTGGAAGCTTATCCAATGAACCCCAAATTTTCTCAGAATCCACCTCCTTTTGAACATACTCCAAAATTAGTTGTGCAGTGGGACTCAACACTGGGAATATCCCATCAACAAATCCAGAACCAAATTTCCATCCTCTTCCTCTCAAAGAACCACCTACATACACAAAGAAAATAATCAACAACACACTTTTAAAACACAGACACACGCATGCACGCGCACGCACACACACTGTTTCAGCTTGGACAGCATAGATTACATGTTTTTCTGGACAGTTTCTTGTGATTGAAGTTCCTTAATTTGCCATTTTTGTCAATGTAAACACTGTCTTTCTTAAACTTCTTCAAAGCCACGCGACTTGAATCATTTGATTTCCTTTCGGATTCATTTATGCAACATCTTGGTTCTATAAATGTGTGGTTCAATGTGCATAAACCAGAATTTAACCTGCAGATAACTTGAGGAATTAATAAGTTTAATTTTAATGCCACTTCAATTAATCAGAGTAACAAAATGACCCTTCATAATAGTAATAATATCCTATCATATCTTATACTATACTATATATATTAATTAAAGGGTTAATGTCAATGTAACAGCATAGCATAGATATGTATGAAGATAATGGAATGGAGCTAACATCATTCATGAAGGCAGGTTCTGGTGTGGATAATGAATTGTAATGGATGGTGCATTTTAAAAGAAAGGACAAATGGAATAAGGACGAAATTATATCTTTGAAAATATCTCAGGAAGCGTTCACATGGGTCTATGCAAACAAGTAATACAATTGGAAGTGATGTAGATAATAAATGTTTTGTGCACAAGTACTATCTCATCCGATAAAAATATCAAAATTGTTAGATTAGATGTTATGATTGGTTCGAACCCACCCTCTTTCACTTATGTGTGTGAGTTTATAATAAGTTTTGTCTTTTTGTTTATCCACAAAAAAAGTGCAAATATCTTAGTTTTTTTTTCGGATTAAATAACTTTTTATTCTTATAAATATCTTAAATTTCATTTTTATTTATATAAAATAAATAACGTGTTTTGATCGCCTAAATATGTTCTATTAAAACTTTAGATCTCTGCTTTTGGCTAATATTTTTGGAAAAAAACTTGTTAGGAATTGAATCTTAGACCTCCAACTCTTTTATCCTTAACTCAACTAATTCAACAGGTTAAACTACTCATTTAACAGTTATCTCCATGCATGTATGATTTTTTTCAAACTTCTAATCATGATTTTTCATTGAAGCATAACATATATTTATTATTAAGAGTGGGACCGAAAGAAAATCATATACTCCTTCT
Source organism: Trifolium subterraneum (assembly GCA_951799995.1). Taxonomy (NCBI): domain Eukaryota; kingdom Viridiplantae; phylum Streptophyta; class Magnoliopsida; order Fabales; family Fabaceae; genus Trifolium; species Trifolium subterraneum. The sequence continues at coordinate 770,176 of OX637463.1, read as the reverse complement.
GGTCCATATTATAAGGACTAATTTGAAAAAATTACACATACCATGGAAGCACATTTTACATAGTTATTTTTATTTAATACTCTTCTAATTTTAATTTATTCCATGTGTACCATTATTTAATTACTCTCAATTCAACTAACTTACTTATTTTACCAACCAAAAAAAAATAAAAACTTACTTATTTTTTATAAAAATGACCAAATTTTTTTTCCAAATTGTTCCTTATAATATGAACGGGAGGGAGTAGATTTTTTTGACAATGAAAATCATATAGATTTAAAACTTAAAATTTATATCAAAACATAAAAGAATATTAAAATAACATAAAAAAAAACTAAATTGAAAAAAAATATAAAACTAAATTTTTACATTGAAGTAATTATCAAAAAAAAAATTTACATTGAAGTAATTTTACCAATGAAATTTCAATTAAAAAAACTAAACTAAAAAGCAAGGATTACCAAACAAATTTAACTTTTATTTACAAAATTTTTATTTTTAACTTTGGTAACAAAGCACTAGCTTTTAATGCCCAAATTAGTTTAAAGAATTGGTAAATTTTACAAAACCCCTTCATCGTTGTCAAAAAAAAAAAAAAACCCTTCATCTCCTTGAGCAAGAAAGAAAAAAAATACTCATAAATAAAAAAGGCCACGTTACTGTACCTCACTCCCATCTCACATCACACTCTTCAATTTCTTAAGCCTTCGCCATTTTTATTCACTGATCTAATCGACGAATCCGATCCAAAATGTTTCTCACAAGGTAAAAACCCTTTCTATTCTCTCTTTTCTCGCACAATTTTGCATTCTTCGATAATCATCTGGATTCTCCCGAATTGTATTAGGGTTTAAATTATTTCTAGGTCTAATTAATTGATTTTGTGCGAATGAATTAGGACTGAATATGATCGAGGAGTCAATACTTTTTCTCCCGAAGGCCGTTTGTTTCAGGTTGAATATGCAATCGAAGCCATCAAGGTATATACTCTATTAGGGTTTACAACTACCTGTGTTGTTAGTGTATTTGTGATTGTGAATCGTTTTTTTTTTTAATTGGATTGTAGCTGGGATCAACTGCGATCGGTTTGAAGACGAAAGAAGGTGTTGTTCTTGCTGTTGAAAAGCGTATCACTTCGCCTCTACTGGTCTGTCCTTGTTTCCTTTATTTGATTTTTTATTACTTTAGTGGAAATTTTTATCGTCTTAGTGGAGATGTTAGTGTACAATGTGATTTTTTCAAGTAAGAAACACTTTCGTGCAAAATATTGATTACTAGTGATACGGATTTGCTTACAATAGATTGAATTCCGGGGACATCTGGTTGATTTATAGTTTCTAGATGTACTTCTATATTTTGATTATTGATGATAATTTTAGATAGAATGGTTGCAGTGCTCATAGTTGTGTACAATGAAAAATAGTTTTATTTGCCATGAGACAATTCATTACATTGTTTTCTGTATAAATTCTGCTTTTAGGAGCCTAGCAGTGTGGAGAAAATAATGGAAATTGATGACCACATTGGCTGTGCAATGAGTGGATTGATTGCTGATGCTCGTACACTTGTTGAGCATGCACGAGTTGAAACTCAGGTATTGTTTGTTACCTCCATAGGATATTGATATTGTAGGTAGTTGGTTGGTTAATTTATTGATATATGTTGGTTTATTGTATATACAGAATCATAGGTTTTCATATGGTGAACCAATGACTGTTGAATCCACAACTCAAGCTCTTTGTGACCTAGCCTTGCGCTTTGGTGAAGGCGATGAAGAATCCATGGTAAAGAACTTCTTAGCGTTGACTTTCATGTCTATTTTGGTTTTTTTTGCTAACATTGCTTTCTTTAAGGCCCAAAACATGTTTTGTGATGTGTTTTGCATTTTCTGAACGTTTAATGTAGATGTAAAAAGAATTAGTTACTATATTTTGAGATGCACAAATATCCAAAACTTACATCTATTGTCGAATATATAACATTCCTATTAAAGGAGTAAGTTCCTGTCCTTGTGTAAGGTACTTTTTGTATAGTGTACAGACGGGTTCGGTTGCATGGGCCAATAAACATTTTTCTTTTGCATAAGATACTTATTGGGGTTGATGTGTTGGACACAATCGTGTATGCTTTATAACACATGCCGTTTCTGTTTTCTTTTGTATAAGAGACTTATTGGTGATGTTGGACACCATTGTGTATGCTTTATAACACATGCCATTTCTTTTTTCTTTTGTATAAGATATTTATTGGTGGTGATGTTGGACACCGTTGTGTAGGCTTTATAACACATGCCGTTTCTTTTTTCTCTTTGGCAGTCTCGACCATTTGGAGTGTCTCTCCTCATTGCTGGCCATGACGAGAATGGACCTAGCCTGTAAGTATTCTTTCAATCTAAGCAGTGGTTACTATGGGTCATGTGATGGACTTGTGCAGTTGTTCTTTTGACTCATTTTCTGTGTTTGTCTAAATCTATGACATTGTTGGCTCCTTGTATGTTACACTTTCTTTTTCTGGGGATTGGTGAAATTTCAGAGAACAGACTGGTAGCAAAAAATATTTCATGAACAATACAATTTTTCTGGTTATTCAGTTATTTATATGCAAAGAGTGGTTAATGAGTGAGATTGGCCACTTATTGACTTGATGTTTTGACTTTTGACGCGATTCTTGTGATTCTAGCAACTTTGCTTGGATGTTAAATCATTTCTAAACCGGACATATTTGCCAAGAATTCCTTTTTTGTAGCATTTTTTTTTTTGTTTCACTTGGAAGTAACATAGCATCTTCACTCATCACTTTTTTCTTTTATATTTCTTTTATTTTGTAGTCATGTAGTCCTTCACTTTTTCTTATCATTTCCTTCATGGTTTCAAGGAATACACTTCCTACTCTTACCATTGATTTGTGCGTAAAGGCACTTTTTCCTTTGCGTGGTTCAGCAGTCTACACTGCATGTTCAACTGTTGGAGAAAACCATATTCTGTTATTTTAGTTTCTATGTTCAGACCAGTTTATGGTAGCAACTTAGCACCTTTTGAACCTTAACGGGAAACAAATAGGGGTAGTTGCATCTAACCCCCCTATAGGGACTTAAGACTAAATTGTAAGCAATTTTTCGTATTTTGCCCATCACAGACATACTAATGCAGCTCATTGTTTAAAAAGAAAATGAATGCACAGAATGGGTAATTTGTATTTGTAGGCAGCAGCTCTATTACTTCTGTCACTAGATGATACAGTTTGGTTAATTGCTTCTGATTGTTTATTGCCTTTTTCATTCTGGACTTATTGTTCTTACTGACTTGAAATCTTCTGGTTTGAAGATATTACACTGATCCTTCTGGAACATTCTGGCAATGCAACGCAAAAGCTATTGGTTCAGGATCAGAAGGTGCTGACAGTTCTCTGCAAGAACAATTCAACAAGGTAATCCATGTTCCTACAGTGGCTTGTTTCTTAATCTTCTATTCTGCTCCATAGCATTAAAATAATTAACTGGGATTGGGAAGTGTGAAAGGGAGGGAAAACACAGAAATGAGTCCAGATCCTATCCATTTGTGGTGAAAATAGAGATCTCCAGTTAATTATACGTGGCTAAAACAAAATGACTGAGATTTAATTTTTTTGAAGAACTTCTTTGGTCACCGTTCTTCCTCTGTACTCCAGCCACCGAGAAATTTGCTGCCCTAACACCCCCCACCCCTTACAGGTAAATAATAGGAACACAGCCATGGGAATGCTATGTTAACAAGAGATTCACCAAATACAATAACAGCAAATCGTTACCCCCAAATCTGAAATCATTAGTAAAATTGTAAAAGCAAAAGAGTTTGGGAAAATAAGTGCATTAGAGGACGCTATTTTTCCTCGTCTGGTTGCATGTACAAAATAAAGTCTTAAGCTGCAAAGCTAACAGAAAAAACAGAATACTAAAATGGAAGGTGGTGATTGGTACCAATGCATCAAGGCAGATAAGTTTGGCGGAGACATACTTAGTACTGGGCCGTACAAATGGTCAGTGTGGTAGAAAGGAATGGGGGGGTGATCATGATGGGTTGAATGGAGGAATGCATTTCAGCCACATTTTCTTTTCTTAAAAAAATTACATTGATTTACAACTCATATTGATATCTGTCTAAGTATGGGTCCACTGCTTGTGTTTTATTGTCCGGAAAATGTTGGACTAAATAAATGTTTTATAATTTCAAATTTCAATTGTCAAATTAGTGTAGCAGCATTTTTGTTCACGCACTGGCAACATTTTTCTTAAAGATTATCTTTCAGTATGGTATCAAAACAAATGAATTTGGTGTTGATTTTTTGTGTTGTGCAGGACTTGACTCTTCAAGAAGCTGAGACTATTGCTTTATCTATTCTGAAGCAAGTTATGGAAGAGAAGGTAAAATTAAAACTAAATGCATGTACTTCTGGTTGGTTGTTGTCCTCCCTACTGAAATGGAATGTAGAATAAAATATAACTTGTTTCCTCTGTGCTTTTCACAATAGGTCACTCCCAACAACGTTGACATTGCCAGGGTTGCTCCAGCATATCATCTTTATACCCCTTCTGAGGTGGAAGCTGTGATAGGACGCCTATGATTTCCATCTATTCGTGTGATTTGTTTGGTCTTTGTACGTCTATTCAACTAGTAATTTTATGCTGAAACTTTTTTGATTGATGATACTACATGTAGTGCCGCTTTATGTTCAAGTTGTACGCTATACTAGATTCTCATGTCATATTTTCTGTCATTTAGTCTAGTTGAAATTGAAGACTAAACTAATGTTAAAAATGTTTGAGAAAACAAAATACATTAAGTTAATGCTGAACGCCAGCCATTCACAGGACTGTGTTTACTGTTTGAGATGAGACCAGATGGAGTGCGGAGATGAAAATGTGTTTAAAAAGCTTTTATGTGGAAAATCCGATTCATCTTTGACGTATTTCATCAAAAGATCCACCTAAGTTCTGGAGAAAGAAACAACAACGCACATGACTAGGAGTACAAATTATTTTAACAAAAGATAAACAAAAACATGAAGAGTGTAAAAAATAAAAATTATAGAAAAATTCATTGTAAACAAAATACATTATGAAAAAACTTATCACTTTTGATACCAAAAATTGGCACTTTTTGGAAAAAAATCTGAGTTGGAACCAAAATCTGAATTGTAACAATACATAAAAATAAAATTGTTGGAAAAAGCCAAATTTTAAAATATAGGGACTATAAAACTTTGTTTCAGACGGAATAAAGAAAGAAACCAGAAACCGAAAGTGAATTTAAATCTAAAATTAATAAAACAAAATCATTGCAAAAAAAAATTCTTGATTTGATAAAAGTAAGCTATAGATTGTAAGAATTCGATTCAATGTAGTTAGTGACGACTGTAGTCAATACCAGTCAGACAGCCTTAGAGACAAAACGATAACTCTAGACTAATGGTGAAACCAACCCAACTAAATCAGAGACATTCCGTGAGATAATAGAGTCTCAAAATGATATAAAGCCGAAAAAATATAGGATTCATGTGATAACATTATTTCCTCCGTTTTAAAATACTTGTCGTTTTAGAAAGAAAAAAAAAAAGAAACTAAGAAAATGTATTTTTGCACTTTATCTTCTTATCATACTCTTATTTTATTTTATTTTTTTGGAATATATTATGCACAAAAAAATATAAACAAAATAAAAGCAATAAAAAGATTATATAAAGAAGTTTAGTACAAAAAATACAATAAAAATACTCCTATTATATAAAATTTAGTGAATAAAAAAAACTAGGAAAAATGATATAGTAGACAAAATATGACCTTAGATTATCAAAACGACAAGTAATTTAAAATAATTTTTTTTTCTAAATGGAGAAGTATTTTGATTTTGCAAATAGATATTGATTTGACCAAAGGACCACTGGCATTGCCGTTTTTTTTAACATCCATTCACATACACCATTCCCATTATACCCCTATAAATTTTCCCACTCTTTCGAACACAAAGGGGCAAAACAGACACATATAAATAAGCAGCTACGAGATCCCAATCGCATTCCCTTTTTAAACCCTGAATAACAAATACTGACATCAATTTGTTCCCGCGATTTCATTGTGAGTGAAGAAGCATAAGCCATAAGGTGCAACTTGCGAGCAATCATGGTTTACATTACTTCATGGGACGAGTTTTTGGATCGATCCATTCACCTATTCCGCGCCGATCCAGATTCTGTATGTTACTTTTCTCATCATGTTAATTCTTCTATTTGCTTTTCGGAAAAACAAAATCAACAGAATCACACACTGTAATTCTAATTCAATTGCGTTTTGATTTGAAATATAGACGCGGTATGTCATGAAGTACAGACATTGCGATGGGAAATTGGTACTCAAGGTCACTGATAATCGACAGGTACCATTCTATTTCTTATATATAAATGAATATATTTTTTTGCTGTTGAATGTGATGGGATTTATGGATTAAGAATATTGGGGGATTTGGAGGGGGAGGGACTGAGTTTTAAAATTTTAGATGTATTCATTAGAATATCCTTAAATAAAATGCAATGTAGAAAATTATAAGGGTATAAAAAGTATGTTAATACTTTCCCTCTATTTAAATCTCTCCGTTGTAAGCCCAACAAGAAGAGGTGATTTCCTTCGTGTTGTTTGAACCAAACAAACCTGTAACGGTATCCATCAATATGTTTGTTGGCCAGTATTTCCTTCTCCACCCCCTGCGTAAACACCCTGTTACTTTTGACTTTAATGTATAGTATTTGAAATAGATGAATTTCATTTAGTTGATGGATGGTTTGAAGTTTTCTTTCTTCAGTAATACGATGATTTGAAGATCTGACTTTAAAAATAAATTATATATCTTTATACATTCTATACGCATTCCTTTTCATTTTTGAAATAGTGAATTGTCCGCGTATGATATCAAATAACTTTATCTTCGTTAAGTTTCAATTTACATATACTACAGTTGAGAAATTTCGTCATTTGTTTTTACAATCCATATTTTTTAAATTTATCGTAATGATTGCTATAAAGCAGTTGTTGATTGATGGCATTCCCTGTGTCCTTGGGTAAATTGTGCCGTGTTAAAATACACAAGCGATAACATCCATTTGCAGAAAGCCAGAAACAACATCCCTGTACAATGTGGGATGCTTTGATTTTCTCTTTGGTGAAGTAACCTTAATATGGATGCGTATTTGTAAGATGCTAGTTTGGCCACAAGTGTGTCTGGTTTATTTATTTATTTTTCAAACTTTAGACTTGTCATGATATCACATCATTTTATACAATATGTGGAAAATAAGACATGGAATTATAGTTAGCCTTTTAGATGGTATACCATATACAAATTAAAACTCCGTATTCTTTAAATTTATGTCGTGTGGGGTCATGAAGTCGTTCAACAGGTTAAGTATTTTGCATGGGTTTAGTGATATGGTATACATTCCTCAACCCAAACGGCCAAACCTAGACACAAACCCACACGGACAAATAAGTATACTTCTGGGCAACTGGAACTTCTGTGAGACCTATAAGCACAACTAAGAAGTCCAATTGGACGTGTGACTAGATTTGAAGCCCAAGTGATCTTCTTATGCATAAACACTATACATATACATGCATAAATAATAATTGTCCTTTCATAGATGGCCTACAGGTTTGAAGTTGAGATGTAAGAACACTATACATATTACACACTAGTAAGTCTGTCATAAATAATAACTGTCCTTACATAAACGGCAGGTTTGGATCAGTTATGCCATCAAGGACAGTTATTATTTATGTATTTATATGTATTGTGTAGACTACCGTGCCCTAAATGCTATCACAAATGAGTTGTTGGATGATCCATAGGCCTACCATATTGTCTAAATTGGACTTACGTTCAAGCTACCATCAAATTCTTCTGGCACCTGAAGACACTTCTATAACAGCTTTATGAACTATAGAAGGCTATTTTGAATTTTGTTTTAATGCCTTTTGGCCTCTCCAATGCCCCCTCCATTTTTCAAGGCACCATGAATTATATTTTCTAACTTATCTCAGCACATTTGCGCGTGTTTTCTTCGACGGCTTTTTTCTTTATAGGATTGGGCTTCTCACCTCTCCCATCTACAACAGGTCTTACAAGTATCTACAACATTCCTCAACCCAAACCTAGACACAGACCCACTTGGACAAACAAGCGATATCTCTGGGCCAACTGGGTCAATTGCTGTGAGACCCAGAAGGGCAGCTAAGAAGCCCAATTGAATGCGTGACTATATTTGAAGCCCAAGAGATCTTATTCATAAACTCCGTCACTAGGCGGTTATTTCCTTTCTTCATTGGCTCAATATTAGTTTCCTTTTCCGTTATTTTTTTTTTGAAGAAGCTAAATTAGCCCAACCTAAATTGGCACTAGAGAGAATCGAACTTGAGACCTTGAGAGGAGCATACTCCAAGGAACCAAGCCAAGACCACTAGGCCATCCTTTTCCGTTATTATCGTCAAATTGTTCTTGTTTTGTTACTGCACCATACAGGTGTCAAGAGACCCTCATTACTAGAGTGTATGACCACTATCTATTCACTTAGTGGCTACAGTAAATAAACCAGCAAGAATTAAACCAATCCATCTTCTTCCCTAACTCTGAAGTGGTCCATTTGCTCAAAAAATTGGGACATTTATATACAGTTTTTCTTCATTGCCATTTATAATTTTGAGTTGCATCATTTAGCCTCTTCCAAGCATGTATGTATGTAAGTGTACTCTTCATAAAATAACAACTTCAAGAATCATGGTTATGATTATGAATCTGCCAAGTGCTAAGTAGCTTCTATTTGTAGGAGTCTTTATTTTGATTTATTTAATAATAATTATTACTTATGTGCATAGGAACTCCATTTTCATGGCCCCCCATCTCCCGCCTACTCCAATGCCTCTAGATGATAAAGATTGAATATTAGTTTAAGACAGAAGCAGAAAAAAAATTTGTGATTAGATGTTTTTTGCTTCATAAACCGAAGACGGAATAGGTCTAGAGTACCCCATTACGCCCAACAAACTAAATATTTATATGGTTATGCCTTATACTATGACAGCACTATGGTCTCCCTTGGAATCTCCGTTGTTGAAGGAATTAATTCAGTGGCCTTGAATAAATATTCTATTCCCCTCTCCTTATTGCTGTCTAAGTAACATCTCACATATAAATGTTTGTAAAGTTGATTGTTGTTGTTTTTGACCAGTGCCTAAAGTATAAGACAGACCAAGCACAAGAAGCTAAGAAGATGGAAAAACTTAACAATATATTCTTTACGTTGATGGCTCGGGGACCAGAAGGTAATGTCATTTATTATTCTTTGTTGATAAGCATACATTTTGGTGTTTATTTGCAGAGCAATATATTTGTGTGGGAAATAATTTTGAATTTGTTTTCCTGTAATATACTAGTAAATACTGAAATCACAAGTAAGAACAATGAGTAGAACTTTATTGACTAGTGCATGTTAATGTCAATAATCAAAACATAATATGTGCATAATATTTTCCTTAAAAGGCCACCGTTGTTGGAGTTAATACCATGTTAAACATCAAACTTTTTTTAACTGTAAAATAGGGCTTCTGGTTTCTGGCTCTTATTTTGTTAATAAGGATAATGACAAAATTATTCCCCTAATTCTGCAGTGGATCTTTCTGAAGTCACCGGGAAAGAACAAATGGATGCACAGCCGATTAAAAAAGGAAGAGGAAGAAAGCAATAACTGGTGTATCTTCAAATTGTCAGTTGCTACTACAAACTTGTGTTTTTAAAATCGAACTGAATCAAACGGTTATATTGAACCTTGAACTGGTTTTACTATGGTTCAATTACTTTGGTGGTTAGATAGCGATTTTATCTTGGTTTGAGTGTCTTAAAGTAGTTAAATCATGACTTAGAAGCTTCACGAATTGGTTGTTCGGTTTGTTAAAAATATCAACTAATTAGCACGACTATATTCTTTAAGTATGATGCGGGTTCTACATTATGAAAGTTGCATGTGTGGTGTGTAGCACCACCCCACCCTGGAGGGCAATGCCGAGGCAACAATGGAATGTATGCTTGTCGATTTAATGTAAAACAAAATCTTAGACCAAGAATTTTCTGAGATTTTATTTTCATGCTCCGTGAGCTTCCAATTTTACTCCCCTCGCAAGTTAGGTAACGAGCTGTACAAAAAATCCTCTTACAGTCAAATTGTATTGACACCTGGCTAATCAAAGTAGTAGTATTAATAAATATATTATTTCTAAGGTCTCATTACCCATAAAATTGGGTGTCAAATCGTAGTGACCTCTCTCTTCTTTTTTTTTATAATTGTGACCTCTTTTTTCTTTATTTCCAAATCATCGTGAAAAGAAGAGAGAACGGCTACTTATGATACCTAATGTTGTTTGGAGCAACAACTTAGAGAAAACAGTTGCCAACTCTAATGTCTCTAATTAATTAAAGATTAAACAAGATAAAAACTTCATAATGAAAAAGGGCAAAGCAAAAAATAGCTATCAAAATACAAGCAAAAAACACTAAAACCAAAACCACAAGTAGGCAACTGTCTAGAATGGTTGAAATCTCATGGTGCCCGCATAATTGCTGATAAAAACAGAGATGCGATGGTTGATACAAAGGTATGTTTGATTCTACTCTTTAGATTCACAAACCATTTGGAGAGTTGGCTTGGACTTGCTCTACGATCATGCTAACTCATATTCATTTAGAATTTTCTGTCACTCATCGACCTATGTTTTATAGATAGTTAATGGTTGCATACTTGCATGCAGTGTGATTGCTAGATGATTTCTTAACAGATATTCATTTTTGCAGGTTTCATCCACTAGTTTGTTTGTGCCAGAGCCAGAGGATGCTGTGGCGCACGGAGATGCCAACCAACGTTGCTGTTAATGATTTTTTAGCTAAGGCACCATTATAGCAAAACATGTATCAACCCTTTAATGTATTTGTAGGCTGGTTATATTACAAATTGAAGCTCAACAATAATAATATACAAAATTCGTTGGTTGAAGAAGAATCAGACCAAATACTGATTTTCTCCTTCTGAAACTTGACATAAATAGCAGTAACGGCAGCCGCAAAATATAACTGAATAATCACAGTGCCAGATGTATGATAATTTTTTATTATTACGTGATGTATGATAACTGATAACTCCTTTTCCTGATTTTCTCTATTTTTATTGGATGTTTCAAAATGAAGAAAACAAATTTTTCCAAAACGATGGATTTAATGGAAAATATATGCACTAGTAGAGAATATATATTAGCTTCAAAACTGTATAGTTGATTTCAAGCAAGGACTGTGATTTTACTTTCAAATAAATCTAAATTTCTAGACCAAACATAATTTCTAGAGAGCAATTGAAGGCTTAATGTTTTGACATTCATGATCGTATAGAGTTGTATTAACTAGGTCTAATAGAACAATGATTAAATAACTCATAAATGGCTAAATGATAATAAATTTATTAATAATAACAAAATAAAAATTACATCGTATTAATTGTTGAATACTACTATAACTAACAAAACTCTAGTTTCACCAAAAACAGAAACATATAATTTGTGACCCTGTTTATTCAAAAGCTAATACCAACGCCCTAATATTAATAAATGTGTCGTCATCATCATTGTATGATCATTAATCTCTTTTGATTTTGACGTCTTCATCTTATTTTTGTTATGAGCATTATCTAGTGTTTTGATCCCTTGTTTTGTTGAGCAACAACTTCCCTTGTTTTGGGCACAATCATTCTTAATCTCTTTTGATTTTGACGCAGCATAGTCACTCTTCATCTTATTGATTTTGAGCAGCTGCATCAGTGACGCAATCATGAACACTGAACCTATTGAAGTTCTGTTTGGCAACACTTCCTTGCCACACCAGAACACATCTATTGGCAGGCTTGTCATCATCTGAAGCTTCATTTTCTTCTTTCTCTTTTGAAACATCGCTCCAATTGATACGTCTAAGCATTAGTTTTCCATACCTCTTGATTGACTTGCTTTTACCTTCAACACAACAGCGCCAATACCTCCATCACAAATCACAGCACATCCAGACAAATAATTCCATTGAGCATTTTGATAAACTTTAGAGTGGGCCTTTGGATGAGAGAGGTCGTTAATCCTGTAAAGTGAGACAAGTGTATCTAGTGTATTTGGGTCATCAAACAGCTTCCTTTCCATCTTCTCACGCAGCTCAGCAGGAGTAAGCTTGCGTGCAATATTCCTATCTATGTGAGTCTGCTCACGCTCAGCAGCTGCATTACGTACTTCCTTTTCAAGCCGAGTGGGATCTTGAGTTGCTTCGGTCCCTAGCACTTTCATAAAATTGTTCACCTTGACCTTTGGTTTTGGCGGTTCTATGACACCCTGTCTAATCATCTCTTGTCGCTCCTTCTCCTTAGCTATACGCCTTTGGGTCCTGAGTTTCTTTTGCTCCTGTTTGGTTAGCTTGAGAGGTTGAGGTGGCGGAGGGGCAGGCTCAGAAGGTGGTTCAATGGGACAAGGATGCTCCACATAATAGATGATTTTTTCCATTTTCAGTTTATCTTCGTCTACAGTTCCGTTGGCAATGTCACCATAATTTCCAGAATGCAGAAGTGCCACATCCCTGACAAAATTTCAAAAGTTAGTTGAAGATTTATCAATATACACAGACTAGGCGGAGAAAATTATTTTAAACACATTTTCTGTTTCTAATTTTTTACTATTTAAATTTAATTTAAATAACAAGACAATATATCCTCTCAAGACAAACAATACTAGATTTAAATGTAGCCACTCATGTCATATTATTCATTTTGCAGTCAGCATGGGGAAAGATACCCATGTAAATCACCTTTTAAACACCTCTCAGAATATTTTGCTAGTAATTTAAAAGCTCTTCTTGTTACTGCTTGGACAGAAACTAACTAACCCTTCTCTTCTAGTAATTCTAATTATGCATGCAAAATTGAATAGTTGCTATACATGTTTTGACAATATTATTTCCCGTCATTTCAGCTCCACCAACGGTCCGTTTGGCCCGGCTTTTTTAGCTCTTAGAAGCTGATTGAAAACTAAAAGTGAAAATAAGAACTTTCAAAAACAGAGCAAAAGTTGTTTGGTAATTATTGTTTTTTTTAACTTCAAAGTTATCTTTAATCTAAAATTTGTTTAGTAAAATATATTTTTTTTTAAAAAGATTTGTACCAAAAATAAAAACTTTTTAAAAAGATAATAACAACTAATAATATTTAAATGAAAACAACCTAAAAAATGAAGAAAAATAATAATAAAAAGAGCCTGAAGTGGGATTCGAAGCGGGATCATTACAAAAAAACTCCGGATTTTTTTTTCTAACCTCTTTTTCTAAAATCTCAATAGCTTGCTTGCTCCATCCTCAACGTCGCTCCCAATCCCCCCACCGCCCTTTTTCTGCACAGGTTAGCGTCGCATTATTCGATCTCTTCAATTGTGTAATTGCTGTTACGACTAGGATTAGGTTCATTCTCGCCATGCTCTGCCTTGTTAGCTAGCTAGTTCATTCATACTCTTTAACGCTCTCTCTCTCTGTTAAATTAAATCAATCACTTGTTCGTTATGATCACAATACTGTGATTCGATATTAATTATTACTGAAATAGGTATCACTTTGCTTTTGCCGCCAACAGTGGACAACAAGGTCGAACACAAACCCTTACCTGATGATAATCAAACTCAACAAGGTCGAACAATGGACAACAATGGACAACAAGTAGAAGAAGAAGAAGATTCATATTCTTCGGATTCAGAAATCGATGATGCTTTGGATTGGTTGGATTCAAGAAATGATGATGAATATGAATCTATTAATGGCACTTCGCTTAATTCATGGCGTCCTAATGCTCATGGTGGTCATCATTCTCATTCTTCTACACTCCAACCTCTCCCCAATCGGAATCAGAGATTCTCTCATCATACCCGTGCTTCTCCATTGGAGGAGTGGGAAGGAAGAATCAATATTGCCATGTCTAACACCGTCACAACAGCTATTCGTGGAAGTGTCAGAGACATGGCCATTGGTAAAACTAAAACTACCGAGAAAGCTGACCGAGCCACTGTTGAACAAGTAAACAATAATAATTCTTTTCATTACATTTAAGGTTTCCATGTTTCTCTTATTCATTTTTTAACTAATACTAAAATTCCCCTAGGCAATTGATCCGAGAACACGCATGGTTTTATTCAAGATGCTCAACAGAGGTGTGTTTCAAGATATGAATGGATGCATTTCAACTGGAAAGGGAAGTATGTCATGTCATACACCAAAACATTTTATTTACATGTTTCATTTCTTTTCTTATTTATTCGTGATCTAATATGTTATCATATTCTTATTTTTGTAATAGGCAAATGTTTATCATGCCACCAAATCCAATGGTCAAGAACTTGCAATTAAAATATACAAAACATCTATTCTCGTATTTAAGTAAGTATTATAAGTGTTAGGATGTTCTAACTTATGTTATCTCTCATTACAGATTGGTGCTAAAATATTAAGAATTACACAGGCTACTATAATCTTTTATTTATGAAACTGACTTTATGATCTGATTGATATCAGGGATAGAGATAGATATGTGCAAGGAGATTACCGGTTTAGAAATGGGTATTGTAAGCATAATCCCAGAAAAATGGTAAAAACATGGGCAGAAAAGGAAATGAGGAATCTTATGAGGTTTGCATTCCCTCGTTTTTCATTTTTTGTCCTCCTCTGTTGGATATGCACTTAACTATAAACTGTTAGGATAATACTGTTGTTGTAAAATTTGATATCCTAAATTAATACTATCAATCAAAATAATATGAAAAGAAGAATTAATGAAAGAAGGAAATTGCATAAGTCATCCACTGTTTCTTTTCAACTGTATTATATTTTTCCGTTATTAAATGGGCCGCTTTATGCCGAGTACTTAGTTTGTTCTTTCATATTTTTCCAATGTAAAAAGAGTCTACATTTATGCCTAAGCTGTTCTTGTTTTCTTTCTCCCTGTCTATATTGGAGTGCAGGCTAAAGGCAGAAGGAATTAGGTGCCCTACTCCACAACTTTTGAGGCTACATATCCTGGTTATGGAATTTATTGGTACTGCTTTTATCCTGCATTTTGATACAATCTGATTGTCCAGTTATAATCAATCGCCCTCAATTGTATTTGTTATATCAAATACCGCATTTGATTAAAAACGGAAGACAGATGGAAACTGAAGTAATGCATGGTTCAATATTTGATCAAATGCATTATCAGTCCTAGAAACCAAGTTCTTATTGTAGTATATGATATCATATCATTCTGGTAATACATACTGCAGTTTAGACAGAAGAAATGCAAGTAGCTTTTTAACTGAAGTTCTCTGGTTATTTGATTCATGCATGAAAGGATGGTTGGGCCGCTCCACGTCTCAAAGATGCAGATTTATCTTTAGACAAGTTACGGGAAGGCTACGTTGAGGTGTGTCATACAATAGTCTAGTAAAAGTTAGCATGGTTTAGAAGTTAGAAATTAGCCCTTTAGCTGGTTTCTTTGATAGTATGTTAGTGGGATGCTTTAATGGACAGTCCCTGTTTTGGTCCCCTGAAACCTTTTATCTAGAGTGGTTACTAAATGCTAGAGTTGTTAAAATAGTGGCTATAATGGCATTGTAGCGTATTGGAAATTCAACAAATGGAATCACTTCTCACACATTTCATATACCTTTCTAAATTCTAAAGGTGCTAAGTTTTATTCTATCATGCCACTTTTTTTTGGCTGACATTATGAGCATTTCTATTTCAGATAATTGTTGCAATGCGGACATTATATCAGAAGTGCAAATTGGTGCATGGTGACCTTAGTGAATATAATATACTTTATTATGAGGTAAATACTCCTTTGGGGGTGTTCATATTTTAATGACTAAATGTCTCTCTGTCAATAGTTTACTTACTTATTCTTTATTTATCAGGGTCACTTGTATATTATTGATGTTTCCCAAGCAGTTGACCCTGACCATCCTCATGCTCTTGATTTTCTGCGTGAAGATATTATTCATGTATCAGTAAGTACTGCCAAGCTCTAGCTTTAAATTACACATCTGTCGCCTTTCTCACTACGGGGATAGTAAGGAAAAGGTGTGGTTAACTACTTGATTTACTTGCAGGATTTCTTTAAAAAAAATGGTGTAGGTGTCATGACATTAAGAGAACTGTTTGATTTTATTGTTGATGCATCGATTGCTGATGATGCTGTGGATAGTTATTTGGAAAAGGTATTTGTCATTAGTTTGCCACTGTTTACATTCTCTGAAAAATTTGAAACACATTTTTGTTGTCTTCAAAAATTTGCAGGTGCAACAAAAAATTCTGGCCAGAGGAGATGTATCTGTAGAAGATGAGATTGCAGACTCGGTATTTGCGCAGGTAATTGCCATATTAAATTACTTTCTGTTTGAATGTGAAAACATGAAGGGGTATGCAAGAAAATGAAGAAAAAATTGAAGAAATTTAGGGAGTTTAATCTATAGATATTTGTATTGGTGTTGTGAAGATCAAAACATGTGATCTTATTTATAACTTGTAGAAGCTTTTAGAAGGGTATAACAAACTATGGAAGTGAACTCCTCTAGGATACAGAAACTGGAACACTTACCATACATCAAACACCACAATTAAGAGTTAAGACACACTAAGAACATACATAAAGTATAAGCAAATCTTGTGAAAATTGAAATTCTACCTAGGATCAGAAAGGGTTGTAAGATTGTAACTTGAGTGTTGTAACATAACACATAACACGGATCGTAAGATACTATCATAGGGCAAAATTATACTTACAGTTTTATGCACACGTGCATAAAAGATATTCGTAAATAACTTCAAAGATGAATTTGATAACCATAAGTTCATAACAATAGAAGGAGGAGTCGCAGGAGGCAGCACCAGGAATTGAATCTACTGATGGAAGAATAAGGGAGAATGATAACAGAGGTCAAGTGAGAGAATACTGAGCTAGAGATGTGGATTGTGGAGTGTCCAACATAATAGGGGTTTGCTTTTTTAAAAAAATCTAGCCATTTTACGAAACCCGACCCAGATCTCAAAACAAGCCCATGCTTGTGCTTTTCCGCCTTCTTTGATCCCACGATCATGCCGGAAAGATGTGATCCCACCTGCTGGCACAGTGGCACCCACGTGTCGTGCAATTCAGAGTGGGGTCTCGATTTGTTAAATCGTTCAATCGCAGAGTCAAGATTGCGATGTTAATAACATTGGCCCATTGAGTATAAGCATAAAAACAACTATTCTAATACTTCTATGTGCTAACAATTGATTCTAAATCTAAATTATCCCATTTATATATGATATTACTACAGCCGTTTATTAATTTATATGATAAAAATGTAAAATTTATTTTTATTTAACCCTCCAATTTCATTTTTTCTTTCTTAAATAGTGACTTTGATAAATTTTTCAATGTATTTTGAAGAACTAGAAGCACTAGCGATATTGATCCTTTTTTTTAGCACATTGATTGTTATGTTATATCTCTATTCTGACGAGTTTAATTTCTGAAACTCTTGTCATAGTCATACATTCCAAAGACACTGGATGATGTTAAGAATGCTGAGGAGGATGTGCAACGTATAACGAGTGGGAAAGACACTGAAGGTTTATATTATCAGACGATTACTGGACTTAAACACGCTCTCACAATAACAGAACCTTCCCTGCAAAATGACCAGCAAAATCATAAATCAAACACTACAGAAGATTCACTTGTCATCTCTGACAGTAAACCCAACCACTTAGAAAATGATGCCGAGTATCAATCCGGCGAGGACGAAGATAATGAAAGTGACTCTGAAGAGATTTCGTTGTCTGAAAGTGATCCAGATACTCCTCTTGATAAGAAATTGGCTAAGAAAGAAGCTAGGAAAGAAAATGAAAAGAATGTGAAAGAGGAGAAGAGAGAATCAAGGAAAACCAAAGTCCCCAAGGCTGTGAAGAAAAGAAAGAAAAAATTGTCTAAAGCCCACGAGACAAGATAAACAGAAGTTATTTGTAATGGTTATGTGAGTTTAGGTTTTTGAATTTTTAGATAAAAGTTATTATACAGCAAAAAAAAAAAAAATAGTAATTATTGATGTTTCCCAAGCGGTTGACCCTGACCATCCTCATGCTCTTGATACTGGTGGGACCCACAATGACTCGTGTTTAAAAGAGGAAACAATCATTTTGGTCCTTGAATGTGTAACTCGCTGTCATTCTGGTTCCTGACTCAAGGAAAAACACAAAATAGTCCCCGACTCTGCAATCCGTTAGTCACTTTGGTCCCTGACGTTAAAATTTGCCGTTAACTTTACAAAAAAATTGACGTGGCAATTTTTGGGACATGTGGCATGCTTAGTTGGCGCGTTTGTGGGACAAATAGATCGATGATATGGTCAGGGACTAAAATGACAATACTTTTTCTTTTCTTTCATTTCTTCATTTTCTTCCTCTCATTCTTCTTCATCTCCTTCATTCATTTCTTCCTCTCATTCTTCTTCATCTCCTTCATCAATGGAATGCATAATTTTCTTGTTCTAAAAAAAATGGAATCCAGAATTTAAAACCCAATTTAAAAAAAAAAAATCATCAATCCAAAATTTGCAAGATTTTAATCAAATTTTCAAATAAAATCCCAAAACTCCAAAATCTTAAATCTTAACTTAGGTATTGTTGATGACTTACGATTTTAGGCATAAAATTCTTCCTCCTTGCACATTAGCCATAATCTCTAACTCTGAAAGGCCCATTGGACGATAACTTAGGTTAAGCCACTGACTGTGTTTGCTAGGGGACTAGTTGCATTCTCTTGACAGTGTTGGTAGATCTAGAAACTCCATCCTCATGGACAGTGATTGTAGTTTGAGTGATCTATGTTTATGTCTTTTTTATATGTATAGATAGAACCATTCTTTGATACATTCCCAAATAGGTTCTATATGTGCCTAATATATAAGTATTTCAATAGTGTAGTGAAGATCTTATACAATATTGTATCATTGTGGAAACAAAATTATGGGAAACATGTATGAAATTACACAGCATGTCATTACATAAAACAAAAACATAGACATAAAATAATAGTTAGATTAATGTGTGCCGATGATTCAATACTTTCATATACATTAGCCACAACTAGGCAAGTACCCAAAGATCAGTTTGTGTTGTTACATATCACATTTTCACAAACATATTTCACTTCTAGACAGTGCCCGCACAGTTACAACAAATCATGTTTCCTTTGCAACATCATAGGTGCCTAGAAAAGCTTTTCACATGATGAAAGAATACACAATATGGAACACAATATATATACATTTTATTTTTAACAAGAAAAATACAATTTGTGCATTTACATCCACATAGGATTGATAATTAGAAGAGCATTCGGAGAATGAATCCATGATTGTTCCTGTACGAGAGCGTTGAAGATGCAAATTTTGCAAATTTCGGTCTCTCCAAAAATAATATATTAATATCTCATATTAATAAGTGAAAACTAGCACATTTAATAAAAGAAATGAAACCATTTTTTACCCCATAAAATAAAGTCCTCCCTAAAAGCTCTAGGCTGGTTTTTTTTTCTTTGTTCAACAAAAGAGAGAGAGTAAACTAGCCTACATTATTTGAGAAGAGGCCATTCGTGAATACCTCAGTTAGCATCCAACAAGAATTACTCTAACATGCACATGAATTTCATCCAAAATAAATCTAACATTTACACCAAGCTCAATAAATTCTCATACTAAATGTCTAATATGATACAAAAATACACTTTTAACTTTGGGTGTTGTGTGCCCCCAAATGCAGTTCAACTCATGGTTGATAGGTTTCTAAACTAGAGCGGGATAAATGGCAATGATTCGGATAGGTCAATCTATGATGCAACAATGGTAGTTTTTTTCTGGTTAACCTCTTGGTTCTTAGAAAACGACCTTGAGTCAACCTTAATGTAACTCATTAACCTTTAGAACTCAATCACTTGAGTCAACAACAACAACAACAACAATGGTGGAATGCATCAAAGTAACAAGACAATTGCTTCAAATATATAGACAGATGCAATTTCAATGTCATTCAAAGTTGGTCTTCTTCCCATGTTTGTGTTCTAACTCTCACCCGTTCACCATTAAAGTGAATATACTTCCATTTAAGCCCATATCGTTTTATTACCAATTTCCGTTTCTCTTCTTGGCCTAGTTTTTTAAAGGCACTTGTCACTTTCCTGACTGTATCTTCATCAGGTTTTACTCGCAACTCCTCCATGTCAGCAAATACCTGAACTTATAGCAACATGTCAAAGCATAGAAAAGCAAATTTGGAATTGCTGAATAAAATCACGTTAAAGTGAAGTGTGGTGAGTGGATCTAGATTCCATGTAATCAGGGGATCATGCATTTGGCACAATCACCCATTCCAGACCATCAAATCAAGATCGAACAACTCACTTTCAACTTTTGAATCAGATATAAAATTCCAAGTCAGAACATGAGCCGTTAGATCTTTGATCGAACAGTCTGCATTGCTTGACTGCGGATTTTCCAACTGCGGGGAGTCCAAATTCGTAGTGAGATTAATTATACTACCAAAGGCACCTCTACAATTCCTATAAAAATGAAGATACTTTACCTCGACAATCTTATCTGGCAGATCATGATGGTCATACAAAGAAATCATCCTAGAAAAAAGTCGCTTTGAAACGGAGCGCGTGTGGGCATGTATAATCATATTCCATAGAGATTCTGCCTCGTCTACTCTCTGTTCCATACCAAATGCCAGAAGAAGGGTGTCATATGTTCCCATTGTTGCTCCTTGTCCTTTGCTCAACATCCACTTTGCTAACTGAAAGTATAAAGGATTTAGTAAGTAATAAGATTCTAAGCATTCCTCACATTTAACCATAAATTCATGAATTTCATACATATATGTATATGCTTAATCTATCAATTCTAAGATGTCTGTTAAATGTAGACTAAGTAAAACACATGCATATTTATATGACATGAACACGACCTCGATAGCATTCGCTTGAAGGATTAAGCAATGTTCATATTGATGGATGAAATATTATTATGAATGAGAAAGCAAGTTGATGTGAGAAATATATAAAAAAAATTCATGATTCATATCTATAATAAGTAACTTGAATGCAAACACGAGCTACAAAAACTGAAAGAACATTGGGATGAGCTAAAGATCACTCATAATTTATGAATGACCTCAAACCATATTTGTTATAAATAAAGCATGATTGAGCAATTTCAGTGTCAGTTAATACAAGATTAATTTGCTAAAAGTTCTAGCAACAACAATCATTCATTCATTTCATGAGAATTCACTTTTAAAGCCCCCACACATTTATGCTCCAGCAAGTGTAACTGAAACAAAATATATCAGTCAAAAAATAAACTGAGCATAATTAGCTGTCAAATCTTCTCTTGATATTCTTAAGTCAATGAATATGTTCAGCTATATGTTCAGCTTTAAAATACAAACAAGTTCTATAAAATAGTGGCGACCGTACTTGAATGACACGAACCCATTGACCCCTTTTCCTTAAGATATTTAAAGCCTTAGCCACTGCAATCAACGGAAACTCTGTTTCCCAAGCCGTCCATTTGTTTAGTGCTCCATAAACAGCCTCTTTCTCATTAGGAAGTTCACAGATCTGCCATTTTGAGGTTCCCAATGCACAACACAAAATCAACACAATATAGCAAAGATCAACAAATATTAATCAAGAAACAAAATAATTTAACAGAAAACAACACATTTCTCTTGATAAAGGTTGGATTGCACATATTGGACAATTATGATTTTCTTGTATTCAAGTCCGGCAAACTTACCACCATAAATAAAGAAAGCTAATTTACAGGATAGCACTTCCTCTTCTTTTAGGTTACAGCATTCAAGCATATATAGCAGCTCTCATATACTCAAAAGGAAATAGCAGAAACCAACAATGCAACCAAAACTAAAATCCTGGCAGCTATTAGAATGCATGCTAAAATCCTACAACCAAAACTAACTCTCTTAGGGGTGTATAAAATCCTCCCACCTCACTGGCCGCTCAATATCACTTTAGTTTAGTGTCATTCATTCAAAGCAAGTCCACTTTCTGAATCTTCTAGCTAACATTCACGGACTCAAAGGTGTTATTACCTCCTATTGTATTGAATAACTCATAGCACCTAATTAATGGTTCGTTCATAGTGTAGAAGTGGTTTTAGGTATCAGATAGATAATGTTTAACACTAAAGGAGAACATGGTACCTACTTCTCTGGTAATTGTGGTTAAGACCGAAGGGCATAGCCATAGGTATAGGGTGATGATGCGTCAATCTGTTGCCACAGATTCAACCCTGATTATCAACATCAGCAGCAGCAACCTTCATTCCTGCTTCAGAATTACACCTCTTCCTTTTCAGTTATTCCTGACATTCATTACCCTGACAGAATAAGCAAACAACGGTTCCTCCCCAAATATCACATCAGCCACACCAGTCATCTCCAATGGCATATGTCACTGAATCCTTTGTAGTTGTACAACTAACTCAGCACTGATATGATGAGTATTGTGCAAGCCATCATGTTATAGATGATCCACACCATCTTATGGATGCCACCAATATAAGCAAGATTAATATTTTGTTGGGAATGGTTAAGGTTCGCCACTCACATCTAATGGTTATAATTCGTTATAATTCAAAGTGTAGTAGTGTCACTTTACATTCAAATGTTCACTTGTCTCTTAGAAATTTGCTTCTAGTCCATCAATCACGAAAAATCTCATTAGTGTTAGTAAGTCTGCTAAAGCTAATGCTACCTACTTTGAATTTCATCCTACTAAATTTAATGTAAAATCTTAGGCCAACCACCAAAAGTTGCTTGAAAGCGAATTTGGTCAATATGGAATATACAAATTACGGAAAATATAACTTCCTAACTGTCTAATAGTTAGCTTAGATAAATCGAACATTGTGAGAAAACTCGAAAAATTAATCGGTATGTGGACATACAGTTCTGACAAGAGTGAGTGCCTTTTGGCCAGACTGAGCTGAATCTCTTCTTTGCCACAAGTGGTGCTCTGTCTTGCCCACTTTTTTCTTCCCTTTTCTGCATTCCACATAAAACAAATTATTCACACAACCAAACAAACATTAGAGATGAAGTACATAGCAAAATTACAAAAAGAAAATGAATCAATAACCTACTTATCCTTCTCAACAGAACCACCAACATTCGGATTCAATTTCGACTTGACAAATGCACACGAGATACAACTTTTCTGTAATTAAAACCAGAACAATTTTTCAAACTTAACAGATATGAAATGCGATTATATATTTAATTATTTTCTGAAGCAATTCTTATACCTTGGGAGAGACAGTTATTGCAGGTGTTAACAAAAAAGCTCTTCTGTTGTCCAGCTTAGTCTGAAATTTAAAAAAAAAATGTTTATATCAATTGTATTGTATCAAATAATCACTTTTTTTTTAATGTAACGATGAAGCAAACATTACCAAACATGTCCTTGATAGATGTACTTGGGAAACATTTGAACTCTCAACAGTTATAGGCATTGCGCTGTTCAAATTTGGAGACGGCGAGAAAGACAGAAAAGTGATTAATCGAAATTAGGGCTTAAACAATTGAGGAATCGCTGTGTGGAGTGGAGCTCCGCTGCGACGCAATTATCTGATATTGTGGCGGCAACACTCCGGTTACGTTTTCCGGCGACGTTTTCGTTATCCACAAGTTGAGTTCAGTCTGACTCAAACTTTTTGATGGAGTGCTGAGTTTTGTTTATTGGTTAAGGAGGGTAGCCATTGAGCAATCAAAGTGGAGAAACTTGTACAGACTGCAGGCAACAAAGTCCAAATCAGTCATACAATAAATCTTAAAATGCAGAAATCTCTTGCATTTTTATATCTTAGCAAAACAATTGTTTCTTCTCTTTTGCAATCTATCTGGAAATGTGTGTAAATCTAGTAGGCATTCAATCTAATTATCTGTATACTCATTAGCATTTAATTATTCCTGCAACTTACAATCCCATGGGTGGTCACTGGCAGTAATTCTTCAAATGGAAAATCAAAGGTACAACTCATTGCAAAATCATAAACAGTTAACATGCCAAGGAGAATACAAAAACATCTAATCATTTCATTTGTAGTCTCAAAATATTTCATTTACTTTAATCGCAAATATAAGAAGACAATAATAGTCACAAGAATCTATTATCTTTGTCTATACCTATCAGATTCATAAGGCATGACAACCAAAAGCATAGAATATTTTTGAAGTAACCAGACTTAACTAGAGATGACTCATAAATAGAGATATTTACATGAATCAAATTGTGAGTACAAGAAAATGGAAGACGAATAAAGTTATATTGAGTTAGTGTATGAACTCTCTGTTGTACCAATACAGTCCTGAAGGCATGAAGAATAACAGGTATCACTACAACATATTTCTCTCACTTATGTTATATTTACAAGAGTACCAAGTAGATTTTCTCACTCATGTTATATTTCCAAGAATACAAGAGGCAAATAACTACAGGTTACTTTGAGGTCCAACTTTACTTGCCTGTGTCACCTGACTTTGATGAAGCTAAGGCAAACTAATGACAGGATCGAAGTAGAAACAATCATACAATTTCCCAATAGATTCATGCAGTCGCTTCAAAGTTCATAGTACCACTTAAGTATTGCCAAAGCCATTCTTAGTAAATTAGAAACAAAGAACAAACCAACTAAACCAAGTGACAAAGTAACCACTCCAATGAAAACAGTACTATATCACCCGATTTCTTCATCCAAACAAAACATAAAAAACCAAAATTCAACTTTCTCGGTTCCTTCCCAATACACTCCAATGAACAAAATAAACACTCGAATACAATTCTTCTGCCCCAATCACTCGCAGCTCCTAATCTCAACAAAACCACATAAAACAAAAACCACTCCAAAATCACACATTCAAACCAAAAACAGATGAGATTGGAAGCAAATACACAATTCCATCTCATAAACAGCATTCTAATCAACAAAATAACTCCAAAATCTTCCACAATTGCACAAACACGTAGATTCTCCTCTTTTCTCCATAGCAATGTAAGAAAGAAAAAAAATATGGTTTTACGTTTTAGAGACAGAAAGATAGTGTAGAAACTCAGTAAACTACGAGAATTAAGAAAGTTCGTATATTAGTACTAAATTAGTTAATTATTGGTATTGTTTTTCCAAGTTTATCTTTTATAGTATTTATTGATTACTTACTGAATAAAAAAAAACGATATAAGGTAACTAAAAGTATTTTAATAAAGAAATAATAACGCAGCTTAAAATTTGAAGATCCTACAAATAGGAACGTTACAATTTTTCAAGAGCATCATATATTTTTAAACAAAGGTAGTTCTAGACTTTATTCTCCATCCATGCCCAAACCAAGCACAACTAAGTAACTGAAGACCAATAATATTTTAGTGAAACAGGGGAACACACTCGCACAGAGATAGAGACGCAAGCAGGATTTCGTCAACTCCAGCTATAGATGGAGAATAGTAGAAAATCTAAGATTATAGGAAGAATAGTAGAAATTTAAATTTTGAGTCTACTCAACGAATATACACTATAGATTTCAAAGATCCTATGTATAAATTATATCCCCCAAAAACATCATTTATATCACACAATTTCTTCATCCATAATATGAAGCACGGGTACTCCAAAAATGGAGAAATACCCATACCGGGTACGTACCAGTACGGGGTACGCGTATGGTACTCGTTAGGTACTTAATGATCTGTAGCTGTTTTTATTTGGTTGATTTGGGGTTGGAAATACGGCAAAAATGTATCAGTGGTAGAAAAATCGCTTAAATTATTTTGACTTTTTATTATATTTTAATTATCTCCCTTGCTTTTGACGAAAATAGTGGAGACAATGGACAAAAAAAAAGGTAAATCTCCAGAAATATGATATAGAAATTCACTTGAAAAATAATTTTTTGATATTTCATATTAACGTACCTGTACCTTAATTTATTTTTTTTAATATCGTATATCGTAGCAGTACCTACACCAGTACCGAGTACCGAGTACCCCTAGCTATGCATCATAGTCCATGATAATCAACCATCCAAACAAAGAAGAAAAACCAAAATTCATCTTTCTCAGTTCTTTCCCAAATACACTCGAATGAACAAAAGCATACAAACACTCAAATACAATACTTCTGCCCCAATCACTCGCAGCTCTCAAGCTCAACAAAATGAAATCAGAAACAAAATCACTCCAAAATCAAACAAAAACAAACGAGATCGGAAGCAAATACACAATTCAATCTCATAAACAGCATTATAATCAACAAAACAGCTCCACAATTACACACAAGCATAGATTCACCTCATTTATCCAAATCGATGTTAGAGATAGAAATAAGCTAGGGTTTAAGAGAGAGAAAGATAGTGCAGAAACTTACAGTGACATTGAACAAACTCCATTGAAGTGCGTTGGGAATTCACGCGTTTAGGGTTTGAGAGATGGTGGCGCGTTTCGGACAGAGATAAAGTTATGGTGATCGAAAAAATAAGTGTGAAAATTTTTCAACGAACAACACAAAGACATAGGTTCGGTTACGGAACCTGAGTGGTTCGGATCCGAAGCTCAGTTTTCTTTTGCAATTTGTGAAGCGTTTCAATTTGGGAAGAGAGGGTGAGAAAAGAGTTCAGATCTGCTCCAGTGTTGGTATGCTCCAGTTTTCCAGTATCTTTGATAGATAACTGACACGTGGACTGAAAAACAATGAATGGTTCAGATTTAAAGGATGTAAAGTAAAGAAACAGATACATGAAGAGTCATCTTCTCCATCTTCTCTTTGCTTCTCTTTCTCAAACAGAGATAAAGTGCAAAAATTGCAAATCCAATGATTCTTTCTTTGGATTGTTATCTTTTAATTATCATAAACACAACACAATGATTCTAATTTCTCAAAGAACATGGTATCACAAAATTGAAGAACAAATTTTCAACCAAACAAATTTTCAATTTCAAAATTAAGAACAAAAAATGCAGTTTTGAGAGTGGTTCGTGAAGGTTTGAGATTGTGATTGAAGATTGAATTTTTTTTTAATTAAAAATTGAAGATTGTTTGGTGGTATTGTAATTGGTTTTTAATATAATATGGATTGCAACATAAAAGGGATTGTTGCTGGGAATTTAGAAGAAAGAAGCAATAATCAGAATATTATGTTGTAGAATCAAGAGCAAAGAATGAGAATTTTTTGCAGAAACAACAACTTTGAAGAGGACAAAGGGTGGAGTTTTTTTTTGCAGGAAGTAGCGTATCAGTATCTCAGTAGAGAAGAGAGTGTTTGAAACTTGTTTCTCTCCCTTTATTTATGATTCAACAACGAAGAAATTCGTAGCGGCGAGATTTCAATTTCATGGCAAAAATACAGCAGACTAGAGAGACACACAGTACGCAAGAAGAAGATGAAGAAGAAGAAGGGGTTATACCATGTTTTGTATTTTCTAAATAGAAAAAACATAGATTAAATCTAGGCCATTAAAACTTTTAATTGCCACATGGCAGACATCTGCTAGAGGAATTGGACAAAATGGAGCATAAGGAAATGGAGCTGATCTGGACTCGTGAGAAAAGTTGTTGGGTGTAAAGTTGGTAAATGCTAAATCAGATAGCAATCCAATCGTTTTAAGACAGGTGGCATTGATACTGGTGGGACCCACAATGACTCGTGTTTTAAATGGTTTAATACTTGGTTATTTCGTAATTAATTGGCAAATTATTGGGTAAATAATAATAAGCCTTCATTTTGAGTGAGTTGTTCTTACACTGTTATTTTCGGTTTAGTACAAGTTATCGAAAATTTTGAGTTTTTTTAATTTAATTTACACAAAGTCAATCTTAAGAATTTTAAAATTATTTCTAAGTTATCCAAATGTGTAATCATTTAAAAATTGTATTGTCCAGTAAGTTTTTGTATTAAGATTTCGTATGGAGTGTTATGATCGATTTCTAATTTACACAACAACAATAGTGGAATGCATCAAAGTAACAAGACAATTGTTTCAAATATATAGACTGATGCAATTTCAATGTCATTCAAAGTTGGTCTTTTTCCCATGTTTGTGTTCTAACTCTCACCCGTTCACCATTAAAGTAAATATACTTCCATTTAATATCCCATATCGTTTTATTACCAATTTCCGTTTCTCTTCTTGGCCTAGTTTTTTAAAGGCACTTGTCACTTTCCTGACTGTATCTTCATCAGGTTTTACTCGCAACTCCTCCATGTCGGCAAATACTTGAACTTATAGCAACATGTCAAAGCATAGAAAAGCAAATTTAAATGTTCACATCTCAAAGTGTATTAGTGACACTTTACATTCAAATGTTCACTTGTCTCTTAGAAATTTGCTTCTAGTCCATCAATCACTAAAAATCTCATTAGTGTTAGTAAGTCTGCTAAAGCTAATGCTACCTACTTTGAATTTCATCCTACTAAATTTAATGTAAAATCTTAGGCCAACCACCAAAAGTTGCTTGAAAGCGAATTTGGTCAATATGGAATATACAAATTACGGAAAATATAACTTCCTAACTGTCTAATAGTTAGCTTAGATAAATCGAACATTGTGAGAAAACTCGAAAAATTAATCGGTATGTGGACATACAGTTCTGACAAGAGTGAGTGCCTTTTGGCCAGACTGAGCTGAATCTCTTCTTTGCCACAAGTGGTGCTCTGTCTTGCCCACTTTTTTCTTCCCTTTTCTGCATTCCACATAAAACAAATTATTCACACAACCAAACAAACATTAGAGATGAAGTACATAGCAAAATTATAAAAAGAAAATGAATCAATAACCTACTTATCCTTCTCAACAGAACCACCAACATTCGGATTCAATTTCGACTTGACAAATGCACACGAGATACAACTTTTCTATAATTAAAACCAGAACAATTTTTCAAACTTAACAGATATGAAATGCGATTATATATTTAATTATTTTCTGAAGCAATTCTTATACCTTGGGAGAGACAGTTATTGCAGTTGTTAACAAAAAAGCTCTTATGTTGTCCAGCTTAGTCTGAAATTTAAAAAAAAAATTGTTTATATCAATTGTATTGTATCAAATAATCACTTTTTTTTTATCAAACGATGAAGCAAACATTACCAAACATGTCCTTGATAGATGTACTTGGGAAACAATTGAACTCTCAACAGTTATAGGCATTGCGCTGTTCAAATTTGGAGACGGCGAGAAAGAAAGAAAAGTGATTAATCGAAATTAGGGCTTAAACAATTGAGGAATCGCTGTGTGGAGTAGAGCTCCGCTGCCACGCAATTATCTGATATTGTGGCGGCAACACTCCGGTTACGTTTTCCGGCGACGTTTTCGTTATCCGCAAGTTGAGTTCAGTCTGACTCAAACTTTTTGATGGAGTGCTAAGTTTTGTTTATTGGTTAAGGAGGGTAGCCATTGAGCTCTGTTTGGCAACAAATACCAGCAGCATATAGCTTATGACAGATCAAATTTGCGGATAATTGAATTAATTTTTTTTGTTTAGGATGTTGACGATGTGTCTGTTTGTTAAATCCAATAAGCTAGCTTATAGCTTATTGGACTAGTTTATAAGCTTGTTTGAAAAAAATAAATGTGTTTGGTAAAAAGTTTTTCTCATTAGCTTATACGTAGCTTTTTTTGAGATGTTATTCAAGTAGTGTTTGAACTTATAGCCTTTTATGGTTATTTTCATTTTACGAAACATAATGACTTATGGTGAGACAACATTATTTTTTGAAAAATTGATGGTATTTATCCAACATTCAACAATAAAAATAAGTTATAAGCTAACTGATAGCTGAAAAACTAGCTTATAGCTGATAGATCTAATTAATTGAAATTAAAGTGTTTGGTAGCTTTAAAATGATTGATAAATATAAAAAGACATCAAAGACATTCATGTATATAGTGGGCAGTTTTAACTTTTTCTTTCTAGGAACTCATCTCTACCCCCTCTCTAATTATGGTGTATTATTAGTGGTTGGTGTTATAATTGAGATGCTAATTTATACTTACCTCTTTTGATTTATTTTTTTTATTTGTGATCTAAAATGGTATTATTACATATGTTAGATTAATCCTTTGCGTCACCAATCACCATGTCAACTTTGTTGCTATACATGACACTCAAATGAGAATTAAAGATGTATACATAGATAATGAGTGGAAGCTTCAAACTATGTATACCATTATTCCCACCACGTTGACAGAAAGGATATCTAGCATTCACTACCAGCTTCACCAAGATGTTCCTGATTCCTTTGTTTGGATAGGTAATCTAGATGGTGTCTACTCGGCAAAATTAGGATACAACTGGCTCCTCAAAAAATAATTCTGGTATTCTCATCTCCCTCCTATGTATCTTCTGTTGACTCTAGCCATGAGAATGTTTCTCAAACTCAACATTCTCAGAGTAATAATATGGTCTACATCAAAAGCTAGATTTGATCCCACTCTTCTCCTAACTCATATTAACCTACAAATGTCAAACAAGCCCTTCAGTCCTCTCAATGGACAAAAGCTATGCAAGAAGAATATAATGCTCTAATTAAAAATAACACGTGGACCTTAGTCACTCCTCCTACTCACAAAAATTCTATATTTTGATGGAACTATCAACAAGTATAAGGCCGGGTTGGTGGCCAAGGATTTTCATCAAAAAACTGAGTCAAAATTTATTGAGACTTTTTCTACTATGGTGAAGCCGGTTATTGTTAGAACTGTCTTGACCATTGTTGTATCCAACAAATGACCTATCTATGTAAATAATACTTTCCTATGGTATTTTAGAAGAAAAGGTTTATATGCAACAACCTCCGGGTTTGGAAGCTCTAGAGACAAGAGCCTTGTGTGTAAGCTCAACAAAGCTCTGTATGGTCTATGGTCTCAAACAGTGAAAAATGTCAGCCAGCATTATTCCGGAAACAAAGCGAGTCAATTAATGGCATAATGATTAAAGGAAAGTCCACTCTACCTTAATTACTATGAAATCACTGTCCTATCAATTGCTAAATAGCTACTATCTTTCTATAGAAAATAAATTAATTACTGAACTTATTATAAATAGACCACACAACTAAACATCAAACCATAGTCAAACTAAGTCTAACCCTAATCTCTTCCCCTAAACTACAACCAGACATACTACATATCCTAATCACCTAAATAAAAACCCAACAAGCAGCAAACAAATGAAGAGAGACAACTCCACAAAAAGCCACAAAATCAACAATAACAAAATCTCACTCAAGACTTCTTCTAATCACCTAATGTGATACTCATCTCACTCCTAATTGTAAGTACAACTAAAATCAACAATAACCAAGATCTCACTCAAAACTTCTTCTAATTACCTAATATGATACTCATCTCACTGAGCTATATATCCATATACATGCATTTAAACCAAAATCATATAGCAAATCATAAAAACCAAGAAGATATGAACAAAGTCATAAGTTCATAACCGGTATATAGTTGAATATATATGATAAATATCCATTATCCAATAACAAAATCTATAAAATTAAACCCTAAAAAAAATAAACCATGAAAATCTTGAAGTTAATATGTAAGAATTATTTTTAAATTTTTTGGGGGGGAGGGGGGTTTGAAGGAGTTTGAAGAAGCTTCAATAAAATTAAGGAATTCCCACATATGCATGGTTCAATGTGCTCTCCAAATCATTAATCAGATCATGTTTGAATGCAGCATGTTGAAATTCCTGCAAAAACCAAACTATAATCGTGATTATTAATTAATTACTAGTATTGCTATATGGTTTAAAAAATTCGATGGTTACTTTATTTAAGCAAACATCACATATATAATTCGAAAATCATGTGCAGGGCCGTATCCGAGTATTTAGAGGTCATGGGCAAATAATAAAAATTGGTTCCTAATAAAAATATAATTTTTAAAAAAAAAGAACATAATATATTTAAATTGTAAATATTTTCAATAAAGTAATCATTTATCCTTGTGACTAATAAAAAAGGTCATATTTTAACCAATATCATCAAAATACATTTTAGCTACTTAAAAAAAATCTCCCTTCTAACTTTTTATAGTTGTTACTATCATTTTTCTTTGCTAGATTTACATTATTATTGGACATTCTTATTACTACTTAAATCCCTAATTAATATAACTACCTAAATAAAAAAATTGAAGCCCCTATTTTTTGGAGACCCTAAGCTAAGGCCCTGCTTGCCCTTTTGATCTTAATACTCATTTTGTTTTTTGATTAACATAATTTTTTTAGCCTGAAGTCTGGTCGGTCAAATATTGATGAGAGACAACCTTAAAATAACCGACTATATAAATGCATTAATATTCTACTTCACTCAAACTCAACTCCTAGATTTTCACTATAGTATCTTGTGACATAGAAAATAAAATCGAATGACAAATAAAACATATAAAAAAACTCAAAAGACCATAGTACAACAAGTACAAAAAATATTCAAATAGAGACAAAAATCGACAATTCTAAATTAACAGCGAAACCAACCATAATTAGAGAAATCAAAGATATCCCGCAGATAAAAGAGACTCAAAATGACAAAATATCGATAAAAACATCTAAAGAGAGAAACAAAGAGTGAATTTATAAATCTATTATTGATGGTTGATATCAATATAAATTTGTCAGAATCAAATTAGAAGGTATAAATGATACACATACTAGTATTACACGGGACATTGTGTAATACTAATAGAGTATGTGAGAAAGAAGACAGATTCTGTCAGTGTTAACAGAGACTACGGCACTCTCAAGTGATGTCTAGAGACTGATCGATGTAGATAATACATTAATCCATTTATCAAGGTCATATTATAATATATTAAAAATGGAATTACATTAACTATATAAATCGGTGAAAGACTAAAAATCACACCAGGAGAATCATTACAAATAAAATTGTGAATGCCTAATGAATAAGAAAAAAATCATCACAACTAAATTTGAATGAAAAATGTATAATGAAACATGATGTCTTGTTCATGGTTGATATGAGAATAAATTTGTGAGAATCAAATTAACCAGAAAGAAAAACATGGTCTGAAATTGTTTTAAAACATATTAAAGTGAAAAAAATATAGATGTGGGGTATATCTGACGTGGCAAGAAAAAAAACATGTTGATAAAAGCAGGGCAGATACTATTATTTGTTCATTGAGACACAAATTAGCACGAATGCCTAGGTATGGGTACGGTACCGGTATCCGTATCGGGTACTGGTACGGGGTACGGCATTTTTAGAAAAATTAATACGTGTGTATGGACATATATTAAGGTTCGGATATATATCTGGTACTAGTACGAATATGTACTCGATACCGGTACTTTTCCTCAAACGTGTACCGTGTATCTTGGCACTTGACTCGTGACTCATCACACTGTCCATGCCAGCCAACCAAAAAAAGAAAGTAAAAAAATGAAAAGGAGAAGACAATAGAAGAAACAAATAAGTTCTGCAAAACATCGCTGTCTGCACCATGCAAGACAACTTGTCAGACCCCCCTCACTTTTAACACTAAAAACAAATCAACTTGTAGCATCTTTTCTTTTACATACTGTATCAATATATTCTCTCTAAATATAGCTCTCATTTTATTAAATAAAAACATTAATATTAGTATATTACGCTAATATATCTTTTATTAATTTTTTAATAAAAAATATAATATATACAAAATAAGGACAAAAAAAAATCATAATACAAATAGGTATACCAAAAATACATATATTTCTTATTAGTAGTATTAATTTGTTTATGAGAACTCATATATTCTAACTTCAATGTTTTTTAAAAAATATTCTAACTTCAAGAGATAAGAAGTTCAAATTATCGGAAAATTCTACTATAGGCACAACTCCAAATAAATTTAGTTTAGGCACACTCACAATAAAGATTAAAAATTAAAGATAAAATTAAAATGATATTGATTGATGTTACAATTTTATTTTTCGTTTAATTTTATTAATTTATGTGTGTGTGCCTAAATTTGTGCCTATATCATTTATGCTTATAGAAAAATGCCTCCAAATTATCACCTCAATAACAGTTGAAAAATCATTAATATTAATTTAACTAATAATAATTTTTACCTCTTGACAAAAAATAATAATTTTTACTTCCCTACTTAATTTTAAAAATAATACTAATTTATTTGGGGAATTGAAAAATCAAGTGGATGAATCTACTCATAAAATTATTTTAAAAACATTAAGTGTATATTTAGATTATATTGACACAAAAATTATTAAAATTATGATGTTAATATCATGTAATTTTATTCAAATTTTGAAATGTATTATCAGGGTGGTTCATTATAATTTCACAAATTAAGTGTCAATGCAAACTAGTACATTGAATATATTCTATTAGATGTTCATGAAGTGTACTTCTGGTACCTCTTATATTTTAAATTATCTCTTGTACTTTGTCATTTTTCACACAGTTTTAAATCTTAGCCGTTGATTATAAATCAAATGGTTCAAATTAATGCAATTATAAAATCACTTAAAACAATCTCAATCGCATATTTTAAATTAAACCGCTGTGATATAAAACTATGTGACAACTGTGTTAAAACATACATCATAAAATTTGTTTAGCAATATTCATTCATCATCAATGATCATATCATACTAGTTACTATAGAGTATAGACTAAGATAACATATCTATCTAGGTTACTATAGCTAATTGAATTTTAAGTATAGACCAAGATACATACCTTTTTGTAGAACGATGATGCTCACTGAAAATTTCCTCCTGCTCCACCACCAACACCACCACTTCCTCTTCCAAATGATGCTGCAGCATTAATGTTGTTTCTTTGATCTCCTTCCAAAGAACCTGGCAAGTTAAAAGCAGCAGCATGTTCTCTTTGTCCTCCAACAGCACCACTCATGCTTCTCACAATCTGACCAACTCCTAAAAAGTCACGAGTCATCTGCCTACTATCTCCGCCTCCACTTCCAAGCCCTACACCCCCTCCTCCAGTTTCAAATAACGAGCTATTCCCAATAGCAGCAAAAGAGTTCATCAAATCATGCAAATTACTCTGCTCATTCCCACCACCAAAACCATAGTTCCCACTTCCACCACCACTCATTATTTGTCTGTTATGTTCAGCACCACCACCACCAGAAGAAGCTGAATTACTACCGGTATTGTTTCCGAAGCTTTTCAGAAGCGAAGTTGCGGTAGTTCCATTTCCATTGCTTGAAGTTGCACCCATTTGAGCAGCTTTTTGAAGAAGTGCAGTTGCTGACATTGAAGCTATAGAAGTAGCAGCAGCAGCATTAATGTTACTATTTCCACCTCCTTGAGGGAAAGTGCTAAAGAGTGATGATGGAGCACTACTTGTCCCAGTGAAGAAGTGTGTTCCTTCATTGTTAACATTCAAATGCTCAGAGAATGAGTTGTTGCTACTGTTAGTGTTTGTAGTAGCACTGTTATTACTAGAAAGGAAATTCGGTATGTTGAAGAGATTGTTATTGTTGTTGTTATTATTCTGCTGCATCATTAAACCTTGGTCAGGGACATAGTTTTGATTTGGATCATGAATGTTGTTGCTGTTGAAGAAAGAGTTATTAGGTCTGAAAGTTGTTGGAAGCATATTGTGGTGGTTGAATTGTCCGGTTCGATTAGCAGAGGCGCCGAGGCGCAGAATATCGGTAGCTGAGTTGCTTGTGCTTCCATAGAGGTGAGAGCCAATGGCACCAGGTAGGGTAATTGGTGGCTGTCTAGGACCCTCTTGAGCCAATGCATCACAGAAAGCTCTGTGAGTGATGAAACTGTCCCTCCTGAAATATTTCAGTTTCTAATTAATTAGACGATTTTTCATGAATATATAGTATATAGCTAGAAAGTTTTGGACTTGGATTCATTGATGTAGTGAAATAACACAGTTTCACACAGTTTTGTATTGTGACCTTTGGATCATTTATTTAATGGTATAGATTAAATCTGTCAAATCACTATTTTGTGATGCAAATTGATCCAATGGCTAATATTAAAACTGTGTGATATTGACAGCACCAAATCCTTTTCCGAAAGTTTTCATTCATGTGTAAGTGTAACAAGTAATTTTTTGTGATAAAATAATTAGATTAAGAGAAATTCTAGATTGGAAATCAAATAGTAGCAGGCAATATGACATATTCTAACCCTACTAAAGTGATTTGACAATGGATGGGGTGACATTGAATGAATTAGTCAAAATAAAAATAAAACTATAACAAGAAAAAATTGGTGAAATGCAAATTATTTATTATTTAGATATAATAGTCTCTCCTAATTTTTTACTATAAATATTATTTGAGGCGTGTTCGACATTATTTTAGGGTACTTCTCAACCAAGATGTAAATATTGATTTGTCACATTGTAAGAGTATAACTCTTTCCACTAGACTAAATTTTCGCGCATAGAATAATGACTTTAAATATAACAATTTTGTTTTGTTTTTTAGGATAAAAATTGACAAGACATACATGCACATGTCTTGATTTTAAAGTAATGGGGGTTGGAAAATTTTCTGCAACTTGACATTCCCGCATCAATTTTCAAACAATAAAATACAATAATAATAATAATAATAATAATAAGATGAAGAAATTACATTGTCTTAGCTGAATTTCCCAACTATAAATCTCAAAAAAAGTTATGAATTTAGATCAATAATTTATTTTCTAAGTAGAGTTATATCAATAATGGCTGTTAAAAAAATAGATCAATAATATTACACGGTTAATCATTAAAATTTCGGAGGTTAATTACCAAAATGAGCACATGAAATATACTAGAGATTTTATTAAAAAAAATACTATGAGCTAATATTTCTATTTATATGAAGAAAAGAGAGGGTGTTTAAGACGGAGTTCTATTTTCTAAGAAGAGTATTTTTACAATTTAAAAATAGTAAAATAAATTAGTTGAAAAGCTTGATTGTAGACACTGTAAATGTGATAGTATCAAAAAGCTGTCACATATATCCAGAAGTATACATAGATTACTAGAAGTGGTACTTGCCCTTTTCCAAGTAAAAGACAATAAAACTCTAATTGATGACATCTAATTGAAAGAATGTGATACTTAATTAACCCAAGGATAAAAATTTGCGTGTATTTATGAAACCAGTATAGTTACATAAAATGATAATGTGACTATGTGAATATCTCTTCAAATGTTTAAGAAGGTATAACTAACAACAGGCACAACTAAGTGGAATGATATTAATTTCACACCAAAGTTTGATTATAAGATTAATGAAAATATTCATCCATGCAATGTCAAGAAGTACCAATGAGTGTTCAATAAATCAAACATAAGAATAAAAAATATTTCAATGTTAAGGACTATATTAATGAAAAACTGGTTTGAGCTAATAGTTAAATAAACTGAATGCCAGAGTTAAAACATTATCGATGAAAAAAATATAATGAATTTGTTAAAACAACGAACTGTTTTGCGATAGTCACAATTACCGTATCTTGATTCAGTCAATTTTACCGCAAATTCAAACGTGTGATGTGTTTGACTCTCATTATAAAATTCATCATGACTCCAAATTAAACTTAAAAAATCATGTGAAAGAAAGAAAAAAAAAAGTACAAGAAACAATATAGAAAGAGAGTTGAATAGTTTGATTAGGTCGTAACGTTATCATAAAAAGAAGCACCTGCAAGAACACAGTGTACTGAACACAAGTAGCCAACAAAGAAGAAAACAAAAATTGTAACAACACCACACAATTTCATTACATAGCAACACGTGAATATGAAGAAAAAGAAATTGGCTAAAAATAAAAGCGCAGTTTCCAAGGTAAAAATCATAAAAAAGTTGAAGTGTTTTTTTCCATAATAATATCCTATTATGCTTTTTGACAAAGAGAAAAACAAATAGAGAAAGAAAATTGTTGTATAATTTATATGGTGTGTGTTTGTTCTTTCTTTCCTTCGTGTGTGTTTTTTTGTTTCTTAAGAAAATTTTCAGAGATTATTCACGTGGGTGGATGTTTCCATCCATGACAAACCAAACCATACCAAAATCAGAATCTTAATCAATTAATTGCTATATATTGCTATTGTTGAAAAATAAATAAATAATACCAAACAAAAGCATCTTAGTCTTTTTCCTCTCTATAGTCATTTGAAGAATCTAACATATTGTTACTATTTACTAAAATATATATTGTTACTTATAAAAAAATATAACAGTTTGGAAAAAGAAGGTAACATGACATCTATATGTCATGCATAAGTCACACTTATTAAGATTCAGTCTTTATCGCTTCGATTCAGAATTTTTGTTTTGGTTTTAACTTTAAGAGTTTAACGGTAAAACTCGCGCGCAGGCAAATAAATGCATACATTAAGTACAGATAAGTGAAAAAATTGCGGATTTGACATTATTGAATTGAAATTGTATATGTTACCTGGAGAAGAGAGTGCCACAGTCACATTTGTATTCCCTAGTGCCACAAGTTTTGGAATGAGCTTTCCAATCAGATTGAACAGCATATTTCTTAGA
Source organism: Trifolium subterraneum (assembly GCA_951799995.1). Classification (NCBI taxonomy): domain Eukaryota; kingdom Viridiplantae; phylum Streptophyta; class Magnoliopsida; order Fabales; family Fabaceae; genus Trifolium; species Trifolium subterraneum. The sequence continues at coordinate 731,423 of OX637463.1, read as the reverse complement.
GCACTTATCACACTTCCATTTCTTCTCACCATGTTTGCGAGAGAAATGTTTCTTAATGCCAGTGAGGTCACCAAGTGCTCTTGAAGGGTCATGATGAACACATGTGGGCTCAGGACACAGATAAACCTTTCTCTTAGGCTCTTTTGTACTCTTCTGCTTAAGCTTCCAAGGCAAATTATGTCCTCTTCTGTGTAGCTGTAGGTTTTGCTCTCTTTGGAACCCTTTGTTGCATACCTCACAAATAAACCTGTTTGTTGCCATTAGGGTCTTGGGAGATAGTGCTATCACCTCTGCATCTGGTTCTGTTTCCATTGAAAATAGCCAAACAAAAAATTATTTGATAAATTTAAAACACACCATAATAAATATAAAAAATGAAGCTTCAAGACAAAGACTAATTTCCATGTCAAACAAATTGACATTGAATTTCATTCCATTTTACATATTTATGTTTTTAAATTAGGGTTCCACACTTAGGGAATTCATATCAAATGAAGACAAAAAAACACAAAAACTAGTCCAAAAAATATTTGCAGAATTAATGAAAATACTCTAATAGATATAATCTATGAGAGGAAAAAAAAAGGTAGTGTTATTGATGGAAGTAGAAAAGAAAAAAAACTAGTCTCCAGCATATATATGAATTGACGTTTAGTTTGACAAGATCAGTGCAGCTTTTTTGAAAAGGCTACAGTGATTTACAGTAATTTTGTCAAACTGACTGCGAATTGAAACATGCAATTAGAGATTATAAGATATAATTGCAATTGATAAAATAGTTGAGAAAAACTTACTTGGTGTTCCAGGTTGGTTTCTCTTTTTCTTCTGGGATGGTGCAGCAGCAGCAGCTGGAGTTGCAGATGAAGATGGTGGCAAGGAATGTTGTTGCTTCATCGGATTCGGATCTTCGTCTCTGAAACCAAACAATGATGCTGAGGAAGATGATGCAGCCATAATTCAACTAAAACCAACCAATATATATTCTTCAAGTAAAGAGAGCGTAATTCAATTCCTTCACTTCTTTAACCTTACAACACAATCACAATTCTGATAAATCCAACATGCAAATTGAATCCTCTTCAATTCACAATAACACCTCAATCTCACAAAACTCAAAAGCAATAGAAAAAACAAAAAAAAACTAGCTAAGAAGCTATAGAAGAAGCTGAAAAAAGAAGAGAAAAAACAAATCAAACCCTTCTTCATGAATACTATTTGATATGATTTTTTTGCTTAGTATGGTTTTGATTTAAATGAGAAGAAACTTGAGTTAATATTTTCAATGATGATTTGGTGTCATGCATATACATCAACACATATACACATAACATTATATTTTGCTTCTAACTTTATTAATATTCTCTGCCTTTTTTTTTCCTCTTCAAAAAGTTTTTCCAGATTTTCCTCACTTTCTCATCTCTCTGTTGTCATAAATATTATTTACAAAATGAAAAATAAAAATAAAAATTATTTTGATAGAGAAAGAGTGAGAGAGGGTAAGCCCTACGGGTCGGTGGACCCAATCCTTAGTCACAAAACGACATACAAAGTATGAAACAGCTACTGCACCACACTCTCTCTCTTGTTAAGTATCTTCTCACTCACTTTTAGACAAAATTTCTTTCATCATGCAACCCCACAAAAAAAAAAAAAATAAGGCGAGCATCTAGTCATCAGGAAACAAAGCAGACTTAGACTTAGCTTCCATCCTTTGCCTATATCTCTTTATTATGTTAATAAAAATAAAATAGAAAAATATATATACAAAATTTGAGGGCATAAACTTAATCCATTGAATCCGCACACAAAAGCATGTAAGACGATAAAACATATCAACTTCTAATTAATCTTAAAAGAGAAACTAGAAGTCCTAAAGACGAGGCGAATGAACAGACCGTCAACACGGAAACGGTCTACGTACCCGTTACTCCGGTAAACAGCAAGTGATGATGGCTTTTTCAAATTATACAATTCCAAAATAAAACAATAATACCAAATGGGAAATGACTCAGGTGTGACATTACTTGAGAGGATCAAGCTGCAAACATACTGGTGGTTGAAATCGAATTATGTTTTATTTGTTTTTGACTACCCCTTTTGGCGGTTGAATCCTCTGTTTTGTTTACAGGTCATTATGTAATTGTGTCGATGGTGCTTTCTGTATTGTCTTATATACTCTGTAGCACCTGACCGGCACACCTTGTGCGGGAAGGGCAACTTTTTATTTTAATAAAGTTTATATTAGCTTCTTCAAAAAAAAAAAAATAATACCGATATTGAAATACACCCGGAAAAATAATGAAAATTCAAAAATAAAGAAAAAGGATAATGGTCTTTATTTTTGTGTTTGTCTCCTCCTTTTGTTTTTCTTCTTTTGTGAGTACTCCTCGTACTCCTTTTATTTGTGATTTTTGCTCTATTTTATTTATATGTATGTTGGTTTTTTTGTGAGAAAATTTGAAGGAAAACAAAAAAAACCTGATGTTATGTCTGAAATTCAGTGGAGGGTGTAGAGTGAGTGTGTACTGTATATACAGTTACCATTTTAAAGGTAACTGACATGGAAAAAGCAAAAAAACGATCCTGTAACTCTCTTTGTTGTGTTTGGCTGACTTGGTTTGAAAGAGCTTATTTTGTTCTGTTATCACTTTCACTTCTTATTTCATGCAATATCAAATTGGTTATGGTTATGGGCTTATGGCTATGGCTACTTTGTGTGCTTTGTTAGTTTTTTCTCTAAAAGTCATAATCATAACCAAAGGGTAATTGGTCATTTATTTAATTTAATATATTAAATAAAATAAATCACCATCAAAAGACCCAAGAAAAGACCTAATCCAACCACTCTGGATAAACAAATGAAATAGAATTTTTTTAGAAACGGGGTGGTTTTTGATAAGTTCACATGGTTGTTACTTTCTCTCAGGAGACAGTACAATTTTTAAGTTAAGCTAAGAAAAACCAACTTCAATCTCAAGATAGTAAAATTTAGTCAAAAAATTGTTTTGACTAGAAACTAAATTCGGTTTTTTTAGAACCGTCTTTAAGTGAATTTTATTAGTCATTTGAATTTAATATTTTGGTTGAGACAGTTGGATTTTATATTGTGGATTATTCAAAATGATTTTTTTTATTTTAAAAAAAAAAAATCAGATACTATTCGAACGCACTTTAAAATATCAAATGTTTCTGTAATTTATTATCATATTGTTCTTATAAGAGTAATAGTTTATGTGGACAAAAAATTTTATTGATAGTCGAAATGATAAAGTTATTGAAAACTTACACACATAAAGTGGAAGGATCGGAATTCAAATCCCGATTATAATATCCGACATTAGCAATTTTGTTATTTCCGGCTGTTAAACTAAAATTTGGACATGTGAAAAGAAATTTAATCAACGTCAAAATGATTTTTTGTGAGATATTAATATTACCATGAATTGGAATAAAGTGAAAGGTGTGCTTTTCGGGAATTATGAGGTATTTTGACAGGGATAGTTAATATTATTATCGAATTTTTTATCATTATTTTTAGCAACTCTGTTTATCATTCTATTTCTGTTTTCTTCACATTGCTGTCCTTTTTTTCTCTCTCTAAATCTTCTATTTTTATTTATAAAGTTTTTAATAAACAACCAATGGGTACAAAGGAGGTTGTCATTCTTTGACAGAATGATAGCAGCATAACTATAAATAAGAATTTTTTTGACTCATATTAATTGATAAGAGAAAAATTAAGGACCAAGTAATTATGGAGTCATATATGGGCTCAATGCTCATAGTTTAACTACAATTTGAGAGAGAAGACTAATTATTTCTATGGACTATTGTTGTCAAAACAGCTGAATCCATCACACTAAAAAAAGTAACAAGACTCAATCCAGTTTTAAAATCCGGCATGACATAGGCTGTTAGAAGCCTCACATTGAATAGATAAAAGTATTCAATGTGGGATATATGAGGTTCTCCTACTTAATAGATTAGTCTTTTTAGTTTTGGCAGTTTTGGGTTGGATCACATAAAAGATGACCTGCATATTGAATTAAAATTCACTACTGACAATTGATAGGCGGGTGAATCTGCCAAAGATGAAATGGCTACCACAACATGTTAGCTCTTAAAAAAATGTGGTTATGCTAGAAGTCTCGCATAAAGTAGATGAAAGTGTTGTAGACTGGATTAAGGCTCACTATCGGATACTAATAGATGAGTGGAGTCGTTTAAGAGAAAAGGGTCATTAAGCTAATAGAGTGGAAGTCGATCACGATTGATGTTGACTCTTAAAATGAGTGGCAATGTTAAAAGTTTCACATTGAATAAATAAAAGTGTTCAATGTAATACTTAAATTATGAAGATCTCTCACCTCATAGACTAATTTGTTGGGTTGAACTTTTATCACGAATTACAATCATAATTCGTAACAATCTATGTTCATGCATCAAGAGAGCATTTTAGAACATTTTAGAAGGTGAATGAACAATTATTTAATTCTTTAGTCACTTGAGTTTATTCTATTTCTCTTAATCTATATTGGTTCATGTCACCCATTGACCAATTATGAATCTAAGAACCGATTATAAATCTAAAGAATGATGCATGCATTTCACTCAATAAAAAGAGAGCAAAAATAAATGTATTCCTTAAATAGTCAACCTTTGTTACAAGCATCTATAGGCCAATAAAGTTTGAGTTCGGACACCTAGTCTCTAGTCTTAATTTTAACCTTACATGAAAGTTGCTAAAGTTTTAGTGTTACTACTAACTTTTTATCTTAACATCAATCAAGGTGTGTAGTAGTTTATTTATTTATTTATTTATAGTTTCAATCAAGTGGATCAATATGTAATTAAAGGACCCCAAAACAATATAAAAACTATAAATTTTATAATAATATGATATGATGTCCCAATCATCGTTTTATTTGTTGGCTTATATTCTGTTGTCATTCTATTAGACAAAGATCCAAAGTACAAGAAACCAAATAGAAAATCATAAAGTATTATGATATGTGATATAAAAGGATAAGAGTGCATGCATCCATAACTGTACTACCTCATTTTTTTAGTCTTTACATTCTTTAAATATTCCAACATATAGGTATACAAAAACAGTCAAACAATAACTAATATGCTTGTTTTCAAAACAAGAGATCCTGTCCAACCTTTTGACTGTGACATACGCTACAAAGTATATATATGGTGCTCATTTTTTTAACCATGTTATTCATACGAAATTAAAAATTAAATTAGGATTGGCAATCCAAGCCCAACTTAAAATAAAAATCAATCTACTGCAATTTAAAAGTAATTATACATTTAAATGACAACAAAATAAAAATAAATAAACAATAAAATTACCTTTCAAATCTTCTCGGTAAGTCCTTTGCTTTTAGTTTGAGTAGAGGACGATGACTAGGATTGTACCTGCATTTGTAGTTGTTTAAACACATGTTTCTTTGTACTTAAAAATACTCCCACCATTTAGTCAAAAAAAAATAAAAAATCCAACCAATGTTTCAACATAAAGCCTTAAAAAATGTAGTGTTTCTTGAACTAATCTTTGAAATTAAAAAAACAAATAATTGGAAATAAAGGGACATTTTTATAAATAAAAGTGTAAATTTGAAGAGAGAAAAAAAAAAGTTATCTTAAATTATAGTTGACCCTATTATCTAAAGGTGTTTGTGGTGTGGTTTGAATAAAAAATTTATGAAAATTTATCTGATCTAAAGACAACATTATATTGATTTGGTTCGGTTTTTTGTGTCTATATTAAAAAATTGATCTGATCGAATTTGATTCAATCTAATGCAATTTATTTTGAATCGGATTTTAGATATCCAAATTATAATTTTTTATTAATATTATAAAGAAACGATAAAATAATTTGTTTGATACAAAATATCTAATAATATATTAAAAATTAATATTACGAGATGAAACATCAATTATGCTTGAAACATATGAAATAGTAAAAGAACATGTTAAATCAAACTAATAAGACTTGACAAAAAAATTAAACTGATAAATAGTATTAAAAAAAATTAAGAACGCAATACATCATACTGATAAATAAATAAATAAACAGAAAATATATATGTATGCAGTTTAGATCGAATTTTAAAAATCAATCCAAAAATTCGATCTGATCCAAGTGGTTAATCCAAAATTCGATCCAAAAATCAATCCAAATGATTTTCACAAAATGACATCTAAAAACATCAAATAATATTCGACTTTGTGCGACTTTCAATTTATTAAATCGGTTTACAATTTTAATTTGGATTGATTTAGATTTGAACATCTTAGTATTATCCAACACTCACAAATTAGAACTAAATCGATGATTTGATAAAAAAAACAAAGAAGATCTAAAAAATCATTTAGCCAAATCGACTCTTGATAAGCTTTCAAATATTTTACTCTTCAAATGAGTTATTTGTTAACTATATTTGTATGAAATGCGAACAAACAAGACAATAACTCATAATTTAGCTAATTGAGTATAAAATCTAAATCAGATTGATGAAAAATCAAACAACGAAAGCAATTAATGGAATAAATACAAAGTATTTGAAGATAGTGTTTACCTGCGAGTAAATCACGCCTATAAAGGTTCGCGATTCTAAAAACCTGAGCAAGAGCACTATTACTTCAAGAGAACCCAAATCCAAACCTAACCTAATTTTGTTATCGCACAAATATAAAACAGACACACAAAATTTATAGGACTATTATTAAAAAATTAGTCTACGGCTTTTAGAAAAGGCATTCTTTTTTAAAAGAAAAATTAATAAAGTGTATTAAATAAGACATGTTTTATATATTTTTTAAGATATAAAAAAATAAAGCCGATAATAAAAATCTATATATGTGATACAGATAAACGCGTTTTATATTAAATAAATTGTATTTTAATTAAAATTATATTATATTTTAATTCGTTATACCAATTTAGTCAAAGCTTAATAAATATACGATTTGAAAGATTGATTGATTTGTTTATCGTAATGACAAGTGTAACACTTGCGAAAATAAATAAATATTTTTAATATGTTGCTAATTTTATATTCATTTGTGATTCATTTAATATTATTATTTTTGTCGTTTATTGAATAACCTTGAAATCAGAATATGTATTGTAAAAACTATTTTTTTGTGTTACAATTTTTTCAATGAGAATCAAACCTAAGACCTCATGCATATTACCAAAAATTTTCACTCTTAGACTAAATCTAGTGGCTCGTATTGTAAAAACTATTGACTTTTAGAACTATGGTGATTAACATTTTTTTTAAGAATGGGTAAAATATAATGTGGAGTATACTAAAATGCATGGTATATTTACCGTGGACCATGAGATAAATAAATGAAGGACCTAACACGCAAATTGTTTATTGTAATATACTGGTTTTTAAAATATAAAAAAACTATTGTTTCCGCTCACAAACATCAATTTTAATGTATGCAGCCGAAAAGTAAGTTCACCATTTTAAAATGCATAACCATTTTAAAAGGATTTTGCTGTTTACACCGATTTTTGGTATAATAAATAATCGTTATCCATCAACACTTTAGGACTGAATAAAAGTTCTTTTACGGTATTTGTTCGAGTCTCGCAATTTATGATTATCATTTTACGCATTCTTTAAGAACAAAATCATTGATCTGATTAGTGTTAGAATTGCTTCTAACAGCTTTTATAATACAAGTTGTCTCGTGACAACTTAAAGGAAATAACACTCAAGTGAGCATTCAAAAGAAAGAATGATGAGATCACGAGTTCCCTAAACATGTAGAAAAAAACTTATAAAAAAATGCACTAAAATATTTTGGATGAAGATGTTTTGAGTCCAATTTGAAGCACAGTTCACATGATAAGAAGCATCTATGGGCTGATTTGTGGTCTGATAATATTAAGCTAAATAGAAAAACAATTAAGTTCAATTATATTAATTTTATACTCCCTCTGTCCCATATTATAAGCAAAAAAAACTACTTTTTTTTGTCCCAAATTATAAGCAAAAAAAAATCAATTTTATCATTTCCAATGTTTACTTTTACTTATTCTCATAAAATTTATTCTCTCTCTTCTTTTCCCCATAATCAATAACCAATCAAAAATCTTTTTACATCTTTCAATGAAACTTATTTCAAGAAAAATACAAAAACTCATACTTCAAACTACCACATTTTACTTTTCTTAATAAGTGTGAATTTTTTTTTTGCTTATATTATGGGACGGAGGGAGTATGTAATTTTCGTTTTTGGTATTGAGAGCATTTTTTGATGACCTTTAGTTGCTCCCTAGGCTCTCTAGATGCTTCCTAGTGGTGCACTAAGTCATTATAGTGCCTAGTGGAAATTTATAAGCATGTTAGTGGTCATTTTCAAAGGCCTATGATGAATGTATGGTAGTGGACAATAAATCTCACCATGTAAGGATAGACTATAAATAGGACTCTCATGTACTTTGAAAATAACAACTTGAATATAATCAAATATGAGAGTTTTCTCTTGTGAGAATTTTTTCTTTGTTCTTGAGATAAGAATATTATAGCGTTGGTTCTGCCGGCAGGTCGCGGTTAGGGTCGCACTTTGTTTGATAACTTTGGTTTTACCGGCAAGTCGCGGGTAGGGTCAAGTTCCTCTGTTTCTTGATAACTTTGGTTCTACCGGCAGGTCGCAGGTTAGAGTCAAGTTTTTATTCACCTGTTTTTCAAGACGATCCCTAGTAGTCGCTTATCAAAGAAAAATAAAGAAGATGAAAATAAATGCACAACTGCAAAAGAAAAATGAAAATAAAACAAGAATAAATTGCAGGGAATTTAAAGGGTGGCTGGAATCCATTTATGTCCACCCCTGAACCCATTTGCTCCTGCGGCGTGGGTGTTACAAGGCTTTCAAAAAATAGTATCCAATATATATACACATATATATATACCCAGAGCCAGAAATCCAGTTTAGGGGACCGAATTTTAAAGCACAATTCACTAAAGAAAAAATTAAAAGCATAACATATATAAGAAATTGTAAAATAAATCAAAAGTTAATATAGTGAATCTTCATTTTATAGGTAATTTTTTTAAGTCGAACTTTTAGGCCCTTCCATTTTCACATTTATTAGAATTTTAGTCTCAACTCATGTGTTTTGCCATAAAAATTGCGATTTTTTGTGTAAAAAAATGTGAAGAGATATTTTGTCATTACATTCAATATTGAGTCAATAAGACAATTTTTTTAGTAAAAAAATTTAATATTTAGGGGGAAAAAAATAATTTATAGTGCTTAAAATATTAGATTAATAAAAAAAGATCATTTGTATAAGTTTAATAAAATAAATGAGACTAAACATGAAATTGAACCAATAGTATAACAAAATACTAGTATAAATTTTTTTATAAAAAATTAGGGGGGACCGTGGTCTCTGCCGGTCCCCCTACTAGATCTCTTCCTGTATATACATTGTAGAAAAAACTACCACTAGATCCTACGGTCTAAGTTAGAACAAGAATTAACTTCCTATTGCATGCTTGATCTGTTGCTCTAATACTGCCAAGTTCTATTTTCTTATGTTGTTTCCATTTTGTCTTGCACGTTCCTTTACAATTGAAGTTAAAAATTTACTTCATCATCCGATGCTTCATTGACCTGGTCTATGTTAGTCGAATGACACAATGTTTTTGTCGAAATACTCATATGATCAGGCCAGTCGAAATGAGATTTTTTTCCTTCTTTTCAAATCGTAACACAAAAACTTTATCAATGTCATAAATTTTATAATTTCGATATTAACACCCCCATTGTCACATTTATTGATAAACAACCCTTAACATATTCACCTATATTCCACTCCAATGTAACAAAACTAAGTCATGTTTTATATTACAATAATTGTTCAAATAGTTTTCCACCTCACACTTCTAATTGTTGGTCATCTTTCATAACATACAACTCAATCTTAACCTCACCCCTCAAATTTCATTTGAAAAAATCAAACTCATAGTTCGTATCATTTGAACAAGAGTTTTGAAATATAAAACTCTAAATGCTCAAACATTTTTCCTGTTTTCCTCATGTGCACCACAAAAATCTTAATATGTCTTTTAAGGACGAAAAAACGTATTATAAACCAATATAACTTCCTACTTTTATGGCTTGCTATATTACAAAATCCAAAGTTCAACCACCTTATATTACCTTATGAGAATTTAGAATAGTTTTATATTTAAAAACTCTTGTTCAATCTTATAGTTTCCGCATCAACATTCCGTTTAACGAATACATGTACAAATATGGAGCGAAAATATGAATATATGTTTATCCAACGGAGCAAACACGAATATGATACTATCCACTCCCACCAATATCTACTCACATCCCTACCTATACTTATAACTATTGTAGTGATTAGACTCAATTACTAGAAAGTTAGAAGCGTAAATCTTTACTTTCACACTTTTTTATGTATAATTAAAGACAAGTCACACAAAAGTCTCATAAAAGGTGCTCAATTGTTAGCTATTATGAATATTGTTCGTGACCGGGACAAAACCTAATACACATGGATCAAACACTCCAGATTCAACCCAATGTGATGCCCTCGCGGAAGTTTCTTCCATACGCCAACAATAACAACATGGTAGTTACCGCATACCTCCTGTAGCGAATATAATCCCTTACACGTTCAGAGAGTCATTAGGCAAACTTTGACACTATGATACACAATTTCAATCACTTTTCCCTTCTTGCTCTCTCAATCACATAAATCTCGCTATCACAACTACCTAGTGTGGCAAAACAAATATAATTAAAAGAGGTCGAGATTCAAACTCCAAAATTTTCACTTTGCTACGGTTATAGTGTGTAAATCTAGACGCTAAAAAAACCCACACAAAACACACTTGAAAGTGTGAAATAGTAAGTGTTAATTGCAGCACTGCAGAAGATAGCTAAGCCTTAATGGAAGCCTTATCACTTCTACAACGCTAAATGGAGATTTCTTCATTCCCTACTTTCAAACCGCTTTCCAATTCCCTGCCTTATCAATTCCGCTGTCGATGCTCTCTTTCTCTTCCTCACTGCAATTATGGCTTTCGTCGGAATCGCAGCAATTCAAAACCGTTTCTACAGATCAGAATGTGCTCGGAGAAAGTTCAATCGAACGGTTACGGCGGAATTGATATTGAAGAAACTAAATCCGATTTCGTCGAAGTCATTGCCATTGGTGGTAGGAAGGATGCGGTTCTTGATTTTTGCTTAAACTCGCCGTTTCAGTTGTCTTCTCTGCGCTTTTGGTAACTATCTAGTTTCCTCATTGCTGCAATTGTTTTTCATGCGTTATCCTGCAATCGCTTTTGGTGGATTTTGAAATTGTTGCGTTTGGTTTTGGAATTTGGCATTGGAACTTGTTTTGTAACTAGAGGGATGGGAATGTCGTTCACTGTTGTATTTGATTACTTCAGGATTTTCGTTTAGGTTTGGCGCGAAAATGGATTATCTAGCTTTCATATTTGATGACTTTAGTGTATTTATTTAGGAGATAGATTGATGATTGAAATAAGATTAGTTGATGAGAGAGAATGATTGGTTAAGATAGAGATATAGAGAAAGTTTTTGAATGTAGGCTTAACTACACATGTGGTCCCTTACGTTTATTTTAGGTTTCAATTTGGTCCCTTACATTTAAAAAGTATCAATTTTGTCCCTTACGTTTCCATTAGGTTTCAATTTAGTTCCGTCAATTTTGTCACATGTGGCAGTCAATCTGCATATGTGGACAGACACGTGGACATTGACACGTGTATAGTTAAAACGGTGTTAGTGACAAAACTAACGCAAAGGACTAAATTGAAACCTAATGGAAACATAAGGAACCAAATTGATACTTTTTAAACGTAAGGGACCAAATTGAAACCTAAAATAAACGTAAGAGACCAAATGTTTAGTTAAGCCTTGAATGTAGATGATTGAAAGGTAAACAAACCTATATGGAGCAACAAACCCTATCTACATCGGGTCTGTTTGGCAAAGTACAAAATAGCAGAGAATAATTATGTTTAGTACAAATTATTTGTGGATGATTAATGTTCTTTAAGACGATTTTCTAGCGGGCACTGGGTGATGAAAAAGTGGTAGATAGTTTGTTATTACTTTTACTAGTTTTGGGAGTTGAAGTTTATCTTCTAGCATTGTTATTTATCACAGAGGAATTTGATCACAAATAACACTTGTCCGATATTAAGGAGAAATGGGAAATGGCTAAGTTTTTTGTGTGTGGAAATGATGGGTACTCGCGAATGATATAGTGTTGTGATTTTTCGTGAGGGAACTGTTTGTGACATAAAGCACTTTCCTTACTCTTCACTTGGACTGAACTAGGGAACTGGATCACCTGTCGTTTATGAAATACTGCAACTCATGCTATTCTGATCCAATGGCTTAAACAATTTGTACCAAATTTCCCTACAAAACTTAATTATACAAAACATTTAAGTAATTTGAAAAATAATTAGTAAGATTGGATTAACATTGTTGATGTTCTCTTTGTGCCAGATATTAAATAGTACATCATTTATAGTGTCCGATAAATAACTGCTGGTTGTGGTTTGATAAATTATTCTTCCGTTGCAGAAAATGATCTAATTTGTTCTGGAATTGACTTTTCACCCTCATTTTGGATTTGACTCGATTTATCAATATCCTACAGGAATGTCATTGTGAAAGATTCACAAGAGGTGCAATTACAGCAAAGGTCTACTAAAGAAGGTTTTCCTCTCATTTCTGATTCTTCTTCACTTGTTCTTCTGTAATGTAATAAAAAAAAATGTTAAACAGCATTTACATTCTTTTTCAATTGTTTGTCATTATGCTATGCACTTCACTACCAAAATGAAGCTTAAACCTCAAATCAGAACACGGATTCATTACGTAAATAATAATGTTTCAATAGAATAGAAAATAAGTAATGCCTTGTTTCAAAAATGAAATTCAGTTCAAATATCCATACATATCACACATTCCATGGTTAAAAGGTACTGATATTTAATGTTATTTCTGCAGAACCTAACCCAGGAATTGTCGAACCTCCAGTATTTATGAAGTCATGCTCAAAGACCATTGTCCTTGTTTGTACATTCCTTTCCTTAAAACTCTTTTAGTAAAATCTTTGTTGCAATATTGGTGATCTTCATCCATAAAGTTACCTCTAGTGTAGTTTGTTGTATCCTGTTAAACTGATATTTTGAAGTACACAAATTAACTGAATTACATAAATTTGTCATTCATCACCATAGAAAATATATTTTATTTTATCCAACTGAAATTCTAAGGCGTAACTTATTGCATTATTAGATATGGGGCTTTACTGACATGAATTAGGCTGTGTGACTTAAGATGTATTTTTTCCAGCCATGATTTTTGAAAGCGGTCTAAATATGACCTTTGGTTATCCCCCATTTTTCTGCTTTAGGTGGCTAGTGCAGGATATGGACCGGACCACACCGTCGCTGTTGATATTTTTGAAACTGTAAGGTCCACAAATGGACTCACAGTTGCTGTAGTTTTGAAGCCTTTTAGCTTTGAAGGGATAAGACGAAAAGATGAGGTATTGTTGACACTGTGTATAATATACTATGTTGCTGTAATGGCATCAGAAATTACAACCTCAAATCAATCTTTATGATTGTTTTTCAAACGTATCTGTGTGCAATATGATGAATAATTCAGTGAGCTTAGCATCTTATCAATTATGGGTTCTCACAAAAATGTCACTGGAGGTTTATTAAACATCTTAAATTTTTCACTTAGTGAGTGCATTAGTTTCCACGTATAATCATTTATGTTTTGTGATTCAAGCATTTTTGTTCGCACGATATAATTATTTGTATCATGAATTCTCAGGTAAATGCTTTGATGGGGAAGCTTAAGGAGAATACTAATTTACTTATCGGTGAGCTATGTGCCAGATTTTGCAACTTTTTCCTGGTTTATCATTGGTTTTTGCCAAATTTAATTTTACATTTGAAAGGAAAGCTTTTTCTTTTTCTGAAAACTGAAAAGAAGATTTAGTTGTGTTAATGATTGAAAATATCATTAAAGGCTGTCATATCATTTTTGGCTGTGCTAAGTTTGAAGGTGAAGCTAGCTGATTTTCCCATTGAGGCATATGTCACAAGTTGGCCCAATGTCTCTGTTTGGTTGGTAACACACGATATGTGAAACCAAATTAGTTAAAAAATTAATATTAGTCAATCTGATATATGGTAAGTGTCGGTTGGTTTTGTTAGTCGCATGGCCATGGGTCTGGACTATGGAGTGACTTAAAGTAGTAGTGAAGAACAGAGGGCAATATATATTTTTGTTTAATGAATGCCCTTATAAAGTTCATGGCTATATTCTTTTCCAGGATTTTCTTTGCAAATCACGTTGAAATCATAGAAAGTATAGTAATTGAGCACATGGAACTGATTTTTAAGACCTTCCTATGTGTCCTGTATAAGTATAATAAGCATCAAGTAACCACTTATTAGATGAAAATCAACTTTTTGTACATATTCTAGGAATTCTTTTTGAATTACATTTCTTGCATGCCACACACACACAAAGAACTTTTATCCATATTGCCAGAACATACTCAAACTTGGACACAATTATCAAAAGTCAAAACATTTATTCCAACCATCCAAGCTGCCTGTAATGCAAACAAAAAGGCATTCTGCAGAGTTTCTCAAGTGTAACATGCATAGGGTGACAATAATTGGAAAGTTATGGTATCGATTTATGTCTTTGGGTTTAAGGGTGGATCCTGAAAGTTGTTTAAAGTTCCTATCAATGAAACTGATTAAAGTTGAATAGGAGAAGAAAAGTAAAATTTAATTTTAATAGGATCACCAAAACGCCTACAAAAAGTCTGAAATTTTGCCCACTTTTGTTGTTTATGGGACAGAAATTGATATTGATGCACTTCTCAAAAAAGACTTGTTGACTCTAGATGAGGCTATGAAGACTGCAAATGATGCTGTTTTGCTAGCTATTAAGGCCATATCTGTTCTAAAATCGGTAAGTTTCATTTTCAAGCATTTATCTTGCTAACTTGTTTGTGTAAAAATATCATATCGTTAAAGACTTATAGATGAAATGTTTTACAGGAAATGCACAAAAAATTTATAGATAGATTGCACAGTAGCATGAAAGAAACATCCAATTCAGAAATTATTAAAGTAAGTTTCTAAGATTTTCACCAACAGTTCAAACATTTTCTTTATAGCTCTATTAGCCCTGTTTATATCTTTCTTGAAACAGGACCCTAGTTGATTATCAATGCACTCTATTTTTCTAACACCTGTCTTACTATGTACAGATATTGGAATGCTATAAAGAAGCCAAAATTGGATTTGGGGCTGCTTATAATATCAAAACTTCAATTTTGCAGT
Source organism: Trifolium subterraneum (assembly GCA_951799995.1). Lineage (NCBI taxonomy): Eukaryota > Viridiplantae > Streptophyta > Magnoliopsida > Fabales > Fabaceae > Trifolium > Trifolium subterraneum. The sequence continues at coordinate 715,986 of OX637463.1, read as the reverse complement.
CTATATTTGATTGTCCTTTCCTGGGTGTTTCTTTGAAGGTATCACCTACCTTAAATATTCATGCATATTAGTTATTTTTGCTTTGTGTTCGGATCACACAAATGTTTTTTATTGTGGGTGCATAAAATATTGCTAGTAAATCCTTTTTCAGAACGATTTCCTCTGCTATTTGTTTTATAGATCCCTTTTTAAAAATATTTGATCATAAGCAAAATGATTTCTTCTGATTCTTATTCCTTCTCTTCCGCTGTATAAAATTATAGTTACCAATTTTTTCAGGATCCAAATAGTGTAGTTATATGCATTATTGCGTGTTCTGAACCCATCAATGAGAGCGATATAGCAGTATTTTTGCGTACTTTCCGTCAAATAACTGAATACACGAGGGATATTATAATGTCAACAGTACTTGAGCCTGATGTAGAGCCCAACCTACTGATCACGACTGTCCTTACACTTGGGTAAGTTATGAATGCTTGTTACTAAACTTATTTTCTGTGACTGAATTTGATGGTAGTAGCTCCCTTTACCTTAATACTTATCATTCATTAGACCATTTCTACTTGGTCATTGAATAGTGTGGCATGTGTAATTTTGATGGTAACAATGAATCTGATGCAATCAATGGGACAGGGTTTTTCTTTATTTGTTAAGTATTTGGGGTCCATACTTCCTAAAATTTCTGACAGGTTTCCCTTTTCATATGATTATAGCAGCTTAACCGTGCAACAACCTTCCCAGAATGGTGGTATACTATCCAAACTTGCCCTGCATTTTCCTCGTGTATTTAGCTTTTGGGGAAGACATAGTCAGCAACAAATTGTCTCTGGGAAAGAGGATGCAGTATCTTCTCATGAAATGATAAGATCTTATGACAGTAATGAGGGGGAAAATAGGATTACTCCTAGTATTGTTGACGAAAGATTTGACAAGCGCTATACAGAATTGGAGCCAGACGTGAGCAACAACAGCTCAAAATTATCTGCTTCGAGGTTTCCTCTCTGTCTTATTTACATACATTATCTTACATGCAGGTTCTCTTTCTCTCTGTTGTTTCCTTTTCTCAAACAAATTTTATCCTATCTTACATGACAGGGATTCTGAAAAAAATGAAGATTTATTTGACACCATAGCCAATTGTCCTATCCCTTATGAATCCATTAATGAAGAAGGTAATTTTGTGAGATGGATAATTATTTTTCTGTGTTGGGGCACTTGACAATTGTTGAATAAGTTCTATTTCTGTTGTTTATTGTTCAAAATTCAAATCAACTTGCACTAGGCGACTCTGCTTTTCAGAGGGAGCAGCTTGGAAAATGGAATCTGGGCCCTGGATTTGAAGTGGCAAAAGAGTGGGCCCAAGAAAGGGAAGCTGATGCTACACCAATAGTTGATAACCTAAGCATATTCCACCTTCCTGTTGGTGTGAGGCCTTCAGAAGAGTTGAAAGACTGTTTAGAAAAGCATGAGCCGGATGCAGGTGTGGAAGCAGTGGTGGAATTTACATCTTCACTTTTGAAGGCAAAAAATGCTAATAGTAATAAACCAAAGAAGCACGGTGTTCTGTCTGTTCGTGCTGCATCTATGCTGGTAAAAGTTACTGGTTTTTTTTAATGATTTTCCATGCCTATATTACTGAAAAAGAGAACATTAGCAATGTTCTGCAGTGCTATTAAGTGTTGCTAGAGAAATGCATGAATTCTATAGCTGACAATGTAAAGGACACCGTTCTTTAAAATTGGACGTGTGTTGTACATGAAGCTCCTATTGATTGTAGGTGGCAGAGGATAATTTTCTATCGTGCAATAGTTAAGCTTTCCAAAAAATAACCCCCAAAGATTATATTACCTAGTAACCCCCATCATTGTACTACCTCTGTTGCTTATGTAGTGCAAGACAGATTCGAACTTTTATGTGGTTATACTTTGAGGAATTTAGGAACTGTGTACTTTGTTCCACTGAGATTGTTAGTTTAATTATGAAGTATTAGATTGAACTATGTAACTATCACTACTTCGTTATAAACTTTCATGTTATGTGCTGTAAATTTTGAAAATATATTGCAATCCCAACTGGTAAAGATTCTTTAGGTTTGACTTTATATTTACAGGAGGCAGAACGTGATTTGTCAACAAAGTGGAGCCCTGTTGTGGAAATACAATACAGGGGAGGAAGATACAAGGGACGGTGCCAAGGTGGTCTGCCTGAAGGGAAGGTAAATTCTTACAAATCTGTAATAGCTAGCAGAGTTGTTCCAACTAGACTCGGGAACTTTTTCCCCACCATTTTTTTGGCCAACAAGCTGAAGAGAATAACTACGTTAAATGAAAATCTACAACCAGGGGCGTCTTGTTCTTCAAGATGGAAATATCTATGACGGATTATGGCACAGTGGCAAGAGATCAGGTCCAGGAACATTCTATTTCAAGAACGGAGATATGTTTCAAGGATCGTGGAGGGATGATGTCATGCACGGCAAGGTTTGTACCCTTTTAGAATTAATTCTGCTTATACCGTTGAAGCTCAACATGAACAATAAGTAATTATATTTTAAAATCATTTTACTGTTGATATGTTGCATCTATACTCAAATTACTGTGGTATATAAGTCTTGTAGCAACTGCTATTGCATCTGGGTTTTCTTTGCCAAAATTACCGTCATACAACTTGACAAAAGAAATTTTGGTTAACGCATATCTCCAATTGTTGGCAATTGTTGTGTTGATCTTGTACACTAACTTGTAAATTTTAGACAGCTATAATCAAGTTATTGCTTTTTATATAAATTTTGAAGTGCATCATACATTATAATGCTGGATATTCTTTGGTAAAACACTAGAAGGTAAATGATGCTTGTTAATTATGTAGGGTTGGTTCTATTTTCACACTGGTGATCGGTGGTTTGCAAACTTCTGGAAGGGAAAGGCAAATGGAGAGGGGCGATTTTACACAAAGTCTGGTGATGCCTTCTTTGGCAATTTCAAAGACGGATGGCGGCATGGGGAGTTTTTCTGTGTGAATGCAAATGGAACGAGGTATAAGCTCAGTTAGTTTAATTAATGAGTTGTTTACATGTGTTTTATTTTTCAGTATGCTGATTATATTTCTTCGCCAAACAATTTATATTAACCGCTCTTCAAGTATGATTGTGTGTCACCGAATTGACTTCTGTGTAACTTTCATATGAATATGTAGGTACACTGAAGCTTGGGAACACGGTGTTCTTTTAGACAGCAAGCGTTTAGATAGATGACCGAGCTGGATAAATGTGGTACCAAAATTTTTGTGATTATTACTGCGAATCTCGCAGTCTTGCATCTTTTTGTGTTTGTAAACTTTGTAATTGTATGACAGCACCTATTGATGCTAACTGTAGATAAGTTTTGTCCATATTCTTTATTGACGGAGTCTCTCTGAATGACACTTCGGTTCTTGATTTTACTAATTGAAACTTAATTGCAACCTAATATGATGAAGTACAAATAACCTCTATCATTAATTAATAGCAAAAAATGACAATTGCTGCTATCCTAGCATCATTACTAGATTAATGTGATTCAAGTAATGATTCACTAATTGATAGAAGTAGCACGAAGACAAAGAAATTGGCTCAATTGTAGGAGATGTTAATATGAAGGTGTGCCAAAGTTGTCAATCACCAAAAGAAGTTCATCCAATCATAGCATCATCACTAGCATTCAAAGGGTTGCCAAAGTTTTTCACCCATGGAAGAATTTATACTTCTATAAGTCTTCTCCATGGTGCTATGTGGTCCTATGTAGGGTTGCTTTTCATGCATGATGCTTCGCCAGAGTTACGTAGTAATGTTGAGTCCTATCAACATTGTTGTTAAGTGTGTATATTGTTGCGGCTCAATGGTTGGACTTAACATTGTAATTGAAATGATTTGTCGACTTGTGGTAGTCGATTATTAAAAGCTGTATAATTGAAATGTTTGGACCATATCCATATTAGGGGACTTGTAATTACAAAGTGAAATTAAAACCCTGCTAAAAAAAAGAAGCTAAAAACATCTCATTGCACCCAAAATCCATCCTACGCACAACCTCTCTCTCCTTTTTATATAAATACAGTTTGACTATCAATTATGTCCAAAACGGTCTCCCTTAAGAACTACAGTTTCCCTTTGGAGTTCAGACTTAAGTTTTAGATTCCAATTTTTGGAATCTCAAAAGAGAGAAATTGTGTTACTTTGTTTTTCTATCAAATTTATCACTGCTAAGTGAATAGTATGTCAAATCATCAAGTTTAATCACAAATTTAATCGCCAAGTTGTGTGCACTCATCACTAATTTTGTCCTTAATACCATTTTAAAATGATTGGTAAAGTTAAAAATCGTGTATTGCATTAGTATTTTGCAACCAAAGAAACGAATGTGATAATGTTTGTATTTTGTTAATGTTGAGGACCAAATTATTTGACCTTAAATCTCGAGACAGATGATTTACACTAACATGTCTGCATACTATCCCTCCGAGGAAGGACGGGATTTGAAGTCCAATTCAGTTTGGCCAAAACCATGGACAGGTAGAACTGTTAAATTAGTAATAGAATTACCAAGCAAAGATGCGCGGAAATGGTTCAAGGCATAAGAAAGTAGCAAGCAGTCTGTCATCAATATCACCTTCAATAATTCACTTCCACCTTGTTATCTTAAATTCAAATCCAGTTAAGAGATTGATTGAGTTCCTTTGTTTCTGTATTCTGTTATAGAAAGAGGAGGACAAGGTGGTTGTTGAGGATCAGAAAATAGTTAAATAAAAATACAACAAAATGTTGCACATAATTGTGCAAAGCACAGAAAAATTAAATTAGGGAACAATTTAAATCAATGAATTGAACAGCATGTTACATCTTTCATGTTGCCTAAGTGTACTTCGGTGCAGAAAGATTCTTCCTTCAGATGCTGGTTTATAAAAATTAATTTCCTAATTCAATCTATATCGAACCTTTCATCCCTGAGCATTGTTGAACTTCCACATTTAAATGTGACACGTGCAACCAAAACATTAATCATGAACACTTTGCTCCGGTGAACCATGTTGCCTGAGAGAATCAAGACTGAGGAGAAATTTCGCCCCAGAAAGAAGACATTAAAACAATGAACAATAATAAAGAGTAGTTTCAGAATGGTAAATAAAAAACAAGGCTAAATTATGAATTGAAAGGCTTGAGTATATGGCAAACCTGCATTTTTGAGGAACCCTCCAGGAAACAACCGACAATCTCTTTAAACTTGGAGGCAATGATAAATAATGTTTCCAATCCTGAAGCATGATTTTAAGGTCATGAAGCTTACTGTCCATACCAAAGCAACAATTTGCATGCATCGTACAAACTTGGTTTAAATCCCGGCTTGGCTCACAAAGCCCGCCAAAATTAATTGTATCCAAAAATATCATCTTCAGTCCAATATCAGCAATGAAAGGGTGAACCTTGATAAAGTTAAGGACATCTTGATCATGGTATCCAGGATAGGTTTCTCGAGAAGAGTACCAGAATTTATAAAACTCTATTGACCTATTATTGGACTTTACAAAGTTGAACCCTCCATTGGGCCTGTTCTGTACATCATCAAAGCTACCCGTGAAATGATCACACGCTATCTGGAAATCTGCATCAAGGTGAAACCGCGGAAACGGGTCCCTAAACCACATAATATCTGCATCCTGGAATAGGAATACCATGTAAGTTTCTAAACAAGAGAGCTTAGAAATCTATACAACTTCTTGTATAGCTTCTAATGAAATCAACTATAGGAAGATATAATAATAAGTTAACAGCAACAATAAAATGCATAGCCATAAATTTATTAGCAACAAGACTATAAGCTGTTACAGATGATCATCGTGATCCTACCAGTTGAGACAACAGTTTGGTAAATTTAGTGACATGCAAAAGCTAGTTATTATTGTTACAACAGCTCAACTGCAACTCACAAGTCAAAGTTTATGAAAGATCTTTAGGTTCAGCATACATTCAATTTTTACTGTGTCTCCACTGTAATGTCTGGAAATGAGATGGAGAGGAAAAAATGGTTTGTTCAATTATCAATGATAACTAAGGAATGATGATTCCCAAGATAGGGAAAAAGAGCTTCCACTTTATTCACAACTTCCAGTATCAAATTTACATTTTCATTATCATTTTTTTTAAAAAATGTGCCATGCTCCATAACTTAGCTAAAAGGATAAAATCAAACAGTATGCACTTATATTACTATAATCTATATATTATTACTATTTAAATGTAAAATGCTGACATATTGTATGACATGTAGCATATAGAGTCAACTTGTAACATAAGCAACTCACTCATCCGTTTACCAGACAAATTTCCCCCGCTAAGCACAATTTATCTAAGAAAACCCATCACACCACATTAAACTTATGAGAGTTTATTTCATAGCTGATAAAATTAAAACAAACTTTAGGCTTACATGAGCTTGAAAAGATTAGTGATGAAAAGAAAGAAAAAAAATACCGTGAACACAAAATTGTATCCCATCTCAAGAACAGAACGCAGGAAATCAATCCTTCTCCACATCATCATCAAGTAGCTAGGAGTCATAAAGTATGCTTCTTCATGAAAGTCAGCTTCTTCACTAGCAAGAGAAAAGCAATAGGTGTGTATAACCTGACAGCGTGCAAATGCCTTTTGATCCAATGCAACAATTACCAAATGGTTTAAAAGCCTACGGGTACGATCTCCTATTCTGAAGCTCTGAAGAAAAAGATCAATGACAGAATTTGGAGCTGCCCATGCTTCATTTAACGTGGTCAAGATAACAGTTCTGTCTTCCATGGCAGCCTCATTCAATATTTTTTCAAGTGGATATTCATTGCTGATCTGCAGAAGAGTCAATTAAATTTACCTTTTTCATGGACTAATGCACAGATAAACCGCGACAGTAAAATAAGTAATCCCTCCATCGGGGCAGCAGATCGGCATCAAGATACTCTCCTGGTAAAATGGTAATAATACTTTCATGCAGCTTATGTTTATGCTGATGCTTATCATGAAACTAGATAAAGCAATAATAGATTCAGAATTAAATGTTCTCAAATATTCATGGTTGAATTCACTTAATTTGTAAACCAAAGAATGACTTTTAAATATGAAATAAATAACCACGCCACTGCTAGCTAGCAGAGAAGACTCTGTCCATATTTTGCAATACCGAATACAACTCGTATCAACAGCCGAAAAATCACTATTGTTGGTTAGTGTAAATGTTACTACCTATCAATTGTTTTGGTTGAAAATCATAACAAAAAATCATCATCTCATCCTCAACCTTTCTCAGATAATGCTTGGGAAATATCTAACTGAAATCTAAATTTATCGAATCTTACTATCTTATGACCTCAAAGTATGAAGCACGGACACAGACACGGACACCGGACACGACACTGACACGTCGACACCGGTAATAATTTGAGAAAATAACATAATTAAGTGTCAGTGTTGTGTCGGTGTCCGACACGAGACACGGCTAATATGAGGAGTGTCAAATGCATGCCATGGAATCTATAAATGTAGCACTGACAAATCAGATTAAAGGCATGTTCGGTGTTTGATACGTACACCAACACATTGGTTACACTCAATTACTTATATCTTTTCAAATTATTATTATCCGTGTTGATCGTGTCGGTGACGAAACTTAAGAAGATACTATCAACTAAGGAGAGTAAACAAATTTCGGTCCAAAATTAGAATATCTCTTCAGAACACTTTTCAAAAGACAGTGTCCAACAGAATATTCAAGTTTTATAAATAAATTAATTAATTAAAGCTTAAATTGCATTTAAGTCGATAAGATAACAATGAGCATTCCAAAAATGGAATACACGTTCATTCAAGGTAGCACAACAACTGCATTACATTCAAGTACTTACAAAAGAGAAAAATAGAGTTTCAAATTACTTTCCAATCGATACAACAATGCATAAAGTACACGAAAACACCGATACAAAAAATGCTAAATAGAAACTAAAAAAAGAAGCGAAACAGTGAGAAGAGAAGAAACGGAACTTACCGGAACAGGATCAGTAATCACCAACGGAAAAAAGCTAGGAAAACGAGAAAGAGTATAAGAGGAAGAGAAATCAGATAAGAATCTGTATGAATTAATGTCTCTGAAGAAGAAGATTAAGCAAGAGAGAGAAACGGTTGCGAAGAATAGCGCCGTAGCAAGGGCGCACCGGAGATGAATGTTTTTGGACTCCGGCAACATGTCGTTCGGCGAAGTCACCGGAAGTAATAGGGCGGCGGCGCGTGAGAGATCGTAGTCGGTGGCGGTGCGGTCATGTTATTTATTAGTAACCAACTAACTAACTAATAGTAGTGTTTAATAAATTGGAGTATTAATAATAATGAATGATGCGTGAAAAGAATGTGAATGAAAAAATGGAAGTGAATGTGAAGAAGAGTGTGAAATGGAAGAATCGAGATTCGTGGCAAATCCGTTACGAACGCGGAACGCATTCTTGCTAACTGGTATGACTTATGACTTATGAGTGAGTGAGTGAGAGAGAGAGAGTGCTTTCAATTTTTTAACTGTCTACACCGACGTGGAATTTCATCTTTACGAGTTTTTTTCTTTTTGATAAAATATCTTTACTAGATTTCATTGAAGTACTCTAATTACTAGTAATAATCATAATAGTAATTAATCTCATGTCATATGTCCACTTCTAACTTCTAAGATTTTGACGGAACTTTCAAAGTATCAAACATTCCAACCCATACTCAACTTCTAAGATTTTGGCTCATCTATGAATTTTGATAGTGACACAAATCTTTCACTACATATTGATATAAATTTATATATGTTATATTATATCTCATGGTTCTTCAAAAAAAAAATTATATCTCATGGTAAAATTTATTGATTTAATAAGAGTAAAAATAAACTTGTAGTATATGGTGAAAATTTTATTTTAGGCTTTTAAATAAGTTTGTACGTATGGAAAGAAGTAAATGGAAATGTCTTTGTAAATGTGAAAAAAATTATAAGCGTTATTTGAGTTTTATGGTCTTTTATGTCTTGAATTCGGGTATTGTTCTTTCACCTTAAATTATATTAGTAAAATAATACTTCATCCGGTCCTAAATATAAGAAACAATCTACTTTTTAGATGCATTGAAGAGATGATGTATGTAGTTTATAATATAGGTTAGGTACATCAATTTTTCAATGTATCTAAAAAGTATATTGTTTCTTATACTTAGGACCGAAATGAGTACTGCATTTGGTCATTTTTATAAGTTACAAGACACTTGTGTTTAATTTATAGATGTGTCTCTTATAACAAATAGTGGATGTTGTAAGTCTTTATTTCCTTGCAAAACAAAGTTTTTGAGAAAAAAATATATAAAAAATAGTTCTACATTTACGTCTGAAAAAATTAGAGTCCTTAAAACAAAATGTTTTATATATTAGAAATTAAGTTTTGGAGGTCAATTTTAGCCGTGATCCAAGTTATATGTGAAATGGTATATGGCGCACCTTTCCTCTTCTATACGCGGCAAGTTGGTGATGTAAGTAATATCAACGTGTAGTCTAAACCTAACCTGCAGTGAAAAAATACAAACAACTTACCCTTCATTTTTTGTCACCTAGACCACATGTATTGAGGTTACAAGATCCATAAAAAAAAGTTTATCCTAAATGTCATGAAACATACAAATGCCATTTTAATCATGATGTCTTATTGAAATTCTTGTTAAAAGAAGAGAAACGAGTGAATCACACGATATGAATAAGAAAAAATGAAACTCAAAATAAGATCACAAATATATAATCTATGATATTCTGTATTATATTTGATTGTTCTTTTGCCATGTATTTCATTTTAATTTTTTAATATAAGATATAATGTAGATAAAAAAAACCAAATATTTAAGGATATATATAAATCTCATACAAGATTGATCATTTTGGATCATGGCATTTTTATTGATTTTGACGATTGGATATCTCTATGAATGAAAATGGGTTATTCGGAACATGAGTAACCACCGGTGATGGGGCAAAAATAGGGAGGAAGGACAAAAGAAAGAGCAATGTCTACATTAAATCAATTAATTAGTCATGGTAAAGAAGAAAAACAACGCAAAAGTAACATTTAGGTTCTGTTTAGATTGATAGAATATAATTGAATGGAGCGAAGCGAAATAGAGATGAGTGAAATGAAATGGAGCAGAATAGAATAAATCTTTCATTCCATTGTTTGGATATTTTGAAAATGATATGAACAAAATTGAAGGTAAGTGATGGTATTGGATGAAATTCATTCCATCATATTCCATTATTATTTTTCAAATTCAAACAATGAAACATTATTTTATTTCATTCCGCTCCGCTCCATTATGTTTCATCAATCCAAACAAAATCTCACAAATTTCTGAAGAGACAATTTAGTCCATGACAAAAGTAAAACTCAAATTAGGGAGGAACCAAAATGAATCTTCACTCAATATATTATTGAAATTTTCAATTAAAATATCTTTAAAGGAAATTCACGTCAACTCAATCTATTTCATTAAATATAAAAGATATGACAATATTTTGTTTTTATTTTACTTTTGACTGAAATGTTATTAAATTTATACACTTTAAAAAATTCCATAAAAAGATTTAATTACATTGACCATTTTTTTTATAAGGATATTGACCACTTTTAACCTCAATTTTTAGAACAAGTCAAATATATTTTTAAGTAAAATAATATGAAAAAAAAGTAAGAATAAAATAATGAAGTAAAAAAAAAGTAAGAATAAAATAAAATGATACTTTTTTTTATAATAAAATAAAACGATATTGTATTTATAATTTTTTTGGTACATAAATGAGACGGAGTAATTTTTTTTAAAACAAATGATATTTATTATATAATTAAAAACTTATATTATAAGGACACTAATTTCCACCTTGTCACTGGGACCAAAAAACCAACCCAAAATACAGCCCAAACATGAAAACATATGAATCTTTTTTTTTTTTTTCCCCATAAAAATAGTGAATATTTTTTTTTAATAATAAAACATACGAATCTTAAAATATTGAGTTTTTCTTTTTCTTTTTGACTAAAAATATTGAGTTAAGTAACAAAAAAGAAAATAAAAGAATCTTATACAAAAAAATAAAAATAAAAGATATGATAAATTTTGGATCTAGAGCAGACATTGGTCGATAATCGGTAATTGACGTCATCTAAAGAACGCGAAGCAAACGGCCCTTATAAGAAAGTTAGTGAAGAGCGAGAGAGAAAGAGAAAAGAGAAAGAGAGAGAAAGTGAAGGAAAATATTGGGCGCTTGATATAAAATAAAATTAATAATAACGTAATCAGCATTTATTTACCACTATTCTCTAAAACCCCTCATTCTCACATTCCCGATCTCACATTCTTCTCCTCTCAATTTCGCTGCAGATTCTCCAACAACGATCTCATTCCAGGTTTTTCTATTTCCCTTTTTCTGAATCGATCACACGATTAATTCACTCTATTTCCTCGATCCTTTTTCAATTTTCTCGATTTATTTCAATGATCTTTGATTTTCATGTTTCTTGTAGATTTGGATCGTGTTTATTTAAGCATTACTTTCATAATCTGTTCAATTGAAGCTCAACCACGATAATTAGAGGTTTGGATTTGATTTTTTTAATAATCAAGTAATTGATTATGGCTGCTCCTGTGCCTCCAGGGGCACCTAGACCCGGCGGAAGTAACCCACCTCCTCCTAATTATGTCCCTAATTTTAGGGGTTCTTCTGATGGATTAGCTGATAATATGCAAAATTTGAATCTTAATCGACCACCTATGACCTCTAATCCTGTTGCTAGACCTCCACCTTTCGGCCAACCACCGCCTTTTGCTTCCTCTGGTCCTTCCCCACAGGGGATCCCGGGTTCGTCGCCGCCGTTTTCACGACCTGGTCCACCTCCAGGGACACTGGTGAGGCCTGGTGGGCCTCCTTCTGGACCTCCAAATGCTGCTTCCCTTGGAAGGCCTACTGGACCACCTCCTGGTCAACAACCTACACCATTTGGGGCAGGACCACCTCCAGGTCAACCTTCACCATTTGGGTCAAGACCACCTCCTTTTTCATCTCCAGTGGGTAGTGTTGCACCACCGGTTTCTGGTGTTCCTCCACCTGGCGGTTCTCCACCTGTTCGTCCACTTGGACCTCCTTCACAAAATTTTGGTGGTCGTCCAAGTCCGAGTCCTTTTACCTCGCCACCAATGAGTGCTCCCCCTGGCATGCCTCCTACCAGTGCACCTAGTAACTTGATGAATAATGGGCCGCCGGTATTTTCTGCTGGGGGTATGCCAGGACCTCAACGCTTTCCGGTTGGCAATGCGCAACAACCACCAGTTGGACCTCCAACAATGAGAGCTCCTCCTCCTATGGCTGGTCAGCCACAGTCTCCTTATAACATGGCACCTCAAGGAATGATGCAGCCTCCAAGTTCACCTTTTGCAGCACCTTCTTGGCAGACACAATCCCAGCAGGTATCTATTATGTATTTGAACTTATTGCTTTTGGATGTCTTTTATCTTAATTTTCGTAACAACATTTTGTTGAAGGAGTTGACAAAAGTAATATAACCTACTCTTTTACCGCTATGTATGAGGAATAGGCTTTTTCCAGTATGCTTGAAAGAATTTATTTATTTTGGCTGATGCATTATCTTAGGTCCACTAGAGGTATGTTTGGTTAGACGAATGAAAGGTGGAGCTATATTTTTGGCTCCTAGACGAAAAGCAGAAAATTAGTTTATAGATTTATAAACAAGGGTGCCCCGTGTGCATGCATGAGTGTTACTCAGCTAGGTTGTAGACTCGTAGGTACAAAAACAATGATGTTGCCTGTTAATTGATTGGAAGAGGCCACAGACATAATATGGTATATTGCCCTTGTTGCTGTGTAATATGTAGCTTTTCAGTTTATGCTTCAGGCTGGGGTTTGATATAAAGCTGTCTATCTTAACTTGGAAAAAAATGTGAAGATATGCTTGAGCTGTTATCTAAATTTTTAAAACTCCTGTGTTCTCTGTCCATTATGTAACATGGGCGAGAGACACTAAGCATATCATTATGTAATTAACTAAATATCATATAGTGTTTGAGAATTAGTGTGCTGTTATCATGTGTATATTTAGACAGATAAGGGGGCATTTGACAATTGTAAAAATCTTATATGCATAGCTGTGGGCATACGCCGTTTAAGTGTTATCTGATCATTTGGAATTCTGCAGGGAGTTCCACCTCCGTCAGTTCCTGGTTCTTCACAGCCTCCCAGGATGTTTGGCATGCCACCGCCACTGCCAAATCAATCTATGACTACAACTATATCACCTGCTGTTGGTCAAACTGGTGCCCCCATGGCAGGGCCTTCCAAAATTGACCCCAATCAAATTCCAAGGCCCACACCAGGGTCTTCAGTGATCTTGCACGAGACTCGTCAAGGCAACCAGGCAACCATTCCTCCGGTATTCATCTGAAAATTCTGGATAAATGACTTTCTTTTTAAATATTAAATAGAGAGAGGGATTTATGTTGAAATTGAGGCCTGCTAAGTGTATTTGCATGTTCTTAGTCTTTGGTAGTATTATTAAGTTACATTTTTTTCAATTATTATCCTTTTTCTTTTACAGTATTTTTATTACAAAATGCTTTTTCAATCTGTAGTTTCATTTCATAGCCGGTGCTGTGTCTTATGTTTTCTGTAAAGTCATATACACCACCACTGATGTTTGTTCTTATGATTTTTTTTTTGTCCAGCCTGCTACAAGTGATTTCATTGTAAGAGATACAGGCAACTGCAGTCCACGTTACATGAAGTGCACAATCAATCAGGTCATGTTTAATATCTATATATTTTTAGCTATGAATACATTCATGAGAAATGCTAAAATTTCTTGCCTGTATCACTTGTTTGTAGCGTTTATGTTGTGGTTACTTAAAGGCTGTTTTGTTTTGTGTGTGTGTGTGTTTAATGACCTCGTATTCAGAGGGATTAAAGTGTTTTATTTTTTTGATGTATCTTTTATGCTTTGGCTTCTGAAGAGGTTTTTTATTTTTGATTTAAGAAGCCTCATTCTCTTGCCCTATTTTTTTGTTCTTTCTAAAGATTAAATTCTTTTGTTCAAATTGAATTTTTGTGTTACAGTAATTTTCTGAGTTTGGTTATTTCAATTTTGAAATTGTTGAGATTCTATCATTTTATATTGATTTTCTTCCATTTGCTTTGTTCTTTTTGTTTAATGAAACAGGTTCCTTTCACTGCTGATCTTTTGACAACTTCAGGAATGCAGTTGGCTATGTTAGTCCAACCTTTGGCACTTCCACACCCATCTGAGGAGCCCATTCAAGTACAATGATTATTTCTTTGAAGTTTCTGCATCTGTCTTTTTTCCTTTAAAAAAATTAATTGAAGTGTTAGTTGTAGAAGTTTCTATAACCGTGTTTATTATTTTTATAAGTGCAAGTATTGAGCATTCAATTAGTAAGGTGACTTGCGTGCATTTTATTATGTTATCTATCTAAATGAAAAATTGTGATTTTTATCCATCGATTGCAAATGTTTGATGGCATGCTACTATGCTAGCTATTTTCAGCATTTACTGCTTGGGGAAAACATCCATGCCATTTTAAGGATTCATGAAGTGACAGTCTTTGCGATTATTTGTTCATATTGTAACTTGCTACATCTTTCTTATACTTGCTCGTATTTCCTTAGAGAATGTTCAAAGTGTTTCTCTTCTTTCAAGTTTTTTCAATGGTTTATGCCTGAACTAATAAGATCAGTGGTTGGTGTTGAGCCCATAAAAACTGCATTCTAATCATATTTTGTATAGCTGTAGTGGCAGATATAAATTATAGGATAAAGTTTGTGAATTTCATGCTCTCCTATTTCTAACATGTTTCCTTTAATCAATATTTGGTGTAATAATTTCTAATTATCTAATATTGATATAGGTTGTTGATTTTGGAGAGAGCGGTCCTGTCCGTTGCTCACGTTGCAAGGCTTATGTAAATCCCTTTATGAAATTTATTGATCAGGGAAGACGCTTCATCTGCAATTTGTGTGGTTAGTATTATTACAATTGCTCATCCTACTATTGTTTGTGCGTATATAATATGGTATGCTGTTTCCAGATGAACTTTTACAGTACATATTCCTAGAATGAAGAGAGAAGAAATATAAAACTTAATTTTGTCATTTACTGGCAAAGTCAGTCACACTTTATTTCCGTTTTGATAAAAGAAATTCATCTAGACAGAGAAGGAAGTACAAGAAATTGGAGGATAAGCTCTTTAGTGTGAAAAAAGGAAAACAAAGGAAAATAGAAAACAGCATCAGATAGATAGGTCTCACTGGAAGAATGTACATATTTTATTGCAGAGACAGACCTAATCAGTATCAGCGTGATAATCAGAGGGCACAAATAATACCATAGACACCCCGCCCCCTCCCCCCCTTCTCTGAGGCTATATTAGGCTGTGCGAAAAAATGAGAAAGGGGTTAGAAAGAGTGTGACAAAAGATAAAGAGATGATAACTGAGTGGATTAGAAGAGGATGGGACTATTCAATATTTTTCCTTTTGTCACATGACCAACCGTTTAATTGTGACTGTACATTTGTATTCCAGGATTTAGTGATGAAACTCCACGGGACTACCACTGCAATTTGGGTCCAGATGGTCGACGTAGAGATGCTGATGAAAAGCCTGAGCTATCTAGAGGAACGGTCGAATTTGTTGCTACTAAAGAATTCATGGTTAGTAGAATTCATGTTTAGTTTATCTGCAAAATATTCAGGGCAATGTGAAGATGGATATTTGTGTGTATATGTCTGTTATTGAGATGTTCATCATCAGGAGAATATATATGCATTTAAATAATTTGAATGTGCAATATTTGTTTAATATGAGATGATATCCGCGAAGGTTCAAACCAAGATTCTTTTGACCTTAAACCATTAACTTTTAACATAATATCTTTTCTTCATTGCTATAAGAATCTGTTTTATGATGAATCAGTGATCTTCATGACTGGCTGTTGAGTGTCAATCCTTCTCTGAAAACTCCAAGTCGAAGGAAAATAAACTAAACTTCATTTAAATTGGGTGCATAAGTGAAAAATAAATGTATGTTATGTTGAATTAAGTATAGCAATTATGAACGTTGATATTAGGATATAGGACCATTGGATGATCTCATTACATGAAGGATTAATGTAATACTGCATTGTAGGACAAACAATTTAAGAGGTTAATGGCAATGGGTCCTTCTTTATGAATAGGATAATCCAATGGTCTTACTCTTTACTAATGTATTTTCCATTGCTTGAAAACAGATCTGTATTCTTCTAGGAAACTAAATAGGAATAGGCTCAATATAATTTAAATAGACAAGGTTAGGTATTGTTAGGTACTTTGGTACTAAGGTTTTTTTGGTTAAGAAAATTGGGTGCATACGTGTAAATAAGTGAAATACAAATTTAGTTATACGATGGACGAAATTTATGTTATGACTCTAAGATGATATGCAAAGTAAGCACTTTATGCTTTGGTTATACATTGTTTTTTCCCTCTCATTCTTGTTTTGCTCATCCCTAAGTGTCCTTTGATGACTGGTGTCCAATTCACTATTATGTGTAGGTCCGTGAGCCAATGCCAGCTGTGTACTTCTTTCTCATTGATGTATCAATGAATGCAGTTCAAACTGGTGCAACAGCTGCAGCTTGCAGTGCCATAAATCAAGTTATCAAAGACCTTCCTGTGAGTTTTAACTATAAACAACTTATCAACCATTTATACATGCTACTATTTGTGAAGTGTAACATTTTTCAAATTTTCTTTTGTTTGATTGGTTTGATTTGAACTCATTCCTTCGTTATAATCCATTTAGATTGTTGCTTTAATATCATGAGACAAACTCTTAAGATTCCTCCTCCTCCTCTATGCTCCTGCTTCCAAAACAAAAATGAAGTAAAATTAATGGATTGTTTAAACTGAATGGGGTGATATGGAAAATCAGTTTCCCACCAAGTTATAATAGTATAACTATCAATGCGGTAATTTATTGACATGAGAATGGTGTAGTTCCTGGCTAGCAGGATTGAGTTAACTTTGTTTTATCGAAATTTATTTTTATTATATAGTTATGATTTCAGTCATCATGTGGTTAACATACTCCTCAATGATATAGACTATATATGTTTAAATTAAATTCTTATTAGGGCCAAACTGAATGAAATAGTGGGGACTTAATTTCTTCTAGGACTCTTTATATTGATTTAAAATTTGGGTTGTGCAACCAGAGGTTCTGGCAAATATCTTATTTTGTTTGACATTCACTTCATAACCTCAATTTTCTGTCTTACTGTTACAGGAAAGTCCTGGTACACAGGTGGGAATTGCAACGTTTGACTCAACAATTCATTTCTATAACTTGAAACGTGCGTTGCAGCAGGTAGCACATAAGTACCCAATTAAACATACTGAACTAACTGATTTTTTGCTTAGGAAGATTTACCTTCAAACTCATGTTTTCATTTTGTTGAAATTAATTAGAAAATTTTAATATATATATATATATATATATATATATATATATATGTTTGTGAATTTGAGGTGGAAAACTATTAGTTACGAAGGCCG
The DNA here is from genome assembly GCA_951799995.1 of Trifolium subterraneum. NCBI lineage: Eukaryota > Viridiplantae > Streptophyta > Magnoliopsida > Fabales > Fabaceae > Trifolium > Trifolium subterraneum. Next base: position 698,286 of record OX637463.1, on the reverse strand, counting down.
AATGTTGCTTTAGGCATGAATTTCAATGTTTCAACTTGTTGAAGGTGAATGAGATTTGGGATTTATATACTATATTTAATATGTAATTGGTGTCTAGGAAACTGAGTGGTCATATTGCAGTGGAAATAGTGATTTTCTATTATTATATGTTTGCTTCAATTTTTTTAACTTGGGACTGACTTTTGAAATTTAAAACAAAAAATATTCCTTTGCAACTTGTTAGATACAGTGTGCCAATGACTTAATTTAGATAGCTAGCTCTTACAGTTTTAGGTAAATGAGACTCTGGCTAATTTTGAAATTTAAATATTGTAGCCGTTGATGCTCATTGTTCCTGATGTCCAAGATGTTTATACTCCCTTGCAAACTGATGTAATTGTTCTACTATCTGAGGTTAGTTTCAAATATTTTCCTGCTTGCAGAAGGTTACTTGATAAATTGATTACTTTGTTTTATTTCCTTATGTTTGGTCTAACTATATTGTTAATTGGTTTGCTTCTTTTATCGTTAGTGCCGTCAACATTTAGAAGTACTTCTCGAAAGCATTCCCACCATGTTCCAAAGTAATAGAACTTCTGAATCGGCCTTTGGTGCTGCAATCAAGGTATTGCATTTTTACTTTAACGTTGTAATTGTCTGACTTTGCGTTGTTTTTTATGTTGTTTGCTGACATGGTTAGAGATGGAATCAACATATTTTCTTCAATGTTCATATAATTTTTTGCTATAATTCTTCATTTTCTTAGCCTCCTTTCTGCTTTTCTGAGGTTTATTTACATCCCTCCCCCAACATCTTCCTTTTTTATGTAAAGTCTTTATGAGAGATTCCTATCAGGCTATTATTGGCACATGTTATTATTTACTGTCTTGTAACCGAGGTTGACAAATTAACACACATTCCTCTATCCAAAAACAATATCTGCATTGAGTCAAAAAAAAAATCTGCATACCGAAAATATTGAAGGTCGTGCTAACATGTGACCTAAGGGCACTAGTTAAGGAAGCCAAAAATAGAAGTTTTGTATCGAAAACAATTTTTATACTTCTAAAAACTTGAATGCACAATTTTTTAACACAATATGTTTATATTTGTTTCCTTAACCAATGCCCTAAGGGCACTCATTAGCATATTTTCCAAATATTAATGCACATACCTTTGTTTTCTTATTTTAGGCGGCTTTCCTTGCAATGAAAGACACAGGAGGAAAGCTGTTGGTTTTCCAGTCAGGTGTGGTTCTCAACTACTATTTTTTTTAATTAATTGTTATTTATATTACATAAATGTAGCCATCAGCATCCCAACTGGGCTATCATGAATAGAACATAAAAAGTCATGTTATAAGCATGCATGCATCTGCACATTTGTTATCTGACCAATTCTTTTCTGGATTTATTTTACTTGAGTAAAAGCGAGTATCTAATCTAAGTATAATGAAAGTTGGTACTTGGTAGTATTGAGGAAGTCACAAATTTCTTCTATAGTGCAATACCACAATTTAAGATTAAATAAAATAAAATAAAAATACATTTTCTTAATGATAAAAAGTGAGTAATATTCATTGTTGATATGAGATAAAAGAAGTATACAGTAAACATTCTTGACTTTATCCAAAAGCTTTTGTTGTCTTAAAAGCCCATTCTCATCTTTCAAAACTAATTGATCCTGCCATTAATTGTTCATGCAATTAATTTTTTTAACAAACAATATTACCATTATAGTTCCGTTGGCATTATTTGTGTTTGGGCTTGGTGGTTGGATCATTGCTTTTATGTTTGGTCGAGTCTTTCCTTTAATTCTTGTTCAGTTTCTTGTAATCACTTTACTTTTATCTTTGCCAATTTCTCTCTCTTTTTGTTTCCATACAATTTTATTTGTTTTATTTTTTGGCTTATGGATAAGTATATTTGGTGTTCCTCATTTATTATTTTTTTTGGTTGTCTTCAGTCTTGCCATCTATTGGCATTGGTGCCCTTTCTACACGTGAAGCAGAAGGTAGGACAAACATCTCTGCAGGAGAAAAGGTATTCATCTCAAGCTGGTCGTTGCATTGTTGGATTCTTTTCTTTTTTCTTTTAGAAAATATTTTTTATGTTTCAAAAGTCTATTATACCATTTCCTTGTTATCAGTTGAGCTTGTAACATGGTGACATGGGATTAGTTGCATATATTTGTAAATCCCTTAATAGATTTAATATTAGACATTTGAATTACACTAGAGAAAATTCAAAAATATCCATCTGCAAATTACATAAAATTCTACATGATTCAACCGATACTTTGCATTGTTTTATCTGTTCTACCTCCTAAATAGTCCAGTGCAGATACTGATTTGTTGTGCAGACAGTTTTTGCATATTGCTCAATGAAATTCTGTTATTTAATTTCAGGAAGCACATAAATTACTTCAACCAGCAGATAAAACATTGAAGGAACTAGCAGTTGAACTTGCTGAGTATCAGGTCTAACCTTAGTTCTTGCATTACTTTTTTGTCGAATTGAAGTTATGAGTTGTTTTTTCTCGTGACCTTGATGAGCACCCTGTTGTGGATGGGTTGAGTATACTAGTTTTGTAATACTGCAGGTTTGTGTTGATGTATTTGTGACTACTCAGAGCTATGTCGACATTGCTTCCATATCGACCATCCCACGAACTACGGGTGGACAGGTATACCTCAATGCTCAAGTCTATTGTTTAAGTAAACAATAGAATTGTTGGCTTTAATTGCATTTTATGCTAAAAGGGTGAGATCTGATCACTGTTTTATTTTAGTGTTTATAAGATCTTTACGGTAATGATGAAAAAAAAACAAATGTTATTTTCTCATCATTTCTACTTATGCAAATCGATCTTTCTGAAAATGCTGGATATGCTTTCGACCACAAGCTGGAAAGTTATAATGGAAAGAAAACAGAGGAAAGAGAAATTTTAGCAATACACTCTTTATAGTCCGGTGAAATTCATATTGGTTTGCTCAAATATTGAGTGGCTCTCACCAAATAAACAAGGGCCTAGATGATTTGGTTGGACCGATGTATGTTTCACCCAGTAATAGCTTGTTAGAAAAATTGTTTTGCTAGTATTGTTCTTGTAAAAGAGTGAACTAATTGAATAGCATATCATAAATTCACAATGACTGGTAGTTATTGTATATGAAGAAATAGGTGACAAGGGTTTTGGAAAAGTGTCATCCTTTTGATACCAGAACAGAATGCGTATGATTATTTTATTAATGTCTTATCTCTCAGATTTATGAGTTACTACACCTGTAATATTTTTCTCGTATAAAGCATTTTACATAAAAAGTAGCTAAACGCTATGCAAATGAATATATGTTATGCATACATCGGAATTTAAATGTTAAACTTCTCATCTTGTCCAGGTTTATTATTATTACCCATTCTCAGCTCTTTCTGATCCTGCAAAGCTTTACAACGATCTTAGATGGAATGTCACTAGGCCACAAGGTTTTGAGGCTGTAATGCGTGTGAGGTGCAGTCAGGTAGTCTGCTCGATTCACTTTCTTTCAATACCTTTTCATGCAACATATCATCTCTACAATTTTCATTTTATTTTTTGCCAGGGTATCCAAGTACAGGAATATTATGGCAATTTTTGTAAACGCATACCAACAGATGTTGACTTACCTGGGGTCAGTATTATTTTCTAGATGCTGGATATAGTTATATTCATATTCATGTGTAGATATTAGACCTTAAACATATGTTTATCTGGGTGAATAAATGCATAAGCATAGTGATGATTGGATGATTTTGAGAGTCTAGATTGTAAAATAAAAATTAATTTATGCTAAACTATATTTGAGATATAAATAAAAGTGTTATTTACTTAGATCATCGCCAGTAAAAAATATCCAGTTAATCTCTCTCTCAAATGTCACTCTTGCATATTATCGGTTCTCTACCTGTGAACATTGGGTCATCATCAATAAAAAATATCCATAATTCTCCAGTTAATCTCTCTCTCTTCACTCACTCTCTTACACCCACAATTCTCCACCCTTGAACTTTTCCTACTGCCATTATTCACCGGTGTTAGCTTCTTCCATTGTTACCTCCCTAAGAAACTGCACCATACATTCGCAGATTCTTCGTTATTCCAAATAATTACATCTATCACCCATTTATTATTTCATTCCACCCATTTCTCTCGCTGCAATAAATCAATGTTGCATTGAACAACATTGATCTTTGAAAATGATAATTCTTTCTACAACAAATGATAGTCAAGAAAGGACCGTTGGGGTACTTATTGTGGTACCATGCCCTTATCATGTCGACCAAAACTACACTTACTTTCTTAAAACATACTCATTGATCAATTCCGTAAAACACGCCATGGTATGTTCAACCTGTGGGCTAATTTTAATTTTTTTTGCAGATTGACTGTGACAAAACTTTCATGGTAACTTTGAAACATGATGATAAGTTGCAGGATGGATCAGAATGTGCTTTTCAGGTATAAGATAAGTTTGCTATCTACTTTATCCCAAGTAGTTTATTATCTTCAGAATACCTGATGTTACACACTTTTTAGTCACTTCGGGTATCATTTTGTTCTTAATTAGATGTTGTTTTTCATTATTTAGTGTGCTCTTCTATACACAACTGTGTATGGCCAGAGAAGAATACGTGTCATAACCTTATCTCTGCCTGTCACGAGTATGCTGAGTAATCTGTTCCGCGCAGCTGACTTGGATACTCAGTTTTGCTGTTTCTTGAAGCAAGGTATCTCATTTAACATCAATGTGCATCGCCATTGTGATTATTCTATTTTATTTGTTGTTGCTTGTGACCATATATTGATTGTTAGCAACTCTATATCAAATTTTGTTCTCTGTATATATTATACCTGCTGTTTCCGTGGTGTTGTCATCGTGTTCGTATTTTATAGCATAGGTTTTTATAATTTTGGATAAAAGAATTTTAACACCTTTTTTTTTGTGTGTAGCTGCTAGTGAGATTCCTTCAAAGCCACTTCCTCTTGTCCGGGAACAAGTGACAACCCTTTGCATCAACGCACTATTTGCATATCGTAAATTTTGTGCCACGGTGTCCTCTTCTGGACAACTTATTCTTCCGGAGGCCCTAAAGCTTTTGCCCCTGTACACACTTGGTATGTGGTGATTTCTAATGTATTTTTTGACGAACAATGCTGTAGAAATTAAGGTTTTATTTACCTGTTACATTCTACATTGCATTCAAACAGATTGCCTTTAATCAATTTATTTGTTTGTTTTTACTTCACCACTTCTGCATTTATATGCTAGTAACATGTGATCGAAATCCACCTTTGAGTTATTTTCCTGCATTTATTTGCTATACTGGGGATTATTTTTTAAGATGTTCATTGACTTTGCATTAGTTCCTTATTCTTGTCCTGTTTTAAAGCAAGTTCTTGTTTTAGCTGTGATTACTGATTTGAGGATGACCGTCAAAGCTGATATACATTTACTTATTTTGTTAATGGTCAATCCATATTGTTGAAATTCAGAATGTTTGGGGACATGTACTCCTTCAGAAGGCCAGTTATAAGTGGGTGCTAATTTTACTTTTCATTTCTTTTTCAGCATTAACTAAGAGTACAGGGTTGAGAACAGATGGGAAGATAGATGAACGGTCATTTTGGATAAATTATGTGTCCTCTCTCTCTGCTCCATTGGCAATACCACTTGTGTATCCTAGGATGTTGGCTATCCATGATCTCGACTCAAAGGTGTATATTAATTAATGTGTGTGTGATATTCCATATTCCATATGATACAATATCTATTAATTGCAATTTAACAAGTGCTTATTCAGATATAAAAACTGGATGATGTATCATTTTGAAGACGATGAGTTTTTATTTTTATACATGTGTCTAGTACATGTTATTTTATTACTTAAACATTTGTCAGCAATAAGCTATGCAGTGGAAATGTTAAATGGCTGATTTTTTTGTTTACTTTTTTGTGACAAGAACACATGTTTTACACTAGTGTCTATTAAAACTGATCTCATATTTATAATACTTCCTTAGACACTAATGTTATTTTGTAAATTGCAGGAAGATGAAGAATCTGTTATTCCTTCCTTCCTACCTCTTTCTAGTGAACACATTAGTGATGATGGAGTATATCTTCTTGAGAATGGTCATGATTGTTTAATATATGTTGGAGACTCTGTGAGTGCAGATACTGTGCGAAAACTGTTTGGTGTGTCTACAGTTGATGAAATTCCGACTCTGGTAATTTCTATGTTTATTTCTCTCTTTCTCCAACCCCTGTTGCCTTGCCATTGTCTTAAGATGCAAAATCTGTCAAACTTCACTATTAGCCGTGGTTGTTTTCAAGGGGATTTCCACCATCCTCAAATCATAAGCCTGATGTTTTTTTATTACTTCATCAACTTGTTCTGGTACTATGTTGTTCAGAACTGGCAATACAAAGTTGGTAATTATGGCTGGGTTTGAATTAGCTTTTAACTCATCAGAACTTCTCAATTTTAATCAAGTCGTGGTTCTCTACTTATGAAGAAGTCTTTATAAGCTTATAAGTGTTTAAATGTTAAATAAAAGACCTTTTGAAACAATTGAGTCGTGGAAGCTAATTTTGACTTGTAGTTATTTCAAGATTTTTTTTAATATTATTTTTTGTAAGTATCTTTTCAAAAAGTTTATCTAAAATGATTCTTTTTTATCAGTTTGTATTGCAACAATTTGATAATCCACTGTCGAAGAAGTTAAATGAAGTGGTGAATGAGATTCGGCGGCAAAGATTTTGCTACCTCCGGTAAGCTAATTGTTTTGACAATTAAAACATATACCCTGAACCCTGTTGAGTAATCTTCCATGTCATTTGCTGACTAAACAAAGTGTAAATTTTAATTATTTTTTATTATATCTGCCAGGTTTAAGCTCTGCAGGAAAGGTGATCCATCAGGTCAGTGCATTAGAATGTTTGATTAAACTCCATTGCTTAGTACAGGGTGGATTTTTCATCATTGGCATGAACATATTAAAATTAATTTAAAAAATGAAACTGCATGAAATCATGTTTGGACTTAATTAACAACTTGTCTCCTTAATTTTCATGCGTGGAATTTTTTTTTTTTTTTAAAATAGGTAGGTGACATTATTATTATTTATTTAGGGGGAGAGAGAGAGACACTAGGCTATACACTCTTCAGTTAGGATTCGAACTTGGTCTCTTTGATTTACAAAACTAGGAAGTCACCACTATATGTATGCACATGTGGGATCTATATGGAATATTTTGTGCCATGTTGTGTTCTCTATTAAGTTTATCAAAATTAGTTTCACATTTCAGAATCAACTACCTCATACTGTGATTCTTGCATATTGGTGTTTTCGCTAGACCTGTTTAGAATATGAAGATATTTTAATGATGAAAGAAATCTGTGTATAGTTGTTATGTCTACCATGTTCTGTTCATTTCAACTTAACCTATCTTGCCATCCATCAGGAATGTTATTCTTCTCGTATATGATAGAAGACAAGACCGCAGGTGGCTTCTCCTATGTAGAGTTTCTTATCCATGTTCATAGGCAAATCCAGAATAAAATGGCATCGTAATGAGTAAATATGCCAGCTTAATTTTTGCAAGCTTTTGGACCTAAATGATAGAGTAAACCCCAAGCCCCCCAATGACGGGGGTGAGAGATTCTGCATATTAATGCACATTCTTAGTTTGCTTGCGTTTGTCAGGAAAAAATCAGACAACACAAGATTTTGTTATTTTGTTAAATTAATGTACATGTATAAGTTAATTGTTGTTGGTGATAGTTGGATCTTTTTTCTTTTGGGGTTGACAAATCAAATTTTATGAGCAATTGTGTTTTTATGCGGAACATTATAATAATGAGTGCCATTTTGTTTTTTACTTTTTAGTAAGATATTATATTTATCGACATGTATGATGAAAAAATGTCGGCTTACACCAACAAAGATGCACTGGTGCGAGTAGACACTTCTTAATGTAATGAAACAATCATGGATGAACGAATTGATACTCGTGTTCAATTGTCAATTGAATAACGCAATTGATAGCATAAGTACATGATCGTATTTATGGAAGAAAACAGAATCAATCCAATTATGAAGAACTAAGTACTTATGAATGTACTGTAAAAAAAAAGTACTTATGAATGTAGAATCGGAGAGAACTAAGTACTTATAAATAACACAATTGATTGTCTCCACATCTTTCATTCCTTCATTTGCCTTTCTCTCTCTTACTCTACAATATATTTTCAGTTAGCCCTTCTCTTGCTCCTCTTCATTTCCTGATTTCTTGGATCAACAGAATGTGTCCAAATGTATTTCATACTTATGTTGGATCATAACAAGGACTGAATCTTAATTATCTCAACAAACTCACTCCATTAGATTTGGATACTAAAAAGGATAGAAATGCAATAATTTTCCAACTAAAAAAACAGTATAAAGTTTCATGATATGGAGTAACCCCCTTTTTCACATAAATTTTTTATTAGAGCAGTCAAGATCTTGTTTTTGCCACATCATAAGCATTACATTAGACATTGAATATTATTATTTTTTTATCCAACGTATTCTAAGAAAAAGAGCAAATTGTGTTAAGAGGCTGAAAATGTTTCCTTTTCTTCTTTGTTTTACAAATGAAAACGTCTCGTTTACATTCATATATTGGGGATTTGAGAGAGCTTAAGATTGCTTTGCTGACTATTCATACCATTCTGCTATTAAAAAAATTTAGACAGTCGATCAAAGAAATCTGTTAGGTGTATTGACCTAATACAAATATTTATCGAGGACAGCACAATAAATTTAGTGATCAATCTTAACAAAAATTCATAACCATTCACTATTTAGATCATTAAGAAAAATATATTTCCAAAACAATGTATTAAAGTTCATCAGCAATATTCTTTGAAAGAATACAAAGGAAACGAGTGAGGGCCTTCTTAGCCCTAATATTTGCTGTCTCTATTTTTTTCTCCTCTTCTTCATCAGCAGCCTTCATTTCCTGAGCAGATTGCATTTTACGTACGAGCTTTCTCAACTCCTGCAAAAGATAGTAACGGTAAGGGAACTCCATTGATATTGTGGTCATGTGAAATCTACACCCTTATAAAAAATGGGTGGATGATTTATAATATAGAAAGGAAAAAAAAGAGATTATAGTGTTTGAAATTTGAATGGTGGAGATATGTCTATAATGGAAAAAACATGAGATTTTCAAGTTTTTAATATTTGAGAGCCATCATCACCCCGTCAGTCATTACCACTATAAAATAAACTCGATAAACATGATTTCAAGAGTGTTTATCGAGTTTTTAATAGTTGAGAGCCATCATCACCCCATCGCCCCAGAATTGTATTTGTACATGAATCTCAGGAAAAACTTAGGCTTATTCTATATTTAATACGATTCACATGAAATCCATCCCATAATAAAATCTTGGTTGAAAATATTAGATGCATATTTCACGAGTAATTAATGTGTTATGAAAATGTAAGTAGGCACAAATCTGCAGCAACTTGATCATTCATAGTGCAAAATATTACCTGACGATCAAACTCAACACCTTGAATTGAATAAACTTCATTGGTGATTTGAATGTCCTTGTTGATCAAACCATCAAACCACCTTGTTACTTGACTTTCATCATACCTCTTATATTCCTGATAAAAATGCTCAAAAAATAAGAATATATATCATAAAGACATAATAATTATAACTAAGTCATGTCAAAGAAAGCAAAAATGAAAATACTACCAAATTACCACCCAACCCCAATATGACAAAGAGGAAATAGAGGTTGAGTATTATACTTTGTGGGCTCTTATCTAGTCGGTAAGAAATTTAGACATGAACTCATACCTCATCATCCTCCTCCTCATCTTCAGTTTCTATCAAGTTGTCATCATCTTCAGGATCATCTGACACTAAGCCAGTTAAAGCTCGCAGCTCCTCGTAATCAGAATCCTTTGTTGCTTTTATTAATCGATCCATCAATTCCGGTTCCACATCCCGTAACAATTTTCCTGAGACAGACAATTAATGTATGAAGAAATTGAATCTGCACTGCAGAATGTACATAATATCATAGTAATTCTTATCAACTTACCACATATTGAATGACTATTGACAAGTATAGTCTACAATAAACTAATGTCTACATACCAATTAATAATCATAATCAATTCAAAACAAATTTGAAATATAATTACATGAATGAATGCTTAAAGCAATGTTGTCATCGGCACAGCGCAGAAAATAGCTGTTTGTTCAAATTCATTACACTACAGTGCTGCTATCACCGGTATTTGACAATACGGATTTAAAGCCGATCATGAACTAGTCCTCAATTTCTCATATATGAACGTTGTGTTGTCAACCCCAAAATCCCAAACAGAACAGAACATGATTAGTTACCTATATAATTGAACTGACGCCGCCTTCCTTCGCGAACATCTGGCCCCATTCTCTGCGGCAAAACAACAAACAGCTTCTCTTCAATAAACGTGGACTTGTAAAAAAACATCATTTCCAGAAACACAGACATATATTATTCATAGTAGGTTGGTTAAAGAAAAAAAAGAAAAAACAGGAACCTTAACCAACATAAGAGCTTCATAGACAATTTGGTCCAAAGAAACAACCCTGCAACCCAAAAACAAAATTTAGCAAAGTTTGAAACTTTATGAAGTGGGTAATTGAGAAATGGAAAGTAACGAAAAGGAACCTAAGGATGCGTTTGATTTGGGGAGGATTGAAAGAAGATAAATCCATTCCCCATTTAACAGCACGTTTAGCTTCACGCTTCAATTCGTTGCGGCTCTTAATGGAAGGATCTTGTTGTTGTTGTTGTTCTTCTTTTTCGTCTTTCTGAACATTGGTTCTTCGAAGGCTTCCTCGAGATGCAGCTAAGGAGAAACGACGAGTGTTTATGGGTTCTGGTGGTGATGATGATGGTTTTGTAGGAAGAAGATGAAGATGGTGGTGATATAGTGCTTTGGCAGAAATAGGAGAATGGTGAAAGTGAAGTAGCCATGGCCAATGATGTCTTAGAGGACGTAAGATTACTTGTTGGCTCATATGTGAATGAATCAATGAATGTATGTATGAGACTCAAATGAGTATAGTAGATAGATGGATCATATAACTCAAAAAACTTCAAATGAAGATGCAAATTTATATCACTGTCTCTGTCTCTGTCTCTTGTTACATTCCACCTGTCAATTCCTTTTAGATAGACCAAACCAAATGATGATGTTCCAAACCAATTTGGAGTTTGAACTCCAATATGTTTTGGTTTAATAGATATTTTTATCAATTGAATTAGAATTTATGAAATTATTTATCATATAAATTATTTTATTAGATTTAATGAAAGTTTTGTTGAAATTGGTCATAAGAATTTGTTGTCTCAACCGTGTGAAATTATAAATGTATAATAGTTGGTTTTTTTGTGAAATAGTTTGATGTTTAGAAATTTCACATTTAAAGTGGATAACTGGGATTTGAACTCCAATCCCTTAGATATATAATATAATATTCAATCAATTGAGTCAAACTCATGTGACACGATAAAACTCATTTAAATTTGTGTAAATATAAAACTATTATTTTTAATACAATATTTCTTAAATTTGGATCGATTTTGGATATCAAATTTATAAATTGTAATTAATATTTTGAAATGATAATTATCAATTTTTATTTTTTTATAATTATCACTTATATTTGAAACATGTGAAATAGTAAAAAGAAATACATTAAAAAAACCCATTAAAATTTATTAAAAATAAAAAATAGCGGGGCTAAACGCAAAAAATTTGATGTCGTTTTGACAAGGCAGTGCAACGACGACAAATTGATTGATTGAATTCGTTCTCTTCCTTCTTCCCACCGTGTGGCTATCTAATTCTAAGCTAGCGAGCTCTATTTTCCAATCGTCGCCGTCGATCCTTCTCTCTCTCTCTCTCTCTCTCTCTTCAGGTACCTTTTTATCTCTTCTCTCATTACTTACTTGTTTCTCTTCTCATCAATTTTCTTCATCTATCTATAATTACTTGTTTCGATCTATTCATCTATTATTATTTATGTATGTATGTGTCCTCTGCACTATATACAGATAAATCATTTAGATTCATTCAATTCTTCTGCATCCGAGATCAATTTTGTTCTTATAATCTTATTATCCACAACAATTCCAAAAACAGTTTACCATTCACCAAAGTTGATTCAATTATTACGAGACCACTACAATATTTTTTTTAGAATTATTAAGCTTATTTATTGTGTTATTTGATAGAAAAATACTGCTTAAACAAATTGTGGTCAATTATAATAAGGCATATGATGTTGAATGAGACTGAATTGCTTGCTGGTGAAAACGCCACAAGAAACCACCTGCTATGGCAGCAGCATCATAGATGGCAATACCACATTTATAGGGTACAATCGTGGCCATCCACCATTAACCATAATCTTCCATTAACAACGTTGTCTTAAAAGACTCGGTGTCCAGTCCAAGGACCGACTAATCCGAGGGACACCAATCCCAACGTCAACTAGCGAGAGGCCCAAATGAAGTAAGAGCTTTGCTCTGTATAGATTGACCCAACACAGGAAATGACACCGGTAAGATTCGAACCTGAGACTTTGAGAGGATCTCACTCGAAGGTCCCATGCATTCACCACCAGGCCAACTCACGTGGGTTTGTTAGCAACTTTGGTGAGAAGACTTGTGGAAACGATGGTAAGAAGAGTAGGCCAGATTGAGACTAATACTCTATTAATTCAAGATATACACCAATCCATTGAATGATATTTGGATTTATATTCCTTTTATTAGGCATATAAGATATTATAGCGATGTTTAATAGACATTGTTGTATACCTGTTTTACTTTACTAGATTAAGTATTTTGATAATAATAAGCAGACGGAGAGGACAGGACACAAATTGTTTGTTGGACTATATATGAATTTTACTCCACGGGTGTGCAATTGCTGGACACTTTTTTTCGTTCTTCTTTCCTTCATCTGCGAGTGGATTAGCTAGTTTTTTCTGAGAGCAACTTTGCTTTGTAGTGGTGAAGTGCAGTCTTACGATTTTGGTTTTAAAATAAATAAAATAAATATTAGTATTTTCACACACGTGATATGATATTTTTACTCTAGTGAAGTCATCTTACTGTTTCATAATGACAATCTGCAGTAGAAGTATCTTATGGCTGCCTTCAAAGCATTTTGGAACAGTCCAGTTGGTCCTAAAACAACTCACTTTTGGGGACCTGTTGCCAACTGGGGATTCGTCGCAGCTGTGAGTTTCACTCATATGATCATATTTTGATGTTGTTAACAAAGTCCTTCATTTGTTTACTTCATTAGTGTACCAAAATGGTCTTAACCTTTAATTTTAAACTAATATGCTGCCAAACGTTTTTTATATGGAAAGGGATTGGCTGACATCAATAAACCTGCAGAAATGATCTCCGGCAACATGACAGGAGGTTTGGCACACCTTCTTTAATGAAATGTTGTAATTCTTCTTGTCATATGGCCTGTGGGTTAATTGTTTCATCTCGTTTTTATTGCTGCAGCAATGTGTGTTTATTCAGCATTGTTCATGAGATTTGCATGGATGGTACAGCCACGCAACTATCTACTTCTTGCGTGTCATGCTTCAAATGAGACTGTTCAACTCTATCAACATACCCGATGGGCAAAGGCAGAAGGGTAAGCAGCTTACACGCAAGCAAAACAAAACAGTGATTGCTTGTTCTATTTGCCATTACTTTCTGTGACAACAATGTTTCATGTGTTATAATATTTAATGCTATTTTAACTTTTAACATGAATTGCAATATGTTTTTAACTTGACCACCACTAGTAACTCTCTCTGCTTTGGTGTGGTAAAAACTTTCTTCAAGTTACAATAACTGACAGTACTTTGCATAATATTGTTTATTGGAATTGTAGATATTTTTGTCACTCTGACATGCTCACAATTTATTATGGTTTACGATTATCATTGTAGTTTCGTATTTTATCCTTTCTACTGTATCTCAATTTGAACTGGTCTTTAAATGTAATGTTAGTCTTTTATTTTGACTGAATGGAGCTATAGATGTTAGATTACTCATTAAAGTTTGTATCTCTTGCAATTTCTTTTGTAGGTATCTCTCGGGGAAGAAGGATAAAGAAGTTTCATCACAGTGAATGCAATGATTTGAACAAATTGTTTTTGAACTTGACATTGTATGAATAATTGATCGTCAGAATTGATTGTAATTTAAAAGATTCAGAATTTGCTTTGTTTTTTGTTATTGTATGGATTACAAAGGCTTGATGGTTCAAGCGAAAATAGCTATAAACTGCAGTTTCTCACATAAACCATATTGAGACGTGAGGATGATAAAACCCATGTTATGTCTTTTGCAGAAATTTGAATTGGATTTTCTCTTTAGTCATTGAAAATTGGTTATAACGGATACTTAGACGTCCAATTCTTGTAAATTACAATGTGAGCAAGATGATTGAATATGTTTGTTGGGCAAATGAAATTGTAGTTCTTCAATAATGTATTTCCTGTTGCCTCTTTTCAACTGAAACAAACTTGGTAAAGAGATGACCTTGATACTGAGTTTTTATTTTAGTATGTACGTACGAATGTACGTTCGAAGTGTATTTTAAAGCATTGATTTGTTGTTCATGTTTAACAGAAGCTAGAAAATATATGAAAAGAGCTGCAAACATGTTTGATATTTTAGTTTTGTATAAAATCACTGACATTTTAACTTTGTTAAAGTTGGTGAATTTTACAAAATCACCACATACTAAACACTAAATAACATACATTTTATGACACTAGATTTAGTTTTTCTATCAATATCAATTTAATAGGGATAATAACTTAAGGATACACTAATTATATTCTATCAAGTGAAGAAGATGAAGAGGATTGAAGTTGATCCCAAAAAAGAGGTTTTGCAGAGAATCAGAATGGACAATGCAGCCACCGCAATGCCGACGAAAAGAATAGAAGGAGAAGAAGAAATGAAGTTGTCGGAGTAGTGGTGATGACAACTATTCTAACAATGTTGATACTACATCCAAAAAAAGGATATTCACGCCAGATACTAATACTACTTCAAGTCTCTCATTGTCAAATATGAAAGTACGAGTGAACTTTCTGGGTTGGTACTTTTTGCCCTTTCGAAAAAAACATCCCCCAACAACGTTGGATTGTATCTAATAAAATTCAGGCATTGGAGTCTGGGACGATAACTTGGCCGGTGTAAGTAAATCACCATTTCCTGCTTATGTTATTATTAGTTTAATATTCCTTTGTTTGTTGTATAATATTTAGTATGCCATTCATGCTGCCTCTTCTGTTTCATCAACACTTATTTCATGTTCCCTTCCACATTGCTACCCTAGGGATTAAGAAAGGACAATTATCTACTAAGCACTAACATATGCATGAGGCATGGGTACTGGACACTATACAAACTCAGACATGTAAACACCAAAATTAATTTTAAAAGATATAACCACTTGTCTTGGTGTCATGTGCTGGACATCAAATTCGCCTTCAATCTGAAGTGTCGGTGTTACATAAGCAATTATCAAAAAGTATAGCTAAGCCTTAGCCAAGCCATTATGTTGGTAAAAGAGGGATGATTAATACTATGTGGTTAACAATTATGCGAACTGGTTAACCGCTTCTCGTTCCTCCATTCCCTCTTGCTCCCTACATTTTGGCTTTGTTTCACTTTTCTGCTAAGGGGACTCTCCCAATAAAGATTTCCCTCTGTTAAGTTTTCTACCTTTTGCTTTTTAATATACATTAAGAAGTAAGTAAAGGATAATTGAGAACAAGATAAAGGAAAGATGATATATTAACAATAGTGGATATCACAGTAAGATGTGGCTAAATAAATATTTCCTTCTGTTAAGAGATGTTTACAGAGAAATAAACATTGAATAGTCTTCTTTCAAAATATTTAATATAACAAACAAGTCAAAATTGCATTTGCATTATTTCAAGAATATTCTACTCCTACATTTGTTGCATTTCAAAAACATTGCTTTGTTACAGTAGAATTATGACTAAAGTAAAAGATGTTACAGTAAGTCAGTTAGTAGTATCAACTTAATTGCTACAAATGGCTAAAGATAGGTCTAAACTAATCTTTTCTTTCACAATAGTAAGTTTTTAGAGCAGTCCTTGTTACTGCTAAACCCACCAGAGCCAGGGTTAGGAGGAGGAGGACATCGTGAGATTGCTTCACTGGCCGAATAAGAAACATTACTTGTCTGTGGGGAGAAGGATTTTGCAACGTTAGCGACAATGACAAGTACTCATGTTCTCCGACACCTTCAACTTCTAAATGTTGTCATTATTAATCATTGAATTCAGATCAAGGTTCAGTTCTCAGGCTGGACCTATAACATGCAGGAAACCTATACTGAGATCCAGGGTTCCATCTTACTGTGATGTCCACATGCAAATTGCTCATGTGCATCTGACTAGCGCCTTGAGGACGGAGCAAGTTTTTCCTCCGTAAGCAACTGCATCCTCAACTTCATGTCTTAATTCCTGAACTTGCTTGTCAAATTCAATCACAAAGAAGAAAGGCACGAGAAGATAAAGAATGTAAGACTATGGTGAAGAAGGAAGACGGTGTCCCTGATCATTGAAGAAGTTGATACAAACATATAAATACTACTCTCGGTTATAAACTTGTTTTAATTTAAAGAATAAGTTAACTAGATTGAAATGATTGGATAAAAAAAGAGTCGGGTTTAATTAAATTGGATTTGATATTGAGTTTGGTTTACTATTTGATACACAATACCAGGTACAATAAAGCAAACTCAAGATCAATTCCAATTTTATTAAATCCGGCTGTTTTTTATTCAAACATTTCAATTTATTTAACTTATTCTCTAAATTAAAAGTAATTTATTACCAGAGTGTTATTTATATATTTGTGTCAACTTCTCCAATGCTCAAGGACAATGTCTTTCTTCCACCATAGTCTTACATTCCTTTATCTTGCGGTGCCTTTATTCTTTTCGCTTAAATTTGAAGAACAAGTTGAGAAATTATATTAAGGCATAAAGTTGGCAACGCAGGTTGCTTGCAGAGGAAATATTTGCACCCTCCGCCCTCAAGGCCCTAGTGAGATGCAGCAATTTGCATGTGGACGTCGCAGTGAGATGGAACCATGGATCTCAATATATATTTCCTCCTCCTTATAGGTCCATCCTGTAAACTGCAAACAAATTGGCATGTTAGTACGTTACATGCATGTCATATGAAAATTCAATCTTCTTTCTATGTGAAATACTTTGTGATACAAAGACCTAAAAAATTGCAAGAAAAAATTCAAGCAAGAGAATCTCTTACTGATCCATAAGGTTTCCACAATACATAACATAAATATTATCGCCTCGTTAGATCAATGATAATTGTTTTCCAAATTAATACCGAATAAATGATTAAAAGGTTCAATTAATTGTAGAAATATTACGAATAAATAAAAGTGGGTTGAATATATGAATGTAAATGTTGTTATTATTAATTGTTGAATTCAGATCAACAATTACACACGATTATATTGCTAACAAGAGTTGATTTAATGAAATTTAAAAAAGCACGTTTTGATCGAATCATGAAAATAATAATAAAATAGGAGTGAGAACCGACGAGGAAAGATATATACACTGAAATAATAACGAGTTCACAAGGTTTGTGAAGCACCTGTGCGCCTTGGATCAGATCAAACATAATGCCTAAAAAGCAAAATGTTATCTAGGACATGGGCTCGATCTGACAACCGGAGAAAGCACGTATGTTGTTGTAATTGTCTATGACTACAACAACACCTTCGGGTTCTTAATTGAACGGAGGAAGTCTGGTTCGAAAAATGTAGTCTCTAAGTAAGATCTGAGTTGGTTTATGATAACTCAATATATTTCTAAGTAATGTTTTGAAAGGTGTTTGATGTTATGAGTGATAACATAGTTGGCTCAAGAAAAATGAGTAGCATTATGGATGAGAAGGGGGAGGATCAGGATTTCAATGAGGCAGTGTATGAGATTAAAAGTCTCTAGTTTGAGATGGATTTCTGAACTTCACAAGTCCTTTATTTATAGAAGCAAATAATATGTCAATATGATTTTCGCGGCTAATCTCCCGCCTAATGTATCAATTTAGTCCGCCTAATTGTTTATCCTTTTTTAAGAAAAAATAATTTGTCAATATAGTTTTGGCGGCTAATCTCCCGCCCAATGTCTCAATTAGTCCGCCATATTGCTTACTCTTTTTGACCAAAAATAAATAAATGATAAGAATTTTTGTATTAAAGCAAAACCTAAAATGTGTCTATTTAGTATGTCTAATTGTTTATCTTTTTCTAAAAGTAAATATTTTTTCAAGGACAAAACTTACATGCATTTCCATACATGCAGTTCTTGCTGTTTCATTCACAAAGAGTTGGTTTTTGTTGTTTTTTCATTTAAAAATAAAATAAAACTGTTTTTAATTAAAAAAAACTACCTCTTTATAAGTGGAACGGCAAAAACTTCATTTATGGAAATGCATGTAAGTTTTTTCCTTTGTTCAATATGGTTTTGGGCCGGCTAATCTCCCGCCCAATGTCTCAATTAGTCCGCCTAATTGTTTACTCTTTTTGACCAAAAATAAATAAATGATAAGAATTTTTTTATTAAAGCAAAACCTAAAATGTGTCTATTTAGTATGTCTAATTATTTATCTTTTTCTAAAAGTAAATATTTTTTCAATATGATTTTGGCGGCTAATCTCCCGCCTAATGTGCCAATTTAGTCCACCTAACTTTTACCATGTGTCAAAAAAAAAAAAGACTTTCATTATTGCAAATGTTTTATAAACTTAACAAATAATAATTTTAAATAATCAAACCCACATGGATACTTATTAAATAATCAAAAACAAAATCAATATTAAAAAATAACTTATTAAATTTACAAATTTCAAAATAAAAGTTTGATCAGAAAATATTCTAGGGCATCTGTTCTCATGATGAGTTAATTGTGCTTTTATAAAAGTAGATAAAAAAAAATGAAGATTAAATAGATTTTCTGAAAATGAAAAATAAGTGAACTCTGAAGTCGATTCGAGAAAATCAAAATGGACGCCGCGGCCGTAACCACCTCCACCGCAACCGCTACGACGAGGAGAAGAATAGAAGAAGAAATGAAACCATGGGAGCAGCACTCAGGCGTAATCAGACTCCCTCGGTTTGACTACAATGCTCCGTCTTCTCTTCTCACTCACTCTCATTCCGCCTTTCTCATCACCTGTACTATCAGTATGCATCTTCTCTCTTTTCTTCTCTCTATTTCATTCATTCATTCATTCATTGTTTCCTCAACTCAATTTTCCAGAGCGAGAGAAAAGCGCTACTAAAGAAGCTATTAACATCCTTCATAAATTCATTACTGCTACTGATGATGATGACTCTTCCAAGAGAAGAAGAAGGATATCCGCACCAAAAGAAGAAGAAGAAGGAATTACTGATCTTTCTTTGGTTAAACTCATAAGAAGTGGTTTGATACTTTTTACCTTTCCTAAAAACGCAGTCCATGACACTGTTGGAATTGTATCTAATATCATTCAGGCTATGGATTCTGGCAACTTAACTTTGCCTCTGTAAGTAGTAAATCATCTCCACCTGTGTTATTATCAGTAGTAGTTAGATCTTGTTTTGTTATTTTTTTAGTATGCTAATCATTGCTATATGTTGTGTTTCATTCAACCCTTATTTCATGCCCCCTTCCTTACATATTGTTACCCTAGGAATCAAGAAAGGCCAATTATCTTCACTAGCACTGATACGTAGACACCGGCAATAATTTTAAAAGATAGAAGTGATTTTGTATGTATGAGACACTGGACATGCCTTCAATCTCAAGTGTCAGTGCTACATAGGCAACTATTAGAAATTACAGCTAAGCCAAGCCAATATGTTGGTACAAGAGGGCATGGTAGTTAAAATCCCAATTTGAATTGTAAAATCCCATGGTTTTGCAATTATTCTTGCCCTCAGCGATTAAGAGTATATAGTATACACATAATCCTGTTTTGGTGGAATTGGTTGGAATCCCTCCTGTTAATCGTTGTATTTGTATAATATCTGATCTTTGAAATGTTTATGTGATTTATGCTTATAAATGGATTTAAGTTTATACAAGTATCTGAAGTCTGATTTATAAATGGATTTATGCTAATAATTTTACTTGTGAGCTATGCTTATGAAGTTAAATTTACACAACTATTTCAAGTGATTAAGGTTTTGTGTCTTACTAATGCTATTTTATATATATATATATATATATATGAATTTTGTATAATCTTACAATTAGTGTTGTGATTCTCCAATTTATGATTTTACTTCGCTTTTCCGATTTTAACTACGTTGCAAGAGGGAATTGATTAATAGTTAGTGGTTAACAATTATGTGAACTGCTTCTCATTCCTCCATTCCCTCTTGCTCCAACATTTTGACTGTGCTTCACTTTCTGTTAAGGGAACTCTCCCAATAAGGATTTCCTTCTGTTAAGTTTTCTACTCTTTATTTTTCAATACATTAAGAAGTATAGGACAATTGAGAACAAGATAAAGAAAAGTTGATATATGAAGCTTCAATTCAATTTTCCTGTAAAATTTTCTTGATTTAAGGATCTCTGTGGGAGCTTTAGCTTGTGGTATTCTTCAAGCTTTGCCTAGACTATTTTTGTTTTTCCTGCATTCTTTGATTGTGTGTCCTTTTATTTGTTTGTGCCTATTTACACTTTTTTCGATTTTCTACTGATGTATGAAAAGAAACTAGGAGCTTTTTAAGTTATGTTGTACTTGAAAAGCTTCTTTTGCATGCTTAGGCACCTACCTAGCTGAGGCAGGGTTGATACTTGATAGAGGCCCGATACCTCATTGTAGTCTGGGTAAAATGCCTTTCACCTGTAGCTCTTAAGACAAGCTCCTAGGCTGAGTTGCAATATTCTTCTATTGCTTGTTTCATTCAGACCCAATTCCTCATTGTCCATTTTGTATACTATGGTTCTTTTCTTTCACTGACTTTTTAATTGTATCGCTGACAATGGCATGCCCTTGTTCAATTTTTTCTCTGACGAAGGTGGCAGATTTTTATATTAAAAAAAAAAAAACTAGTGAATACTTATACAAATTTTGATTAGATTAAAGTTATTACCTTAAAGAATGCTACAATTCTTTTTTATTTGTGATTATACAAAACACGTTCACTTTATTTTTTTAGTAATTGTCTACTATGTTAAAATCCATGTTTCTTTCTGTTTTTCATATCTTCAAGTCGTAACTGCCATTCTCGAGTACCTTGCTCGCATCAGAGCATAAGCTTTTAGAATGAAAAAAAAAAAAATTATGGGTAAAAATATGGATATCCAAATTCTATTTATGTGTGGTTTTATTATGTGGATGTCATATATGTTGGTTGATGGACGTATACCACATATCCCCCCTTTCTTTTTTTGTACTAATATTAATGATTTATAACTTTCTGCTGCAGTTGGTGCCATCGCATTTTGCCTATCCAAGCTACCTGTAGTTTGAACGAAAAAGAACTGCAAGAAGTAGTATCAATGCTTGTTAAAAAATTTGTGGATGCTAACCAGGACAAACTAGGACGACCTTTGAAGGTTCGATTCAATATTACCTTTTACTTGCAAATTAGTCATGTTTTTCATAAGCTAAGTATCTTGGACTCAATGACAATTCTCAACACTTCATATTCAAGAGCACACCCTCCCATTATCCCCATTGCCAAATAAGAGCCAATTTTTTTAATGAAGTTTCAATATTGATGAAGCTGATATCAGAATGCTGGCTTAGTATTTGGGGCTTCAAAGTCATAACATCTTGATAGTTTTTTAATTTCAACATGTATGATGATGCCAAATGAAGTCAGAACTGAGATTGTGTTTTGTGCAATGTACTTAGTGATTGAAAATATTCTTTTATGTAATTAAATGATTTAGAGATAATGAAATATAAATTTCTTAAATGAATGCAGTTCCAAATAAGTTCGGACAATAATTTATTTATACATAACATGTTTCTGCTATCATAGTTGAATATCATGTTAGAAGTCCACCAATAAAAACAATAAATTATGTTTGATGTGTGTGTGTGCGCGCATTGATTTTGTAGTTTGCTGTTGGGTTTAACCGAAGAGGAATAGAAGAAACAAAGTCCGTGAAAGAAAATTTAAATGGTTCTAATAGTTTGCTGGACCGTGCTAAATGCTTCGAAATAGTGGGTACCGCTATCAATCATGTTGTTAAAGATTCAGTAGTGGATCTCAGGTCTCCAGAGGTAAAAGGATATTGTACTGCCTTAAACAAATTATAACTTTTGGTATTCACACACATTCATTCATGCTTTGAATAAAATACTTGTTTTGTAGCTCTCTGTTCTTGTCGAGGTTCTTCCCCTTTCTGGAATACCTAATGGCTCTATAGTCGTTGCTGTTTCAGTTCTTCCCAACAACCTGGTTAGCACTAAGCCTAAACTCTGTGTCAAGGCCCTTAATTCAAATACCAAGGAAGGGTCTGTAGCTCAATGAGAAGGGCTGTTTTCACTTCAGCGTGGTTTAGGGGTGTAGACACTATTGCATTGTCAGGTTGTTTTGATTATCCTGGAAATATCTGGTGGATTTCTTATGTCCCTGCAAATGGAAGAACCAATAGTGTAATGAAATGTAATCCCTCTTAAACCAGCTAATGAGAATTCACCTGCCATGTATTATTTTCACCCTTTCTAACAAGTTAATGCTGTAGCCTGTAGCAACTTTTGCTTTTACTTCACTTTTTTTTTACAGTGATTTACTGAACCTATTTATGATGTAGCTAACTTGTTATTAAATGTGATTTGTTAACTCAAGCTGAAGTGCTGGACAAGTTGTTGGGTTTTTTCTTTGATTATCTCGATGCTGAGAAAATTATGAGCATTGAGCAAGCCCCAAGTCTATCAATTCAAAAGTCTTCATAATGTATTCTTTAAACTTTTTAATCATCCTCACATTTTCCACAATAGTGTAAACATTCTAAAGCATAGTAATCCAATTAAAAACTTGAGGGGAAGTCTTAGAGAACAAGTCTTGCATTGAATAAAACAAAACAAAAAGAATGAAAATGAGTCCACATTAATTGGGCTCACATGCAATAGTATGA
Organism: Trifolium subterraneum; assembly: GCA_951799995.1. Taxonomy (NCBI): domain Eukaryota; kingdom Viridiplantae; phylum Streptophyta; class Magnoliopsida; order Fabales; family Fabaceae; genus Trifolium; species Trifolium subterraneum. The sequence continues at coordinate 675,015 of OX637463.1, read as the reverse complement.
GAGATTTCCTTTTTTGTCACTTTACTTATTTTCTCGTGCGTCCTATGAAATTACAAAAATACCTCTATCCGCTATTTAAGTTGCAGAACATCTTACCAAAAATTTTTTTTCGCTACTTAAGTAGCGGACGACATTTTTCAAAAATTTCTCATTCTTATAACAATACGTTACTTAAGTAGCAGAAGGATAAAATGGAAAAGACGTAAAACACACGACAGACCGGTAGGGTGGCTGAAGTAAATCTCATTAAGCATGCACATTGCACAAAGAAAGTTCATGCGGGGAAAATACTAACTAGGGTATATATGAGGTGTTTAGAAAGAAATAAACATACTAATTTTCAAAGCATTTAATATAGATTGTCAAAGTTGAATTTTCAATATACCAAGAATATGCTAATCTGAACCCTACATTTGTTGCATTTGAACAATGAGTCAAAGAATAATAAAACACCTTTAGCAAAATAATCAATCAGGTTAGTATAGTATTTCTTTTTGTTCACATTACTTTGTCACTGTTACTGTTCCAATTCCAATTGGATCGTAGTAGAATAGTAGTAGTACTTAGTAGTGTCTTTTCTCATTTGGGAATTAATCATAATTAGAAAGTCTAGATAACACCCAAAAAGAACATAAAATTAAATTAGAATTTGTGATTGAAAAGTCATGCATGCAGCTAGTGAGTAGGCACAAGAAAAGTACTTGCTACCAAAATTGTAAAACAAAGAGAATAAAGAAAGAGCTACAGTAGAATTATGCCTAAAGTAAAAGATGATACAGTAAAGTAGTATCAAATCAATTGCCACAAATGGCTAAAGATAGGTCTAAGTTAATCCTTTCTTTGACAGTAGAAGATGATGATGTTCTAGAGCAGTCCTTGTAGTAGCTGCTGCTGCTAAACCCACCAGCAGGGTTAGGAGGAGGAAGAAGAGGACAGCATGAAATTGCCTCACTGATTTCACTGGCCGAATAAGAAACATTACTTGTCTGAGGTGAAGGATTTTGCAATGTTAGAGACAATGACAACTCATGTCCTCCTTCACCTTCAACTTCTACATGTGCCCTGTCAGTTTTGGTAAGTCCATTAATTGCCCATGAAGGGGTATTTCTGTCATTTACATTATTATCCTGTAAATGGGACAAACACACTTAAGAATTAATGGTCACACATATGTAAATAAATGTGTCTCCTAAACATTCTCACTCACATGGAGAAATTTTTTTTAACAAGATTTATCTTTTTTTGCTCCTATCCCTTTAAAACTCTGATAATTCAAAGTTGGAAAGAAAAGCTATGAATGTTTGTTTGTGATAGGGAAATGACTTGAGGTAGTTTTGAAAAGAAGAATTGACCATATAAATAAATGCAATAAAAGGAAAAATATAAATTTCCAAATTAAAAGTCACATTCCAATAATAAGTTAGGACCAGTGAATGTCAAATAAAGGAGGTAGTAACGTTTAAGTTTAGAAGTCATTATAATTTTTGGACAATGAAAAGCACTACTACTATACTCCTATGTATAATTCCTAATAACCATTATATTCATAGGTCGTACGTAAAAGGGGACCAAAACATTAATCTAACCACTTCCTTAGGTTGATATATTAAATGTTTGAATAGAATATTATTAGTAGTAACATTTTTTGTTGACAAACTTCATACTTAATTTAAGCGTGTTCATTCTGTGTTTCAAACGTGGTTTTCAAAAAACCAACTCCGTTGAGAATAATGGAACAAATTAAATTTATAGATGTAAACATATCTTTTCACAACAGTAGAATCAATGTGGCCCACCACAGTATTGACTAAAAATATTTAAAATTGAAAACATTCTAAAAAGTGTTAATTTATTTTGTCAAATGGAAAAGAGAATGGAAATGCACGGGCAGCTGAAAAACCAACGGTTTGGCATTAACGTGGATCCCAAAATGAATGGTTTAAATATTGAAACAGGCAAAACGTAAGATCTTACTGAACAAAAGTAAAAGTGTTAGGAAAATATATACTCCTATTCTATATCCTACTATACCTATACACTTCTTATGCTACTATAGCCTATACTACTAGCTAGCAAATAGCATGGCAGTGAAATAAAATCCAAAACCAACATCACACTCCACTCCAACTATAACTTTTTTTTTTAAAAAACTAGTTTAGGACAAGTTCAAATCCTCTTTATTTGGAGTTAACAAGGGACAAAAGAATTTACTCTACTAGATAAATAAAATGGGAATTCATCCTCTCAAGCTACATAATCTCAGTCATTCATTTTGATCTACTTTACGCGATCTACGACATGATGATCAAAATCGGTGTAAGATAAGAAAATGATCTAATACGAATATGAAAAAATGTTAATGCCTCTTATAGATCAACAAAAATTGATGTATTTTTTCTCAACGGACAAATATGTCGACAAAAGTTTTGGATTTTTGCTACTAACTTTATTTACATTTTAAAAATTATTATTTATATTTTCTTACTCCAAATAGATTCCTCCAATAAAAGTACAAAAAATAAAATATAAAAAAATAAAGTTAGTAACTTTTAATACTAAATAATAATACTAAAAATACCAAACTGCAGGGTGCAAGTGACTAACTCACCTGAGGGAAATCAGATTGTTGGTTTAGAGATTTGAAAGAAGTGAGGTTTATGCCAAAATCTGAAGAATTAGGTGGTTGTATCTGCCTCCTCTGCCATCCACAAAACTCTTGTTCATCTTTATTCTTATGCTCATCATCATTATCATCATGCTCACTACCCATGGTATTGGTATTGGTATTATTAGGCTGTTGTAGTACATAGTCATAAAAGCAGTACGGAGGATTTTTTACTACATCATCACATATTCTTCTTTGGCTGCATTGCATATTAGTTGTTGTAGAACAACTTCCCCTCTCTATTCTAGCTCTGATCACAATATTATTATTAGTACAATACAAAAAATCAAAAATAATAAAGTTAAAGTAATTAATAATTAGTTCAGAAAACCAAAAAGATCAAACAAAATACCATTAACCCTTTTATTTTTCTTCCACTTTTTGTATACTAGTACTACACTTTACCATTATCTTTTTTAAGAAAAAAAAATGTTTGAAAAGTTTGAAATTATTATTTCAATGGTAAAGTAAAATAAAGCTAACATTGTTAGTACCTTTTTGAGAAATTAGAAGAATCTGATTCTCTTCTCAAAGAATGCTCAACACTAGCATCATTTACTTCATCAACACATCCATCATCATGTTCTTCAAAACCTTGGTTCCTATTTTGGTAACTTGTCCTACCTGATTAACACATTCATTAAAAAAAATTGTTTAAAGGGTATATAATATAGGTACAATACAATGCATTAAGTCATTAACAATAACTATGTTGTACATGTAGCAAACAAAAAAGTTGATTTTTTTTATATTAAAATATACTATATACCATTAGAAGTAGTACTATAGTTACAAGGACATGGATTTTTTTATTCTTGATACACTGTTTTGGCATCAACTAAATGCAAAAGGGGCTAATAAATGAGCATTGTAAGTGTTATACTATTTCCTTCTTATGCATAAAGAAAACTCACTTGAGATTTATATTGGAACTTCAAATAAATACTAAGAGAAGAAAGAACAATAGATTGATGAAAATGTCTTGCATTCAATGCACACAAACCATGCAATGTTTTTTAACATATGACATGACATGAAAAGAAAGAAGAAAAAAAACTCCTTTGTTGAGTAAAGAAAGAATTTTTTTTTAAGTACCTTGTTTTCCTAATTCACCTCTCATGCTTCTGTACATCTAGTAAACAAAAAGAAGAAAAACCATCAAGATACAACCTTTGTTCTTGTATGAAAAAAAAGGGAAAAAATATAAAAATATAATTTTTTTTTTTTTTATTTTAAAAAAAGAACCTGAAGATGGCTCTTGACATGTGAAATAGTGAGTCCTTTGACATCCATTAACTGAAGAACAAGTTTAGGGGTAGCCTCTGAAATCAACACAAAACAAAAATAAGAAAAAAATGGATGGAAAAAGTAAGTATGAATATTATGATATGAAAGTACTTACTATGATGACCACCAAGAGTTTGAATGGCATTAACAAAGCAACGATGAAGTTCAGGAGTCCATCTTAAACGAGGAACTTTTGATCTTATGTATTGTCTCACTCCTCCTCCTCCACCTTCTCTTCCACAACTACTACTCATCATGATTTTTCTCTTCTTGTGTTTCTTCTTCTTTCCTTACAAAAAAATAATCTAGTATGTGTGTTGTGTTATATAGAGAGAGGGTAAAAGGAAACGTAGTATAGTACTTTTTGGTCTGTATGGAAAGAGAATCCAGCTGGGAGGGAGTAAGAAAGAGAGAGAAAATGAAAAGACGAAGGGAATATGGAAGAGAGGGCTCTGAAAATTCCTTTAGGAAATTGGTGTCACACTGATAATACCTGATCCATCTGATTTTAGTAGTTGCTTTGATGTACCTTTCTTTTCTTTGTCAATAGCCAATCACAATAATCACAGGCACAATAACTTAATAAGGAGTAACAATCCAAGTGTCAAAGGTTCCGCTAATTGGTTTTCTCGGGACACTAGTTAAATAAATAAAAAAAATTAAAATAAAAAGTTTAAACTGATTTCAATTGATATGACTATCTATATTTTTTTCTTTTATTTTTATATTTATGTGTGTCTAAATTTGTACTTATACACATTTTGTGTCTATATGTAAGAATGTCTTGTATATTTGTTAATATTTTATTTTACGGTAGAATTACGATTAAAAACTTGAAGATCAAATTAATTGAGGAAAGGTATAAAATGAAGTATTAAACTTAAAAAGTCAAACATTGTTTGAGAATTGAGGTCAATCGTAGTTTATTTATATATAACACTAATATTAATACATCTCAATTCACCAAAACACATTTTGCAAGAACAAATTCATGTTCCCATACACACAAGACTCAAAGTAGACGACATTTCAGAAATTGAGTTGATTAAGTTTGGGTTTGAATTTGGATTTTCCTTATTTTAAAAGACGAAATTGATGCAAGTAACAAGGATATTAATACTCACCTCAAATACGCCCCGCTTATATCGAATTACATTTTAGCATTCTTAAATTATAAAATTTTAAACAAACTCTAACTCTAGATGACATTCTTTTTTCAATTTTTTTTAAATAGTTACATTCATATTTTTAAGTAAACTATTAAACAATTTGTTTTCTTTATTTATTTTCTTTGTATAAATATTATTGAAACAAAAAAGATTTCTACTTTTAACTACTTTTTTAATTAAAAAAAAACACCAAAACACAACATAAGTTCATATGAAGGTAGAGAGGAATGGAATACCCGAACACTATTGCGTATGGATTTAGCATTTTAGTTTTCATCCTCATTGAGAATTGGGATAGGTATGGAGATACCGAAACTTTATTAAATAACTTGAGGTCAAAACAAGTATGTTTTAATAAACTTTACTGAATAATTAATATATTTGATATATTTCCTCTGTTTCTAATTATAAGACTCTTGTTTGATAAAAATAGATTATTCATTTACCTTGTTTTCATCATATTTTTTTAATAATATAAATGTAAATATTAGCATATAAGATTTTTTTCCAATTTGTTTTGATGAGTATTTTCAAAATACTAAATGTTTATAATTTTTCCTAATAGATAATTCAAGATATTATCAATCAAAATTATACATTAAGATACGTACAATGGTAAAACAGAGTTTTATAATTAAGGACAGAGCTAGTATATTATAGATTTGATATACTAGTATGAGTATTTCCTTCGGTCCTATATATAAGAAACATTTCACTTTTTCATTGTAAACTTAATACATTTAGACTATATTATTGGTAAATTGCAGTATGATATGGATTGGAGGTAGCACTAATGAATGGAGTTGAAAATCCCAAAAAGCAGATGAAAGGCAGAAAAAGATAGATCACGAGGAGGGTGGCCTGGTATATCGGTACAGAAGATCAGAGCTGAGGTTGGAAGAAATGATTACAGCTACAAACAAGAGTAGCTAGCTTGGGCTAATTGCCTTTGGTTTTGGCTTAGTAGAGTACTATCCATTCTTCACGGTATTACTCAACTGCCTCACTTTGACCTCTCTCACTCTCTCTCTAGGAATATATAATATGTATGACTTCTGTTCTGCTACATACTAATACGCCAACATCGTCATCATCACTGTGTAACAAATTACTTACTTTTCTCCCTTTCTTCTGCTATACTATTATGACTAATACTAATAACGTGTGATGAATATATCATTATTCTAAAATACTACTGTTTTTCTATATTACCTTTTTACCCTTCAATTCAACTCTCCTTCAAACACCACTGCTATATGTTGGGTCATCACGAGGGGGCAGCCAGGGGATCATCCACATTGGGTCTAAGAACAACTCTACAAGTGAGTTGGACACCACACTCTAACCCAAAACCTTAAGGTGTTAGGTTTATGGGTCCTCTAACTTATAAAGTGTTCAACCTCCACTATTTTAAGTAATGTGGAACTTAACACTCACACTTGCCACAACAATCTCCCCCTCAAGTGTGAGTCCATCCATATCAAGATATGCTCCCCCTCAAGCGGAAGCTTCTTTAGCAACGCTACACTTGCACCGCCGTTGCCACACTGCACACAGAACACGCCGCCTGACCACCTTTGTCAGGAAGACTTTCGATACAAGGAGCCGGTCGAACCCTTTGTCGAACCATCGGCTCTGATACCACTGTTGGGTCATCACGAGGGGGCAGCCAGGGGGATCATCCACATTGGGTCTAAGAACAACTGTACAAGTGAGTTGGACACCACACTCTTACCCAAAACCTTAAGGTGTTAGGTTTATGGGTCCTCTAACTTATAAAGTGTTCAACCTCCACTATTTTAAGTAATGTGGAACTTAACACTCACACTTGCCACAACGTACCAGTTGTTGGGAATCAGAGTGCACAGCGGAATATACGGAAGCGTTTAAATTAATCTTTCTTGTGGAATCTGAATAACCAAATTAAACAGCGCAGCCAACACCAACAATAACAACAATAAAAGAAGTAAAAAACCGTAAATAAGGACACCGTAATTTAACGTGGAAAACCCTCAATGTGAGAGTAAAAAACCACGGGTCGTGCAGACCAAACAAATAACTCCACTATTATTAAATAATGAGTACAGATAATCACCACATTGGTGAACCTAACAACAAGAGAGCTAACAACCTCACACACTAGTGGATATCCCAAATAGACACAAAGAGAAGACAAAACTACTCAGAAAAATTATCTAAGTAACTAACAAGGTGACCGAAACAACATACTCAAATTTCAGCCGAAACGGAGAACGTTTGCCGAACACACTTTCGTCACCGGTAACCAAAACTCTTCCTCTTTGATCGATGCTCTCTGTTTCTCCTTGTTTTCACGTCGGCACTGTTTGTGCCTTCAAAGCAATTCTCACAATTGCACACAATTGCAATTCACGTGGCCACCAATTTGCAATCCTCTTCACTAACTAGCAAACTAGGGATTTGTTCCCTTTATATACAAATCACACACACACACACAAAACAAAAATAAATCTCTTTTATTTTTGTTTAAATCTTTTCTACTTTTTTTTTCTTTTTCAAATCTTTTCTATATTTTTTTTTTTTCTTCTTCTTTTATTTGTGTGTGGTTCCCACTTGAGGAGGGATCCACCCAACAATCTCCCCCTCACGACTCAAGTGGGCAATCAGTTGTCATCCCGACAACTATGCCGCAAGTATCAATCATCTTGTCATCTGCATTTTCAACTAATGCAGGAACTTCAACGTTACTTGTAACAACAAGTTCTTCAACAGTGTACCTCTTCAAAGGCTTTCTTTCGTGGGTGGATTTTACCTGTGCATCAGCTTCAACATCTGATTGCATCTCTTCTCCGTGACAATCTTCACGGTCATCATCATGAGTTGGATCATCCTCTTTAACTCTATCAATGTCTTTCAACCGCTGGTCTTCTCTAAACTCAGCATCACAACATTTGATAAGTTTCTTCATGACAGGATCATAAAACCTGTAACCAACTCCATCTAGGCCATAGCCAATAAACACACACTGTTGATTCTCAACGGACGCTTTACATCCGAAAACACGCAAGTGGTCATAAGAAACATTCTTACCTGACCAAATCATCTCTGGTACTTCATGTTGCAAGGACATACATGGCGAAAGATTCAGGACATGCACCACTGTGCTCAATGCTTCTCCCCAAAACGATTCTGGAAGCTCTGCCTGTGACAATAGACATTTAACTCTTTCCACCAATGTTTTGCTCATCCTCTCAGCAACACTATTCCAACGTGGAGACCTCTGATATCTAATCCAGTTCTCTCTACAATAAGCTTCAAGCTTTCTCAAATAATCACCTCCATGATCAGTGCGTATGCACTTCAACTTCTTCCCAGTTTCACATTCAACTGAGGCTTTAAATTTTTTGAACACGCTCAAAACACCACTTTTACTCTTCAAGGTATAAACCCAAGTCTTTCTTGAATGATCATCAACAAACGTCAAAAAGTATGCACTACCCCCAACAGTTCTTGTCTTCATAGGGCCGCATAAATGACTATGAACCAAATCAAGAATTTCTGGTCTTCTAGGTGAGTGAATCTTAAAAGGAGCTCTATTCTTCTTTTCAACAAAACAACCATCACATTTCTTCAAGTGTGGATTTCTCATGTCAAACAACACATTCCGCTTGCTTAGCTCAACCATGTCATTCTCACTCATGTGACATAACCTCTTATGCCATAACTCAACTTTTTCAGTTGATTCAACATGCACATCTTTAACTATTTTTGCATGTGCAATGTAAAGAGTAGAACACTTCCTACCTTTAGCAACAACCATAGAACCCTTGGTCAGTTTCCAAGTGTCCCGTGAGAACAAGCTGTTATAACCTTCATCACATAGTTTAGCCACGGAAAGTAAATTCAACCGAGTGTCTGGAACATGTTTCACATCCTTGAGAGTTAACTTGCTACCATTAGCCATCTCTAAATTAACATCTCCAAGGCCGACACACTTTAGCACGCCTTCATGTGCTAACTTCACATCACCAAATTCACCTGAAGTATATGAGCCGAAAATATCTCTTCTGGAAGTGACATGTACTGAAGTACCACTATCAATCACCCAATTGGATGCACTGTCAATAACATTTGACATACCATGCTCTTCAACAAGAAGCAAGTCATCTAATATCAGATGGGTACTCTCTCCATCTGAACCATCTTTGTCCTTATCCTCCTTTTTCAAAAGTCGACAATTCTTTTGAATATGCCCCTTTTTACCACAATTGTAACACTCAACATTAGTGTACCTATTCTTTGAATAGCTTCTGCCCTGGCCTTTATTATCAGAGTACCAATTCTTATTTCTCCCCCTTGATTCAGTAACCAATACCTCTGACTGTGAAGGAGAGTCTTGAGACAATCTTCTCATCTCCTCATTCAAAATACTGCTTTTAACAAGGTCCATTGACAATACACCATCAGCAGCAGAATTAGACAACGACATTCTAAATGTCTCCCACGAGTCAGGCAAAGAACCGAGAAGAAATAACCCTTGAATTTCATCATCAAAATTGATACCCATAGCAGACAGCTGATTCATAATTCCTTGGAAAGTATTCAAATGATCTGCACACGAAGTCCCTTCTTGGAGCTTCAAACTCAGCATCTTCTTTATAAGATACATCTTGTTATTACCTGATTTCTTCGCATAGAGCTGCTCAAGCTTATCCCATAATGATTTTGCATGTTTCTCCCCACTAATATGGTTCAAAACGTTGTCATCAACCCATTGACGAATATAACCACACACCTGTCTGTGTAGTAGTGTCCACTCATCTTCAGTCTTGTCAGTAGGCTTCTCTGTAGCGAACACAGGCTGATGAAAATTCTTCACATATAGCAGATCCTCCATCTTACTTTTCCAAAGGGCATAATTCGACCCATTCAAGGTCACCATACGAGTTGTGTTGACTTCCATTGTTCACCACAAATTAATTCCACAAAAGAACCGAAGCTCTGATGCCAGTTGTTGGGAATCAGAGTGCACAGCGGAATATACGGAAGCGTTTAAATTAATCTTTCTTGTGGAATCTGAATAACCAAATTAAACAGCGCAGCCAACACCAACAATAACAACAATAAAAGAAGTAAAAAACCGTAAATAAGGACACCGTAATTTAACGTGGAAAACCCTCAATGTGAGAGTAAAAAACCACGGGTCGTGCAGACCAAACAAATAACTCCACTATTATTAAATAATGAGTACAGATAATCACCACATTGGTGAACCTAACAACAAGAGAGCTAACAACCTCACACACTAGTGGATATCCCAAATAGACACAAAGAGAAGACAAAACTACTCAGAAAAATTATCTAAGTAACTAACAAGGTGACCGAAACAACATACTCAAATTTCAGCCGAAACGGAGAACGTTTGCCGAACACACTTTCGTCACCGGTAACCAAAACTCTTCCTCTTTGATCGATGCTCTCTGTTTCTCCTTGTTTTCACGTCGGCACTGTTTGTGCCTTCAAAGCAATTCTCACAATTGCACACAATTGCAATTCACGTGGCCACCAATTTGCAATCCTCTTCACTAACTAGCAAACTAGGGATTTGTTCCCTTTATATACAAATCACACACACACACACAAAACAAAAATAAATCTCTTTTATTTTTGTTTAAATCTTTTCTACTTTTTTTTTCTTTTTCAAATCTTTTCTATATTTTTTTTTTTTCTTCTTCTTTTATTTGTGTGTGGTTCCCACTTGAGGAGGGATCCACCCAACACTATATGCCCCACTAGTGTCTTGTTTGTGGCCACCATTTCGACGTGCATGGGAAGAAATTGGGGGCAGGATTTCATGTTCTTACAACATTTTGCATTTGAATTGAACCGTTCGATCTTAAATCGGTCGTTTAGATTATTTTGATCAATAGATTTGTGTAAGAAATTTGTACTGGCCGATTATAAATAAACAGTTTAAGATTGATTACTATGGGAAATTGCGTAAACCTTTTCCTGCATGAAATTCGGATCTGAAAAAATTGTACATTCATCTACTTGTTATGTTAATCCAACTTCAAACAACAACGTAATTAGGGTTTAAACTATAGACAATACTTATATATTGTTCCTTACAAATTGTGTTTTACTGTGCTGCACAAAATAAACATCCAAATTTGTTGAACATGTGCGTCCCACAACGGTTATTTTACATTTTATGTGAGGAACAATATGTACATGTATGAAATAATATATAAGTTTTTTCCTTAAACTATTCCAACAAAAAAAAAAAGAATTATCGAAAATAAATTTGAATATACTTCTACACAAATGACTTTGATCATGATCGATTTTTTACCCGAGACCTGACCAAATGCTTCTATGTTGGCGGTTATGTCGGTTTTAAGTTGGGTTGTGGGTCTATGCTCAACCTTAAATTTAAGTTTATATGAGTATTAAATAAAAATATAATTATTTACAACTTTTTTCTTTAGTTTTTGTGATTTACTCGTATGTGTTTTGTTTCGTATAAAAAAGACAGGAAAAGGTATAAAATAAAACTTGTTTTTTAAATTCAAGGAAATAGTTTATGTATTTCATCCATTTTCTTAATTAAATACATTAATCATTTTATAAACTTAACAAATATTCCATTGATCTTGTTAAAAAGTGTTATGAGACCTCATTAACATTTTTCATTATTTTAAGGATTATAGAGTAGTAGTTCATATTTTACTCTCATTTATAAATTAGACATGATCCATTCCCACTACAATACAAGATAAATACTTGCAGATTAAGAGGAATATTGTATCACATCTGTTTGTCCTAAAAGATGCGAAATATTCATTCAAAATGCTTTCTGAATTTCTGAATAGACATTTCTGTTAAACCCTTGCTAGGGGAGAATGAATACCCTTCTTGTCACACAGCGGGTAAAAAACAGAAGAAATATCCCAAGTCAAAGGGATTAAAATTACCCAAACTATATTTTAAAATATTGAAAAACCATATTAAAATAAAAATTCCTTTAACATGCTTAAAATATTGCATAAAAATTCCTTTGAGCCAAATGCTAGATAGTGTCCGATGACATGCTTAAAAAAAAAAATTAATGTCCAATGACACTTATTAAAAATACAAATATAGAAAAAAAAACATATTAAAATTTAGATTTAATTTTTTTCATCGCATAAATTTCTTTTTTAGTTCTTTACTTCCTCCGCATCAAAATATAAGTAAACAAAAGTCAAATAAATTTGATTTATTTGATTAAAGATTTAAACCAAATACATTCACTTTTTTAATTAATTTTTGTTTATATTTTAGAACTGAAAGAGTAGTTAATAAAACATCTTGTTTAAAGTGTTTGTCTGATACATTTAATACTTAACATATTAAAACAATTAAATATAATAATTTTTATTTAAAAACAACAACAATTTGTTAAAAAATTACGGTATATATTTAGTATAAAATAAACAAATTTTAATACAAATTATTTAAATTCAATATATATATATATATATATATAAGATAGTAATTACCATACACTTTAATAAAAAAAACGTACAACAAACTCCATCGCTAACTTTTTAGATGACAAAATCAATTTTCCTAAAACTATGTCAGATCTTCATAAACATATTTTAGCATTTCCTAGAACACAAACTGATGTTGGTAGGAAATTTCCCATCGCAACTGAGATGTGGCACCTCGAAATTATGCCATGAAAGATGAACGGCCGAGATTGTTGGAAGGATCTTTACGTCAACGTGATGAATTCCGTATTTGGAATTTCAACTCTAAACTATTGTCAATCTGCTATCATTCAATATGTGAGACGTGCCATCAAAATCAATCAATCAACTTTCTTTTTTGGTTTTTTTTTCTATTCATAAAGTCTTTACTACCTCATTCATTCTCGTATATAAGCAAAAATTATCTTTTAAATTCATTCAAAAAGTAATATATTTAGTCCTCTATTAAAAAAAAAAGGTAATATATTTAATCTAAATTATAGATAAAATATATTATTTTATCAATAAATCTAAAAAAGTACTCCCTCTCCGTTTCTTTTTATCTGTCGTTTTAGAAAATTTATTACAAATTAAGAAAGTGTATTTTTGTACCTTACCTTCCTATTATACCCTTATTTTATTTTAATTTATTTTTTGGAATATATCATGTACAAAAGAAAATAGGAAAAAAACAAAAACAAACAAAAATATAGGAACAAAACAAAAACAATAAAAAGATTATATGAAAAAGTTTAGTAAAAAAAAGATACAATAAAAAATTATATAAAATTTAGTCAATAAAAAAAATAGGAATGAGGGTATAATAGACAAAGTATAACCTTATACTATTAAAACGACAAATAATTTGAAACAAATATTTTTTTTTAAAACGACAAACAAAAAGGAACGGATGGAGTACTTTTTACTTATATATGGACCAGAAAAAGTACTCCTTAGTATAAAAAAATCGGACCTGGATTCACTGCTGTAACTGCGTCCAGTTACACGCAGTAAAGGATCTGAGCCACAAATTTTTTATCAAATGCTACAGTACAATCAATCAGATTTAATCTTATTTAATCACAACCATCTGTTTTAATCGGACGGTCAGAAATCGTTACTGCATCACACAGTTAAATCCGTGTCCAAAAAAACCACCTTTTAAATACAGTGAAGTTTGATGTAAATGAATTTCTCTAAATAAATGATATCATAAAACTCAAATTCAATAGATGGTAGAAACAATTTCTAAGCAAATTTTATTTATGAAACTCACTTCTCTTAAGAATTAGAGAGTTAAATACCAAAAGATAATTGTTGTATCTAGACATAAATTTTTCAATGCATTAAGAAATGATTTCTTTTCTTATACTCCATCTTGTTTTTAATATAAAAATTATACATTTTAGATTATTTGAGTAACTAATTTATTTGAAGATCTTGCCGACGATTATCTTCGGGATACTCTTTAAACATTATTTTACTCAAAAAGTTAAACACTACAATTTATAATATTTTGACTTTACACATTTTCATAAAAATTCTATAAAAATTTATTAGTTAAGGTGCTTAATGAGTGCTTTCGGACACTTGTTAGCATTTTCCTTATTTGAAAAGAAATAAAAGTGAGTAGATAGTGGTTGAAAATATGATAATCATTTGGTTATTTGATAGAAGTGAAAGCAAAAAGAAAATGAGAAGAAAGAAAGAGATGTATCTAATGAATGGCATAATTACTCCCGTATAAAAATAATAAGATATAAATATGTCATTGAACTCAAATTGTTAATGAGTTTTTACTTGGAATAATAAGATAGATTGTTCGGAATAACTCAAATTCAATTTCTAGTGAAACAATTTCTTGGGTAGTTTTTACTTATTTCACGGTCGAACTTTAAATTACCGGACCCTCATCCCATGAGAACCGGTTAATGCAAAAAATTGAGATATTGATGTAGGAATGTATATTATTACATGCACATGTTTTTATAATATTTAAAATTTAGAATAAATAAATGCATGCAATTACGCTTTGATGAGATGTCATATGTCTCTTATAGTATAACTGAGGTCATGAGTTTGATAATCGGCATGTAGCAACACTAAATTTTTTATGGAGAGTTTGTCGTATACTTGCATTCTACAAAGCTCGAGAGAAGAGTATTTGCGATTACACGCAGAAGATGACTAATTTACATTAAAAATAAATAAATAAATATTACAGTAATATACTATTGAGTATTGACCAACCAAATATTACCTCCAATTTTCAATATACGCAAAAATCAACATTTTTGGTTCATTGAATAAAATATGTATATAGATCATTTTATGTCTAAATACATACTTTATTCAATAAACGATTTTTTTAATTTGTTTTTATATTCAAAATCTAAGGGAGTAGTGTTTTTTTAATTGTCATCTGTGCATGGAAAGCTTTTTGTTGTGGGTCCTGGCCACATCTTCTTTTCAATCTCCCTTTTCATTTGTTCCAAACAAAGGAAGATTCTCTCTTCCATCTTCTTTCCTTCCTTTCATTTTCTTTCCTTCCTCTTTATTTAGGAACAAACACACGATACATTTTAATATCATTCAGTTTAGTCATTTCATCATATTAATATATTTAAAAATTATGATATGACACATTTTAAATGATATATATATATATATATATTGACATCAACTTTAGTTTTAACATTTTTTAAGCATGAAAGAATCATAATCGATTGATTTTAAAACATGGGAACTAATTTATCAAAATAAAAAATGTTGACTAATTTTGTGGGCAAATTTAAATAGGGGAACCGAAACTTTAATTAAACCTTAGTTTATTACTATAGCGCATTGCAATGAGAATCCCCATTATAGTGAAAAACTACATATTTTAACTTTTTGTTTCCATGTTGAAAATGCTTTAGGACACGAGAATTTCATCACAATTGCATATCCAGACATTGCATAAGTCAAACAATGGCCTATAATCTTGTGTTTTTTTTGTTTTGTTCAGATCACAAGTATTCTATCCACTGGACCATCTAGTCTGATTTAGAGGTCTGTTATACCATCAAGTGATTTTAGTCTCCTCTCAATCGTAGTTACATAATTTTGCTTTTGATGATAATAAAATGTAACAAATTAATTTTATCCTCCAATATTTGATTTGTGTGTACAAGGTCTTTTTAAGATACTCCAAGGAAATTATACTAAATATAGTGAAATCAAACTCAAGAGGAACGAGCCAATAATCGTTTAGATCCATGATACTCAAGACCAAACTTTTATCCTCTAGAAGCTCATCATCATTTGAAAGTGTAGAGATCTCATGCTGTGAACCTCATCATTGGAGAAGGATAAGATGGGTTAAAGTCTTAAAATTCAAATCAGCATGAGATCCATTTTTACCAAGCCAATCGACACAAATGTGAGGCTGCATGATAAACCTAGACGTTGACAAATGGACCATTTTTTTGTGCAAACAAATCTTCTGCCATAACATTTTGGTCAAGTGAAATTTTAGCCCTTTATTTTTTTATCACCGACTAATTTTAATCTAAAATAAAAGAATGAATGGTAGATCTATCCATTGGATCTCCTTCTGTGAAAATTTCACGGAAGAGAAACCAGGTCCAAATGATAGACATACCAAGTTCATAATACTATTATCACACGAAGTTCATACTATTAACACCATTAGGTCAATCCATTTGGGTTGATCTAGTTGTGTTGATTTGGGTTCTTAGAGTATGCTCATCTCAATATCTCAATTTTGATTTTCACTTGTGTCAATTTCGGTGTAGCGGCTAGTCCATACAGAGTAAAAACTCTGACTTTAAATGGAGTCATCGCTAGTAAACGGTCGGATTTGTCTCCTCGAATTATCTTGTCTTAAGACTGGATCCCGAACTTTTTAAAAAAAAAACACATTTTTTAACAATTCTTTCGTATCCAACCCATCAAATTATGTGGGACCTATATAAATTCAGATGGACCCTTATAAATTTACTACTTTTTTTTTAATAATAATAATAATGACTCATTTAAGAAAGTAGTATGTTTTAGTATTATTCTAGTTTATTTAATGATAACTTTTATGCCTATTATTACAAAAACAAAAGCAAAAATAAGACAATAATACCAAAAAATGTTTTCAATACTACCATTGAGAAAATATTAACCTATCCTCAAATTTGAATTGAAACATATGTATAAACAGGAACAATAGTATTCCTATAATGATGTATAGAATTTGAAGAAGAAAAAAGAGTGTGGGAAAAGAATAAGGAATAGTGATAACAATAAATGTGGTAATTAATTATGGGCACAGCTAGGTGACCATTTATATAAGAGAAGAGAACAGAAGAAAGAAACAAAATGGTAAACTCAGCTAATCAGAAGGAATTGTTCTAAAAGATGACAGAAAAAACTGCAGACTTGTGGGGGTATGCCCTTCAATAAGGCAAAGGCAAAAGGAATTATGGAGAGAAGAGAAGAAATCTCTCTCTGTTCTATCACTTTCTCACTCCTTTATCTTCCTTCTGTGTATGTGTCAGCATGATAATGATGGAATTTTCAGAATTGAGAGGGAATGCTGGAAATTCCTGCATAAATGGAATCATGAGTTATGAAACAATCCAAAATAGCATTAAATTTTATACAACCATTACCACTGTTATCTTATCATAGTCATAGGGTGTATGAGCCCATTGTTCCTTTCTTGCAGGTCCTACATATACAGTCACTAACATCATTTGCTTTTCCTCATTTTTTCTACTATTGAAAATATTATGTGTTACTCTAATTTCATATATTCACCATTATAATTATTGATATATCATGAGAGATGGAAAAAAAAAATTATGTTTTTCAATAGTAAATTAAATAAGGATATTGTTTTTTTGTAAAAAATATATTAATGTATGTGAATTTTTGAAAAAGACTATATATCAAGTGACAAAAAATGGAAAAGAAATTTGTCCCTTAAGTGTAACTAAGTTGGTTGCTATCGGATATTATCCATCGGACTTGAAGTTTGAACGTTTGGTTCTTCATTTATAAGTCTAATTAATAAACTATTTTACATAAAAATCACAGAAAATGAATTTTAGGAATAATGGAAAATATTCACTTTCTTCATGTCGATCTAATTTAGTGATACTTTCATCTAATTGAATTTTTTTATTACACAAAAGTTAATGATTGAACTTCTAATCACTTAGAAAGTCTAAGTCTCTTATATATTATTTAGATCAACCTATCGTTGGTATATATAAATATATTTAAAACTTGACTGTACGAAGTAAATCATATATTTGTATTTGTTTGTGTAAAATACTTATTTGTTTGCACTATAATGCTTCAAGCTAAGTAGTCTTATATATTATATATCGACTAAAAATCCATATCTTTTCAAATGATAAATAATAGATCCTGCAGGTTTCGAACTCCATTTCTATATATAAAATGTAATATTTATACCAATTTAATTATACTCATGAGAATAAAACAAGCCATTTTTATTATCCGATAATTATGATTGACTGATAATACATGTAAAATATATTTACACTAAGAGTATACATAAAATAATTTAAATTTATTATTTTAGACAAACTTTAATCCTGCTACTAATTTTCTTTTGGACTTTTACATATTTATGAATTGTGTTAGTAGTAGTATTTATTATTGAACCTAATAATTAAGAAAAAGTGTGTGTAGTGTAGTGATGGGAAAAGAACAGAGTAGAGAGTGGGGTGGCGTCGAGGACGCCGGTGAATTTGGCGTGAGCAGGTTAACGGTGACGTGCCTTGGTATATGTGCCTCTTTTTTATCTTTCTTTCTCTGTTTTGGTTTTTTTGGAGATAAAGAAAGAAAGAAAGGTAAACAACCAAAACAAAATGTGAATATTGCTATAGACTATAGACTATATTGGTATAGTACCATTTGAAATTGTTTCAATATTAAATAAATAAACATTCTTCAATAATAGTATAGTACCATTATGTAGAATTAAGAAATTGTTAACTTTTTAAGTATATTGAATCATTCATCTTTTTTAACTGTAAAATAGGGTGAGTATCTAATAAAATTATTAGAGGAAATATCTAATAAGCTAATTATGGTGTTTGGTAAAATTATCAGTCAAAAAAGAAGAAGATAATCTTACTATGATCGCTCAAAAAAGATAACCTTGACTACAATTATATATTAATCCAAAATAATCATCAAAATATGTTTATCACCTAATATTCCAAATTAAAGCAACAATATTATTACGAATTTCCTTCATCTTGGTTGATCTCTCTCAGATCTCCCATTTGATATGTCACTACCATGATTTCGAACAACACTATTTGAAAGTTTGATCATGAGGTATGTAATTTGGATGTTGCTTAAGGACAATAAATATTGGTTCATATTGTGAGTTAATGCGGATATAGTATCGTACATATATCAAATAACAGAGAGGTAAGAGATGTAAGGAAATGTCTCGTTATATTGTACTTATATAATATATGAGATGTTCTGTATTATAAAAATAAGTATGTTAATTTAAGTTAAAATAAATTATAAAAGATAAAGTAGATTTTAGTTAAAATAATAAGGATAAAATGATAAGTTATAAGCTATTAACCTCATAAGCAACTTGAAATAAGCTTAAGATAAAAAAATTATTATCAAACAAGTCTTATAGCCTATAAGCTATATAAAACATAAGCTGCCTACAATCAATTTTTTTTTTTTTGTGTGGCCATCGGGAACATATGATATGATATAAGATTAGTGTGTAAGGCTAAAAGTATTGCATGTAAACAAATCACAATTAACTATAAAATTTGTTTATGATAACTAACAAAAATATATAGACAATCTAACCATGTAAGTATTGTGCATAAGTATTTATCTTTATTGTTTCTCTTTGTCCCCTTACAATTTTCAAAGCTTTTCAAAATTGTAATTTTACCATCTAAGTTTTAGGCAAAAACTTAGTTTGCAATAAATTAATATAAAAATACTTCACGATAATGATTTTTTTTTATGCTTAATTATATTAAATCAAACTCTAGACACCATTTTCAGATTATTAAATGATTATTGTAAATGATATACAAAACTCATCCATTCTAAAAAAAACGCCTCAAACAGTAATAATAAGTCTATGATACTCTACAAATCAAACTTAGATTTTAAATATTTTGACAAGATAAAAAATAAATTTTAGAAAGTCTTTCTCAAACTATTTCCACCCCAAAGCTACCTCCAACAAACCAATTGTAAGTATTAGGCGCCAAGCCATTGTAGAAGGATATATATATATAGCTTTTCAAATAAATAAATATTTCATTTGCTCTTTTAGGATAGTGTACAATTTTTTTCAATACCTTAGACTTTCTAAATTTTTCTTAAGTCGGTAATTATTTTCTTTTAACCCACTCATGCACCCCTATCATTTGAGCCATACCATAAAGTACTAATAAAATGCTAAGCCATGCACGTGTTGTTTTAGCTACGCCCAAAATGAGGTTTGACATTCTTTGTCATAGCCATAATTTTTTGTCAAAAAGGATAGTGTGATTAAGTGAAAAACAAACCCCACGTTCTTTCTTATTCTTTCCACACACATATATCTTCCTTGATTCAAGGTACGTAACCTAATTAACAACAAATCAATTTCCTTAACAAAATTTCTAAAAGGAACACACTTAGATCAAGGTATATATAAATCTTTAAATTCCACATGTCAATCATGGCCCATACATATTTGTTTAATATTAAATTATGGCTAATTCATTCATTTGAAGGATATCTCTTACGGAAAAGACAAAGTATATATTTTGACCTCATACTTTGCTCACTAGATTTGACAAAGTGATAAATAATTAGTAATTAAAGGAATAGTAATTAGCTACATTAACAAAAGACAAAAGACGTCAAATTTGAAGTGCATTATTGAAGTTTGAAAAAGACGTTTGTTCTTTAGAAGATAGAGGCCTTGACTAATCTGAAACCTAAAACATTGAAGATTTTGATTATTATTAAAAAAATCATCTTTATTACAACGAGAAAGAGTATTCCACCAAATAAATCTATCTATATATAGAAAAGGAGATACTAGCTAAGTGGTTAGTAGTAGTACAACTATTTCCTCCTTTTATCATCCAACTAATTAAAATTGTTTTTTGAATCATTCTATTTTTTTTTTTTGACTTAAATCATTCTATTGTTATTATTATTGAATATTGAAAAATAATGAGATGTCTTTTCGAATGTTGAAAATTCCTTCTAGAGGCTTTTTTATGGAGTGAAAAAAGCAAAATATATTTAAGGATACACGAAAAAATGAAAAAAAGACACGATATATCAAATCAAAGTACCTACTATAGGGAGGATCCAAGAAGGAATATTAGTATATATTTTTCATTAGAAAAAAACTCAAACGTGATATTGCTTTATAAATCTTTATTGATTGTATTGATTGTTCACGAGTAACAATTCCTAAGACTATGTTTGGATTGATGAAATATAATAGAATGGAGCGAAGCGAAATAGAGGAGAGTGAAATAAGATGAAGCAGAATGAAATAAATCTTTCATTCTATTATTTGGATATTTTAAAAAAATGAGAACAAAATTGAAGGTAAGCGGTGGTATGTGATGAAATTCATTTCATCCTATTCTATTCCATTATTATTTTTCAAATTCAAACAATTGAACATTATTATATTTCATCTCGTTCCGCTTCATTCCACTATATTCCATCAATACAGACAGAACCTTAAAAGAATATTATTTTTAAAATCTATTTATCTCGTATTAGAGTTTCAAATTATTAAAACTCTCTTCTTTTCAAAACCTCGTCATTTATACACAAATTATACATATAAATGTGTGTTTGATCTACTAAAAAAATATTATGGGACTGAACAAGATAGGTTCGATTGTATTGTTTTTTATTTTAAAATTATTTTTGGGTCTGAGCAAACTGGGGGTAAAGGACGGGATACAAAGATTCTTGTCCTCCACCGAACACAAGTTGTTTAAAATATTAAAATAACATTTTGTTCACAAAACATCGTGGATAACAACATTTATTCAATACCTTAAAAATATTTGTCCTGTACTGTCTTGTATTATTCTGTAGAATATTAACATTTTGTCGATCAAACGGGCCTAAAACATATTTCAAAACTTGCAACCAGAATTTTTGTCTAATAAATTTTTTAATTGAATAAACAAATACCAATAATATGTAGCAAATATTTATACTTATATATGTCACGAGGTACTCTGTCTCTGGCGTCATTAGTTTGGTTGGTGATAGTGAATTATATATTGGATTAATGGAACCAAAACCTTCTAAATATGCAGTCAGATACGTGCCATGAGATAACTGAAGACGAGCATGGATCAAAACAAAAAGTAAACCTTATTGTACAAAAATCCCACCTAATTCCTTATCTTCAAGGATTAAATAAAGAAATTAAATGGGGCCTATTCCCATTAATTAATCATCACATTTTTTCTTGGAATGGAATTGGGGTTGCAACTTGCAAGTAAGTAAGAAAATTGTATACTGCTTAATTGTTTACTTTACTTTTCCCAATAAAAGGAGTTTTGATTGACTTCCATGCATGAATTTAATTTCCAAAAGATTATGTTAAATTTCTTACATTTAATGAAATCTAAAGTAATTGAAGGTAATATATGAATTATAAAGTATGATAGAATAGTTGCAATTTATTTATATTTGGGTCACTAAACTTGTAGAAGAAGCTTTTTTAAACCAATTCAAATTAATGTATTGAGAATGTAAAGTCAAAGTGGTAGGCATCCTTCTTCAATCATTCTTCAGCCCCTCTTATAAAAAACTTCATTCCTTCATTCCCTCGAGAAATCAGAAAAAACGTCTTGAATGTGCTAATTTATAATATTCTAGTAGTATTAATTTCATGAATTTAATTTATATGCACCGTCAGTGTAAAGTTATTTTACACATGTGTCCAATAATATATCGACACATCATGTATGGTAATTAAAAATACATGTGTGTCACATCATTAAATGATGTGGCAACACATAATTGGATGTATGTGCAAAAAAACTTTACACCGACGGTGCACAACAATTAAACTATTTACGTTTATGTTCCATATACATTCCACGATATCCGGCTATATATGTTACACGAGCAAGCACTGCATAAGCCTACTTTGTGTTTAGTTTTTTTTAGACAAAACAACTAGATCCGTATTTTATCGTTCCGGACTTGAGATCTGGATGATAAGTAAAATCATTTTGATACGACTTTATTGGTGGTGTTGTGAATTCGGTTAAAATCACACCAATAACCTTAGTGTGTGGAGCAATCCGATAAAGCAATAAAAATAAGTGAGAATAAGCAATATCAATACTAAACAAATAAACCGCGAAAACGTAAAGAACACAATTGTTTACCCAGTTCGGTGTTAATGAACCTACTCTGGGGGAGAGGGCAGCTCTCCGTTTCACTATCAAACTTTGTTCCTTGATTACAAAAGATTCTCACAAAGGTTACAAGAATTTAGAAACCCTAACTCTACCCTTGTCCCAAATCTCTCCCCGTGACCAAGAGATTTCAATGATATGTGTTTACAAAATGAAAGAGATGATAACCAACCCTAAAAAATATTCCTAGCCTTTTGTTGTTTGAGAAAACCCTCAAAAACCTCTTTTCAACCGTGACGGCACAACAGAAAACGCACTTGAATATATAGGGTTCTCGCGCCACCACCAGGCGACACCCCTTTTTCTACTCAGCTGCCTGCGCGACGCGTGACTGGGGCTGCGCGGCGCGCCAGCTCCAGAACCTGTTTTTCTGCTTCATCCAATTTCAAGGTAATTCTCCACAAATCTCCACCTTGCCTTTAAATTGATGGCGGTGCCAACTTCCCACCAACCACCATGCTGCCCTCTCCAATCTTCGTCTACTCTTCAAAGTTAATCAAGTCCAAGCAATGCTTGAATTTGACTCTTGGTAATGATTTGGTGAACATGTCTGCTGGATTTTCCTCCGATGCTACTTTCTCCACTATGATTTCCTTTGTCTCAATCATATCTCTAACAAAGTGCAACCGGATGTCAATGTGTTTAGTTCTTTCATGATACACTTGATGATTCGCCAAATGAATGGCACTTTGACTGTCACAATGTATCTTCACACACCCTTGACTAATCCCCATTTCTCCAATCATACCCTTCAGCCATATAGCTTCTTTGACTCCTTCAACAAGAGCTATACACTCCGCTTGAGTTGTCGACAAGGCCACAACTGACTGTTGATTAGCCTTCCACGTTACTGCTGTACCAAATAGAGTGAATACAAAACCAGATAAAGACTTTTTAGTATCCACATTGCCCGCATCCACATAACCCTCCAAAGCATCTCTTCCTGGATCAGTTCTTCTATACTTCAGACCTCCCTTCAAGGACACATTCAAATACCTCAGAACCCACTTCAAAGCTTGCCAATGAACTTGGCCCGGATTTGCCATAAACCGACTTACCACACTTATTGCATAGGATAAGTCCGGTCTACTACAAACCATGTCATACATGATGCTTCCAACTCCACTTGTATAAGGGGTAGTTTCCATCTTCTTTCTTTCATCCTCGGATTGAGGACACTGTTTTATTGACAATTTTGAATGGTGACCAAGTGGTGTATTCACTACCTTAGAATCTGTCATTCTAAACCGCTCCACCACTTTCTTCAAATAACCGTACTGAGATAAGAACAACTCACCTTTACTCCGGTCTCTCACGATATCCATGCCAAGTATCCTCTTTGCATTACCAAGATCCTTCATCTCAAATTCACCATTTAATTTCTCCTTGAGCTTTAGAATCTCCTGCTTTTCAGAACCTGCAATAAGAATATCATCTACATAAAGAAGAAGATAGAGAATGATTTTCTCATTCTTCTTCATCATGTACACGCAACTGTCATAGTTGCTTCTCACGAATCCAGCTTTTAATAGGAAATCATCAAACCGACGATACCACTGCCTTGGACTTTGCTTCAACCCATACAAAGATTTCTTCAACAGACATACTTTAGAACTGTCTTCCACAAAACCTTCAGGTTGTTGCATGTAGATGGTTTCTCCTAACTCTCCATGTAAGAATGCGGTCTTCACATCCATTTGTTCCAACTCAAGATCACACTGGTTCACAATTGCCATAAGTACCCTTATAGAACAATGCTTCACCACCGGTGAGAAGATTTCGTTGTAATCAATCCCCTCCGCCTGAGTGAAACCTTTTGCTACAAGTCTCGCCTTATACCTTGGTGCTTCAACTGCAGGAATGCCTTCCTTTTTCTTGAACACCCACTTGCTACCCACTACCCTTTTATTTTTAGGTAATGGCACAAGTTCCCAAGTCTGGTTCTTCTCCAATGATAGCATTTCTTCATTCATTGCCTTCAACCAGTCCTTGCCTTCTATGCTTTCTGATGCTTCCCTGAAGTTCTTTGGTTCCGAGTCTTGCACCTCTTCAGCTGCATTCAAAGCATAACAAATAAGGTCAGCATAACCGTATCTATTAGGTGGACGGATATCTCTTCTTCTCTCCCTATCTCTAGCTAGTTGATAGTTAGAATTGAAGTAGCTGTATCATCACTTCCACTTTCTTTAGGGACTAAAGTCTGCTCCTCTGTTTCCCTCCTATCAGTGAAAGGCTCCACCTCAAACTGGAAATCCTCCACCCCCGTTTCTGGACTCTTATTCAGGTCTTTGCACTTCATCCCCATCCGGGTCTCATCGAAAGTGACATCCCTGCTTATTATAAACTTTGATCCTCCCGGTCCAATCTTCCACAGCTTGTAACCTTTCACACCATCTGGATAACCAATGAACACACACTTTACAGCTCTAGCATCAAGCTTATCTTGCTTAACATGAGCAAATGCTAGAGCTCCAAAGATTTTCAACTTGGAGTAGTCTGCCGGCTTGCCACTCCAAACCTCCATAGGTGTCTTTAGATCAATTCTTGTTGATGGACATATGTTGATCAAATAGGCAGCAGTGTTAACTGCCTCTCCCCAGAAACTCTTGGGTAATCCAGCTCCCAACAACATACACCTCACCCGTTCCAACAAGGTCCTGTTCATTCTCTCAGCTAGACCATTCTGCTGCGGTGTGTATGCGACGGTTCTATGCCTCTTTATACCTTTCTTCCTGCAATACTCATTAAATTGCTCTGAAACAAACTCCAGGCCATTGTCAGTTCTTAAAACTTTCAGTTTAGTTCCAATTTGATTCTCTATCAGGGTATGCCATTCTTTAAATTTTTACCTTTATTTTTAATGATGTGCACCCATACCCTCCTAGAGTAATCATCAATAACACTAAGAAAATACGAACCTCCACCATGAGTAGGGACCGACGCTGGACCCCAAAGGTCCGAGTGAACATACTCAAACGGTCTACTAGACTTATGAACTCCCACCCCAAACTTCACCTTGTGTTGTTTGCCTAGTGTACAGTTATCACAGAAATCTAGTTTGTTCAATTTTTCTTGTCCTAGCAAACCTTGTTTTGCTAGCTCAACTAAACCTCTCTCACTGACATGCCCTAACCTCAAATGCCATAGTTTAGTTATGTCTGCATTTTCAACACTAGTTACTAATGCATTAGAAATAACGGTGGAACCTTCTAAAATGTAAAGACCATTCATTTTAGACCCTTTAGCTATTACTAATGCACCATGAGAAATTCTCATCACACCACGTTCAATTCTAGTGCAATACCCTAGATTATCAAACATGCTTATCGAAATTAAATTTCTCTTAAGTTCAGGGATATACCTCACATTTTTCAAAAGAAGGTCATCATACATTTTGAGACGAATATAACCTGTACCTTGAACCTTGCACGCCTTATTGTTACCAAGACGCACAACTCCACCTTCTTTCGATTCCAAGGTTTCAAAGTACTCCTTTCTTGGACAAATGTGATAAGAGCATCCGTAGTCCATGACCCAACTCTTCTCCGGTTCCCAACTAGTAACTGTCAGTTCACCTGGACTCTCATAACCTTCCTCTTCACTAACAGCAATCTGAGCCGACGAACTATTACTGCCCCTTCTCTGAGGACAGTCCTTCTTGAAGTGACCCGGTTCATGACAGTGATATCATTTGAACTTGCTACCACTATCACCCTTTGCCCTAGACTTAGACCTGTGCTTCTTCCCTTTCCCTTTACCTCTGTTCTCACTTCTGCCCCTTGAGACATTCAAGCCTTCTCCACTATCATCAATCTTCAATTCGTTGAGCTTTGTCAGCTCCTTGATTCTCAAAGCCGCTTGGACTTCATCCAAGGTGATATTGCCTTCTTTGCCGTATAGCAATGCATCCTTGAGATGCTCAAGAGACTTATGTAAAGCACACAACAAGTGAAACGCCTGGTCCTCATCTTCTATTTTCACATCAATGTTCGCCAAATCATCAATAATCTTATTGAACTCTGATAGTTGCTCCGACACCGATTTATTCTCCACCATACGGAAGAAATAGAGTTGTTGCTTCAGACACTGCTTATGTGCTAGGGACTTAGTCATATATAACTTGTCAAGTTTGGTCCACATAGCAGCTGCACTTTTCTCCTTCGCCACTTCCCTCAACACCTTGTCCGCAAGACACAAGATGATAGCACTTAATGCTTTGCCATCCATCTCGGCCTTCTCCGTGTCTGAGAGAGTAGTTGGCATGGCTGCCACTCCCTTCAACGCCTCATCGCACTTTTGTTTAGTAAGTATTGCCCTAACCTTCACCTTCCAAAGATTGAAGTCGTTACTCCCATTGAACTTTTCAATGTCCCACTTAGAACCCATGATACCTTAATCGTTTGATCCTTGCCCCACGGTGGGCGCCAATTGTTGTGAATTCGGTTAAAATCACACCAATAACCTTAGTGTGTGGAGCAATCCGATAAAGCAATCAAAATAAGTGAGAATAATCAATATCAATACTAAACAAATAAACCGCGAAAACGTAAAGAACACAATCACAATTGTTTACCCAGTTCGGTGTTAATGAAGCTACTCTGGGGGAGAGGGCAGCTCTCCGTTCCACTATCAAACTTTGTTCCTTGATTACAAAAGATTCTCACAAAGGTTACAAGAATTAGAAACCCTAACTCTACCCTTGTCCCAAATCTCTCCCCGTGACCAAGAGATTTCAATGATATGTGTTTACAAGATGAAAGAGATGATAACCAACCCTAAGAAATATTCCTAGCCTTTTGTTGTTTGAGAAAACCCTCAAAAACCTCTTTTCAACCGTGACGGCACAACAGAAAACGCACTTGAATATATAGGGTTCTCGCGCCTGCGCGTCGCGCCAGTAAGGCTGCGCGGCGCGCCACCACTAGGCGGCACCCCTTTTTCTACTCAGCTGCCTGCGCGACGCGTGACTGGGGCTGCGCGGCGCGCCTGCTCCAGAACCTGTTTTTCTGCTTCATCCAATTTCAAGGTAATTCTCCACATGTGGTATACCGATAGTTGTTGGTGGTTGGACCCGTTGTGAAGGAGGCGGTGATACATGCACATACTTTGACATTCAAGTCGGTAAATGCCGTAGAATGAGAAACATTTAGGGTTAGATATTATATATCTAATTTTTGTGTGTGTGTGTGTAAATATGAAGTAGTCTTTAACGGATCTTATATAAGAAATATTTTAAGGTTGCAAAAACTTAGAATATTATTCGGCTCCCTATCATTGTGACAGGTGTTGTCTAATGGTCGGGCGGCGGTGCAGACAGTTCATGTGTCCATGTTAAGCAGTGACCACATCTAATCAAGATGTATTCATAGTACCATTTGCGTTGTTACTGTATAGATCGGATGACCAGATCCAACACACAGATGGACCTCTGGCAAAATCCCGTCTTGCCATAGGATCAATACATCTAATTATAGTGATATAAAGTTATTGATAGTATATGATATAAAATCATTAGTGGATTCCCTTTAGTAAGTTTTTTATTTTTATTTTTTTACGTGCCGGATTTTGAAGAGATTGAATGCTTATTAAGTATTATTAGTAAAAAATTATAAATGAGTGATGTGTACATGTATGACCCATATAAGTACCCAAAATTGGGCTTATCCATTGTGAATGCTCTGAGCATCACAATGAAGCTCTCCAATTTTCGATATTTAAATGAGTCCCAAGTATACACATCACTCATTTATAATTTTTTAATAATAATACTTAATAAGCGCTCGATCCCTCCAATGTAACATCTGGAAAAAAAAATTAAACAAGTCTCATCAACAACTCTACATCTATAAATGGATACCACAAATATATATATTTTAATGAGTTTATTGTAAAAATGGTAAATTGGTACTCAATTTTATTTTCCTCCATTCAAGATACCTAACGGTCTTGCGAGATTGCTTCTTTTTTGTTGTCAATGTATTTAACTTCAAAATGAGCCAAACCCAAGCCAATAGGATGTTTTCTCTCCCCACCGCTCGTCTTTTTTTGACCCCCTAGACCCCCCCTAATTTCCTTTGTTTGAGTGGGGTTTTAGGTGGTCAAAAAGAGATGAGTGGGGTGGGGGGAGAAAACATCTGTCAATAAGCTAAAAATTCAAAGACACTGGGACTTGGGATGAATCAACCCAATTCAAACAAAATGCAGTTAATATATCTCAAAAGAGATAAACAAAGTACTGTTTCTCCTAAGCATCGTTATCGAAGCTGATTACATGTATATTTTGATGGGACCAGCAATTTAAGTGTTGACATCTTTAGTAAAACAAAAAAGTGTTTATATGATAAGCCATGGTTTGATGTTTCTTTCTCCTAAGCGTATAGTTTGGTTTCTTTCAAACCATATCCGTGAAATTTCTTTTATTTTTTCAAAAAACTTGTTAAAAATAATAAATCCTTGAATCTTACATTTGGAATGAAAAATAAATGTGTCCATCACAATGCAGTAGCAGGCAACATTAGGTTAAACTTCAAACCTCATTCAACCGCCCGATTAAATAGTTCGATAAACTATGTATGAGTTCTAAAATCGGATACCATATCAGTTATTGTGATTACTATGTATGATGTCCATCACAAAGTAGTAGCAGGAATAACCAAGTATTATAAATTTTCAACTGCTATTGTGATTAATGGAAGGAAAAAGATGGATATGAAAGCAATCAGTAAGTGATTCCCTTTATGAGATTTTATTTCTTCAAGTACAAACTTGGTTTCACCACAGGGAAAATAGCATGAAATAGAGTATAATCAGTCTGTAGAAGTCTCTGGACAAACATTCCAAGGCAAACATGAATCCATAAAATAGAAAAACATGAAAGAACATCCCCACGCAAGCAAAGGTTCCTGTCAAAAGTTGAACTGCATCAAATATAACATGATCAAAAAGCAATTAGGAAGTGCAAGAACTCGAAGCACTAAGAACAGCATAATAACAGACAAAAACCAAGCTTACAAAATGACACCTCATGGCTAATACCAACTGCCAAAAAATTAAAATTTAAAAATAAAAAAGATTCCTTTCAATCACTTATAGTGCAGAAAGAGGCTAACGCACATTTATAAATACCACCTTCAACCTGTCGTGCAGAAATACAAGTGACAAACAGATTTACAGATTCTGCAGTAGTCACAGCCTTTACAATTGAAATTTTAGGGTGTGTTTGGAAGGGAAGGAACGGGAAGAGGAAGCCTTAAATTTCTTTTTTAAATTAAGGAAGCTATATTTTTCTATTTTTTTTTCAAAGAACGTGATAAATGATCATATATATAGTACTTCAATCACACTTAATTTATTTTAAAAACTATTTTATAGTGTCCTTAATTTAAAAGAGAAAAGTAAGCCCTCCTCTCCCCTTGAAAATACTTCATCCAAGCATACCCTAAAAGTTGTTTTAAAACTTAATGAGCATGAGATAATACATCCTCTTAAAACATCATAAAATAACACACTCAAAGCAACTCCACACCCCAAAAAAAATAATAGTCATAAGGGAGATCAGAAAAGAAGAAAGCAAAATAAATTTAAAAGGTATAACATGTTCAAGACCTACTATCAAGTTTAAAACAGATGAATTGAGTATATATATATTCAAATTCATCAACATTTGTTTCAACAACTAATTGTTTTACTATGCAAACTCTCAACTTAATGTTCAAAATGACACTTTTATTCGTCAAAGCTAGTATTTGATCTCATCTGTCTGGAGCACTATGATAGGGACTTGGGTATTATGGGGTGCCCAAGTCCCACACTGAGTAGTATGGGTCGATGGGATGCTCAATGGTGTATTTAAGTGGCTTGGTTGGTTCTTCCCCTTTGATAGCTAGCTCTTAAGGGCGGGTTCACCAAGTGATTAGATACTTATCACACTATTGTTCGCAATCAAGCCTAAGTGCCTAACCATCCCTACTTGCATTGCAATGATGAATTTCATTCAAAAGGTAAAACTCTCATATTACTTTTCAGCCACAGGACTGGTTATAATTATATTAACTAAAATCATGTTCAGTCCACCTATAATATATTTACAGATACCTGAGGGGATAGACAAGGTTAGCATTACCCAAAAGGGAGTGGGTTTACATTGAGGGATGGATCCCCCGTCCCCAATTTGCATTCCCTTCAAACTATTTTAGGAATCTGAGGATAAAGGGGAAAAGGTAACAAGGAAGCTTGAAAGATTGGAGAAAGAGAAAGATAAAAAAAAAAAAATCAAATGGGATCATACTATCAAAGATAATGAATGAAACACACCAATACTCTACGTATAGAGCTTATTAACCACATACCAACAAAATATGAAATCAAATCATATAATCAAATATGACAAATGAGATAGACAAATGATCTATATGTATAGTTTATAGAACTTACTAACGGTAAACCAACCAACTGATTTATACAGCTACTGACAAACTCAAAATATATGACAAATTAACTACCACACAACACTATGTTTTCTTCAACCAGTTTGAAATGAGAAACACAAAATGCATAAAACAACAGCTTTTTTGGACAAGTGAAATATAAGAATTGGTTTGACACACACTTTAACAAGTCCATTCTCAAAACCCTCCTTCACAAGTTTACATGTACCACGCAGTGGTGATGGAAGCCAAGCCAGAGTGGACCAATCCCAATTTATCGGTCCGTATTGCCATGGCAGCAGAATGTAGGTATTAGTAATCAGAGAGGATGAAGGGAAAATGGAACAATGAAGCTCAATAGTTGGATAAAATCTAAAATTGAATCATATTATCAAATATAACCAATAAGATACACGAATGCTCTATTGATAGATTTCACAGAGCTTATCAGCGACAATAACCCTAAATGCTAATTAATCAAACCCTAATTGGTGATGACAGCATGTGGAATAAGCACAAATCTACCATTCATATAGTAAAAAACATGAATCATCTAATCAATCATAAACAAGAGATCGAAAATCAAAAACCTAAATTACAATTAAAAGAAAACCGATACAAACAAGAAAATCCAAAATTGAATGAAATGAAAGGAAAAAGGAACTTACACAGAGAGATACGGAGGAGAAAGGAATCAAGCATTGGCGGGTTTGGGAATGAGAGGAATAGCGCCGGCAGCACCGCCCTGAGTAAGGGGTTGTTTGGAATTAGCTTTATCATTTTCGCGGATCTTTTGCATCTGAAGCATTCTCTCCATAACGAGTTCGTATTCGCACTTTTCGTAAGAATGACGTTCGTTCTCGCACTTCCATGGAAGATAGAATTCAGCTTGTCTGCATTTGTTGAGAGGAATGAGTAAATGCGCACACTGATCTCTGTAAGCCAATGGAACCCTAGCTTCCACCATCTCCTCTTGTGTTGCAATCATCTTCTTCGATGATCCTTCAATTTCCATCGTCGTCAATTCACGATTTCGAATTTGATTTTGATTTTGATTCTGATTCTTCTCTTGCGTTTGCTGAAAATTGCAATCAAATGTTACCCGCAGGGTATTGTTGTTCTTGCACCCCGCTTCACTTTAATTTAATAAATAAATAATAAAACTAATTTCCTCTTCTTTAGAATTTTTTTTACTGGTTCTTTAAAACATTTTAAGACTTCCATTTAAAAATAAATTAAGAAATTATTGCCAATATAACGTAATAATCAGGTTAAAATATACAGATTACTTTTTTTTTTTTTCTTTTTCTCTTTCTATTTTATAATTGAGACTAAATTTTTATAAATTACTGTGTAATTTTTGTTTGGGTAGATTTACTGTGTAAATTTTTGTTTGCATAAATATTCAATCAAATTGTGCCAAATAAATATTCTAAGAAATAAACTTAATATTTATAATATCATATGAATTAATTGATAGTCGATAATTTTGAAGTGTTCGATAAATTTAGAGGCTAAATTAATTGTTAAATATAAAATGTCAAAAAAACATTTTATAAAAAAAAAGGCACAAAAGATATTTTAATTAATCTTTAAAATTTAAAATTAAAAATATTAAAGGTGAAAATGAGAAAAAATATGACATACTTGCAAATTATAAGCACTTGAAATAACCAAAAAAATAAGTATCATATCAGTTATAAAAAAAAATAGCAGCATATCAATAACCAATGCTCATCTTACTTACTTATGATAAGAGTGGTTATTAAACGACTCATTTATTTAAATTTTTTTCAACCGAAATACCGAATATCTTTTATAGTAATGACCTATTTGAGAGTGTCTTACAAAGTCAATAACTAAATTAGTGATTTACTCCTATTTCGGGCCCGTTTGTTTTAGATTTTTTTGAAAATAGATTTTGTAGTGTTAGAAAATTTTGTATAAAAAATATTTACAAAGAATTTTTTTATAAAAGCTTAA
This sequence comes from Trifolium subterraneum, assembly GCA_951799995.1. Classification (NCBI taxonomy): domain Eukaryota; kingdom Viridiplantae; phylum Streptophyta; class Magnoliopsida; order Fabales; family Fabaceae; genus Trifolium; species Trifolium subterraneum. The sequence continues at coordinate 641,508 of OX637463.1, read as the reverse complement.
AATGAAAATTTTGTTTGAATAGTTATTCTTAAAATGTTATTTTAGGTATTTCATCATTTTATCGAAAAAATATTTGGATATCAAAATTTCAAAAAATCACTTAATTTTGAAGCTATTTCAAATAGATTTTCACAAAAATACAACTTTTTGAAAAAATTGCGATTTTGACTATGTTTTGAACTTCAATAATGTACATTTATGTTATATGATATCAAAATTAGTGTTTCAATTTAGAAAAAATAAATACAAAAAAACTTGTAATATTTTAAAAAACGGTTTTACAAAATCTATTTTCAAAAATACAAAGAAAAAATCTATTTTTTTAAAGCTGAAACAAACGGACCCTTCATGTTACCTACCTTGCCCAATATCCACTACTCACTTTTGGTATAATGGTAAGAGATTTGGGTAGCATTCATAAAAAAGGAGAACTTTGATTTAATTTTTTTCTGAAACTTTTAGTATTTGATACAATTGTATTGAAATTCTAGTTTTGACTTATTTCTTAATACTACATCCATCAATAAATGTAAGTTTATTTTATAATAGACACACATATAATTGACTAAATGATTTATTTATTCCATTGAGTGATTGTATTGCGATGTTTATGTTTACAAGTTACAATCCATTGCCTTTTCTGGCACAAATGTGTATACATAACTAAGTTTGGTGGTCGTACTTTGTCAAAATTCTTTTTAATTCATTTGAGAATTTGAGTTTGATCCTAAATAAATAAATAAAATACAATACATTATACATATGACAGTTAACTCTATAAATAAATAAAATAAACGACAGTTGACTCTAACATTCTAAATCACTAGGCTCAGAGAACGATTAATGTACTATATGCTCTTCTTTCCCTTCTGATATTTTCATTCATCATAATCAAAAGACAAAGCAAATAATACATCTTTTGAGCCCTTCCTCTCCTTCCTATGAAAAATGGCTGTGGAGTGGTGTTTTCATCAAGCATATTCAGACCTTGATACGTTCGATTTGCGAAAAATTCTGCTCCTGATTTAGCATCCCTTTTAATTAGAGTATTGCAGTTGTCCCGCAGCTGCAGTGCCTTCTCTTTTGCATCGGCTAAAGCAAGATCTTCTCTTTCTTCCTCAACATTTTCTGATCATCTGATGAGATACAAGAAAACAAATTTAGTCACAGCTTACTGCACGAAACAGACCAATTTTATGTTGTTTAGATGTTCCAATATAATCTAATAAGAAGACCGTTCTTAAAATTGAACTATATATCTGTAAGGTCGCTTCCCTATAATGCAGATTGTCCAATCTCTCTAACATCAACATATCTTCGCTAAATAAAATGATCATTTTTTTTAAAAAAAAAAAAAAAAAAACCCTAATTGAAGTATCATTTAGTGTGTTTGGGTTTTAACCAAACCAAAGTGTCAACGTGCACTGAGTTAGCTTCAAGAAATCATGGTGAGCAACTTGGGTTGCAAGAACGAAGGAAACATGTACCAAAAAATAAGCTTAGTTGCTAATATAGAAACAAATCGCAATGGATATAAACTACCTTGATTTTCAAACTCTTCGACATATCCGCCCTATAAGAATGAAAATCGTGCTTCTTCCTGGTTTCCAACCTGTACCTGAGGAAGATTAATCAGATCTCTAAATCCCATTACATAGGCTCCAGTCAACCAGCATCCCCTGGAAATAGATTAATACAATAGCATCAGAAATTAAGAAATGTATATCATAATTTAAAAGCCTGGAAAGAAGTAAGATAATTAAGAAATGTATAGCATAATTTAAATGCCTGGAAAGAAGTAAGATGATCGTTGGTCTCCCGGGACTCTGAGCATTTGATTTCACAAGCTATAAAATGACATCACCCCTGGACAAACAAAAATTTCAATTATGCATTCTTGCAAAGCTGGCTGTTTATTGGAATCTTACAAATAACTTCCAGATATATTTCAATGGAGCTGAGTCTCCTAATGGATATTCCTAAGAGCATACACAGTGTAATTCTATTAAAACTGTCGAGCAACCGATTCAATATATGTATAGTTCAGCTTCAATTTGATAACATTTTTATCATAAAAGTTAACAACATGCATTATAGATGTTGTACCATAAGTTAAACAAAAGGGCATGTAAAATATAATTAGTAGTGCCGTTTGTCCCATTGCCATTCTAAATTAGAGTATAAACTATCATGGATTAATATTGTAATAGAAAATTCACAATTATATAAATTCTTCAATATAAAAATCTAATTTTAAAGAGAAACCGTGCATAACACAAGTCATCATATAAAAAATATATTAATATAATATAAATTAAACTATGAAATAGCATTTATATAAGTTAAACTTTAATTTTGATTCTTACTAGAGTTTGAATCTGTCAATCTGGTCGCCACAGGACTAACATTTATCTCCATCATAATTAACATAATGACAACCAACAAGTAGTGGGCACTGCTCCCTCTATGAAGGAAATGCCTTCGCCCATTTTGGATGGAATTTCCATGTTTGTGGCTAATGTTGTTAACCTGACATCTGATCTTGCTACATAAGAACATGTCCAAATCACATATTGCTAACCTCAACTGAGCTGCGAGCAGGAGGTTTTCTTAATCCCACCTCATTTACCATATCTCTGACATTCTCTGCATCTCTCCACCTTCCTACAGAAGCATAGAGTTTTGCTAACAGAACATAATTTCCAGTGTTTTCAGGTTCAAGCTCAAAAGTCCACCTAGCAGCCACCTCTCCCAGTTCAACATTCTCATGTATCACACAGGCGCCAAGTAGTGCACCCCATACAGCATGGTTGTGTGCTATAGGCATTGTTATGATAAGATTGTAAGCATCATTCAGTCGACCAGCACGGCCAAGAAGATCAACTATGCATGTATAATGATCAACACGAGGAATAACTTGGTATTTTTTTAGCATAAAATTGAACAGAGACAAACCCTCATCAACCAAACCTGCATGGCTGCAAGCATGCAGAACCGAGGTGAAAGTCACTTCATTTGGTTTCTCACCAGATTGGACCATCTGATTGAAAAGTGAGACAGCCATTTCACCGTGCCCATGCTTTCCATAAGCAGCAATTATTGCACTCCAAATAATAATATCCTTGTCTTTGGGAGGAATTATATCAAAAACTTGGTGAGCATATCCTAAACTTCCACACTTTGAGTATATATCAACTAGCATGCTAGCTACTTCAAGTTTGCAAAGAAATCCCACTCTTATAAGGTAACAATGTATGTTCATTGCCTGTTTGAGGTCAGCAAGAATAGCATATGCAGGAAGAAGACTATTAAAGGTTGGACTGTCGGGCCGTACATTTTCCACTAACATCTGTTTGAAGAGTTGTATTGCTTTTCTTGCAAGCCTATTATGAACGAACCCGGATAGTACTGCATTCCACGGGGCTGTTCTCTTCTTCGAGGTTTTCATAAACACTTTATAACTGAGGTTGCCATCATTGCATTTTGCATACATATCAATTAAGGCAGTTTCCACAACGACCTCAGAATCAAGGTCTTTCCTTATTGCCCACGCATGTAGGGACTTGCCGTGTTTTAAAGAAACCAAATCACCACAGGCTGATAGCAGAGAAGCTACACTAACCAAATTCGGTTTCACTCCTTCCAACTGCATCATTCGACACAACATCAGAGCACTTCTTGCATCACCATTCACAACATATCCATTAATCAAAGTTGTCCAAGTCACCACATCCTTCTCATTCATCCCATTCAACAACAACCGTGCTTCCTTCATCTGATCACACTTAACATACATGTCCAACAATGCATTTCTAACAACCACATTCCCCCAAAACCCTCTCTCAAGAGCCAATGCACGAACCTCTCTCCCAAGCTCCACATTCTTCAAAACCCCACAAGCCTGTAAAACCGAAACCACAGTTGCACAATCAGGTCCTACACCCTCATCCATCATTCTACTATAAACCCTCAACGCCTCCTCCGCACAGTTATTCCGAAAGTATCCATTAATCAAAGTATTCCAAGACACCACAGTGGGTTCTTCCATCAAGTCAAAAACCAACTGTGCTGCTTCTTTCTCCCCAGCAACCATATACATTGCCAACAAAGAGTTCTGAACGAATGTATCCAAATCAAATCCGAGCTTAAGAGTCTGCCCATGAACTCCAACCCCCATATCAACAAATAACAACTCACTACAAGCCTTGATAACAATTGGGTATGTGAAGTTATCGGGCAGACACCGACCCGAACGGAACATTTCAACAAACATGTTGAGGGCATCATGGGGACGACCCATTTGAACATACATCCTCATCATGGTGTTCCAGGAAAACAAAGTTTGTTTAGGCAATTTATCGAACAGTTGGGAGGCGTAGGTAACATGGTGGCATTGAGCGTAGGTTGTAGCGAGTTTGGAGCAGAGTTGGGAAGAAGAGAATAAGCCATATGCGATGATTAATGCGTGAAGTTTTTTAGTTTCTGAAAGAGAATTGGAAGCTGAATATTTTCGTAAGAGAGATTCAAAGTGTGGTGATGCAGTGCTAAAAAATCTATTCGCTTTGTTCATTGTTGCTACATTCGTTCTTCGGCTGCATTCAACCCAACTCCACTTATAAGAAAATTTACGGACCAAAGGTGGGTAAGTAGTAAATATTTTATAAGAAAACAATATTAATAAAAAGAATTTAATCATTGATATATTTTAAAATCACTCAATTTTGACAATGCATATATTTTAAAATCACTCAATTTTAAGTCTCCTTTAGATGTTTATATTTAAAAATGGTAGTTTAATATATTTTAAATGACATTGTATATGATCTGATGATATAAATTCCTTTAGGTGAATTATTTATTTAAATTTTATTAATTGAACTGCAAAAATGAATCATTTCTAAAATTGAAATCACATCTTTTAATTAATTTACTTATAATATTTTTACTTTTGTTCATTCAATACCATCAAATTGTATACCACATTATTTAAAACACCTTAAAAATCAAATGTTCAATTACAAATTTTAAATAAAAAAAAATTATGTTAGCAACACACCATTTAACACACTCATTTTAATTGTTTGAATTTTAAATGGATCCCACCAAATTTATGTGACGCTTACATGATTTAGTGGGATCCATTTGAATTTCAACCAATTAGATAGTGTGTTAGAAGGTGTGTTGTTAGCACTATCGATAAAAAATTATAATGGAGGACCAAAACCAAGTGCTTTTAAGATAGAAGAACTAATGTTGAGAGAAAATAACAAAGCTTATATTATAGTACAAATCTTTATATATTGGCGTCTGTCTTTTTTTTTTAAGTCGCAAAAGACAGGCGGAACAAATATACAGAAGGTTTTCACTAGGACAACGCACAATTAGCCCAATTGCCATTTACCGATACATTGCCTCACTCACAACTAATTTTATAGCTTTCATCTACTCAATTCCATTATTGACTTATCGATGTGGGACTTCTACACACCACCTTTGGGACTCACCGCTATAAGCATCCGCTTTATATATGCTGAAACCAAGTTGTTTTAGGCTTCAGAACAATGAACATTCCTTGTAGCTACTATCTTTGTGTGTGAACCAGACATATTCTCCTTCATGATTTTTATACTTGTGAAGTTCATCAACTTGTCATTCTATTTCCTCAACAAGAACCATTTTCTTTTCATATTATAACTCTTATAGTTGCAATTTGCATTCTGGTATCATCGGTTGACATTTTAAATAAGAGTAGCAAACATATATTCAAATAGGTGGCAAAATTTTCTCATATTTTATTTTAAAGCATTCTTAGTGTTCAATTGAGAATTTTAAATATACTACAAGCACATGATAATGATACTAATAAGACAGTATTTATAGTTTTATATTCACACTGCCACCATCAGTATGCATACACACAAGCTCTTGTATGATAAAAAGCACGCTCGTACGCCCACACTACAGCTTTGAAACTGGTAAACCTGCAATTATAAATTAAATATATAAGTCCATTATTAACACTTAAAACAAGTTTTATTTACATCAATATTTGGCCTAGGTGAAAGGGTGAAAGAAGTTATTACTCAGAGCTTTTGCATTAACAATGCTTGGGCATGCAGCTGGAGGTTGAGCATTCTCATTCAGGAATGGTTCCACCCTATTCGCATCAAACCATACCGGGTAACCTTTGATCTTTCCCTGTATTATTATGTTATAAGGAGACTCGTCAGTTTTACAGTACAGGACACTGAAAATTTACATTGATCAATCATAGGAATGAATTCGTGTTGGAGAGATATATGGATATACCAGCACATTTAGAGCTGCAAGTGTCGCCATTCCCTCACGAGTCCACTGCAAACACATACATGTATATGAAACAATTGATTACATTTGAAAGTGATTCGAGCTATGAATCAACTGTGAAAATCATTTGAAAGTGATACAAAGGACTAAATGGATGATTTATAATTATTACCTTTGAGGCAGATGCAATGTGTGGTACTACAATTGCATTCTTCAACTCTGCAAGCCCGGGTTTCATATTGGGTTCATCCTAATAAAAAAAATTCACACGGCGACTTGAAAAGGTGGTTGTCAAGGCAAACCCAACTATCCAAAATCAGACAAGGTTCAATTACCTCAAACACATCAAGGCCTACACGAAACATTGGGTTCTCTTTTAAGTGATCTACAAGTGCAACTTCATCAATAACAGGTCCTCTACTGCAGTTTATAAGAATTGCTTCCTGTAATAAGAATATATCATCAGTAAATAGAGGGAATTTGCATTACTTGATGCCATGAATGAATTGTTGTGAAATTATTATTATTATTATTATATATTTCAAAAGTCTATTGTTATTACTTGGTCAATAAACACACTTATTTTCTTTGAGTCACATTTTTTATTTCTTCCTAATAATAAGGAACAATTATTCATTCTTATTCTCTTTGCAGCCATAATTCTAGGACGTGATTGTTAGGTTCTTTAATTCCACATGATAAATATATGTATATCAGTACAGTAACAATGAGTCAGATATATGATCTTCCCTCACATAGTGTGTCTCTGAGTTTAGCACCAACCTGTCTCTAAATTATTCTTCTTGTTAGTTCTGTTACCCCATATATGATTCATATCTGGGAAGGACCTGTTGAATTCTGGGGGATTTACGCTTATGAGGCGGATAAATCCTTAAGGACAGTGAGATCAGCACGCCTCAGGTATTGTTTCATGGTTTGATATTTTACAGGTTATTCTTCGGTATTGAATTCATGGCTGTATACTTTACGGTAGCCGACATCAATTACTGCAATCATAAGATAAGCTTCTACAACCTCTATTTTATTTATTCTCATTCATATTTGTTGAATTACTCAAATATATATGTGTTTCATTATTGTGAATAGGTCCAATTTTTACAACATGAATAAGTTAAAGAAAATAATTTGTTCCTTGAACTCTTACCTTCTTCATCTTGGAGAGTCTTTCCTTGTTGACTAGATGATAAGTAGTTTTATCCAAGATAGGATGAAGACTAATCTACAAAAGCATTCATGATAAACCAAATTATTCGGAGTAATTGAATGTGATATGTTTATAGCTGCAAATTTTAAGTATCAGCATCGAATTCTTACTATATCTGCCTCCTGGAGAACCTCATCCATGGATGATGCCCTTTTCCAAGTCACCGGTGTTTCACCATTTGCCTTTAAGAAAGCACCATAAGCTGGAATAAGGAAAAATGGTTAGTAGTCAATTTCATTTGAAGTCAATAAACCATGTCAAAAAAATAACACAGTGACATGCCTGTGACAAACTTTTCAAGTCGTGTAGATTGGTAGAGATCGAAGTATATCAGGTTCATCTTGAACCCTTCAACCTGATACGACAGAAAAAAAATCACATCATAGTCAACTTAAAGTCGTTAACATCTGCATACTAAAGAATGCATTTTCATGCAAGATTTCCATGTTACAGTTTTTTGGAAGGGTAGCCCAGTAACTGGGCCAAATTTGAATACCTTGATCATATGAACAAAATAAAATATCATCAATTATCACAAGCTTAATACATTACAGAGGAATGTTCTCACAAAATTCGATATGAAAGAAAGAGTCCAATGCAGATTACTATATTTTAACTTGTTCTAGATATCTGTCTGATGTAGAGAACTTTTGAGGAGGATTGCGACCGTTTCAATTTTATGCCAAGTACTCAGAAACCAAGTAATTTTTAGTGACAACTTTAGCATATAACAAAAAAAAAATCAACGCAATCAAGTGAACCTGAAATGGGATGGATAGACAGTTATTGGAAAATTACCATCATTCTTGCATAAGCTGATCCAATACGACCAGCTCCGATAACACCAACTGTTTGTCCCTTGAGCAAGTTTCCGACAAATCTGCCAGAGAAACAAAAGTAAAGCAGTTATTCCAGCCTTCTGAAGAGTATGCGCGACACTCACAATTCAACGTATGAAGACTAACAAAGAAGAACTTGCGCAGTATTTAACAAAACTCCTAAATAAAAGTAAAACAAGAAAGGATAATTTTCCATACAGATGAGGTAGCCATCCATCATATAGTCCTGCCCTCATGAACTCATCTGCCTCAACTATCCTTCTAGCAGCTGCCAATGTCAGTGAAGCTGCCAGCTCTGCCGTAGTCTCTGTGAGCACTCCCTACCAAAAACAAGGAATGAACTAATGTTGGAACAAGCATACAATTTACGAAAAAGACTAACTGCATACATTTTTATATTAAATTGGAGAAGAGTAAAATTATTATTAATTAAAATGACAGTAATGACAATTTTACAATCGTCTCCGAGGGGATTTGACTCCCATTACTTGAGGTTACAAGACCAAACTCTTGTTACTAAGCTGATACCTCAACAACCAACGCGTGCATTTAAAATGTAAGTGTAACCATGTTATTGAGTAAAAAAACGAGAGACGGATAAAGGGATAGATTACCGGAGTATTTCCAACAGCAACACCATACTTGTTAGCAGCATTGACATCAACATTGTTATAACCAACAGCCATGTTACTGAAAGCTTTGCCTCCTGCTTTGCTCAAAGCAGAGAACAACTCTTCTCCCCAGTCTTCAGTCAGCTGCAATAGGAAAAAACTTTCAGTAAATTACATTCCCCTTTCCTGAGATATACTTAAATTACACTACCTCTCATGTTAAAATATTCACAATATCATTAACTATACTTTAAGAATTGAATTTATATATACCATCCGTGCAAACCGTTTTTACACTATCAAACATAACTGTTAGATCGTTGAAAACATTTGACTTTTATCCTAACTACTTTTAAAGTCACACAAATGATATGTTGTGAATTTGTGATGTACTACGAGTGTAAAACTTCTTTTTTACACCGACTGTGCACGAAAATTAAACTCATAGTTTAAACCATATTATGAACTATGAAACAATACAAGATAAAATAAAAATCTTGGTCAAAAATTACTAAAACCTATTTAAAATTGAGGTCTATATTCTCAAATCATTTCAATGAAAGAAAAAAACACACTATAGTCAATACCATTTCAAATAAAATAAAAATTGAATTTTGATTAGTTAGTAATTTGATGATCAACATAAAAAGCTTGTATTTCATTGATTGATGTTATGATTATGAATCTATGATTACTTACCTGTCCAATAACTCCATCACACTTATCACCAATCAAAGCAATGATATCTTCAACCGATAGAATTGTTTTCTTCTCAGTACATATCTGAATTTAAATAACACATACAATGCTTAGAAACTATTATTTCAAGAAACAATGAAGCAAAAAAAGAAATAGAGAGAATTGATTACTTCAAGACGACAATCTTGTTGAATGAGAAGATTGATCCAACGAGTTCCAGGCATTGATTTTGTGCTCACAACTCTGTATTTTCCATTTGGATTCCATACTTCAATTGACACTGGTTTCGCCATTGAAGTAGCTTAATTAGTTTGAATGAGTGAAGGTGATGATGATGAATTTTTTGAGTAGACTATAGTAATATATAATAGATTGATGATTCAGTGTGAAGCAGTGTACAGTAGTGATATGTTACACCCTCATGTGTCTGCCAGGTGGCGTAGGCCCGGTTTTGTTTTTTTAGTTTACGCTGATCATGGAACTCATAACCTCATTCATATTACCAAAATTCTTTACCACTAGATCAAACCAAGTGGTTTAGGAGTAGTCGTTTTTGGGAAAGTGTTTTCGGGTATCTGCTACCTAAGTAGCGGACAAGGGTATTTTTGTAAATTTATATGGAGCGAGAAAATGAGGAGATGTCAAAATAAAATTTGAAAGAAAATAGTGATATGTTTTGTGACCAATGAAATTGATGAGTTGTGATGACTTTGACTCTTATGATTGGTTTATCATGGAATGTTGGTGAGTATAGGATTGGAGCCCTATGTGAGGACGTTAGGTGTTGTAGGGAAGAGATGAGTTTGATGTAACGTTTGGGCCTCTCGTTAGGCATCATCAGCTAACGGATAACATCCATTTCATCATCTTTCTCCAAACACAATAACATCCTTTATTTTTTTATTTTTTTTTGACACATTTATTTTTTATTTCCTATAATTAGTGATATAATATATATTAATAGTCATCGTATATAAATAAAATGTCTTCAACATGAACTTATAAGTAGATACAATTTTTATCAGAAGAATAGAATCGATAAAAATCGTGTGGTTCAAAATAAAAACTTAGTTGAATACGATTCTTAATATCAATTCTTTACAAAAAAAAGAAGAAGAACAAGTAGAACTGTGTTTTTGTTTTTGTTTGGTTTGATTCTTCTGTCAAAAAAAGTAGAGTTATTAGAAGAAAAAAAAATCAAAAAACAATATAGATATAGGTGCATGATAAAGCCGGTTTTAAAATTATAGAATTTAGTAAGAATAATTTTGTAAAAAACTTGTTATGGTCTTATATTAAAGAAATATCTATTGATTTTGTAAGAATATAATTTTGTGTCATGTTTTTTCAATAATATATGAGTTGATTACGGCAAATCAATGTACACTAAATATAGACAAATTTATTTTTAGGACAAAACTTATATGCATTTCTTTAGATGCACTTTTTCCCGTTCCTCTCATAAAAAAGTAATTTTTCAATTATGTTTTAATTTAAAAAATTAAAGAAAACTGCTTTTAAATTAAAATAACTACCTCCGTGTATCTAGTACAGTAAGAACTGTGTAACTGTCTTGAAGTCCTCAAACAGTATTAAAGGAAACCTTTAGTAAAGATATCTACAATTTGATATCATGAGGGGACGTGAAGAACATGAACATGACCGCGATCTACCTTTTTTCCGAACAAAATGAAATTTCAATGTGTTTCGTGCAATGATGTTGGACTAGATTGCCGGAGAGATGAATGGCACTGACATTGTCATAGTTGACTAAAGTGTACTTGAGAATGAGACAATGTAATTCGAGAAGAAGATTGTGCAACCAACATGATTCAGAAACTGCATTGGCGACTCCACGATATTCGACTTCAGCACTAGAGCGAGATAGAGATAATGTAGGTTGCCATTTGGAGCACCAAGATAGTACGTTTTCCCTAGAGGTGGAGCGTCTGGTGTCTGGGCACCCTCCCCAATAGGCTCGTATACCATTTTGTTCCCCGTCTCTCATTGATATATTTTCGGAATAATATACAAGTGATAACTAAACTATTTAGGAAACTAATAATATATATTTTCAGAGACTCTGCTAGTGTCTGGTGTTGGTATGTCAAAAAAAATATAAGTAAGATGATTATAGTTAAAATTTTGGATAAAAATGTTGTATCAAATTCTCTGTTGTACCTCTTGTAATTATTTGTAATCACAATACTATTATACATAATATGGAATGCAATAGAGAAAAGGTATCATACCAAAAACCTTCACATGTCATGCCAGACTGTGGCAGACAAGACCCAAGGAAAGACCCCTTAACAGCTACGCAGGTATGAAGATCTCAAGAATTATATGACTCTTAGTGGAAGAAAAGGACTATTACAGGAGTTTTCTGTCCTTTTAAGATTCATACATGAATTTATTCGGAAAAAAATATATTCATACATGAACTTGAGTAGTTTGTGGAAATTTTTGTTTATCATTTTCTTCATGTTTAAGATTCTCTAAACTTCTATCAATGTTAATAATACAATACATCAGATGGCATTTGCTCATTTTTGTTCATGTTTAATATTTAGATGATATCGTTCTGGAACAAAGTTGAAGGTAGTTATAGTTTACAATGCTATACAATTATGCAGAATTTTGTATAAATTCATTGAGATGGAACATTATGATATGACAATGCAAATTGAGCTAGCAGAGAAGTCTTGTTAAAGTTTTGTAATATTTCTTTGATTATACATAATACAAGATGCTTGTTCCTTTGCATTTATATAACAGTTATACAAAGTAGAATGAAAGGTGATTAATGATAATCATAATTGATGGTGATTGGTGGTAGAGTATTGACCCACATACATAATCATGACTTTATTATTGATTAACATCACATTGAGTACAGTATATTCTTGTGAAAAGAGCAGTAAATCGATGTGTTAATGGGAAACATCAAACATGAGCTGTGGAATCATCAACTTGGTGCCAAAATCTGTTGAAAAACCAATGCGAATCAGCCTCAACAGAATAACCATCTTGATTTCTATGCCAGCTATAGTGAGCATGTGTTCTATTCTTTATGTCAAAAATGGCATGTCCAAAGCTAGCTTCTCTGAATGCTGAGTATTCTGGCTGTGGTTCTGTCATATTGGTTTCTATGCCTCCGAGATTCCCGCCATCCCCAATGGTTATGTATACAGGAGCTGATTGATCTTTTATAGGAGTGCAAATACCATTTACAACATTATATGCAATATTCGACACACGTTCGGTTCTTTCATAGGCATGTACATGGCCAGCATACACAACATCAACCTTGTACATAACAAACCATGGTTCATACATTACTCTCATTGTTTCCCCTTCCATATAATGACGATTGTTGCTATTATACCAAGGTGAATGCATTAGAACAATCAACCACGGAGTTTCTGTCCGGTTAACTTTTGGTAGCTCCTGTTCAAGCCATTGGTACTGTGGTGTATATTTTCCATAAGCTGAATATGAGGACAAGACAATGATGTGTGCTGAAGCTCTTTTGATAGAATACCAAAATGGTGAAGTACTTTGTGATGCTTTATAAGGAGTATGGTATCGGTGCGAATAAGGCTTAAATGGTTTGGTTTCGCCGATTTCTGGTGCGAAATCAATTTCATGGTTTCCTACCGTCCATATCCACGGCTGATAAGCCGTGCTCCTTTCTACAAACCTTCCCCAATTATCCCACCTAACATTGTCATGATTCGGGAAGTTATCCGCATAAGAGAGATCTCCAACAAACAAAACTGTTTGCCCCTTTCTCGGGTTCAATTCATAGTGAGAAAGTGTTGTGTTTGAATCAAAACTCTGACCAAGATCACCAATGAGACCAAATGTGTATGGCACATCAGGACTAACTTCAGGAGGAGTTATAAACCAAAACTTCCTTGTTGTGTTCCCAAGCCCAACCTCATAATAATATTTGGTGTTGTACTCCAATTTGTTTATAGTAGTGTGATGAATAAAACCAGATGAGTAATTGAAGAATTTATAAGTAACAATTTTCCCTTTAGCTAGCTTCTTCTTCTGCTTGCTGCTGTTCTCGGCACTCCAGTAACGTACTGCATTCGACCCTGGTTCATCCTCAGTCACCCACGATACGATCACTGATTTCCCAACAAGATCACCTTGTGTTATATGAACCTGTTGGGGAGCATTATAACCAGAAGGAACAGAAAACACATCACTATCAAGTGACATATTAATGCCCTTCTCAACTTTCCTAACAAAAGTACTAGTTGTTCCTCCATTACACAGAAACACTAAATTCAAAACCACCAAAGCTAGCAGTAATAAAAAACTAGTAGGAAATGATAATCCTCTAAAAACACCCATTTTTCTCAAATTCAGAAGAGTGGTATGAATTAAACTTCAAATGGAATTGACATATAATGTTGAATATTCAGATTTGGAGTCAATAAAACAGTGAGTCAGTGTAAGAACTTGACCAATCGTTTTCTTTGAAGGGATTAAAAGTTTTTTATAGTATTGTTCTTCCAAAAGACTACCAAGTCAATAGCACATGTTTTTCTACGATGACAATTTGTTTCGACGAAACTTCTTTCATGACATGACACCCCTTTGCTTTGTATGGTGTGAAATTTACCAAGTCAATAGGACTGTTTGCTAGTTGGGAAGTTCTTATGTAATGGTGACAACGAACTTTGCATTTACTACTATGGTCAATGAATACTTGGATAAGGTGGAAATAAGTTTCCACACCATGTAAACGATCAACACAGTAGCTTGAACCTTGTTGGAAGAAACTGAGTGATAGTGCTTCGCACATTGAGTGTATATAATCATTAATCAAATGTGTGATCAATTGTTGACCAGGATTCAATTTTCACCATCAATCTCTTTGGATAATAAATTTACTCTAAATCCATTTCTAACAATATAATAAATAGGAAAAGAACAAGGTTCCATAAAATTGTTATGATTATTTGTGAAAGAAAATAATTCCAATTCACACATCAAAAGCTAATAATTTACTTGAAATTAATACAAAATCATGTGATTGGTTCAACATGTAGAATCAAACATCTGAAGCAAGCATTTATACTCCAGAATCATGTGATTTGCATATCTACTTTTGTTCATTCGTATAATAAAATGCCTCATACACATTGAAACATAGAATGAACGAAAAGAGTGCTACAAAAGAACCCATATGTCTGAAGCAAGCATTTAAACTCCAGAAGTTAAAAATACTCCACAATGCGCCATATGTGTGCATTGCAAAAATCTATATAATATTACATCTGATAAATAAAACCCTCAGAAAATGCAATCCACCATTTAAACTTGCCAAGCATTAGAACAGTGAGAATACAACGCACCACTGCAAAAGCAAGTGCCTCAGTCAGGCAATGCAGTTCCACGCTCAAGATTGTTTTTAATCTCCAATGTGTATTTACCAAAGGCACGTTCAATCTTCTTATTGAAATGCTCATTACGGTCATTGATTGAGTCAACATCTTTCTCTTCGCGAAATGTTCTTCTCCTGCTAAATGACCCGCGCTTCGCATCCCTATCCTTTAGCTCTTGTACCATCTTGTCAATCTTATCCTCCGAGATTTTTGGCGCCTACAATGAAGGAAAGAAAATTCCTCATGAAATATCCATTAGTATGCAGAAGTAAAAAAGATAATTTATGTTTTGACAGTATACCTTTCCGTACTGGAGACTTGAAGCATCACGATAGAATTCTGGATCAGCTTCTTTCATTCTATTGTATTCTTCTACGTCAACCTCAATGTTCTTGGTCCGCTTTTTGTATGCATTGTATAATGTCCTTTGATTAAAAACTGGTAAAACAAATAGTTACATTATCATCCATTCCATAAGAACTTCTACAGGAAGGCACTTATCTATCTCTCATATAAGATAAAAAACTGTCAGAATTCAAATAACAATAAGAAATGTTCATGTGATTTAGACAAATATTTCGAGGTGTTATTCTGCCTATAAACACTACTTTATCTGTATTTTAGTAACAGAACATGTGTGCAATTCTCCAAAACAGCAAATATTCGTGCAAGCAAATCTAGTAGAAGTCTCACTTAATGAAAAAGACATTGTAATATTCGGTTAATAAATTATAATATGACACTATAATGTTTGATCCATGTAGTCAAGCTTAAAAACTCTGGTTGTTGTGCAAGCTTACAAACTCTACACGAATCTGAAAACTTTGATATTTTTGGGAACCACGTTGAAGCCAACACAGAAAGAATAAAGTACAATTATACTTTATGTGTGTGTATGCATGTATGCAAGAACAAATATAATCAAACCAGCTAGAAAAGTAACTTACTGATTGATTGTGCAAGAACATATATAATCAAACCAGCTAGAAAAGTAACATATTGATTGTGCAATAACATTTCTAGGACATATATTGAAAAACATACCATCCCAGCCGAATGGAGCAGGATCCTTCTCCCATTTCTTGTATTTCTCTTCTGCAGCCTCTTGTGTGTCAAGCATATAAGCCTTTGTCATATCCAATCCATTTGCATCGAGAAGCTTTCCAATCTTTCTCTTCCTATCTTCAAGCCACTTTTGTTTAGAAACACCCCTAGACTCGGATGGAGGTTCCATCCTCTTTTTTTCATTAGCTATTTCAATTTGATTATGTTTTTTGGCTTCTTGCTGGCAGGGAAACAAAGCAAGGATCTTAATTTTATTCCAATAAATAAAAAGTGTTGTAAATAAGTAGTAAATATTTTATTACTTGAAGCAATCTTTTATTTTTATTAGTAATATGTATTCGGCCCATGGCCCATTAGGTTAGAATAGCCTATATAAACATATTAGTGATTGTAAATTATTCAGAACTTGAAATATAATAATATATTCAGTTTTCACATGGCATCGGAGCTCTCGTTCTTTGAGGGCCTTGCTTCCGCATAAACCCTAGCCGCCTTCATTGCGGTTTTTTTGTTTTGAGATTCGAAGGGACTGTTCACGCGTACTGTTCATCCGAACAGATTGTTCATTCGATCCACTGTTCGCGCACTGTTCACTCGCGCGGTGCACTGTTCATCCAAAATCAAATTCTTTTTTTTTAAGCTTTGTTGTTTCTGAGTTTTTTCTCGATGGCTTCAAACAAAGTCAAGGAGACCATACTTTATTTGTTAAACACTCTGAGTCAGGGGGAGTTACAGTGTTATTGGTGTATGTAGACGACATTATAGTAACAGGTGATGATGAACAACAGCAAAAATTGTTAGGTCAACACTTGGCCAAGGAATTTGAGATTAAGACCTTGGGAAAATTGAAGTATTTTCTGGGAATAGAAGTGGCTCATTCTAGGAAAGGGATTTTCATATCCCAACAGAAATACATTACTGATCTTCTACAAGAGACTGGCAAGACAGCATGCAAGCCTGCATGTACACCAATTGATCCAAATGTAAAATTGGGGAATGCAGAAGAAGATATTGCGGTTAATAAGGAAATGTATCAAAGGTTGGTCGGCAAACTTATATACCTATCACATACTAGACCGGATGTTGCTTTTGCTGTAAGCTTAGTGAGCCAATTCATGCACCAACCGAAGGAGATTCATTTACAAGCTGCACTCCGAATTGTTCAATATTTGAAAGGAACCCCGGGTAGAGGGATTTTGTTCGAACGAAATGGAAGTGTGGGACTTGAAGCATATACTGATGCTGACTATGCAGGGTCAATTGTGGATAGAAGATCAACTACAGGATATTGCACTTTCTTAGGAGGGAACCTTGTGACTTGGAAGAGTAAAAAACAAAGTGTGGTATCCAGATCTAGTGCTGAAGCAGAGTTCAGGTCAATGGCACAGGGAATATGTGAATTACTATGGCTGAAAAGTATCTTGGAAGACTTGAGAATAAAGAGTGATGAACCGATGAAACTCTATTGTGATAATAAATCTGCTATTAGCATTGCCCATAATCCCGTGCAGCATGATCGGACCAAACACATTGAAGTTGACAGACATTTCATCAAAGAAAAATTAGACAGTGGTCTAATCTGCACTCCATATGTCTCTTCCCAAGGCAACCTTGCAGATCTTCTAACTAAGGGGCTGAACAGTAATAACTTTGAAAGAATTGTTTCCAAGCTGGGAATGATCGATATTCATTCACCAGCTTGAGGGGGAGTGTTGTAAATAAGTAGTAAATATTTTATTACTTGAAGCAATCTTTTATTTTTATTAGTAATATGTATTCGGCCCATGGCCCATTAGGTTAGAATAGCCTATATAAACATATTAGTGATTGTAAATTATTCAGAACTTGAAATATAATAATATATTCAGTTTTCACAAAAAGTTACAAACGCAATAATTTTAATCATTTAATACCATTTTGGCTCTCAACTCCCTCCACTTTTTCTGTCTGGCAGAGAGTTTTGGGAAGGAACCATCCTCCAATGTCTCTTGAGCAGGCTCAGGCTGATCAGGGTCACTATCAGAATTTTCTTCAGGTCTCGGTCCGTCTTCATGTGTTCCCTCGTCAGGATACAATTCATTTGGGATGGCTTCCTCTCGGCGACTACCCCCACTAGCTTGTGCAACTTCTGATACGTGCAGCAAACAACGTGTAAATATAGATAAATACACTCAGAAGCATATACAACAAACACTAATACTAACATTTGCAGCTTTATGTGTATACACACACACACACACACATGTATAAAATAAGATACTTGTTACAAAAAAAATAATTCATTATGACATGTTTGGTTTCAATTTGGATGGAGAAAAGATTCTAGGGGTGTAGAACTGATTTTGACATGTTTATATGTCTTGAAGTAGAATTTATTGTCTCTAGAATTGATTCTAACTTCAAAGTTAGTATTTATAGATTTTTACACTCGAAATTATTGTTCAACTCATTTTTAGGTGAATGTATACAAACATAAACCAATTCGCATTCAAGTCACTTTTAACTAAAATCAACTTTTATCATTGTAGAACTAAATACACATTACAATGATTAAATCAAAATTAGTTCAAATTCTAATGAAATCAGTAGATAAGTATTATTCAATTATCATTTGAAAGCAACAAAATTAACATAATTGAAGATTGATGAGAATTGAAAAAACAAACCAGATTGATTTTGCTGCTGCATCCTGAGTTTGGCTACAGCGATGACTCTAAAGCAGTAATCAGTACATTCGTGATAAGGATTACTTGCATTCCGGCAATCGGGATGCACA
This sequence comes from Trifolium subterraneum, assembly GCA_951799995.1. NCBI lineage: Eukaryota > Viridiplantae > Streptophyta > Magnoliopsida > Fabales > Fabaceae > Trifolium > Trifolium subterraneum. Next base: position 622,582 of record OX637463.1, on the reverse strand, counting down.
TCTCGTTCCTCAGACATAGTTGTATATTTTCTGCATAATAATAATAAGAAAACCCTAATTTATGAAACTGTGATGAACAGTGTGTATCTTTTGAAATTGAAAAGAGATAACACATACAGAGATTGGGAATTGAAAGAAAGAATAGATAAAAATCATATGTGAAAAAAAAAGTATTGAATGAATGAGGTTTGTGATTGTTACCTTTTGTTTTATTCGTTGCGTTGAGAGAGGAGAGAAACGAGGTTAGGGCAAAGCAAAGCACGAAGATTAGTAGCAGCAGCGATTGATTGATTGATATCAGAAAGAAGAAGAACTTGTTTCGGGAAATTGGAATTGGATTCGGGGTTTTGCGTATGTATGTTGTGCTTGTGCTGCTCAAGATATTTTCTTTATTTTCATTCACATTTTTACTATTTTATTACGCCTAAATTAATTAAGATTTTATTCATACTCTATATAAATAAATAAGATAATTATATACTTTTTTTACAAATAAAAATAATAAAATTCAAATACCATATTAAAAAAATAAATGTAAGTGTATGTCAAAGGATTTGATAGGAGTGAGACGAAAACTCATGATTCTTAAAGACCAATCTCGACAGATTATATAGATAAGACAGTAATTAATACTAATTCTTTTTTAACAATTTATGGAAGAATGAATCGATGAAAAATTTATAAAAGTTCTAGCTAGAATAAAAGACTTCATGATAGTCAATATGGGCCCTCAGACATATATTCGGCACATGGACATAGTTAGAGGGAAGATGTTTTTGATCTCGAAGGCATTGATATTGTTAATCCGTTCAATGCAAAGAGGTATGTTGTGATAGTAAGCTCCTTGGTTACGTTATAGCATCAATGACTACTAAAATAAACTTATACGGTGCATTTGATGTTCTAAAAAATAAGAGACTGAACATGACAATGTTAGTTATATTGTATTTGATTTTAAAATTGTTCTTTAGACTGGACAATTGGGAGCTAGAGATTGGACAAAAATTGGAATTATTATCTCCACTGAACCACGTGATAACTTTTTGTTCTTTGCATAAATTGTCTAAAATATCAAAATAATCTTTTGTCCACTAAACATCATACAAGACAATTTTTTTTTGAATACTTTAAACTATGTTATGTGATACGTTGTATTATTTTGTTATGTCTCGTACTTATATTTTGGGAGATCAAACAGACTCGTGAGAAATAAGATATATAAGAGTGTGAGAGAGGGAGGGAGATGAGTTACAAGAGATACGTGTAAGACAGTAGGAGGCATGAGAGAGAGAGAGGGGAGAGAGATATAAAGAAAAGAGAGTTAGGATTAGGAGAGGGGTAAAGACCGAGAGAGCGGAGAAAGAGAAGAGAGGGGGAGATAATATATTTTGAGTGAAAAATAAAAGTGTATTTTCGTAATTTTTGATAGCTTGTATTTATCAACAATAAATTGGTTCACGTGGGTATGAGAAACAATGAACCTCTTAAGTAGGTGGTTAAAAGTTTGATTTTTGGCTCATGCATATAAAAAAAATCGATTGGGAGGAAACACATGTCGTATGCCCTATATGTTTTCATACGGAGTTAGTCATCACTAACAACGGTAGAAACTTTATACATATATCATGGTAACAAAAACAAAATAGTATGTATTTTGGACAAAAATTGTCTAATGATTTAGGGTGAGATAAAAAATTCAATTTTTGTTCGGTCTCTTTGTCCCCTCATATTCAATCAATTTTGTGAATCCTCTTAAACAAGTTTAACACCATAAAAATCTCCGTCCAAACAATAGTAGAACGATTGTCAAGATTGCAAGCAAATGCACAACATTATTATCCCAAATGATACCACAACATCCCACATTTCTCGATCAACTTTAAGGCTTTTTAGTGTTATCCATCTGATTTATAGGAAAAAATGACCTTTATAATTTTGGAGTCCGGCCAATTTAACTAAAGATTGTTCTAACCAATGATCAAACTCGTATTTTTTTAATCGGTTTAACCTTAATAGAAACTCATTCACCACTTAAAATCCGCAACAACTTTATCATATTACAATTTTAATAACTGCTTAACATTTATTTGTATAAAACCCTACATGTTAAATTTGTTTAAACATAAATCAAGTAATCAACATGTGATTGGTCCAGAGAAATATCATAATATAAATTAGCAGTAGAGCCAAAAAGTATTAAATTTTTACTGGCAAATAATTCCCCAAGAGATTAAAAAACAAAGTGTCTTAAGCCTTCTATCCAGAGAAACTAAAACTTCATACAACCCAAAGTTTGTTGGGATAATCAGCTTTAACTAAAAAATTGAAGTATTATGTAATCATCATAGCATTACCTAGCTTGTAAATATAGCATAGTTCCCATAACTTTATTCATTCAGTTCATGCCATATTCTCTACTTGTAACGCATTGCCAAAATACTAATACCATTATCATCACCATCACCTAGTATGCAGTTTACATTATTATTTATTAAAGTAGTTCATCTAGCAATGATCTGCTATCCAAATTATCAACCTTCGACTTGATCGATAACATGTTTTTTTCCAAATCAGACGACTTCACCTCAAGCTCGCTGAGATGCTCTCTGATCCCTTCAATTTTTGTTTTAATATCTGTTGCCTCCTTTTCTTTCTCAGCCAAATTTCCCATTTTTGATTCTAGCTCTTTTCTCAGTGATTCCATTTCGATATCAGAGTTAGCCTTTGCTGCCTCCACAGACCGGTGCTCATTGATGAGTTCGATGTTTTCAGCAATTTCATTAACTATGTTACGTAACCATGCCACGCGAAGTTGAGCAGACTCTACATCGTTAAGAATAGCCAACAATTCCTTGACTTTGGACTTTGTTAAGTGCATAATCGAGGTTGATTGCAACTCTTGGATGACAAAGCACACACACTCGATGTAATACGAACGCATCACAACCGATTCCAAATGGCAGCTTTCTCCTATATCGCCATACTTATCGAAGATGGATCGAAGGATAGTAGCAAAGCTTTCCTTCACATGGTATCTTCCAACCGGAACACGTGACTCAGAAACCACAGAATCACTCTCCTCTCCACTGTCAACATCATCATGAAGAACATCAGAGTAATAAAAGTGCTTGGATCCGTCAGCTGATGTAGTTTGACCATCCCCAATGTCATCAACAGAGGTTATTGGAACAACTTTCGTCGACAAGTTTTTATCCCCTCCTTGCTTTGTTGGTATCACACCGGCTAGATTCTCAGAATTATCCTTTGGTTGGACTTTCTCACTGACAGGCTGCAAAAGAAACATAGTCAAGAGACAAGTCAACTATATGCTATTGAGAAGGTTAGTACATATTTGACTAATTCTGTTATATAACAGATTAACAAACTCTTAACTAATTATATGCCTAGTAGAATGTTCTGAAGAGGGTGTGAGAAAAGCGAGGTCGCTATTACCTTGACATCTAGGGTATGTAGTGCACCAGAAGCAGGTACTATCTCATTGTTTTTTGGCTCCAGCTTTTTAGTTTCATAATATTTTGATATTGGTGATGTAGCATCAGTGAGATAAATAGCACCAATTTTCGATTTCGGAACATTGTCAAGAACTGGGAGTTCAGGCTTAGAACCTAGCCTCTTTTTCCTGTCAAAGTTTAATGAAATGGAACCTACAATTTGAGAAGATTGTAGTCAATACACATTCATGAATGAACATTCACTATGATCCAATTCAGATTAGTTTCCAGCTTAATTGAGATAACTATTTGATTCCTAACTTTTAAAAAAATAAACAATTTATAAGTTTACAGTGATTAATGAGAAGTTAAATTCAAGATATATTAGTATTACACACCACTCTCATCTTAACTAGAACACGAAGTTAAACTGGCCTATAAATTGGAAAAGGTGCGGACAAGAAGACGCGTGATATATAAAAATGAGAAAATTGTCACTGAGTTACACATCATTGAATTTGTTATCCTTAAATATAGTAGAGAAAAAATGAAGGGAAACCTGAATCAGCTCCTGACATTCTTTTCTGGCAATTGACATCACAGGTATGGTAAGGATTAGATGCTTTAGGACAACCTGAGTGTGCGCGCTTTTCTTCATTCATCTTTTTTCCCACCTCAACTCCTGTTACACTTCTGCGAAAACCTTTGGGAAAAAAAGGACATATTTTATAAGTGTTGAGAGATTTGTAGATAGGCAATTATTTATTATCAGTTAGAACTCGAGAAAATAATAAATTACCAGTACTTTCAATAAGTCAAAACAGTCCAAGCATACCAAAATCATGAATAAGCAGTAACATATAGCAATAAGCCAGTAAGCAGTTACAATTTTGTTGTTGTTAGCGTAAACCAGGTATCCTCTGCGCGCAACTGCAGGGATTAGTCTTGTGGGACACAAATGGGCGGCAACTCTACAAGAGACCCGCGCCATCTCATCTAAGCGCTTTTGGGTTGTCAGCACTCAGCAGTAACAATTGATACAACTAAAGAACTGACTTTTTTTAGGCATATAAACAGGATGCCACAAGCTAGAAATTCAGGATAGGCCACCAAATAATACATAAACGGTGTTTTACTTCATATAACTAAATTATATTCTTTGTTCAAATAAACAACTTAATTAAGCTCTTACAACATAATCGATTATCATATAAGCAATTATATATAAACTATTTCTATAACAAAAACGTAAATCAAATTGTTTTCATATAAACTTTTTTATGAGTCATCCTGATAGAAGTTTATGCAAATAAGCTGAAAACAACTTACGAACATTTCAATATATAACCGAAAATACGCTAAGAGGAAGTAGAACTAACCAGAACCCTTTTTATTCTTAGGTGGCTTCTTGGAATTGAATTCATTGATCTTATGCAAACAATTTTCAGTGCATTCATGGTATGGATTAGAAGCATATACACAATTTGGCATAACTCTTGGATTCTGAGTCTGAGCCATCTTTATCTCTATCCAACTCTCACCCCCCTCACCTTTGCTACAAACTGTTTCATCCAATCCAATAATCAAAAAAATAAATTAAAAAAACTCAAATTAATCAACAAGTACACATATATCATCATATCACAATTCTTACAAAAGAAAAAGAAAAACACACAAATCTGAAAAAGACAAAAAAAAATATTTTTTATATGATCATATTATTTTTTAATGCATATTTCTTATCGAAAAATTGAACACAAATAAAAAAGCATTTCCAGCTTATAAAAATTAATGTTTGAATATGTAAAATCAGAAGAACACAAGAGAAATTAAAAAAAAAAAAAAAAAAAACATACAGCAAAAAGAGACACCCATGAAACTGAAACAAGAAGCAACAAACTGAAGAATGAAAAATCAAACATACAAAAAGGAACAAAGAAAAACAGTTACCTAGGAGAAGTCAAAGATGGACGTTGATGATGGAGAAAGTTGGTGCCACCAAATTCCTAATGAAACAGTAACAGGTTTGTTGAGATGTGTTTTGGTTTTATTAATTAATAATAATAATAATTTTCTCTGCTACAAGTAATAATCAAATTGAATGAAATCAATGAATGAACATGGTAGGAAGCGTTTGTTTTTTGACCATATGGAAATTTAGATTTTTGAGATTTTTTTGACCAATTGGAATATTAAAATTGGACTTGACCAAAAAAAAAGAATATTAGTAAAATAGGAAAATTAATTGAAGCATGGAAAAAGGACGAAAGCACGTCAGAGTTAAGTTCACAAGTTTTGAATGCATGTTTGAAATATTTGCAAAACAAAGAAAATATTGTCAAACTTCTAGAATGTCACGCGCTAGGTGTTCCTTCTTTGATAGCAATCTTGCTTCACAACTTAAAGATATGCCGTTACACCCCAAAGAGTAGGAGTTAGGGACTATGAAAATGACTTGTTACAACCCTACCCTACAAAGATTGGCTGCATTCACACTTGGGTAGGATACTTCTTTATTTATTTATAAGCAAAAATTTATATTTTAGATTCATTCAATAATTAATGTATTTGGTCTATAATGCAGATTACTCCATCCGTAACACTATATAAGCAAAAATCATCTTTCATTCTAAATCATCTTTCTAAATATAGACTAGATACATTGATTATACAATGTACCTAAAAATACATTAATTTTACAATGAATTTAGAAAGATGATTTTTGCTTATATAGTGTTACGGAGGGAGTAAATACATTAGTTATTCAATGAATCTGAAAAATTGATTTGTGTTTATAATAATCAAGAATGGAGGAATACAAGAGAAAAGTCTAATTTAAAAGATTAGTCTAATGAGTGTGAGAGTCTTATGATTTAAGTATTATGTTAAATATTCTTATCTATTTAAGGTTGGAATTCTAACGGTATACTTCCTCCGTTTCAAAATATAAGAAAATTGGTCAATAAAAATTGATGCATTTGGTTAAAAATTTGGTCTAGATACATCAACTTTCTTTGATTAATTTTTCCTAATATTTTGGGATGGAATAGTACCCTGACAATATAACGAATTAAGGATTAAATCGATGAAATTTATATTTAGTGCCGATATATATGAACTCAAAAAACTATGATGTTATGACCATTGGAGATAGACTATATATATGTTTATCCATATTTCTCTTATATTTTACTTTCTATAACTTACACGTATTTAAAAAAGGACAAAACTTACATGCATTTTCATACGTGCAGTTTTTGCTATTTAACTCACAAAGAGTTGATTTTTGGTGTTTTTCATTTTAAAAAGTAAAAGAAAACTGTTTTTTAATTAAAAAAACTACCTCTTTGTGAGAGGAAAAATAAAAATTGCATGTATGGAAATGCATTTAAGTTTTTTCCTTTAAAAAAATATGACATTGTTTCTAATAATAGCTAGACTCGCACGCTATAAGTATGAAGAAGTGATTTATTTTAATTCAAACCTCGATTTCTCCAATAATGTATTTTGGTAGCTACCAGCTCAACTTATCTTTACGGGATTTTTTATTTGATATTTTAAAAAGATTGAATTATTTTTGAATAATTAATGATAAAGCTACAAATAAAATAGTATGAACAAAGGATAAATAAAAAATTTAATATTTCCTTTATATATATAGTACAGATATTAAAAATAAATAAATTATTTGATTGAGAAATTTTTTTGTAGAAAGAATAAATTAAATGGAGGATAAAATTGAAAGAAAAAACTAGACCAAAACATTATATCCATTCATGAGTACTAACAAGTAACAAGACACTTTCTAACATACATATTACAATATTGGGGGAAAATCATATAAATTTTAATTAACGTGGTAAGCTAGTCAGGTTCGCGATCCTACTTAGGATCAGTAGACTGGTTGAGAATCGTAAGACTGGGATTATAGCTCAATTCGTAAGATCCTAATCAAGAGTAAAATTGTAACTTCACATATATACATATACACATAAACACAAAAAAAATATAATACATAAACAAAATAAACTTAATTAATTAATATTTCATAGAAATCATTCCAAATGTTCATAAATTCATAACAGATGGTTAGAAGAAGCAACATTAGGGTTAAAAAAAAAAACAAAATGAAAACTGAGGGTTGAAACTTGAGAGTGAAAGAGACGAGTTCAGAAGGTTTCCGTGAGGACAAATGTTTGAGTAAAAGAGATGCCTGAAAGTGAGAGAGGAGTGAGCGAAAGTGAGAAAGAAGCGAGAACAAACATACACTAACTGTTGACGAGGTTCATGACGGCGACAGCGCCGTCTAGAGCTCAGGTCAAAAACCCTCAAGGATTATAAGAACCTATGACCCGGTGCGAGAACCTGACTACAGATAGGTCAAACAAGGAACTTACATGGGTTCTATAAGCTCGTTTGGCCTTCACGAGCTCGTAGGATCGCAAGAACCTAAGACCCGGTGCGAAAACCTGACTACATTAGTGGTAAGTAATCGTACTTGCGTGTAAAGAATATTTTAATTTACTAAAAAATCTTACCGCTCCTATCAAATTTATATATGGGACTCATATTATATATATAAGCTATAGACATAGAATTGGGGGAACCGGAGATGTCCACCATTCTCCTTCATGTTTAGACGCTCTTAATTCAGTTAAAACAAAAATCAATAAAAAAGAGTGTTAATCTTGACAAAAAAAGAGTGTTAATGGAGAAGAGCGCAAAATTTAAGTTTTTATGAATAGATTTTTTTATTTTTATTTTGCTATTCAAAGAATCTAATAAAATGTAATCCAAAAAAAAAAAAAAAAAGAATCTAATAAATGTAAACCAAAAAAATACATTCTAATAATTATTTGTTACATTTGTGACATAATAGATATTTATATATATGGAATTAAACTTAAATTTTTGACAAAATAGATATATTTATATACATTGAATTAAACTATGTTTAAATATATTCTATGTTTGTCATTATAAATTTTTTTTTGGCTAAATTGTACTTTTGGCCCCCTAAGTTTCAGAAATTTGTAATTTTGGCCCCTTATGTTTCTAAAAGTGCTATTTTGAAAGATAGGTGGCCAAAATCGCAACTACTGAAACTTAGGGGGCCAAAATTGCTATTTTAAAATATAGGGGGTCAAAATCGCAACTTTCTGAAACTTAGGGGACCATAAGTGCTATTTTGAAACATAAGGGGCCAAAATTGCAAGTTTCTGAAACTTAGGGGGCCAAAAATGCAATTTAGCTAAAAAAATTCTATCTTCGTAAAAAGAAAAAAAGAATTCTATGTTAATCATCAAATCAATAAATTCAAATAATAAATATATGAAGTAATATGATTAAAAGAAAATAGAAGTGCATTATCCTCTGTTTTCAAGATTTTTTATGGAAAACAAAATTCCTAATATTGTTTTAGATTCATTTGATTTCCACCTTCTATATTTAGATTTATACTAAAATTGTATTGGACGAAAAGATAAAGATGGTAGTGAGGAAAATTTTGACTTTATAAAATAAATTTTGAATTTTTTATGAACTTTTAAAAATGTTTTAAACATGTTTGTAATTGCCACCACAGAAAAAAACATTTTTGTAAAATATTATTTGAAAATAGTGCATAATTTATAAAATTAGAACGAACCTCTAAATTGCTTGGACGGTCTTGATCGATAAGAAGCCAAAGTGTGTGTGTGTGTGTGAATAGAAGAAGAAAATTTTGTAAAAAACGGTAGAACACTGCACCGATTACAACTTTTGTTTACCATAAAAAGAGGTTGAACCATCCTAGCTGTATGGCTTTATAACCAACCACATGCAATTATTTAATTTGTGGGGCTGTTCAAGGAAAATTAATTAATTATTCATTGTTAATTAATAGTCAAAATAAGATTATTGCATGCGTATATCATGCAAGTCTCCGGCCAGCCAGCGTCTTTGTCACGATGCCGTCAATTTTTGGATAACTATTAGTACTTTGAAGTATATTGTACTAGCATAGTATTAGTATTTTTGTTGGACAAAGTATATAGATATCTCCATTATTCCTGACAGGTGCATATCGAGAAACATTTGTTGGGAGAGATCAACCCCTTAAATAGATTTCAGTTACCTCGATGGGATTAGTCTCTGCAGTTGCGCGCGGATGATACATTTGGCTTACAAAAAAAAAGTATATAGATATCTTCCAAGTTTGATTCCTGATGTAAATAATTTTTAATAGATTTTATTTATTTTGTGATCGAATTTTAAATTACGAAAGTATTTTTCTTTAAAATTAAAAAATTAATACTAAAATTAAAAAATAAAATATGCAGTTGGAAAACACTTTTAGGGTCTATTTGGTTAGAAATATAGGAACATGATGGGAATCCAACAATGCGTGAGCACATCCTGATTTGTATGATTCTAATCAAGTCAATGTGATCTTTTGTTTGTTTAATTAATGTGTATACTAATTTTTTATAAGATTATACCTACTTAATTGCAAATACAGTAGTATATTATTAAAAAAGTCATGCTAAACAGTGTCCCACTACACTTATTATTAAGCATATCAAAAGAAATAATAAAAAAAAGTAATTAGTGATGAAAAAATAACTTTTAACACTTTTAATATATTGAATGCACAAGTTCCAAACTAAACGTTCATTTTTAATATGCTTAACTAGTGTCTCGAGAGCACTGTTTAAGATTTTCCTTATTAAAATTATATGTTTATGTTTGTTTTCCACTTCTGCATACCATGTTAGTCAATTCTCCATAAATTTTATCTAACCTCCCTATAATTCTCCATTAATTGTTGTTGATACGGTGGATTGGAGGGTTCTCACTAAGACATGTAGTTATTTTTTGATCGACACAGGTAAACAAATATTGCGTGTTCTTTTTTCTTCTTTTTTATCTTGTTTATTTTGCTTGTAATTATTATTGTTATCCTTCTTATTTTAGTTGTCAATAATTTTGCTCCACATTAAAAAAGTATTGATGTGATTATTAGAAATTCACAACAAGAGGTAATACAATGTGATGCATGTCATGATTAAAATCTAGGTGAGCCGATTAAATCAATGTTTGTTTCATTTAATGAGCACAAACTAAGCAACAACAATTCAAGAGAATGCATAAAAGAGACCGCACCACAAAGGAGCATCCGAACTAATTTTAAAACACAAATTAATTAGTTTTTCCAAACAACTAATTATGATAATTTTATTATATTTTATTTTGTATTACAAATTATCATTTTTGAAATATAAAATTTATAAGTACTCAACTACAAACATTTTTCTTTTATGTAAATTAAGGTATGGACAAACTTAAGTGAATTTTTTATATATTTTTTGTTTGTTCTTCACTTAAAATGTATTTATTCTTTGTGGTTATACCAAACTTTAAAATATAGATTTAAGGACGTCATGGTTAATGGATTTTTACCAATATTTTAAATGAATAATAATGCATAATTACACATAAAAAATACACATAAAAAAAAAGAAAAAAATGCACATAAATTTTGTCATTAATGTATTTATAGTTTATCTTTGAGGTAATTAAAATGTTTATTTCTTATGAATTTCTTATTTATTAGTTGTTCAAATAGTAATAATTTGTGATTTGAGATCCTCTCCATTTGAACCATTTTTCATCATTGTATAGTTTTAGACATATAGATATAAAAGTGTGACATTACATGAGTTTATACACTCCAAAATATTTAAAAACTTTAATAATAACTCATAATTAGTATATTCTTTGGGCCAAAATACAAAGTATAGAAAAATTGTCTATTGACGAGTTTGGGCCAAAATAGCATGATGGTTTGGGCCAAAATAGTACCTTTGTGGCACACCCCCCTCATCCACCAAAGGAAGGAAATCAGGACCCTACTCCTTTGGCATCAGATACTCAAAATTATGATGTAAAGGATAGGGAGGAGTTTGGGTATGCCAATGATCATGGTAACGATGGAGACACGTGTGAATCAATTGCCGTCACCTCATGAATTTTGGATTTGTCGGGTCCAAATTTACGCGGAGAGGTCCAATTTGTCATAAGGGTGGGAGGATATGTGTAATGATACTTGGGGAGTGGATTTTCCGAACACTTATGTTAGAGTGTTAATTCGTCTCGAGTTATTCTGTTCAATATTTACCATTTTACAAAACAAACGGAAAATCTAGCCAACATTACTAAAGATAAATGTAAGGCTCCAAATGAGTATTCATACATACTAAAGGTCATTAAAGTTTCTTTTATTTTATTTTTAAAAAATTACATCATGCACATAATCAAGTACACATATATATACCTAAATATATATGTGCAATTTCTGTTTTTGGTTAAATATATAGTAAAGCATTAGAGAGTAGTTGAATTTAGAGAAATATTAGTTTCCCAAACGAATGAATAACTTTAGCAAAGTAGTTAAGGTTTTGTAAGCTATCTTTGATCATGCAATATATGCTCCTCTCATCATCACCAACTCATCTTATATATCTCAATTCCCTAACAGAACACATTAATTAATTATAAACCAAAGTATTATTTATTTATTTATCTCTCTCATTCACTCTCTACACTTCACCTACCAATGTGATAATTAGTTACATCATGCTTATTAGACATTCATTGATATAAGCAACTTTATTTCTAGTTGATTTGCTGAGATGGGATTTTTGTTATAACTTGTGTTATATTATGTATGCATATGATTCATATTTTGTAATGATGATACAGTTAACTGTTGTCATCAACTGAGTTTATTGTATGATATAGCATGTGAGTATTTTTTTTAAAAAAAAAAAAATGCATATTCTAATAGTACATTAATATCTTATACTTTACATGATGTATGATTTTGATTTCTGACAAATTCTATAATGGTACATTTTTTTTTGTGTCTGCAAGCTATCTAGCTAGGTAGTACAGGTTTTCAGCATCTATTGGATTCTCAATAATTATTGAAAGTGTGAAATGAACAATTTCATCATGCAAAACTTTACTGAGAGATTAAGACCACTTGTTGGCTTGAATGGCTGGGATTACATTGTCTATTGGAAATTAAGTGATGATCAAAGGTTATATACTAATCATTCAAAATATTAAATCTCCTTGTCAAAATAGTTTTGATGTTAATTCATTGGTTTATGTAGGTTTCTTGAATGGTTAGGATGTTGTTGTAGTGGAAGTGAAAGCAATCAAAATGTTGGAGAAGAACATCTTTTCCCTATGTCTTCTTCATGTAGGGATACAATGTTTTCACATCCAAGAACAAAGTCTTGTGACCTTCTTTCACAACTTTCCACTTCCATCCCTACAGATTCAGGGTATATACATATAAATGTCCTATAATCTGTCTCTTTAATCTATCTATAATATGTCTTATAATCTCTTAATTGAACAGGATTCATGCACAAACTTTATTAACAAACCAACCCAATTGGTTGAACTATCCTAATACCTTGGATCCAAACACTTTACAAGTAAGTTAGTTAATTTCTTCATGTTGAATTGAATCCTATTTTTTAAATTTCATCTTTATATATATTGATATTATGTACTAATTTTGCAGGAAACAATTAATGGGACCCATGTTTTGATTCCAGTACCTGGTGGACTAGTTGAGCTCTTTGTAACTAAACAAGTACTGTCACACTCACCTTATATTTCATACATAAATACTATATATTATATGTTGATTTTTTATTCACTCTTTGAATACATGATCATTGAATGATATACTACAAAGAATGTTTCATTACTCGGCAAGTAAGACTAAAAAGTTCGTGTTAGTTTTGATGGATTAGATATTAATCATAGGGTTAAATAGTATTTATCCCCCCGTAATGTTAGCGAATTTTGGTTTACCCTGTAATGTTATTTTTTTCAAAAATTTAAATTAAATCAAGTTAAAGGACCTTGATGCAATTTTACCTAAATAAATATGTCTTTTGTGTTATAATATGACAGGTTGGTGAAGATCAACAGGTAATAGATTTGATCACATCTCAATGCATTGCAATGGTGGATCAAGAAGGGATGAACCATTCATTTGGCTTCAATTCAAATCAAGTTCTTGGTGGTGAAAATGATGGAAATAAAACAAACAATAATTTCCATTCATCAGAGACATTGAATCTTCCACATGACATTTCTGTAATGAACTTCATGCAACAGTTTAATTACAGTTACAATCAGCAACAAAACAGAATAAAAAACGACGAAACCTTCTCCGAAGAATACCATGGTTCATTCCTTCATGATCTTGAAAACAATAATATTCTCAAATCAAACACAGAAGAGGAAAATGATAACAAAAGATTGATGACAGATAATAATCAGTATATGTTTGTTGATCCATTAGATTCAAAAAAGAAACAAGAAAATGGTGTTGGTAGATCAGATTCTATGTCAGATTGTAGTGATCAGAATGAAGAAGAAGATGATGGAAAATATAGGAGGAGGAGTGGAAAAGGAAACCAATCAAAGAACCTTGTTGCAGAAAGAAAAAGAAGGAAGAAACTGAATGATAGATTATATAATCTTCGTTCTTTGGTTCCGAGAATCTCGAAGCTTGATAGAGCTTCAATTCTTGGTGATGCTATTGAGTTTGTGAAGGATTTGCAGAAACAAGTGAAGGAACTTCAAGATGAACTTGAGGAAAATTCAGACACAGGAACTGAAAGTAACTGCATTGTTAATGTTGCCGGTGTTCAAGTTCAACCAGAGAATAATAATAATGTTGGAAAAGCAGAACATGGTTTTCATGTTGGAAATGGCTATGTTTCAAAACAAAAGCAGGAAGATGTTGGTACTGTTACTGACAAGCAGACACAGCAGATGGAGGTACCTAATTAACAACCTAATCTCTATATTAATTACTAAGGTTTTGAATAAATCATGGTCGATTTCACGGTTCGTGATATATATTGATGAGAATTGCAGTCAAATGTGGTCTCAATGACATGTCTCTTTTAGAAGTCAAATGTGGCCTCAAATGCAAGTCCCGATCTAATTTTTATTATCAGTGACAATTGTGGTCAAATGCGGCCTCAATTGCAAGTCACATTAATTGAGGTCGCAAAGTTATTAAAAGAAGTGCTTTTGTTTTGTTTGTGCTTAATTGTGTTTTCTATCTTTGTCTCATGAGTGATGACTTAAATTGCAAGCAACATATTGAAATTGCAGCCACAAGTGGAAGTAGCTCAGATAGATGGAAATGAGTACTTTGTGAAGGTGTTCAGTGAGCATAGGCCTGGTGGTTTTGTGAAATTGATGGAAGCTTTTAACACTCTAGGCATGGATGTAGTACATGCCACAGTTACTAGCCACAAGGGTCTTGTCTCAAATGTTTTCAAAGTGGAGGTAACTATATAAATTTAATGTGGTTTTCATTGAGTTGAATTTCAAAGTATGATATTGATTAATTATATGATTATGAACAGAAAAAGGAGAGTGAAATAGTTGAGGCTGAAGATGTTAGAGATTCACTACTAGAGCTCACAAGAAACAGTTCTTCATGTTGGAGTCATGAGATGGCAACATCAACATCAGAGAATGGTGTGATCAGTAGGGACCAACATGATCACCAGATTAATAATGCTGCTGCCTATCATCCACATCAATTTCATAATTAATCTTTGTCATCAATGTTCCTTAGCATAGTGGAAATAATTGAAGAGGTTGTTACACAATAATCTTTGGTGTTGAATCTAAGACTCTTGATATATTTTTCTGTCTCTTTATTAATAATCTTTGGAAGGATAATTGTAAAACAATATAAATTATCAATAAATCAATGAATTTAGTAACTTTATACTAATGGTTTTTAGTAAAAACCTCAACATTAGAACAGGGTAAAGACCCAATTGGGCCAAGTCTGAAAAATACTTAGCACAAAAAGGAAGACATTTCTTCAATCCACACCCCCTCTTAATTTGTTAATGCATCCTTAACAAAGATTTGGACTAAGGAACATTTTTGATAAACAAACAATTGTTACAAGATTTTAAGGGTTAACAATTGTTACAAGATTTGTTGTAATGTTATTTTAGAACTATTCACTTCATACACAATTAGGCATGAGAACTCAATAACAAAAAACTCCATAAATAATTAAATTAAATACAAATTATAAAATAAAATATTTGGTGTTGGAAATTATTAATTAGAGCAAGAAATTAAACATTGACGGCAAAATTATGAGGCATATTAGGTAGTATGAAAACTACTACAATTTTTTAAGGATGCACCTCTTATTTTTATACGTAGGAACCTTATTGTTATTGGAAAAGAAGAGAGGTGAATTTGAGATTTTATGGACAACTTTCTTGTCTATAACATCTCAAATTCATCTCTCCTTTTTCCCAACAACAAAAAGGTTACACATAAAAAAATACATGTTAAAAAATAAATATATTAGGTTTGATGCTACTACGTAAATATGTCTTATAATTTTAAGGTTAATGTTCAAATTTCTTCTAATTAATAATTTTGAACACCAAATGTTTTTTTAGAATTTGTTTATGATTATTTTTGGAGTTTTTGGTTATTGAATTTTCATGTTTAATAACGTATAAAGTAGATAGTTTTAAAATTACGAGTCTCCTAAAATTACAAAAATAATCATGTAAATTAGTTTTACAATCTTACCATTCTCAACCAAGAGTAGTGCTATTGTCACACTCACTAAGACTCTCTTTTTAACACACCACCTCCTATTGGTCCACACCATTATTCTTTTACCTGTTACCTGATGGGAAATGTGAGAGATTATTATTATTATTATCATCATCATCTTTCCACACTCATTCTTTCACCTTCTCTCACCCAAACTGTTTATCTTCTTCTACACTCTCCAGTCTCCACTTAATTATTTTTCCTTCCCTTCTTCTTCCTTCACTTCATTCGAGGGTTTCTAGAGAATTTTCTTGCAAAGTATATGGAAACAAATCCCTTAAATGAGCTAGTAACAAATCTGTAACTGTGAAGGAAATCTGCATAATAACAACAAATAAAAAACATGTCCAATTGACTGCAAATTCTGCATAACAGAATATACAATTACAATGAATAAGCAATTTACTCAATCAATTTAAAAGCTACAGAGCTGCGATGGTACTCCAAAAGATTAAAAAACTACTTTTAAATCCTATAGAAACTCTTGATGCTTTGATTTGAATCTTTGGTACATGGTTTCACAAGCTTGATGCTTTGGCACCGAAATTAGCATTGAAATTAAGCACTTCCTTTATGAAACAGAATCCTCGGCAACACTTTGACAAAAGTAAACACAGAAGGAAACAAACTCTACTGCAACAACAAAATCCAATCACACAGCTCAAAACTGCAACAACAAAATCCTACAACAAAACAGATTGATAACAATAATTTTTCAATCTATTTAGCATATGGATAGTACCCATTTTAATACCCATCTCAATTTGTCTAAAGAGAAAGGAACCTAAAAATCAATTAACTTCCCCCGGGATTTCGACAACGGAGAACAGAGGTTGCAACTGATGCGATTGGATAAAAACATATTTTGACAAACACAAGAGGCCGTGCAGATGGAGCAGACACGACAGAGGAGTGGCAGAGGAGCGATATGTTTTTGGTTACGGCAGAGGAACGAATTGCAGAGAAGATTAGAAGGAACAAAATTGATTTTTCTCTCTCTTGTTTTTTTTTGTTTTTTCTTTATTGGATTGTTGTTTTTTCTCTCTCTAACCTGCTGAACAGGTTACTAGGTAAGTGAATTAAAAAAAGTGATGATGTTAAAAAGAGTGTGTTAGTGAGTGTGACCATAGCATTACTCCTCAACCAAATATACACTTAGTGGAAACCTCTTCTCCTACTATTGCCTCCACCCATAAAAAATTCCCCCACCTCTATTGAATCAAACATATGCTAAATATTCAATTGAGTTCATATTAATATTATAGAGAATTACTAATCCTTCAAAATAACCAAGGTCTAATTAAGATGTTGACCTATAGTTTACTTCCTTAATCCCAACATCAGCAGTTTCGGATATCACCTACGAAATTTGTGATGAGTTTTGGAACTTGGATCTAAACAAGATCATCTCTATGAAATATTGGATCTGAAAACAATAGAAAAATAAAAAAAAGATATGAAAACTTGTTTGGATCTAAACATGATCTCTCAAAGTTGAAGATTCAGAATATTGAATATTTGGTAAAAAGAAAATTGAATATATATGTTCGTTCAGTCATTCACATTCAATAAAAAACAAGAAAAATTATTTAAAAAAAAAAAAAGAAATTCACTTTGAGTTTTTTTTTTATAAGCAAATTCACTTTGAGTAAGATTTGAGCATCAGTTTTAAAAAGCTCGATTAGGATAGCTTCATGGAATAACCAATAAGCAATTAATAATTTAAATATTTCATCATCTGCTCAAATTATCATAGTTTCATTATTTTTTAAAAACAAACAAAACCAAAATATGAATGTGATTAAAGAAGAAAATGACAAAAGTAAAGTATGAATTGAAAGAATAAAATAGGAGAAAATGATTATTTGAGCATCAGTTTTAAAAAGCTCGATTAGAATAGCTTCATGGAATAACCAATAAGCAATTAATAATTCATTTCATTCATCATCTGCTCAAATGATCATATCATATTATCAAGCTACTAAAAAATTAATAAAATATAAATCGAAAGAATAAAATAAAATAGGAGAAAATGAAAAGAGTATGCAGATTTAGAGTGTTTCAATATAACAAAATAAAAAAAACCCTATATGCCTCAATATTTATAAATCCAAACATGTTAAACCTATCACTTAGAAACAACCATGTGTCCCTTTTAAAAAGTCCTCACCCAACAATTTTGAAACAAACCATAACGTGAACATAGCTAGGGATATACATGCAATTACTATTGAATGGATTTGAGATAAGCTAGAACAATAAAATTAAAAAAAAAAAAAAAAAAACTAATAAAACACAATTTTGAAATCACTTTGTAACCTCATGCATGGCCGGCGGGACTAAGAAATTTGAGTCCTAAGACACAATTTATAAGTGACAGTATTTTTTTTTGGTCAATTGACAATAATATTTCTTCCAAAAAAAGGAGATTTGATAGTATATAAGAATATATTTTTTTTATTAATCTTCTAATTCTTTTATATCAATTAAATTAAACTTTATATTATACATAAAAAGGTGTACTATTCCGGTAAAAGTACAAGAAAAGAAAACCATAATTAAAGGTCTAAAATAAATTAAAAACTAACTATTTTGACCGTATTTAATGTTTTTTTTTACTAATGACCATATTTAATTTTTTTTGAAGCACTGATGACCATATTTAATGTTATTTATAAAAAAGGAGAATATTATATAAAGATGTATTTTTATATTAATTTTCTAGTTTTTTTATGTGCAAAACTGTTTATAAATTAAATTTATAATAAGAAAGTTGTCATCAAGAAAATATTAACCAAAAAAGACATAATTGATGGTCTAAACTAAATAAAAATAAAAAAACTGCTTTGACCAGATTTAATGTTATTTATGAAGAAAAAACAATGAGAACTAATATTATACAGTATACTGTACTCCGTAAAAGTTTGTTTTCATCTTGTACGAAACGTTCATTTTATATTACTATATTATTTTATCTGCAAAATTGCTTATCAATTAAATTAAATTTTATCATAAAGAGTTTATAAAAAAAAAATTATAATAAAGAAGTTGCACGTACTATTCCGGTAAAAAAAAAAGCTAAAAAAAGACAATTAATGGTATCATATAAATGCAAAAACAACTATTTTGACCTTTTTTTTTTTTAAACACTATTTTGACCATATTTAATTTATAGGTCATACTAACATGTACTCCCTCCGGCCCAAATTATAAAGGAAAAAACAAAAAACACACTTATTAAGAAAAAGTAAAATATGTAAATTTGAAATATGTTTTTGTGGATTTTTCTTGGAATAAGGTGTATGGGAGATGCAAAAACAATTTTTATTGGTCGTTGTTTATTGAAAAAATGGGAGAGAGAGAAAATGAAATGCCAATTTGCATTTAATTTTATGAGAATAAGGAAAAAACATTCTTGAAAATGGTTTTTTCCCTTATAATTTGGGACAAAAGAAATGAGGTTTTTTTGTCCCGTGAGCTTAGCTCACTTGGTTGGGACATTGCATGTAAAATGCAGGGACCGGGGTTCGAACCCTGGTACTCCCACTATTTCACCTTAAAAAAGTGAAATTCTAGCCACTAGGCTACTTGACCAAAAAAAAAAAAAAAAAAAAAAAGAAATGAGGTTTTTTCCCTTATAATATGGGACGGAGGGAGTACACATGTTAAGAATATGAGAAAAAAGAACATGCATCGACCGTATAAAATGATTTTACACACTATCAATCAATCACAATTATTTCTAAACCACTGAATTTAGTCTAATGGTGAGAGATTTTAATAGTATAATATAGGTCTTAGATTTGACCATTTCCTTGTAACAAAAAAAAAAAAGTTGCACGTACTATTCATGTAAAAAGAAGTATAAGCTAAAAAAAGACAATTAATGGTATAATAAACAACTATTTTGACCATATTTTTTTAACCACTATTTTGACCATATTTACTTTATGGGTCATAGTAACATGGACACATGTTAACTAAGAATATTTTAAATATGCAATAATTATATTTTGAGTGAAACAACTTTTGACTTTTAAAGATAAAATGTACGTTATGGTCTTGGAGACACCAAAATTTGATGTGTCTGAACAATGAGTACTTGATTCTTAAGTTGATTTTCATTTAACATCTGAGCTATGGTCGAAATCTTTATAAATTGTTTTCGCACCGCTTCTAACGAATGATTAGTTGAAAGATATATCAAGTGAAACCACATTCGGCCACTATCTATTCATGTGTCATTCTTAATGTGGATGAAAGTTTTCTCGATTCTCCCATTTGATCTGAATTTTGCGGTATTATTAAAAACACCTTCGGCCACTATCTTTCAAGCTTCTTAGACTTCATTCAAGGGTCGTCCGACATTTTGTTCGCTGAACTGTACACTATCTATAAGAGTCTCTTGCCGGCCAAAGACATGAGTATTGATGAACTTGTCTGCTACTCTGATTCTTTAGGTTGTGTCAACCTCATCAAAGATCCTAATGTCATGTATTATATTTATGCTAGATTGATCTAAGATATAAAAGAGCTATTTATTGAAAAGCCTATTGAAAACAATCAAAGCCAAATACACTAATGTACACCTCTTTCTTAGTATCTGCAGTTTATTTATTTTTGACGAAATCTGCAGTTTGTTTAATGTTTATCCAATTACACTTCAACTATCTGCTAATGTGCAAAAATAAATAAAATAACCAAAACCACATATTATATATACTTAACCAAATTAAGTCTTAATCAAAAATAAAAGTTGAACGATAATAATAATCCTGTTCCAAAAGGAGTGAAAATCCCAATCACTCTCCATCTTTGAGAGATACAAGAATTTTCTAATGGACTTGGTTGAATTTGTGGATTTAATTCACCACCATCCATGGAATTAATAACATTTTTGTTGCTATCATTTTTAACTTGAATTCCAAACCTCATTCCTCCAAGGCAATGGCCAGCTATATTGCAAATGAACCAATATTTCTTGACCTTATTGAGTACAACTTGATCTTCACCACTCTCATACTTAGCCAACACTCCACTACTACTTGTTTCACATGATCTAAAAGTTTCCTCTTTCACTTCATACACATTATGTTGCCCCTTCACATACTTGAAAACTATACCAATAAAAAACCAACCAATATAAAATATCTTCAAAATAAATTATCTTGTATTTAAATTCAAAACTAACCGTCACTGTAAACTTAATTCAGTCGGTAAGGACATCATATTATATATGCAGATGTCGGGGTTCGAATCCCGACATCCCACTTATTTATCTTAAGGGTGAAATTTATAACAACTATACTACTTGACAAATTTAAAAACTAACTATTATTTTAATCTAACGTTCAAATTTAATAGCTAATAAACACAATACAATATATTTTATTTTTTGAGATAATGATATGATAACATGAATATCTTTTATTGGTGAAAACATTTTTAAAAAGAATTAAAATCAAATACAATCAATATATAATTAAGTGAAGAGTGAATTAAGAAATACCAAGAACATCTCCAAGGCTAAAGTTGTGTTTCTCTGCCCATGTAGCATAATTTGTCTGGCTACTCCATTCATCTTGATCACCAACAGTATAAACACTAGCCATGACACAGTTCAAGAGAAAAATATAGAGCAAAATAAGAATAGAGAGCATGGAGGTACAATTTTTGGAAAAAATTGTGACTCCCATTTCTTCTATAAGGTAAAGAAGATTTGATGGAACAGTGGCTGAAATAATGGTTGGTTGCCACTTACCAAAGGTTTGCTTGTGATTGAAGAAACAGTTCAAATATGGAATTCCACTTCATCAAATAATTTTGTCAATGTTCCAAAGTTTGTGAATAATAACTTGCTTTCTTTTTTTTAAATGTAAAGTCATTAATTTTATATAATTTAGAAAAATTAGCCATATATAGATTTATGTAAAATAAGGGGTTAATTAAGTAGTAAAATTAGTTAATAAAATAACTTAATTAAGTAGTAAACTTTACATAACAAAATGCAAAAGTGCCTAATTAATTAAGTAGTAAACTTTACATAACAAAATACAAAAGTGCCTAATGCATGGACCCTAAAACATAATTGAAGTTTTACACCTTGAAAGTTGGAAGGAAAGACCTTGCTTATGAAATGATTATTAACTTCACACCCAAGATACGCCAAACTATCATGTTTTTTGCTTTACCATACATAAGTAAATATTACAATGCAAATGCTATTCTTTTTAGTGAAACTTTATAGATAATTATTATTATTATTATTATTATTGTATTTTGTCGTTTTTTTATTGTTTATAATCCTCTGAACAAAGAAGAAGAAAAAATGGTGCTTTAAGTTCTAAAATAGTATTTTCATATGTAGAGCGTAATTAACATTTGAAGGTGGTGATTTTGAAGACCCAAAAAGATGATTGAATAATACAGCTACCAGCTGAACCCAAGATAGGTTGTCATGACTTGATTATGTATAGGGATGACAAAAATATTCATACTCGCGGATATCAGCGGATAAAATCCACCACGGACACGGAGCGGATAGTTTAATAGATATCCACGAGTAAGATAAATGGATATTTCAACTACCCGATAGTTAATGGATACGGATGCAGATTTAATGGTATCCGTATCCGCGGATATCCATACCCGTTAGTAAATAAGAATATTATATAAATATTATTAGTTATCAAATATATAAAAGCCTTTTTAATTCTTTAGAATTTTGTGATGAACTTTGTTTTGATTAGAAATGAAATGTATGAAATTTTTTCTAAAGATAAATGTATGGATATTATCATATTTTGGTGAAAAGAAGAAAAATAAATGTGTTGACTTTTATTGTTAAATTGAAAGTGAAATGTATGAATGTTATTATGTGATAATAATCTTTTTCTTGTTTCTTTAGAAAGAAGATAAACAAATTTCAAGTAATTATTTTACAAGAATCACAATTTTAAAAAAAAAAATTATTATCCATGGATATCTGTAAATATCCACGGATACTTCAAAATCCATGGATTACCCGCTTGACAGATATGAAGCGAATATGGATATCGTATTTATCCAACGGAATGGACACGGATACATACTATCCGCCCACATGGATATCCATTGACATCCCTAATTATATATACTTGTTGGAGTGGCAACAAGTAATTTTAATAACAACCCATAAAGTGTGCAACAACTTGATCTTACCTGATCGGAGTCGACCAACTGTAGCGGTATTCAAGGAAGTTTTAGTTTTGTTCCGCTCCGATGAAACCGCAGGGGGTGTACCTGTAGATGCTCCGACGCTCAAGTCAGTGAGGGTGAAGCAAAGGTTTTCTCTGATATAGAATACATACCTTGTGACGTTGTGAAATGGTCTATATATAGCCCCCAACGTTGGGCCAAGACCGTTGATGGGCAATAATGTCCATCAATGGCTGTCGGAAAACGGCTGAGGAGTCGTGATGAACATTAAATGCTCAGCATTCCGCTGTCGAGCGTTACACTTCGTAGAGGAAGTGGCGCGTTGATTGTTGGTCAAATGTCCGTTGGGTTATTCCTCATATGGGTCTTACTCGACGGCTCAGCAAATTTCCTCAACATATTGGACCTTAGGTCCGGTCCAGAACACAGCTTATAATTTAGGTCCCAATATTATGAAAAAATTGACAATTGATTTAAATTTACAATTGATAAGATGTCCAAATCAGCCTTATGGGATTAATGAATGGATAAATGGATAATATAGGGATTGGGCCTTGATAAAAAAAAATTGGATTAATTTATTTAGAGTTCTAAAAGGATTTTATTGAGAACTAAAATTGAACAAGTTTGTTTTGAGGTAAATCAAGTCTAATTAGTGATCGTTTATGTCAATGCTTCTTGTGGAGCCGTGATTCATGACCATACTGGAGGACTATATTCTCATCCTTTGCGGCTAATCTTAGTCGTGTTTGTTCAATTATGTATACTAATACATGTTATGTTGAACTTTTTCAAGCAACTGTAACATTATTTAACTTTCAACTATACCAACATATTATGAGCCCCGGATGGCCACTAGGATGGACATGGGCGAAGAAAGAAATCACACAGGCCATGACGGGAGCATGTGCTACAGAACATTTTTTTCAATTACAAAGATTGAAAGAACAAAATATGAACGTGTGTACAAATGTGTAAAGATTGACATTTTCATCTAAAATCTTGATTACAAATGTATTAGTATTATCTAATTATCTAATGTTCCTGTATATTTTTCCTATGCAGTGTCATGGAATGTGACATGTACTTATTCACAATTTCTTGCCTCCAAGAACCCTAATTATTCTGTTTCTTTGTCAACCTTCTACAATGACCAAGTCACCGCTTGCCCAACCTGTGTTGTTTTATATTAAGAGCTTCGATTTACTTGTTTTAGAAGATTTCTCATACAACAATGGAGGAGAGACACAAGAGGCAATGCAGCTACAACCAAAATGCAGACAACATTTATGAGTGACTTGACGATTGTCTTCTCGTTCACATATAAAACAAAACAGGGGCGGTCCAAATGCATGTTACACATGCGCTGTGGCATTGAGCCTCTTAAAAATGAGGGCCTCGATATTTTTTGATAGGGTAGTAGTATTAGTAAATTAAGGGGGTGTAAAATTTAATTATACTACAGCAAATTATAAGGCCCAATAGTTAAGCCCAATTTCTCTAAAGAAAAAAATAATAAAGAAAAGGAATAGTAATAGAGATCAAGGAATTAGTTTGACCAAATTAGCGTAACCAAGATTGTCACAATCGAGTTTTTACATTAACTCATTTAGTTTAGGTGGAATCGAAACGTAAACTCAGCTCATAAACTCGTAGAGTAGTAAACATATTAAAATCTTATATATATATATATATATATGATCTAAAATTAATATATTATTAATTTTAAATTCAAAAAACAATTTTAAATATTAGATAATTCATCCTATATTGATTTTCTCTCATTCTCATAAATTAAATATGACTATAGTCATGCATTTACAAATATTGTTGGTGTTGGTTGAAAATATACATGTGGAAAATCATGATTTTCCCAACAAATTGCACCAACCACTATATATACCCAAAATATATCTTGTAAAAAATAATATTGCTCTCATTTTTCTTTTCTCATGCATTAAATATGACGTTTTAAATCATGCATGTCATGTAAGAATATGATTGAAATATAAAGTGATTGTATTGTAAGTTATCTTATTTTTACGAAAGGCTAAAATGCAGTTTTGGCCCCCCAAGTTTCACAATTGTGCGATTTTGGCCCCCTAAGTTTCGATTGTGCGATTTTAACCCTCTAAGTTTCACAACTGTGCGATTTTGATCCCCCATATTTCAATTGTGCGATTTTGGCCCCCCAAATTTACCCCCGTTTGCATTTGCTAGCCCCCGTTGCTTATGTGGCATTTTAAAATTAAAATAAATATTTTAAAAATAAATTAAAATTAAATAGATGTTTTAAAATTAAATGATAAATTGTTTTTTATTTAAAAAAATAACTTATAAAAATAAGTTTTTGTTTCTTATATGCAGTTTATGAAATAATTTTGCTATAAAAAATAATTTCCAAATTTTTTAAATTATTTTTAAAACTTTATAAACTGATTTTTTTTAAAAATAATTATTCAACCTTTTATTAAAAAAAAAATTAATACATTTTTTTTTTAAATTTTAATTTGTTTTAATTTAATTTTTTTTAAAATTTATAAACTGTTTTTTTAAAAACAATAATCTTTTATAAAAAAAATTAATGCATTTATTTATTTTTAAAACTATTTTTTATTTTTTTTAAAATGCCACATAAGCAATTATTTAGTCAAAAAGTCAACGTGGGGCTAGCAAATGCAAATGGGCGTATATTTGGGGGGCCAAAATCTCACAATTGAAACATGGAGGACCAAAATCGCACAATTGTGAAACTTAGGAGGTTAAAATCGCACAATTGTGAAACTTGAGGGGCCAAAACTGCATTTTAGCCTTTACGAAACCCTTATTACATTTATGTATCTACTCCCACCGTTTTTTTATAAGTGTCCGTTTAAAATAGTAACAACAAATTAAGAAAGTGTATTTTTGCATCTTATCTTCCTATTATTATACTCTAATTTTAATTCACCAATAAATTTCTATTTTTTTGCACATACTTTCTCTTTCCAATAAATTTAATATATTATGTAAAAAATACTTCAGTTGGTTAGTTCATAATAACAAAGCTAGTTGCTCAATTCATAAATATAAGCATTTAGTACATATCATGCCAAAACTGCGTGCACACTATTATCAAGACATGTTTGGAATGGATTCGTTGTAATATTCAGTTGAAATATAAGCAATGAGAAAAAATGCAAACCCGTGAATTCAAGACACTATTATCAAGACATCTTCTGTTCTCACATTTTCCGAATCATATGGCGGCTTCACGCCTGAATGTGTGTGTGAAAATGCAAACATGTGAATTCAATTCTATTACCAAAATCTATATACTCAACCGCCAACTAGAATTCAATTCTATTACCAATAAGAAATAAGAAAAAAAAAATAAGAAAAAAAAAATATGATTTCAAAAATAATAAAAATTTATTTAAAAAAAATAGAAAGTTGAAAGAAAAAAATGTCAAAAAAATAAATAAATTTAAATAATTTATTATTATTTTTTGAAATCATTTTTTTATTTCTTATTTGTGTTTTCTGATTTTAAAATAAATGTTTATTTTTTGAAATCATTTTTTTTTTTTTTTCAATTTTCTGATGTTTTTAAATCATTTTTTGAAATATTTTTTATTTCAATTTTTTATTTTTAAAAAACAAATAAAATTTTTTACACGTGGCAATTTTAAAAAAAATTCGTCACGTGTCATGCCACGTCAAGATTCTAACCACATCACATGCCTAGTTGTGCAGGCAGTGGGCAAATTGATGGAATCTGCATTTTGCAGGTGGATAATCCTAAAAGAAAATTACAGGGGATAATCCAAAACTCGCCAACTTTGCAGGGGGTAAAACTCTATTAACCCTTTTTAATTTAAAGAGTGCTACACAGAAGGTCGTGCTACAATATATAGAGTTGTTTGCAATATAGTAGTTGACAAAGATGGTGACCAAGTGCTTCCATAGGCGTTATATTTTTTGTTGTTGCGTAATTCTGATATCCTCTGCGCGCAACTGGAGAATTAAATAGATGACAAGTTTTCCCCAAGAGTTTTAACACTGCTGCATGTCGAAGCCAAAGATCAAATAATTACTTACTATTTTAAATAATTTCAATTACTTTTTGTTGTTTTAGTTTTGTTCTAATTTTTTAGCATTGATTCCATTTAATCTGCAAAATATAAGTACTGGACAAAACAACACATGACAGTACAACACAGAACAAACATTTAAGGTATTGAACAAACATTGTGTTGTACCATGTTTGGGATGACAATGGGCGGGTCTCGCAGGTTTGAGTTTTCTTGTCATCCGTAATTATAATTAAAATTTAAAAATATGACTCTAAGAAGTAAGAACCTTACACTCTACAAAATACTACATCTAGTCTTTGTTTTTTTAATATACTACACCTATTTTTTAGTCCATTTTATACACGTTACAATTGAATTAACAAAAATTAATATATTTAGTCTGTATTATAAATCAAATACATCGACTTTTGTTGACTGGATTATCTTGAATAAGACAATTATTGTTCTTTGAACTAAAATCTAAATAATTTTGAGTCCAAACATAACCACTCACATGGCAAACTCACGGCATTAAGTTTGAACAATTATTTGTCGGTTGTTCTAGCTGCTTGTCCAACTCAAAGTTAAGGCTCATTAACTCGAAAATGAACTTATAAATTTGAATCAATGTAAATTTCTCAAGGTCTGAATTTCAATAATAATAATAATAACAAAAAATATGGACCAATTCATTTTTCAAAAGAAACTTTTAGCGAAAAGTAAATATGGTTTTTCACGACAACTTCCTAACAGAGCGACTCTAAACAAATAGCAAAGCAACAACTATTTGAACACATCAGCTATGACTCACTGCCTACCTAAAAATCTACGGGTGTGAACTGTAGGACCAAGCCAGAGGCGGACAACGTAAAGGTGAGTAACACAATCACAACTAAAAATAACACAAGAAATAATCCAAATGTAATATCGCTTTTGGACGGTCAAACATGAAAACGAGCATAATTATTAAGATAAAACAACTCAGACACTTAATTAAATACAACTCATGAATTAATTGATCAAACTCAATAATTAAAAATAAAATTAGCTCAAAAGGGTAAAATACATGCAATACCAGCAATTTATCACTTCATTGCTACATCATTACTACTCATTGCTACATCATTACTACTCATTGTTACTCATTTTAATATAATAATTCAACATCATTATAATAATATATAACTAAGCATCATTAATAATAATAATAATAATAATAATAATAATAATATAATTCAACATCATTAGTCAACGAGCCGTTGACATCGTCGGTTCTACATTTGAACATTCACAAAAAGTTTAAAAATAATACTGTAATTGAAAATCAAGTAGAAAAAAGTGAAAAAATCATTTTGAAGAGAAAGTCATAAAGTATGAACAAAGTATCTAAAAAAATAGCAACAAAAAAAAGAAAATAGATGTAACAAAGTTACATTAGCAACAAAAAAGGGAAAAAAAATAAAAAGATGTAACATTAACGTCTGTTTATGGAAAACAACACATTAAATAAAAAGAAAACACACACAAACAAATAAAAGATGTAAACTTTAAGTGGCAAAACAACGGAAAAAAAAATTGAAGAAGAAGAAAGAAAAGAAAATGACGATCGTCATTCTACCTTCTAAAAGATTAATACAAACATCGGCAGTTAAAATATGGTTATGCTTCCAAACACATAGAATTAACTGGCCGTGAAAAAAATTGAAGAAGAAAGAAAAGAAAGGAAAAAAATCATCAAAAATCATCGTTTTACCTTCTAAATGATTAAAATATGGTTATGTTTCCCGTTGGATATGACTTGAAATCTCGGTAACAACAAAGTTAGAAAATCCTTGAAGATTTTTTGGAAAAATATCTTTGGAGATTTTTTGTGAAAAATATCTTTGGTGGAAATTTTTGTGAAATTTTTTTTTTCTTGAAGGACACTCTAACTTTGATTTGTTTTATTTTAAAATAGATTTGTTACTAGTTTTTTGGCTTTTTTTTTTCTATAAATAGGGATTACTTTATTCATATTATTCATAGAAAAATTGAGAAAGAGAGTAGAGATGTAGGGGCAAGGATTAGGGTTTGCCACCACACAAGGGCTATGGTTTTAGAGAGGAAAAAAGATTTTCTCTTGGTACAACTCTAGGGTGGGCGAACTATCTTTGCGGTACACCTTGGGTAGACTATGTCAAATTGAGTCTCTGGGCCACGGGAAGAGATTCGGGTTTGTAACCCAATTTGGGAATTTCTTGTATGTGGTGACTCTTTCATTATAGTGGAACGGATGAGCTGCTCTCTCCGCCAGAGTAGGTTGTTATAGACGAACTGGGTAAACAAATTCTTTGTGTTCTTTCTTCTCCTTAATCTTTTATCGGTTATTATTATTATTGCTTATTCCGTTGGATTTATCGGTTGCCGTTCTATTGCTCCACACATCAAGTTTTTATTGGTGTGATTTTAACGACGAATTCACAACACTTCCAAATATAAAGGATTGAAGAAGAAGAAGAAGAAGAAAGAAACAAACAAACAGAGGAAGTTAAAATATGCTTCCAAATAAGTTTTTAATGATTTTGAAGAAGAAAGAAAAGAAAATAAATGACAGTGAAGAGAGTATTTGGAAGTTAAAATAGGAGTGACCATTATATAATAGGAAGTTTTTTGTTATAACTTTTGAATAAAGACACAAAGTAACCCTAAATTAAATGATGTGTCAAAAAATTAAAAAGGGACAAATTGAGAATTTCATATGTATCTTCTTAATATATATAGATAGATATTTAAAAAATGGTAAATTTTTAGATAATTGGGAGTTTGGTTGGATATCGATACTCATAAAATTTATGGTTATATATGTTTTTTTTCCTATAAATATCTCAAATTTTATTTTTAATCTCTATAATTTTTTTAGTAACTTTTGGTCCCTAAAGTATTTACTATCATGATTTTTGGTCCCTAAAGTATTTCTCATGTTTAGTACATTATATGTAACTCTCTTACAAAAGTTTAAATATTTTTTACGAGAGATAATTTTTTTTTGAAGAATCTAAGATAAAATATATTCAAACAAAATCAGCCCCTCAAGCACAAGGTGTGCCGGAGAGAATCTGAAAATGAGTCATTATACAAAAGTTAGGCCACAACTAGGCGAAAAAATCCAAAAAAATACACAAGAGCTTGGAAACAGTGTAAAAGACTCAGCCTCCAAACCGAGTAATCAAAATGTAGCTGGATTTCAACCACCAATACATTTGAACCTTAACCTTTTCCACTAGCGTCTCAAGCATGTCGGATCCAAAGATAATTAAATATGAGTTTTTTAGTTTTTTGCGCAAAAAAATTCTTAAATAATTCATCTTAGGTTAAAAGATTATGAATTTTTATGGGAGATGTTCCTACAATATTATAAATATGAATACAAAGAAACGATTAAAAAATGTGAAAGTATACAAAAAAATTGATTAATAGTAGGGACAAAAAAATGTGAAAGTACAGTATTTTTTATAATATTAATATTTAATAAAAAAAATATACAATTTCTAATTTGGATATCCAAAAACCAATCCAAAATATAATGATTTTTAGTGTTTTTTTTATAGTGTTTCAGTTAAATCGTTAGACATATCAAAATTTGCAAGAAAAGTAAAGTGTATGATAACTTAAATGGAAATCTGTAACCCATCTTATTTTATTTTATTTGGAATTGAATATTGGAAGAATCTAATGGTAAATTAATATAGAAAATGTGAGGAAAAATAAGAGGGAATAAATTAGGTTTATGGTTAGCTAAACGCAATAAGCTTATATTCGATTCGAGTTTTGAAACCTTTAAAGATTGTGTGATTTTCAACTTGTCCACACTTTTCTGTTTCTCATTAGTGATTCAACTAGCTTGTAAGAAACACCTCAGAATTAATATGTCAACCTTGTGTGTACTAGAATTTGGGAAATTTGATTCTACTAGCTTGTAAGAAACACTTCAGAATTAATGAGAAACAATGCTACTTCTAGGACACTTTTCAACAGCAATACTAGGACAACCAAATTTTATGGATTTTTATTTTTTCTATGAAAAAATAAACAGCATACTAGGAAAATTGGAATTGCCCTAAAAAAATGCAAAATGATTGATAAAGCATCCAGGAAGAGAGAAGTTACAACACATGACACACCAACCAACAACGAAAGCAAAAATGTGATGACGAGTAAGGAGCAAAGGCAAGGGTGAAAGAAGGAAGAAAAACAAAAATGGTTGGTTAGTCTTCAATTATATTCAATTCACCAAATCCTCACACATGAGTTAATAAACCAGTGCAAGATAATAATAATAATAAACAGAGACTTTTACAAACATGAGAAAATCCAACCCTTCTCACCCTCTTTCCGGATATTCAAAAAATAAAAGTTCAAAACATAAAAGTTAGTAATGAACATTGCCTCCCCCTCTGCAGGTGACCATCATTATATTCCAAGGGTATTCAGCCTGCTCTGTTAGTTGTTGCTTCTCTCAAAGGTTTTTGCCACCAATTATGTTCCTTCAAGCTCCTAGAAATTAATTGATCATTTAAGCAAGACAAATAAAAGTTTTTAACGGTAGAAATTAAAACACATGAGAATCTTGTCAGTACCTTCAATTCTTAAGGTAGTGATGTATTTACTTCGCTACAACTCTTTCAAATGCTTAAATTGCTCGCAATCAGCTCCAACCTCACTCAATGACAAGAAAAGCTTTGGCATTATCTTGGCTAACATCAACTTGAAACCAACTGAGTTAGAATTGGGACTGCTATTATGACTCACGGAGGCATCTCTGTTCAATGAGCCAATCAAGTAACCTTTCATATATGCATCACAAGCCTTAAGGATGTAATGACCACGTCTCTTAAAGTGTTCTTTGATGAGCACTTCGAAATCCTAGACAATTCATCAGGAAGATAACAGTCAAATATACTTTGCACAAATGGATAGAATCAAATAAAACATCTAAACTTATTCATAATCACCTTGGGGGGCTTCCGCATAAGATACATCATGGTCTTGCAGTTCAGTAAAAATGTATTCTCGTTGTATGACAATGAATTTTTCTCTCCTTCAGCTGTTCCAGTCTGCTTATCATATCCAGCTTCATTAAAGTAAGGCTTGGAGTTGAGTACTAGCCCTTGTAGCGAAACTAGAACTTGAAGGATGCTAGATGATTTCGGATCCCATACTTCATTTCCTCTGCCTGTCCATGTATTTAGAAGGCTAAGGCAAACCTTCCCTTCCTCATACAAATTAGGGTTAATACGCCAACCGCCTGAATGATAGTACGCTGACTGCATCATTTGAGGCCCAGACAAAGAACACAGAAAGACATGAGATACATTTATGTGGACTACAATGGAATATATATTCTTTACATTTAAACATCTTCCTTACCGGTGGAACATCAGGATACTCTGGCGGAAGGTGAAAATCAAAGAAAAACAGCCCATCTTGGTAAGGAGTCCCGAATGGCCCTACAATAACTGCCCTCACAAGATCCATTCTATCTTCATAGACCCGTACAAAGATTTCCTCTGTCAAAATGTTTAAATTGTTTACAATTATTGAAATGGGTGCGCAAGTACATCACAGCACAAAACATAGATGGTACGAATAAATCTATCATCACAGTTCACTGACCAGGAAGGTTATTTTGTAGTATGCCCCAATCTTGTTGCACCTTCTTAAACCATTTTCGGTTGTTTCTCTGAAAAAGGAGTGAATATCATTTAGTGACTTCTTACTCCATATGATTTAATAAAGGAAACTATACTTCAAAGAAAGAAACAAGCATTTTAATGTATTCGTATGCATTCTCACATGTTTGATGCACCAACATGATAATCATTCATCTGTGTTGATATTTGATTTATATATATAATATGAACCTAACCTACAATAATTAACATGTAATGATGATCAATCAATACTCAGGCAAATGCATGCCCGTGTGTATTGGTTAATATTCATCAAAGGAAGATGAAGCATATAAGATAAAACACGTAACTACAACTACGTATTCGTACTTTAATTTCCCTACTTTTCTTGATATTAGATATAAGGCAACAGTGGTACCTGTCCATTTGCACCAATATAATAATGGTCCGACGGATCTGTAACCATGTCAAAATGTTTCAAACTGCAAGCATCATTGTCGCAACTTGCAGGAGCATCTTCATTCTTCAAGCTGCACAGTGTCTCAGCTACTTCCACATTTTCAGATCTTTCTGGAATAATAACTTCCTCATTTTTAAAACTCTTGCTGCTTGAATTGTCACCATCAATGGCAATACATTCCTGAGAACTGGACTCACAAACATTAACCGGTGATGGAGAATATTCATCATTTGACTCTGTGTCAGCAGGATCTAAGTTCTTTTGTCCCCTGGAGAATATTCCAGAGGCAAGTCTGGTGACGAATCGAAGGGCTGCTAGCGGGACAGAAAGTGCTGTGGTCCTACCAAAGTCTTTCTCTCCATTGTCTTCTGCTTCAGAAGTAACATCGCTTGAATTTTCCCTATTAACATCCTGCATGTAATCTCGCGTAATTATAGAAATAGACTAGTAATAACAATAACCAACATCTCTAGTTGTCCCATGATATGTCTACAATAAAGCAAATGCTTTTGTCGAAGGAAGGAACTGACTCAAAGACCTTTCAAAATGAGGAAAAATAACAATTTATTTCCATTATGAAGTAAATTTTTTACAGGAATCCTGCTAAAGGTAGCAGATGACAGATTTTCCCTTAGGCTTTCTCTTAGAAAGAAACAAGTTTAAAACTTATTAATAATCACATTATAGTTGGAAAGAGAAACAAACCTCTTTGGAATCCTCTAGGACTTCCATTTCATCATCATTAACGGTTTCCCAGCTTGCAGCATCACTTATATCGCTCCCTGCAGCAACTGATTCATCATCATCATCTCTACCAACCACATAGATTGCTTGGGGCCCAACCTGGAAGTAAAGTAACTTATAGACAGTGAAAATGGAAATGTTGTATCATTAGGCATGAACAAGTGATTAACAACACACACACACCACATGTGTATACCCTCAATCTCTTATTTTGCCTCTTAGGTTATTTAGACAAAAGTTTTGATCAAGAATCTAAGCCAAACCTCATTTAAGGCTGTGAATCGGAAAGATCCATAGACCTAAACTCATGGGTTATTTTAGCACCACAAGACTGTTCAACAATCTACCAAAGGATTTTTAGTAACCTCCGTAGCAAACGTAAATGCTTCACTTATTCCTAATAGTCTATGATTTTCTATTACATTATTTAAGCATATAGATATTAAAATGAATGCAAAATACCAATTACATTGTCGGTGATAGAAAACCTTCCAACAAACATTTAGATAAAGATCACCGCCCACTCAAAAAATATTTACTATCAAACAATGGTAGAAACCCATATCTATAACTCCACTTTGATTTTATATTATGGCACAGGCAACAAATGTTCTTTGACTTGATATTCTCATACTCCATAACAACGACAACAACAACCAAGCCTTATCCCACTAAGTGGGGTTGGCTACATGGATCAAACAATGCAATAATGTTTCTATCATATACCATATTTCTATCCACCTCATTAGCCTCTAGATCTTTCATACTCCACCTTATTTTATATTCTATATATCCACCTTAAGGATAAAATATTCTCTTGGAAATTAGGATTTTGGTCTAACTCAACCCCAAAACCTAGCTCAAGAGGGGTGGATTGCTAAATACATATAAAAGTAAACTAAGGTACACAGATTCACCTTTCCCTCATTTCCCTGGTAATACTAGTTCAAACTTCTGTGATAAGTTTTGACAACTGTCAGATGTAATCCTTATTGATTGCAGCTCTAAAAGCTAGACCAGATTTTACCAGCCCAACAAGCATCCAAAAGTAAAATCCTATTCTACTGATAGTAACAACATAAGCAGACTGCTAGTGTTGTATTAATGATGTATTTACAAAACTGAATATTAGTAAAATGCAGCATTTATCTTTTATCAACAGAATGGGAAGAAATAACAGAACAGTGAGAAAGTTATTTAAAAAAATGCACATACCGTTGATACCATCCCATCAGCCCAAGTAACTTCAATGTCACCATTCTTAAGACCAGTTATATTTCCAACCCAAGAGAGGTCTGAGAACTCCACATCCGTTTCGCCAGCAGATGCATTTTCTGTTTCAGTTCCTGCTTCCATTTTAAGTCCGCTTTCTTCATTTTCCTGCTTCGATTTCTCAGTGGACTCTCCAACAGAAGCTTCTGAACAGACAGTCACAGGTGATAGTCTAACAACCACGTCCCCGTAGCAGTAATCATAATCTGGATGGCCCTCTAGCTCATAGACACTTACAATTTCCTCCTTGTCAAATTCTCGGGGATCATCTGCCCTGGCAGCTGGTTTTATCCACCTCACACAAGCTGTCCGCTCTTTGGCATTAACACTCCTCACCACCCCAACTCGGCTAGTTTCACAATTATCCTCACCAACATCAGAAATCTTCTCGACAACATATTGTTCTGAAACAAATTCATGATCACCAGGATTCTCAATAGGAATTAAGTTCGTAGAATCTAGTTCACGCTCTATTGTTCCATCCTGCCAAGCAACATCAACTCTTGTCCTAGTGTTGGAAATTAGAAGAGCTCTTTCAAAGTTTTCCTCTTTCTTCCGAGCTCTCTTTTCTTTCCTGATGACAACTTTCCTTATTTTCTTGCGATGAAGAGGCCAAGCTTCATGGACAGGATCCTTTGATACTGAGATAGAACTATCACACGAGCTAGACTCGCGTGAAGGATTATTTCTATCAGTTCCATCATTCCCTTCCAAAGCACCCACTGGATCAAGGTCCATAGCATCCTTATTCCCATTTGATTCCTCAACTGTAGCGTCTTCTGAATCACACCCACTCCCTGTTTGATTAGAATCTAATTCAATATTAACAGAATTGTTACGTTCCAATTTTGATTTGCTCTTGTTGATGGAAACAGAAGATGACAGTGCAGATGAGGGTAAAAGACACCAGTCACCCAATTGCCAGTTTGCATGAGCAAAACAAGACAACAATTTTAAGTTTTTCGGACTCTGTTCCTCAGCCGGGGAAGTAGAAGAGTATGGCCCATAACCTGCAGATGCTATCCAATAAACGAACACTGATCCAACTGTAACATTGGTGACAGTACCTTCTAACCTATTTGCTTTCCACAGGCCAGACAACCACCTAGCCATCTTGAAGATTGATGAAGACTTGGCCCTTACACGTTGCCCTGGGTAATAAGGGAAATGCCCATCTTCAAGAATATTCTTTGAAATCGGTTTAAGATTCATTGGATCTGCTTTGGAGACTTTACAAACTGAACCATCATCAAATAAGACAGTCACATTATCCAAAACATCATCAATTCTTCCTAACCAAGACCCGAGCACCACATAATCACCAACAGTGAAATCCCTAATACGCTTTAAGGCTTTTGATGAGACCTCTTTTACAATAGACCCATCATGGGCCAACAAATCCACAGACATATTGGCATCAACCACAACACCCACTTGCCCAGTAGGATCAGAGGCAGCAGCTACAAAATCACCATGTAAAAATCCACGATCAATAACCTCAACGTCACTGAAATTCTGTGTGGATTCAGATTCATCCATCCAGAGTACACGTAGCTCGTTAGTCTGAAGAGCAGCGGTTTTACCATGCAAAGAAGCATCCTTCCTATCAGAATTTCTACCACCATTATTACTTTCATCACCTTCCTCAACATCACCATCCTCATCCTCACTATCATCCTCATCATCAGATACTTCGCTATCTGAATCCAAATCTGAATCACCGTTAACTTCTGTCACAATCCCAATCATCCCACTGTTTTTATTCTTCACAACATCTTCTCTATAAATTTGCACAGTATTACTTTTCTTACAAGAAACTCCATCGGGCTCGGCCTCATTGTTTTCAGAAAGTGTATCATGCTGTTGAACTTCCATCTAAAATTATAAAACATCAATGTCATGAGATAGCCATTACATTCTTCTTATTCAACATTCAATTCAGCAATTGAACACTAAAAAACTAATCAAGTACTACTTATAAGAATGGCAAAAAATTATCCTTAACAAAATAATACTAATAAAAAGGAACAATCAAAAGACATTTGAATAAATTGGTTTCAAGAAAACAACAGAACAGTATTAAACTTTAAACAAAAAAAATCGACATGGCGGACAAAATAAAAATGAGAATCGACATGACAGACAAAATAGAAAAGCAAAGGCACCAACTTTAATCAATATGCTAACAAAAAAACTCCAAAATTGATGTGGATCTAAAAATCACGTAACAGAATCAAACAAAAACATGGTTTAGCTGCCAATCATAATTCATAACCCAGTTTTAAAATTCGAATTGACGCACACACAACATCATCGATAAAATCTTTATAGCTCAATCAGATTTAATCATAATTGACTATATTCTAATAAAAACAATAATCAGAATCTATAGATAAAGCACGGATTAACATACCCTAAGGTAGCTCAAGAATTCAAAAGAAAAAGCGAACAAATTGATCGAAATTAAAAAAATAAAAAAAGAAACAAACGAATGAGCTAGGTTTTTAGATTCATCGGCGCTGCAAGAGGTTAATCGTTGAAGAATTCAAATATGAAGATGGAGATAGAAACTCGAATATTAGGCATTAATTGAAAAAAGAAAAGGAATGAATACGAAAACCTATATAGCTGTGAGAAGAGAGAGAAAAAATGAAAGTAAAGCTTACGAAGAAAGAAGAAGGAGTTCGCGTTTATGAGATGAAGACGACACGACGATGGCGAAGAAGAAGATGAATATGCGAAGAAGACGAGTATTTGTTGTTGCAGCGGCGTAAGGGTAATTTCGTCATTCCATTTTCTATTCTCTTCTATCTATGTGGGTAAACCCTGATCAGGACCGTTCGTTTTAAATATATTTTTCATCATTTAGTCTTTATTTTGGTCAATTTTATTTATTTTGTTGCCTAATATTTCCTTTTAATCCTTAATAAAATGATAAACTTGTTTCTACCAAAAAAAATGATAAACTTGTTTCGTAAGCATGTCTCAATTGGTATGGACATTATATGTAATATGCAGCGATGAAGTTTAAATTGTAATATTTTTCTTTATTGTTGTGACAAATGTGAAGTGAGTTAAGTCACGTATTACTTATAAAATTAGATGTTGGACATTTTATTATTATATGAGAACCCATAAATTTATGTCTTAAGTGTGAGATGACTTAAGTCACACACTTTTGTGATGTTCAACTCACTTGGGTAATTGTTTTAAGCCCAATGTGAAATTGTGGATGATTTCCGACTGCCCCCTTATAACCAAAAATGTTCGAACTGTAATGCTTTAATTTATTCATCTTAAAATATGAAATTCTAGTCACCAAATTTGACAAAAATAGTCTGCTTCAAAAAAAAAAAAAAAGACTTAGATCGAGTGAAAATATCAATAATACAAAATTTTACAATTATATATTTGAGTTATAGTGGTTTTTTTTTTAAGCAAGTTATAGTGGTTTTGTGTAACTTTTTATCTACGTATAAAATAAAAAGTAATGTAAAAGAATGGTATTTCAATCCTAATATATGAAAAACTTTTACTTCCTTTTTTTTTCACTACTTGACTAAATCTTTAAAGTTTTTTTTTGTTCAATCATAAGTTTTTGGAGTTAACTTTTAAATACTTTTGATTTCAGGCTTACAATTGGATTCTTTTTGTTTAGTTTTATTGTTTTTTTTATCAATAACTGGTTTTTAAATATGTTGATTTTCTAAAAGAGTAAAAAGTAAATTAATTTTAATTTAGTGGCTAAAAATAATCTATCTGATGTTCTTCCCACCAATTTTAAAATAATTTTTAGAAATTATCCTCTGGGTCTAATTTTTTTTAGAAAATACTAAAACTAACTCAATAAAAAAATAACAAAACTAATATTGGTGGATATTTGCTTCCTGTTAAAGAACGAATGTGAAACACTCACCAAATTAAGAGGGAAAAAAGGAAAGAAACAAGTAAAGTAATGAAAATGCTTTTCTAGGTGATGCAAGTTTAGGATTTTTATTTTCCAGGTTACATTCAAATTTAGGATTGTTGAGAATACTTCAAAGTAGCCTTTCCACCCAAGATAGTACCAAATTTTAATAGCAAACAAACCTAAAGTATAAATTGATTAATTTATTTCTTTTCATATGCATTTTCTTGGCTGGCATTCGTGAGAAACTACTGATTTATTCTTTTCCAGTTTTGCTTATTACCAAATAATTAGCATTCATTCGTTATTTATCAATAATTGGTGAACTTTGACTACATTATTATTATTAATTATATAAAAGCATATTTGATAAGAGTATAATAGAGGGATTCCTAGCAAGATGAATTAGTATGTTTTTTATTGGAGCAATATAACGTGACAATGTGAGTTTCACAGAATTTACTAAGTATTCCTAATTAATCTATAGTATGATTATAAAATCAACATAATTTCCTTGAACAACACCATTACATATTCTCCACGTCCTATTTGAAGAAATTTTGAGCCCTTAAATATAAAAGCTCAAATTCAAATTACCAGTGTATTTATTAATTTTGTTTCCAAACTTACTCCTACGGAGTAATATTACCAATTTATTTTAAAATATAAAAGATATTTTTGTAAGATCAACATATAAAATGAACACATACAAGATATTTTTGTTTCCAAACGTGCTCTTAAGTAATATTACCAATTTTTTATTATTAAAAAGTAAATAACATATCTACGTGAGCTCAGCTCAGTTGATAGGGATATCGCATATATTATGTAAGAGTTGGGGTTCGAACCCCAAACACTTCACTTATTCACCTTTAATGTGGAATTTCTAACCACACAAGTTTATTATCATGACAATATATTGTGTCACTAATTAGAGCTATTTTAGTTGACCATAATCAAAATCTGACTTCTTCAACAGCAGAACAGTTAGGAATGTAGCCAAAAATGTATCTCTGATGAAGTTAACAGATTTTGAACCACTTTGCATAATAAAACCTACAATATAAGATGTAGTAATGAGATCAATGCATCTCCATCTTCTCTCTTTTGCATATTTCTTCAAACTTTCCTCAATCCTTTTGTATTCTTCTTCTTCTTCCTCCTTTGATTTCATGGAAAAGGCCTCAGCCAGGCACCTTGCTAAAACCACCCCATCTTCTAAAGCACTACACCCCCCTTCGGCAAGATCAGGTGGCATAGAGTGTAAAGCATCTCCAGCAACACAAACATTGCCTTTACTAATATTTCCCATTATAAGCTCCCAAGGATGTCTATATCTCAATGGAGTTGATTGAAATGCATCTAATTCAGTTTTTTCTATGAAATATCTAACATCACTTGGAATCATCTCTAACTTGCTTAACACATATTGCTTCAGTTTAGCAGGGTCTTGTGCTAAGTCTTTATCTGTCGGACAAATCAAGCGGAGTGTGACAATTATTTATTTTTTATGAATTGAAATTAATGTTTTAAAAGTTTATCTACAAAAAATAGTGGGGGGTGTAATTAGTATTCACCTTTGCCAATAGGAGTCCATGTGAAAAACCAATAAACACCCTTCTCATTACATGGAATAGCTCCAGCTCTAAAACCTTTGCCAAAATACTGCATGAATATTGGCTCAATTTCATGAGTGGTATTCAATTCAGCATAACCCCTGGTTGCATATCTCCCTGTGTAAGAGGCTTCCTTGAAGCTTAGCCACTTTGCCACCACAGAGTTCACTCCATCACACCCGATCAATACCTTTTAAATTGCAAAAAAAAAAAAAAAAAAAAAAAATCCATGTATGACTTTGAATTCATAATGGAAGTTGTTTTATAACATGTAAGTTTAATTCCATGAAATATCATACCATTAGTGCATGTTTTTGGGTTTACTTACTATCTAATTTCATAGGGTATATTTGTCACACATATTGGACCAGTTTGTTTTAGATTTTTTTGAAAATAGATTTTATAGTGTTAGAAAATTTTGTATAAAAAAATTTTACAAAGAAATATTTTATAAAAGCTTCAAATGAAAAATTTGTTTGAATAATTATTCTTAAAATGTTATTTTAGGTATTTCATCATTTTATTGAAAAAAAATTTGGATATCAAAATTTCAAAAAAATCACTTTTTTTGAAGCTATTTCAAATAGATTTTCATAAAAATCATTTTTGAAATACAACTTTTTATAAAAATTGAGATTTTAACTATTTTTTGTTCTTCAATAATGTACGTTTATGTTATATGATGTCAAAATTAGTGTTTGAATTTAGAAAAAACGAATATAAAAAAACTTGTAATATTTTGAAAAACGATTTTATAAAATCTATTTTCAAAAATACAAAGAAAAAATCTATTTTTTTAAAGCTGAAACAAACAGGCCCATTGTCACTATCAGGGCAGCTGTTAGGAGTGCAAGGTAGTCTAAGGCCGACGCCGGGCCTCCATGTTTTACGGGTCTCAAACAAAATTATATGGTTGTAGTTCTCTAAAAAAAAGATTAAAAAGTTAGAAGATATTTTTGTTGGTATTGATTATAATATGACTATTTTTATGTTATTGATATTTATTATCGAGCCTCTTTTTATATGACTATTTTTAATTTTTTATGTTATTTATATTTTTATGAATATTTTTTATTTTTTTATGTTATTGATATTTATTTTTCCTTTTTTTATTAAGGGGTCCAATTTTAATATTTATTACCGAGCCTCTAAATTGTCGAGACCGGTCCTGCATATTATTTACCTTGGTTTTAATGGTTGTTCCATCAGTAAGATGTAGTATCTTAAAGAATTCAGATTCCTCAATAGCAACAACCTTTGAAGAGTACCTAATGGTTCCACTTGGAAGCTCATTGGCAAGAGCTTCCAACAATAACCGCCTTCTAGCACAACGAACTTCATGTGCTCCACTACATGTCATAGAAACACACAATATATTATATGACATATGAATTCACAATTGATAAAGGCATGATGATGTGAATGTTATATTTGCAGTACACATACTAGTTTCCTTTGTTGTCCTTGAAAGATAGAGTTGATGTTTGTTGTCCTTTGATCAAAGAAGTAGTGACAATCCCATGAAGTTCGAGATGTTGTTGGCGAAGGATGTCTCCAACACCAACAGCATCCAAAGCTTTCCAAGCATTTTCCCATAATGTTAAAGCAAATCCACTAACTCTCAAACTATCCCAAGATTCCAATACTAAACTTCGGATACCCAACCTGCCAATATCAATTCATACTCAATTGTATTAGTCACTAGTCACACTTTTAAATATGGCTAATCAAGCTTCACATGTGTAGCTAGGGAAAAAAAAAAAGAGCATCTAAATATGATTACTCTAGTAAAAAATGGAGAGGTTACTGACCTGTGAAGCCCCAAGGATGTTGTGAGGCCAGCAATTCCAGCTCCTACAATCACGATGTCTTCTTCAATTAGTGTTTCCATTACTAAAAACTATTAATAGAGTGGATGCCTTAGGTAAGGATAATACTTCAAAGAAGAGCTCAAGAAGTTTATTTATAATACTAGTATTGTGCAAAGATGATATTGTATATCGGTGTTCGCGGTTCGGTTTGAATCGGTTTTGAGGCAAAAATCCATTCAATCCAAAGATAAAATTACTAGCGGTTCGGTTCGATTTTGGATTACTACTTAAAAAAAATTGATCCAGCCCTATGATGTATGGGTACACTAATTGAGGAAGAGTATCAGCACCGGGTACTGGTACGCGTACTGTATGCTTTTGGTACGCACCAAAACCGTACCTATTTTTTTTTTTGCAACAGGTACGCGCATAGTACAGGAATCCAAAAAAACATTTTTTTTCCTTCCTTTTATTCGTTTTTTATAGGAAGAGTTAAGTTTTTTATTTGTTTATAATATAAAAATAGAAGCTATTCTAAAAAATAATAACAAAATAGTCGCCGAATTTATTTATTCAAAGAGAGTTGAAGATTTAGTTTTTATTTATAATCTTATTATTCTATCGAGAAAGAGAAATAATAATACTTACAAAGAATGACCAACAAAAAGATGAGATATTGGTATAGATGAATGAGATCTATTTGATGTAGCTGATATTCTTGAAGTTTCTAATTTTACTCGCGATGAATCTGAACTAGATATCACTCTTTTTAATGATGATGGAGAGGGAAATCATCGACTCTTTTTATGCTGATTGCTTTTTAATTTGATATTTTTATGTTTTTGAACAATTTGAATTACTTTTAAAATGTGATATTTTTTATATTTTATTATATGTGTTACCAATATTATTCTATTATTCTTCTTCAAAAAATATAATTATATTATTTTATTTATATAATTATATTAAAAAATAAATAAATATACTGACATACCCGTACATTAGTTTTGCTAAAAATTTCGTACCCCATACCGGTACCCTTATCAGGTCCTGATACCGTACCCGCAGATGTGCAACGTAAATCTAATTTTGTGTGGTTTAACTTGGATCCATTTTTGGATATCCGAATTACAAATTATAATTTTTTTAATTAAATATTAACATTACAAAAATAAGGTAAAGTAATATATTTGATCTAAAATATAACATATATTATATTAAAAATTAATATTTTTGAATGACAATTATCGATTATATATGAAATAGTAAATTGAAATAATAAGTAACGTTAAAAAAATTAAAAATCAACACCATACTAATAAAAATCAATCCATCCAAATAAGTGTGTGTGTGTGTGACAGAGATATTTGAATTGTTTTTGAAAAATCAGTACAAAATTTGATCCGGTCATTTTCATAAAAGAAAATCCAAATAAAACAAATTAAATCAGTTTGCAAATTTTTTTCGGCTTGGTTTGAATTTAAACATCTTCTATTATTGACGATTTATTGAAGGCATGAAATACATGTGAAAAGATATTCTTATCTAGCACAAACATATAGGCACAAAATTTAGGCACACTCGCATCAATTCAAAAAATTAAAAGAAAAATAAAATAATCACATCAATTAATATAATTTTATCA
Source organism: Trifolium subterraneum (assembly GCA_951799995.1). Lineage (NCBI taxonomy): Eukaryota > Viridiplantae > Streptophyta > Magnoliopsida > Fabales > Fabaceae > Trifolium > Trifolium subterraneum. The sequence goes on along the minus strand of OX637463.1, from coordinate 578,070 downwards.
TTTTTTCTTTAATTTTTTTACTTATGTGTATACTATCTAACACCTCAGTTTTATAATTGTGTTTAAATAAGTATATTTCGTATGTGAAACACATAAAACAACATTTTGTTGACTCTCATGTATTGCAACAAACAGTATCTTCTTCTTTTTTGGTACATTGCAACAGTAGCTTTGTTCTCCTATAATAAATACCCAGCTGATTGCATCATTATAATATGTGGCGGAACCAGGAGCGGATCCAGAAATTTTACTATGTGAGATCAAGATCATTTTTTTTAATCGACAAATAATTTATTTAAAACTCAAATTTGAGCACAAAACACTTTTAAATGGGAGGAAAAGATTATAAATCTCACAATAGCAGGTAAAAAACATAAAATGTCAAAGGAAGATAATAGGCGGCACCAAACACAAACAACAACCGTACTAAAAAACACAAATAAACCCTTTTGAAATATTTCTCCATTTCTAACATATTAAAAAAATCACCTAATCAATACTTGATGGATATTTATTTCATCTCTAATACAATCACAATTTTATAAGAAGCCAAATAACAATATAAGACAAAAATAAGATGATTCAAAAAAAAAAAAAGACAAAAATAAGAATGAAGGGAAGAAAAAAAAATTACTTGAATTATTGTCTCTTTACTCAATTGTAATAAAGGATGAAAACTCGATTTGGAACGGGATATAGTGTGCCTGTTGATTTTTTTATACAAAGGGTTAATTTATTTATTTTTACTTTGTTGTGTTTGTGTGTAAAAATGAACATAAAAGAAAGAAAAGTTTATTTCTTCGTTGATTTTGCTGGAGAAAGTTATTCGGCTCCTCTCTCTACCTTTCCATTTTCTTCTTTAATTTTTTGAAATAAAAATAATAACAAAATTAAAAGGCAGATTTATATTTCCAATAGAGTCAAAGTAGTTGAACTACTATTTTGCAAATTTTGTAGTATGGGGACATTTATGTACTTCATGAGGGGTCAATATATCAAAATTACATTTTCTTGGTTAAAAAAATAGAAACAAGTGGGGTCAGCTGCCCACATTTGTTACTACTTGGATCCGTGGAACTAGGAAATTTGTTTTAGATGGACCACTAAAAAATTATAATATATAATATAAAAATTATGTTGCATATTTTTTTTTTTTTGTGGTGAATTTTTTTTTTTTTGTCAAGTAGCCTAGCGGCTAGAAATTCCACCTTTAAGGTGGATAAGTGGGATGACCGGGGTTCGAACCCCGGCCCCCTGCATATAAAATGCAATGTCCAACCAATTGAGCCAAGCTCATGGGACTTGTGGTGAATTTTTTTAATTCATAATAAGTATAATTATCTTGTTGAGAGTGAGAGAGATAAAAAAAAATAGAGAGAAATTGTACTTTCCTTATATTTAAAGAGAGATCTTGTAATTTCCGACTTAGTGAAATTTCTCTACTATTGTCCCGTGATTTTCTCCCCTTATTTATTAAAAGATTTTCACTTAAATATTGTGTGTTCAATTCCTTTTTTCTAATCTCTTATTTCAGCCGCATGATAATTATTTTGTTACTTTGGTTTCCAACATGTTCTTCCCAACAAAGTTTAAAATTTACAATTCTCCCAAAAAAAAATTTTAAAATTTTACAAGTATCAAAATATTTTTTCTTTCAATGTCAAAAAATAAAATATTTTTATTTTGATTTAAAAACAAATATTTGATGTATTCTGACAAGAATCTGTCTAAAAAATTGTTTATTGAGATGACGGCTCTTTTATTTTATTTTTAAAATTGGATTCATATAATATACATATTTATATTTATTTTGACATTGAATTTGAAAATGGGATCGAAAATTATGAGAGCGATAAAATAAAAAAGATTAATAAAATTAATTTGATAAATAAGTCTTGAATTTGAGAGATTCTAATTTTTTTGTTGTCACTGGTATCTGGTCCACTGAACCACCTAATCTGATTCGGGGGTTAGTTTTGTCATCAAGTGGTTTCAGCCCCTCTCTATCACGATTGTGAGGATCGAACCGTAGTTCTCCCTTTCAAAATTAGCGTCAACCACCACTGGACCAACTGACGATCGGTAGATATTCTGAATTTAAGTTACTAATATTTGTAAAGAAAGATAAATATAAAAATATTAGTAACTTTTTTTGGGTTGTAAATATTAGTAAATATTACTAAAACTAACTTAATTAAAAAAAGTTTTTTTCTAATTTATCCGTTTATAATTTAAAGGTGTTTATTTATCAATCAATGAGAACAATCCATATGTAAAATCACATGCAAATTCAAAAGTTTATTACAAGTTAGTTATGAGAACAATATGCAAATCTACTTATGTGACTTGTTCTCATTGATTGATGAATAAATACTCCAAATTATAAAAGGGTGGAGTATGTGTGACAAAAAAATAACAAAACTAATATTAGTGGATATTTGTTTCCCATTAAAGAACAAAGACGTGGAACACTAAGGCCCCGTTTTGCCCGACTTATTTTCTACTTTTCTATTTCTTTTTAAACAAAGTAAAGAAGAAAAAAATTGTCTTTGACCTTACGTAAAAGAAATAGAGAAATAAAGTAAATAAGTAAAAAACAAGGAGAAATAGGGTTAAACATAATTTTTTACTTATCTACTTCGTTCAAGTTAAAGTAGAAAAGTAGAAAATAAGCCGGGCCAAACGGGACCTAAAAGAAAGAAGCAAAGTCATAATGAAAATGTTTTTCTATGTGATGCAAGTTTTGTTTTTTGTTTCATAAATTGGATATCCTCTGCTTGCAACTATAACAATTAATCATTTGAGTATTGTGGGACTCAAATGATTGACAAACTTTCCCTAGTTTTATTTATTGCATTCCAAATTAGAAATTGAACTGAAGAAAGACTGATTAAATTAGTAAACACTCGCACCACTTCTTTAAGTGTATAAGAGCCCGAATTTTTATTAAAAAAATTTAATTAGAAAAACTTTATTTACAAAATAATTAAAATAGTATGGGTGTCTCAACAGACTATTCATTACTACCTCCGTTCCAAATTATATGTCACTTTGAAGAAAAAATTTGTACCAAATTATATGTCACTTTATATTACCAATGAAGCATTTAATGCAACTTTTCCTGTTATACCCTTAATTATTTATTACTCTCTCTTCTTTCAATTCTTCGATTTATTTTTTCAATACCATAAATGAAGGACAATTTTGTAAATCAACTCATAATTTCTCTTTTCCATACAACAATGATTACATTTCTTAATGTAAAAATGTCAAAGTGACATATAATTTGGAACGGAGGGAGTATGTAAAAAGTTCTTAATTTACAAAACTCATTTTTTTTCTGGTACACGTTTCAAGTCAAATCATCAAACAAACATCTTTTTTCGGTACCTAAAATGTTAAATATAACGGTCAATTTCTTTATCCAAATTGAATCATCAAAAGATCTTAAGAAAAATGTCATAAAATAATAACTAAACACTTCACCAATCAAAAGATCTTAAGAAAATATATAATTATTTATTTTCCAAAAAAAATGTAGGCGGATAACTCGTCATCAATCATATAACACATCGTCAGAACATCATCAAGGGATATAACAACACATTGCACTTAACAAATCATACACATAAGAGCATTTAAGATACAATGTATACAATGCATCTAGACTCTTTAAATGCATGTGGTACTAGGGTCGGAGGTCATAAACAAACACTCATTTGCATGACAACAAATTTAGAAACCGAGTTAAATTGGATCGGTCATTTCACTACACGACAACAAATCTGCGGCGGAGACTTAACACATGAATGAATGCGTTGTCATATTATCCAAACAAATGCAACTTCTCGAAATAGCAAACAAAATTAACACAACCACAACAAATTCTACACGACAATAACTCACCATAGTTACTCAAAATAATCAAAATAATTTATTGTAATTATAGTTTTAATTAGTTTCTTCTAAAAGATAAAGATCCTACTACTATCTCATAACACAATCCCTATATAACATGGGTATATGGGAAAAAAACTTTTACCTTGACGTTTTCCTTCCAAGCACTACACTATAAGCCTAAATTCGCAACTACACAGTGCACACACGATCTCTTACTGCTGAGTCTTGTTCAATGATCAGACTATTAAAAACAGGTAACCATATGCCACTATTTGAATTAGGGGAGAATAAGACCAAGAACAAGGCTTGATTAACACTTGAATAATAGAGGAGACGTACAAGTAATAGCAAGAGGAGTAAGACTTGTTGTTTGTGGAGGCTAAGGTGGTATATGACCAAGCCAATTGAATCCACATGGTGAAGGCTTCCCGTTTGGCTCACAAGAGAAATTAAGAGATTAAAATTAAAATCCTATTGGTCAAAATAAATCAATTAACAAATAAAAATAAACTATAATTGTACCATTAAAATAAAATTAGAAAATTGGATTATAGACAATTTTGGGTCATTTGCTAAAGTCACGTGATACTAAAATGATTTGGCCGTTCATAATTCTAAAATAGCCAAACGATTGGTTTCTAACTTTAGATAATTTTCTTAAAATAGATTATAAAATGATTAGCCAAAACTAAGAAGTAAAATAAGAATTATATTTAATTAAATAATAAATTAATAAAATTATTAAAAATGACACATATAATGTATATAAAATATTGGATTGCTACATTATTACTCCCTTAAAATAGTTTCATCTTGAGCGGGGTTAAGGAGCTGGAGGTCCGGGGTTCGAGTCCTGACAAGGAGAATATTAACATGATATTGTAATACTAACAACTAACATTGCTTATAAAAAATAAAAAAACTAGAAAGTAAGACGATTAGGAAAGGTTCTCTCATTAAATAAAAATCATAGGGTAAGAAAATCACTTTCTATATTGAAGTTAAAATGTTCTATCTTGTAAATAGAATAAAAATATTTATCTATACATAAAATAAAATATTCTAGGGTCTTAATTTAGGTGTTAATAAATATATCCTTTTATTTTTATTTCTTGGTGTTAATCCTTTGATTTCTAAGGAAAGGGGCTCCAAAAATTGTTCTATAAAATGTTAATTTTTTATGGATGATCTATACAATATAAATTTTCAATCTAACGAATGATTTTGTAAAATTCGTATTCGTTATAGTGATACTCATAACTTGTGCACGATGAAAAACTTGACGAGTTCTTTCACCATAGAATTGGTCATATTATAGGTGTCAATTTAAATTTTTTGAAATGCATGGGAGAAAGGAATTTCAAATTCTTAGCTAGCCTTTTTGTGTCATTTGAAATTCCTTAAAAAAAAGTTTTGGTCAAATACCCTAGTAGCTAGAAAATCCACCTTAAAGGCGGATAATTCGAGTGTCTGAGGTTCGAACTCCGAAAATTTTAGAATGACTAAAATTAAAATTTGGTATATTTATAGGGACTACAAATATATTTAACCTTAATATTACTAATTTATTATAGACATAAAAGATATTTTTGGAAGATTAGCATATAAAATGAATGAACACATAAAATCATTCACAATTTTTTTTAATATATATAGTAATTAGAGTCTAGAGAGATGCTTATAACAAGTAACGAGGGATTATTTGAAAAGGAAAAAGAAAAATTTATCAGCAAAAGTAAATAACACAAGTTTATTAATTATCATGGCAATATATTATTATGTTACTAATTAGAGCTGTTTTAGTTGACCACAATCAAAATCTGATTTCTTCAACAGCTGAACAGCTAGGAATGTAGGCAAAATGGTATCCCTAATGAAGTTAACAAATTTTGAACCACTTTGTTGAATAAACCCCACAATATAAGCTATAGTTATGAGATCAATGCATCTCCATCTTCTCTCCTTTGCATATTTCTTCAAACTTTCCTCAATCCTTTTGTATTCTTCTTTTATTTCATTTGGTTTCTTGGAAAAGGCTTCTCCTAGGCACCTTGCTAAAACCACCCCATCCTCTAAAGCACAACACCCCCCTTGGCCAAGATCAGGTGTCATAGGGTGTAAAGCATCTCCAGCAACACAAACATTGTCTTTACTAATATTTCCCATCATGAGCTCCCAAGGCTGTCTATATCTCAATGGAGTTGATTGAAATGCATCTAATTCAGTTTTTTCTACGAAAGATTTAACATCACTTGGCATATTCTCTAGTTTGCTTAACACATACTCTTTTAGTTTAGCAGGGTCTTGTGCTAGCTCTTTATCTGTTTGACAAGTCAAGTACAAGTGTGATAATTATTTCATTTTCTGAATTGGAATCAATGTTTTAAAAATTAGACTAAGTGATGTATGGTTTTGCAGTGAGAGAAATTGATTTTGAATTAATTGATTCTGACTAAAATTAAGTTGAAATTAAAATAATTTATATTTTGATACATTCATTAAAAGTGAGTTACCAATAAATTTGAGTGTAAAAATCAAGGAGGGAGAAAAGGATATTTAGTATATTCACCTTGGTTGATAGGAGTCCATGTGAAAAACCAATAAACACCCTTCTCATTACATGGAATAGCTCCAGCTCTAAAACCTTTGCCAAAGTACTGCATAAACATTGCCTCAATTTGGTGAGGGTTCTTCAACTCAGCATAACCCCTGGTTGCATATCTTCCTGTGTAAGAGGCCTCCTTGAAGTTTAACCACTTTGCCACCACAGAGTTCACTCCATCACACCCAATCAATACCTTTTAAATTGCAATCCATGTATCACTTAAGGTTTACTACTAACTTTCTTCTTACATTATAGTATTATTAACAATTCACACCCAAATTCAAAATGTTGTGATTCTTAATTTGTTATGTCACATGTATTAATTGTTTACCTTAGTTTTGATAGTTGTTCCATCAGCAAGATGTAGTATCTTAAAGAAGCCAAATTCCTCAATAGCAACAACTTTTGACATGTACCTAATGGTACCATTTGGAAGTTCATTGGCAAGAGCTTCCAACAATAACTTCCTTCTAACACAACGAACTTCACGTGCCCCACTACATGTCATAAAAACACTATATATATAATTGGGTCATTCTTTTTCTTTCATTTTTTTTTTAATTTGTGTGAAATAGTCAAATGCAACGATTATTGTAGAACAAATGAAATAATAATTGATAAAGACATAATGTGAATAGTATAGTTGCAGTGCACTTACTGTTTTCCTTTGTTGACCATGAAAGGCGTAGTTGATGTTTGTTGTCCGGTAATCAAAGAAGTAGTCACATTCCTGCACTCCAATTCAATTCAAGTTTTTAAGTGTAATTTTTATATACTGATACATATCTAAATAAGATGTGTATCAGAATGTTCACCTAATTTGTATTGTACTTACCCATGAAGTTGTAGATGTTGTTGGCGAAGGATGTCTCCAACACCAACAACATCCAAAGCTTTCCAAGCATTTTCCCATATTGTTAAAGCAAATCCACTAACTCTCAAACTATCCCATGATTCCAATACCAAACTTCGGACCTCCAATCTGCCAATATCAACATCAATTCATATACATATAGAAGGGTTAGTAAATATAAATAAAATGTTTCATACGTAGTTTAGTAGTTAGAAATTTCACTCTTAACATAAATAAGTGTAGTAGTCGCACTTTTAAACCTGGTTAATGATGTATCACATGTTTTAAAAAAAATAGTGTCTCAAAGGTTACAGACCTGTGAAGTCCCAAGGATGTTGTGAGACCAGCAATTCCAGCTCCTACAATCACAATATCTTGTTCAATTACATTTTCCATTACTAGTGAACAGAAGCTTTGGTTTTAGGTAAGGACTAAGGATATTTCTTGAAAGAAGTTTATTTATAATATTATGCAAAGATGATATTGCATCATCACTGACTTCACTCACTATATAGTCGCCACCTATACTTCAATTTTATGACGACATGCCATACGTAATTCAATTGCCACATCCAATTCATCAAATTTAGTAAAAATATATATATATAAATATTCAGTAGATATTTTTCGCAGAATTGGTATATTTGTTCATAAGCTAACAATTATTTGTTTAGATAAAAAAAATTGTGTGTCTAAAATTGTGACCAAAAGAAATCATTTTTTTAAAAAGTATTTTTCTATATAGTTCATGCTAACAAGTGTATTAAAGTAGTAATAAGTTTTATGTGAAAAATGCAACTAACCACAACTTCTCATTGAAGGTACGTTCAATTGCTAGTGAACGTCGATTAGCATTACTTGTTGTTGGAATTCAACTTCAGGCTCACAGTGAAATAAATATATACTATTATTAAAAAGGAAAATTGCTAGTGAATGTCAAACTTTTATTGTTAAAAAAAATAAAAATTATTATTGTTAAAAATTATTTAATAAAAAAGTCTACAACACCACCCTACAATTAAAATCTCAACCTTTGAACGTCGAGGCAAACACATGGTAAGTAACAAAATGAGCATAACAATTTTATAAAGTTTTAATACAAATTTCTTAATATATTGGTTGTGTCACTATTTCAGTTGTCCACAATCAAAATCTGACTTCTTTAACAATTGATTACCTAAGAATGTACCCAAAACTGTATCCCTAATAAAGCTAACAATTTTAGAACCACTTTGCTGAATAAAACCAACAATATAAGCTGTAGTAATGAGATCAATGCATCTCCATCTTCTCTCCTTTGCATATTTCTTCAAACTTTCTTCAATCCTTTTATATTCTTCTTTTTCTTCATTTGGTTTTTCGGAAAAGGCCTCTGCTAGGCACCTTGCTAAAACCACCCCATCTTCTAAAGCACAACACCCCCCTTGGCCAAGATCAGGTGTCATAGGATGTAAAGCATCTCCAGCAACACAAACATTGTCCTTACTAATATTTCCCATTATAAGCTCCCAAGGATGTCTATATCTTAGTGGAGTTGATTGAAATGCATGTATTTCAGTTTTTTCTATGAAATATCTAACATCATTTGGCATCTTTTCTAACTTGCTTAACACATACTCTTTCAGTTTAGCAGGATCTTGTGCTAGCTCTTTATCTGTAATAAGACAAGTGAAAAATATTTTATCTTTTGGGTTCAAATAAATATTTTATCTTTCTCGCTCGTCCTACAAAATTACCAAAATACTCTCGTCTGCTACTTAAGTAGCGGATTCTACGTTTAAAATATTGAAAATTTTATGGTAGAAGGGTGTTTTTTTCTTCAAATTTCTCATTTTTATAACGTCTGCTATTTAAGTAGAGGTCAACTAAAAATCTTGAATTTCATGTAGGGTGTGTTTTCTCAAACTTTTTCATTTTTATAACGTCTACTACTTAAGAAACCGATAGGATAACAAAAATAAATCTCAGTCATATATTGATCTTGTCAAAGATGGCTCGGCCTAAGAGCCGAACTGCCCAAGTTCGAACCATGGCCTCAAATTGAAGCATATTCGAGATATCTTGTCGATTCAATCTCTGATTTCAGTTTTAAAACATTGGTTAAATAAAAAAAAATTATTTTGATATGCAAAATAAAAAGGGAGAAAACAATAATAGTATTCTAATTTCACCTTGGCTGGTGGGAGCCCATGTGAAAAACCAATAAACAATCTTCTCATCACATGGAATAGCTCCAGCTCGAAAACCTTTGCCAAAGTATTGCATAAACATTGGCTCAATTTCATGAGGGTTCTTCAATTCTACATAACCTCTGGTTGCATGTCTTCCTGTGTAAGAGGCCTCTTTAAAGCCTAGCCACTTTGCCACCATCGAGTTTATTCCATCACACCCGATCAATACCTTCAAATTGCAAACATCCATGTAGTATCAATTAAGGTTTACTCACAGCAGTATAATGGAAATTAATTTTAAAAGGTGTCAGCTGAGCGGTAAGAGTTTAACTTTGTAACATCAAAAGATATGATTTAAATTTAACTCGGGACATACAGGGTGATATTTGTGACCTCATCATGTCATATTACATATGTTTACATTTACTATTCCAAATTGCATTTTTTTAACCGTAATGTTATTATTAGTACCATTGAAAAAAATATAAAAAAAATTAAACAAAATTGAATATTAGGACTTTTAAAAATGAAAACTTATTCGAACCATTAAACATAATCGAACCAATAAAGCAAACCGAACAAAACCAAACTGATAATAATTGAACTGAACCGAAATGTTTCAGTCCAGTTTCAAAACTGTTAGTTACGGTTCAACTTTTTTTGCTCGGTTTAGTTCGACAGTTTGATTCCGTTTTTTGGTTTTTTTTCCCACCCCTACATAAGTTATGTAACACATAATGTTATTTTGTTACCTTGGTTTTGATGGTTGTTCCATCAGAAAGATGTAGTATCTTAAAGAAGCTAGATTCCTCAATAGCAACCACCTTTGACAAATACCTAATGGTTCCACTTGGAAGCTCATTGGCAAGAGCTTCCAACAATAACTGCCTCCTAACACGACGAACTTCACTACATATGGCATAAAAACACTCAATATCATAGTCATAGCTATAATTTGTATATATGATAAAGGTTAATTATAATCTTAAAATCTAACACTTACTAGTTTCTTTTGTTGTCCTTGAAAGATAGAGTTGATGTTTGTTGTCCCGTGACCAAAGAAGTAGTGACAATCCCATGAAGTTGTATATGTTTGTGTCGAAGGATGTCTCCAACACCAACAGCATCCAAAGCCTTCCAAGCATTTTCCCATATTGTTAAAGCAAATCCACTCACTCTTAAACTCTCACAAGATTCTAATACCAAACTTCTAAAGCCCAATCTACAATCATCAACATCACTATCAAGTGTTAATTACTAATATATCTTATTAAATTACATTAACAATCATATATATCCTTGTAAGGTGGTAGAAATAAGTTACCTGTGAAGTCCTAAGGATGTTGTGAGACCGGCAATTCCAGCTCCAACAATCACAATATCTTCTTCAATTACACTTTCCATTACTATTAATTAAAATTAATATATGATGATTTGGAAGAGCTAATTAATCCTTCTAGTAA